>NADL03000478.1:25000-1225000 GCA_002205965.3 Kappaphycus alvarezii | reverse complement strand
CATCCTCTTCATTCTCCTCTTCACTCCTCTCTTCATCTTCGTCAGAAGAGTCAGAGATCACAATTACTCATTCAGTCTCCACTTCATTCTCCATGGGAGCCCCCCCACCGCTATACACTAGTGGCTCCCACGGATCCACGCAGTCCTCCTCTTCTTCCTCCTATTCCTCCTATTCCTCCTCTTCCTTCTCTGCATCTTCTGCCTGCTCGAAGCAGTTACGGTGGACCCACTCCCGAACGCGTTCGCGGTCCAACCTTCTACAGTAATCATCGTAGTCAGTTGGACCATTTTCCATCTGGGCCAAAGTGTTGGGTGGACGACGGCCTCGGGATGACTTGGTGATGGTGAGGGAAGGGCGGAGGTTGTTCATATTAAGGGCCAAAGGAAGGGGTGGACTGATGGGTAGTTGATGGCGGGGGTCGCCTCAACTACCCATCAGCCCAACGTCGATTTAGAACTTTAAATACTGCGACGTCTTCGAAAGTAAGACGACCTTGGACATGTACAGTAACGGCACCTATTAATGACACAGGGTCTTAAAATAAAAAATCAACCCATGATTTTGCGACACTCATCCAAATTAAAAATATCTTGCAAATTCAGAAACTGTAAAAATATCTTCCAAATTCCGATACTTTATACAATTTTGGTCCTCTTCTAGATTTTTTCGTGTGCGAATTTGCGCACATCCGAGACTATGCAGAAACCAGCCATATGAGAAGACAAAGTGGGGACTCCGATAACGGCGGCAAGATTGGATCCCCAGTGGCCAGTACGTCAAGGGAAACTGTTAAAGGCCAGAATTCTGCAGGGATGGGTGGTTCCGATGATGCCCTTGAGCGCGTCTTCCATATCCCATGCGCCGAGTAAGGCGCCTGAGGTAAGTGCTGGACTTTCGAATAAGGCGAGCCCAGAGCACAGGGATGGACCACGGAATTCTCCACGACAAGCTGGGGGGCTCATGGGTAGCAGTAATGGAAACATTCAGTCTCCATTCAGCGTCGGAGGATCGAGAGGAAAGGTGGATAAAAGTCAGCCTTATCGAAATATGGCACCTATTGGTATTGGACCAAGTCAGACTGCAGTGAGCACAAGGCTCGCAATCAAAATAAAGAGGTCTGTATTTCGTAGAGAGGACGAGAAAAAGGGAAGTGGCGGCAGTGACCAGGATGCACCGAGGGAATCTCAGAACAAGATTCAGCGTATTTCATCATTGCGAAACCCGTTTGGATCTTGCATTTCTCCCTCATTTTCCAGGAATACACTGCGTATTAATGTAAATGGTGGTCTGGGTGTAACATCCGTGAAAGAACCTGTGGTTCACGACCCGAATCCCCGGCAAGATTCGTCTGAATTCTGCACGGAAATGGTTTTGGAAACAATAGAATAGGCGTGCGACGTGGTCATGGGAATTGAAACTTGATGCACCTGGGGAGTACTACTTCAGACCACTTTGTACTTTATGTGATCGTTTGAAATCGTATAAATACGTTCTGAGCATCCCTAGGTAATAGTAAGGGCGAATAGGGAAGAACTGCAAGCGATACTTAAGCCTTGAAAAGGATGTGAAATGTACCACTAGAGCTCCATAAATTATGTTCAACCAATTGATACAATTAAATCGAAAGGTTAAGTTCTTTCTCCTGATCTGGAGAAATGTTCACAACAGTTTTTTCCTATTAGATTATTGATCCCTAACGTGAGCTTGGAAAGAATTTGATGGTACTCGTCAAGAATTTGATGGTACTCGTCGATAAGAATAACCTCAAACTACCCTACAACCTTCATCATAGAACCTTTATGCTTAAACTAGACAATTTCAAGTGGCTTCATCGCGTTCGCCTCCATAATTTTACATAAAAGTTTCGGATTTCAAATAGATCTTCCATGTATTTATTTTGTGACAAAATTCCTCATTTCCTCTGACGAAGTTTTTCATACTCCATCGATAATTATCACACATTCAATGATAAAATTTGTAAATTGCACGGAGTTGTTGGATTAAAGCATGTTTTGAAATATTTAAAAATACCTAAAAGTCAAGTGAACAGTGTATTATGAAACAATAATTTACAAGATCTATAATTTTCTTCTACTGAACCTTCACTTTCCGCATTTAGTTGTAATCCATATTTTCAGTAACTATTGTGTTGCACGATTTTACCTCTGTATGAGTAGACTGATTGGCCTTCATGGGTATCAGTTCTTCACATTATTTTCAAATAAAATTTCAAATTAGTTTTACAATAGCTCTCTGGAAAATATTGATAAGAATTGAAATCGGCTAATCACTGACTCAAATATGTACAAACTTCGATAATTGAGTTTACTTTTTATTACTTATTTTTATTTTGTAACTTTTGTTCTCCATTGTATTCCACTAGCAGATTAATTAATGGAAGTATCCCCATTTTCCGTAGGCTGCTTCAGAAATAAGTACTTATACATTAATCACATACATGAAAACAGTAGCGGAGCTAAACTTTCTGCTTTCTTAAAGAAAAGAGACTTTATTTATAATTTGTATGAATATTAAAAAAATTCAGAGCTCGGTAGTAACCATATGTTCGGGTACCATAGCATTTTTACTATGAAGTTATAGTAAGTAAATCCCAATGAATATTTGAAGCATATTTATACTTCCGTTCGAATTGATCATAAGCCTCTTAAATAAATTTGAGATGAAAGTTTTATTTCGAAGTTATTAAGATCATTTTACCTTCTGCAAATTCATAGCGGTGTATTTTAAAAATTCTTTAGAAACTATTCATTTCGTAACTACAAAAGCTAAATACAGTAATTTTTGGTCCTATTCTAAACTGAAATTGAATACTATCTGTAATTTATTATCGTTTATCATTCGATTAAAACAAGTGAAAATTTTAATTTCTTTCCCCTCGTACTAATCAAAAATTCTTTTGAAGTATATTTTGAAATCGAAAAGTAACATATTTGTCCATACAAATACTCACTATCTCCAAAATAAGTAGTTTTTCATCGAAACTTTAAAACAAGTTTCACTTTCTGAACTTCTCTACGCACTTTTATTTGTAAAAATGGATTTTCAACGCTTCTTGGATAACTTTAAAAATCTCTCTATAAAATAAATACGGATAATCTCAGCGGTTTCTCCTTCGAAAAAGCGGTATTTTATTTCAAGCCCAAGGAAGAATCAAGGGGGTATAGATCAATGTCTTGAAAAGTCTAATAAAACTTTACATTGATTAATTATTTGAAGTCATGTATAAAAATTACTTTGAATTGAACAAATGGTACTTTGATATCAGCAAAAATTATATACATGAATTATGTAAATAATTTTCATTGAATATTAATTACTTTAGTTGCAAGATAATCCGAGTGATTTTTTCGTTACTCTCTGAGATGAATCCTTCGCGGGATATCCGAGACTCGGTGGTACTGTTTGAAGTGGCCCACTGATATCAGCTCCAGATGCAGTCAAAGAATTTAGATCAACGGCCTTTCCATCTGAAAGCATGACAGCTATTGCTCCAGCTACATGTGGGGCTGCCATTGATGTTCCAGACTTAAATCCCCCTATTGATTGGATAGACCTTCCTGGTGCAATTATGTCTGTGCAGTCATTCCCTGGCTCACCAAAGTTAGTAAACCAAGCTGGTTCACGGTTTATGTCGTGAGCTTCTACAGTAAATATTCCTGTTCCATGGGCAGAGGCTGGTGAAAATGTGCAAGCATTTATGTAGTCGTTTCCAGCAGCAATAGTGATGTAAATTCCTTGCAATGCTGCTGCCTGTACTGCGTTGTTCTCAGTAGTTGAAAAACTACCTCCCAAGGAAAGATTGATAACATCACCATTTGGAAGTTGACCCTTGTTATTGACCACGTAACTTATTCCACTGATAACATTTGCTTTAGTTCCACCGCCATTGTCTCCCAAAACCTTGACGCAGCTTCTTCTCGCCATTGTGGCCACCCCATATCCCTCCACTCCATTAGCTACTGTTGAGTAGGTGGCATCAGTTGCGGACCCTCCGACATGTTCCCCATGACCATGCACATCTGTGCAAAGGGTACCACCAGTAGTGGTTATTCCATAATAACCATGACATGATCCACCGTTGATAGGGGTGCAGCCTGTATCAAGAATCCATACATTTACTCCTTGTCCTTTGTTACTGCATGCAGCACATGTGCGGTCTCCATCCCTAGGTGTCCCACCATCCACTTCATCAATATTCCACAAACTTGTCTTTGGAGCTGTTGCTGTGCATGTCCCAGATGGAGAAGGCGACGGTGTATTTGGTGAGCTAGGGGTCGGACTTGGACTTGCAGTTACTACTCCGGCGGAGGATATTGATGGGGATGCCGTGCTAGATATATTACTTGGTGAAGGGGAAGCGTTAATTGGTGAAACAGAAGGAGTAGGAGTGTTTGATGGAACTATAGGAGTGACAGTTGGTTCAACCAATGGCGGAGGAGTTGGTGCTGGAGCTGTCGTGGTTGTTGATGTTGGTGCTACGGTAATACTACTGGAACGACTTGGTGATGGAGACGGAGATGGTGAATTAGTCGGAGATGGGGATGGAGAAACTGACTTAGACGGCTCTGCTGAGGGTGATCGGGATGGAGTTACTGATGGAGTTGGTGAAGGTGACGCTGAAGAAGATGGTGTTGGACTCGGAGATTGTGTAAAGAAAGGGCGAATTCTTTCTCTTAATCTGCCACCTCTTTTGCCGCCAAGTTTTGGCATGCGAAGCTTCTTTCTTTTTGCACCCGGGCGGCCTCGACTTTCCACTTCCGAAATTGAATCTACGAAGTTGTTGAGGTTGCTCTCTCCTGATTCCTCTCCGTCAGAAAACCCCGGAAGATCAACAAAGCCATTTATTCCACCAATAATGTTCTGTGCTTGTCTCATGAACGACCTTTTAGATGTGTGTGGACTCAAATTTCCATTTTTATCGATATTTTTTACTTCTTTCATCGGATTCTTATACAGTACTCCGCCGATTGACGTATAAATCTCATCATGTTCAACATGTATAACCGACGACCAAGTCGATTTGTATGCTTCAGCTACTAGGTCCGTGACTGTGTTGAGTGAGGACGTTTGCGGGTCACACTTGATATTTTCAAAGTAAGCTGATCCGATAGTTTCAGTTTCCAGGTTTTCAAAGCGACAGGACAAGCTCGTATCAGCTTTAAGAACATTGTCAGCCATATCTCTGCAAATATCTCCACATTTTCTTGTAATCTGAATCAAGAATGATCCAGGAACTATTTGTCCATTAATGATTAGGAAAGGGTCGATAAGTATTACCAAAGAAATAAAAACCACCAATTTCATATTGGCTGAGATTGGCAGTTACTGCCAATTTCTCGAATAAGGAGACAAAAGAATATTACAAAAGATGTTCACATGTATGAGTTCGGAAATGAAAGTATGGTACATCCCAAAAACTTAATCATCCCTATGAAAATACTGCCGTAAAAAATGCGGTGATACTAACTGCAAAACTGGTCCAGCAATATGATATTAGTTCTGGTCCTTTAACCTGGTTACTAAGAACGTAAGTTAGTTCATTTTTAGAAATAAATTCCATCATTTACATGCCCGTGGGTAAGAGTACTTTTATCCAGGGCAATATCCGTTACGCCTTAAAAACAGGTAAATATCAACGAAGAAGATTTCTGTGGATATAATAACTACATTACGGAATAAATCATTCGGGGCGAGGCGAAATTTATACCGTGATGATATACTGCTTTTAACGTCTTATTAAGGTATTTTTTTTCATCCTCGTCGCGTAACTAATACACTCAACCGAAATGTGTCGCAAATTTTTGACATTTATTTTACAAAAAAATTAAACAACCATTTTGATGCATAAATTCTTTGCCTTTGAGTGTTGAATAATAATATTTCTCAAGGTAACCACCACATTCTCTACCGAAGAACTTTCCAATTATTTTAACGTATTAGAAAATACAAAACAACCATATTCCATCTATTTTATGCGGCCATATCCGTTAATGACGTAAATGGAGTGGAACTTTTCTGAAATTCTGTGAAATTTACTGATGCTACAGGTCAATCAAATAGCAAATATCTCATAAAATACTATTTACTCATAAATGATCCCACTAATTTATAAATATATTACTTGCGATTATTTTATTCGGAACACAAGAAATATTCAATCCTTTTTGTTTACCACTAGACACGCAATTTTTTTACATCCATATGCCAAAAAAGAATAATACGGGATACTTAATCAAATTATTAAAATAATTTTATATATTAGGAGAATATAAAAAAAATTCTTTTTCGGTTTCGATCAGTACATTTCAGAATACGGAACATGTTTCATGAATTCAAGTGATTTCAAATACATACAAAAGATTTGCAATACAATATCTACTGATCATTTTTTCAACTAAAAAGCTTACGTAGAATTCTTATACTTACCATCAAGAATCTGTTACTATGTAATTGCGACAAATTGGTATATTAATAGGGTCTTATTTTGACCCCAAATTTCATGTTAAAAAGAGAGTGTTTCAAGAAAAATTTACTTAAATTCAGTAAACTACTATTACCTGTTTTTCTCACAATAGATTGAGCGATATTGTGTAATATGAAATGAAATACTACTCTTCTATCTCTTAATTGTTTGAAACATTACAATTTTTGATAAAATATTTTGACGTAAATGCCATTAGAACTTTGATGGCGCTGATTGATACTGAGAGAAAAAAAAGAGTTTGAAATTTCTCAACATGGAACCAAAGCAAATCTTTTAATATTTTTAAAAAAGGGGTTAGTTTACTTCGAGCAGTAAGAAAATTGGGAATCCTACGAATTTTGTATTCAAAACATTTGGTAGACCTACGATTTTTCTAACTGGGCATTTCAGCTAACTATGAAGTAGCTGATAGCCCAGTCAACTGGCACGCTGTGTTGGAAGTCACCATCAATGGGACATGTCGCTGTAGTAAGATAGTTCTCAACTAAGAGTGCTTTGTCGAAGCCTTAGCTGATGGCCGATTGTGCTACCTCCGTGATGTGTGAGAACGGGTCGGGGTGCTACGCTCTGGGCGTGGAGATTGGAACAGGGAAAATCCTGTTACTACGGGTTGTCCAGCTATAAACACGTGTTATTTTCATACCTTATCAGCGTGGGCAGCATTTAAGCTCGTCAGAGAGTTGAATCTTCTCGTCCCTTAGAAGTGGCCATCAAGTTCTCAAAGGTAATACAAATGTAGTCGCTGCCACAGACGACGCCCATTGTCTTGATATATTTCAATTACACAGAGTAAAGCAGGTTATATTTGCAGAATAGTTCAACGATATCTCATCAGCTAGTTTTTCTAGTACTTTAACTAGTTATTTATGACAATAATATACTGTGGAGCGGCAAGATATTGAACTATGAAATAGCTAAATAAAAATGATCAAGCCTGACCTCATTCGTTTTATTTTAGGGTCAGCATAACGCACTAATGCGATACCTTCATTTGGGATTATTTTATCGACTTTTATGGATTTCAAATTTGCAATTTTTAATAGTTTATTCTCTTAAAGATTAACGTTTAAGAAATAAATATTCTTGGAAGTCCATTCCAAATAAATATTGACACTTCTGAGAGAAAAAATGGTTAAAAAGCTTTTAGAAGAAATAGACAAACTTCGGTTTTGTTACAGTTATATCGTAGCTATTTTCATTTACCATATCAGTATTTGGTAAGCGTTTGTACATTATATGCTGACTGATTTGAACTCTTCAAATAACTCCACTGCTATAAGTAACCAATAATAATGACTCAAAATACTTAGCTTACAGAGAAACTATGCAATGAATAAGGAACAGGACGAAGAGGTTGTCATGAAATGTTTTTCATTTGAAATTGTCATCACTTTATATAATTTTCATCGGAAAATCAAATTAAATTTTCAACATAACTAAATTTAAACCTCATTTGATATGGGGATATATTTACGAATTATTTTGGTACAAAGTCTGCGAGCAACTACTATTTTCACAAAATGAAGAACATTAGTTGAAATTTTGGTGTGAACTCGAAAATGTAATGTATTTCGAAATATGTCGATCCCAATCTCCACCACGGACCAAACATATTTCAGATTTTTTTTATACCTATAACAGTGAAGAATATTTTTCGCTTTGGTAATTACTTCATAGACATCTTCAAGCAAACTTTAGAAGAATTGCTACTTAAACGTAGAAAGCATATTTTAATGACTATGAATACGCAATTGGTTACTGTATTATCCGTACATAATTCAAATTATAGCCTACCATACTTCATTTTTATTTAAATGTGAGTTTTATCTCTTTTATTTTGATCATGGAAGATGCAGTTCTACAAACACTACTTTTCTCTCACAGATCTTATTTTGAGTATCTATATATGTATTCATAACATATCCGACAGAGAAAATAATATTAGCTTCTTCATAGCGAGAACGAATTTACTTTGTCTTTCTGTTGCTCAGAGTGAGAAATGTCAGAAAGGTCAACGAAAATCACATGACTAAGAATTTATTACCAAATATCATTAGTAAGACTGTATTTTTTATACCAAGTTGATATTTGTAAAACATAGCTTTGGTATATTAGCGATAATATGATTGTTATAAGTAGCTATACATTACTGCTTAAATAGTTAGCTAAGAACTTATTTCATATGACTTATATATATATGTTTTTGTTTTTGATTATTTTCTCAGAATGAAAACATTTTAAATATTCCTACATAATCTCAGGAAAATTATTTTTGCAGAACAATTACTTATTTCCGTATGTAAATAAGAGAAGAATCAGTAAGGGGCGGGCATGTCTCGTGGTAAGCTCCAGGTAACTTTGCCGGAAAATAGGAGTTTCTATCACCGGTAACCCTCTAAGATATTCCGGGCCCCAACCGACCACATCCTTAAAATATTAAAACACCTAAAATTTCCCCCTTATTTTCATACCAAGAATAAAATTTTAATAATTAAATTGCGAATATTTCCAGTAAGTTTTCGGCTCCCTTTGTTTTCACTGCATGAGTCGTAAAGAAGTATCCGAAAAGCATTTTTTCAACGAAAAAAAACATTTCATGAGCCATGGAATGATAGTCAACCTGAAAATGGTGCAAAACTTACCTCTTAAGTACTTCTACAATTTATTCTACTTCTAAACTTCGGGGCTGATATTGAAGCTTATTAATCAAAGTTCTGACCTGGTTTTTAATTTTCAATAAAATGTACATGGAAGACTAATTCAAATTGAAACGCAAAGAAACCCCCGCACTTCAATAAAAATTCTCAGAACATACTAGAATCACAGCAAAAAGCATTACAGAGAATTAATTTTTGCATGATATAAATGCCTTTATTTCGAAAAACACTTTCTGAAGTGAACATATTATAATATGCTAGAGAATTTTGAGAAAACAGATACGGTGATACTCATTAACAATTTTTTAATTTAAAATTAGATTCGAAAAATTATTTTAATAGTACTTTTCGAAACAAAACAGAAAATTGATGGACACCATTTCTTAAGTTCTTCTCAAATTATCCTACACTACTTTTCCATTACCAATATTAGAAAAAATACTCTTCTGGGGCCATTTTGGTACTTTTTCTTTCAGTAAAGTTCCAAAATCTGCTTTCAATTACAAACACTGAATGAAAAACTTATTTAGTAGAGAAAAAGTAACATATTACTTGCAATGTCTGAAACTTTAGTGCCAAGGGAAGTTTTTTTGGGTTTTTTAATGTATGGAAGATGTGCTTATTTATATTTACCCCACTAACGGTGTGCTTTCTAGAGGAAAATTCGTCACTGGGTAACACTAATTAATTTCCCGCAAACTTTAGTACGTGAAAGTCAAAAATGAAGCACAAAAAGCAGAATTTTTGCAAGAGCGAAATCTTTTGTTATATTATTTTGTCATATTATTTTACAATGAATGGTTAAAGATGTGACATTTCCTGTTGGCCGGAAGTTTTCTGGTTTTAAATGGGTAAAAAATAAATGGATGTTGGAGATTAAAATATTTGCAATCAATAATTTGTTCATTATTAATCATTGAATAATTGTAGCATCACTGATAATCATAATCATGACTGAATTACTATATTGCAGAACTGAGTATTTTCCCTACCAAATTAATATTCAATTTTATGTTCCATAACTTCATATATCTTTAAATAACCCAAAATATGACTCTGGAACATTTGAAATCATGTTTAGGACAAACCCTATTGCTAAAGTCGGTGTGGTTCCCTCTGTCAAAATTATTACTCTTCTTTTGTAGTAAAGATCATGAAGCACATAATATGCATTTTCTGTGGTCCATTATCAATATCCTGCGTAAAGAACATTGCTAAGAGCCTAAGTGAATCAATCTAATTCAATATATTCAGATTATTGTGGTCTGATTTTCTGCATGTACGACTTTTTTAATGAATTGGGCATTGAAATCAGCCGAAAGCAGGGAACGAGCACTAAAAATATTTTGAAGGAGTTATGGGCAAATCCCACTCACTGATGTGTCAAAAAGCTTCAATATTTTGGTAAATATTGAAAACCAAGCTTTAAATGATTTATAAGTACAAACTAAAATTCCAACTCAGTAAACCAATTCGGAGGTAAGTACTCATTCAGAGAGTAATTCAACCTTTTCTCAGTCTCATCCTACGAGGACCTCAAGTAATATCGTCACATCTTCGACTTCCCAAATCTGTTGGAGGTGTTTCAACATTCCCGCAGAGTTCATGTCAGTATTCATCTTATTGGAGGAAAGAAAATTAGTCTAGAAAATCATTTTTACATCTCGATTAATCTGAACTGGGCTTTATTCTTATGAAGTACATATATTTTTGATTCGACTGAAATAAGACGCGCGATTCTTCGATATGTTATAAATAAATTCTTTCCGAAAGACTTTTTTGTACTCAATTCTTTTGGTTCACTGTTGGAGTGACCCTTCAACATTTTGTTAAAATTATTTTTGGCTAGGGATATACTTTATCTTATATTTTGAACCTAAGCGGCATCAAAACTTGTTATCTATCAAGCTGTTATTTTATTGGGATTTAAACTCAGCCCCTCGCTCTAAATTATTTCCCTAATCAATTATTCAAACAGTAGAATTGAATTCTACCCATTAAACTAAATGGCCTCGTTGCTTAAAGGATCTTCTTCCGATTGATACTCAATATACTCCGATAACAGTTTGTAATATGGACTTTTAATAATAAAGCTCTCATATAATAATAGCTAGTATTTCGTACTACAAAAAGTGGGAGGCCTGGCTATTAATTAATTGCTCAAAATTAATAATGACATGTGATTGTTATATGAACGGAGCAAATACTTACTTTTGGGCCAATAATCATTTGTTTGCGTTTATTCCCGCTTACAAACTATTTCCTTGAAAATATATATGGTGAAAATGATGCGCTTTGGAAACGCATAACATATGAGGAAAATCATTAACTTTGTTTGGTATTTCCGAGCTTTTTCGTCCTTAAATTTATCATTTCAGGTAGAAATAATCTAAAAGACACGTATCATGACGATATTCACTCTGAAGTTTTATTTTCTTTATGAAAAGCTCCAACTCCTATCTTTATTGCTATGCACGCCAGAAAAATCATAGATAGAATATTTTGGAATGAAAGCTTGTTCTTATAATGATTGATAGAAACTTAAAATGTCTTATTCGTAATCCAGTATTTCTACAGGTATAAGAAAAGAAATGAAAATTTTTGGTGGCCTTATATACAACCAAATCATTTGCATTAGAGCAATCAATTTAGCTATTAAAACTACCTTTGATATGATTTATCTATATATTTTTCCTTTTTATTGACTTTGTGCTCCACGAAAGCCTTTTCCGCATCGTTGAAAATTTCCTGGAAATCAATAGAATCTTCCATTTGTTGGCCACACTATTTTTTTAGTTGCAACGAGATTTGGTCCTATTATGCATTTTATATTTTCAATTTCACAAAGATGATAGGAGTTAATGATACTACTGCTTTTTCTTTCGACCACGTCGTTTCCGCGAACTCAACTACTATTACAATTTTAAGGTTAAGTTACTAGTTTGTCGGGTCCAATACTGCTGCTCCTCCCGAGACTCCTATAGTAGTTCAACTAAATAGGCCCCCATTATTCCTTACATTCCCCTCTGCGAGTATTTCAAAGGAAGCAGTCCTATTTGATAACATGATTACGAAGAATATTCATAGATTGACCCATAAATATTTCCTGAACTTCCGAGAGTATCAAAGATTTGTAAGCTTTTGGATTAAAGATGAAGACTCATACATAAGTTCAGTCTAAATTCTATTGAAACTGAAGTAATGGTTGAAAGTCCCAACGTGGACAAATTTATGAAATCTTTTTATAAATTCAACCATACTGACTTGAAATTTAATACAAATGGCTCGTTTTTTGATTGAAATTTCGAGCCCAACACACAAACAATCGAATATGAACCAAGTCTATCGTTCCCGCTTTTTTAATGGCTTCTAACACAACAGGACATGGTCCTCCTGTATTTGAAACATTTGTGCGTAATCATAGACCTTCACAAAAGCAATGCAATGACATAAAGCATACTCTTTATCCTATATACATGTGATAAATATTGATTTGCATGACATTCCTATACTTTTACATTGCTTTTCAATAAGACTACTTCTCTGTTGTTTAGTTACGATAGCACCGAGTTACTACCGTACTGTGACAGTATAACTTAGCCATCGACAAATAAGAGCGTCCCAAAAATTAACACTCCCAATTGAAAAGCTTTCATTCGCGGACACTTAGTAGTATGGAAGCGGTATGGAGGCGAAAACTAGAGCTAATCAGAAAAAAATTATTGTTGGATTCTAATACCGAAATTTGCCGTGATTTTTGATTGTCTCAAAATCGACTTTCATCCCACGAAACTTTGAAATACACAAGGTATACTTCTAACAGAAGTCTCCATCCCTGTACCGCTGAATTATTTTCGGGAATTATTAGTAGAGAGGGATCCAATTTCATTAACAGACACGTAACTATATTATTAACTACCCTGAAAAACGTACGGCAGCAGCCGTCTATCTGGATTTGATCCGCACCTGATTATGTAGTTTATGTAGCTTTTATTTCCCTTCAAAAAGCCCAAAGCGGTATAAATTTGCTTATGTTACATTAATGTAGTGAAAAATAAAAAACAATTGTCTCATATTGTCAATATTACCGGTCACTCAGTTCTATCCCTAAACCTTTTCACATTTGGAATTTAATCGCCTTGCGGTATGACAACAAGCATCCAATAATGTCTATATCAACCTTCTTTTCAGTTTATGCGACATCTTCGATCAGAATAAGAGATTAGGCTTATTTTTGAAGTTAATGGGATCCATATCTAGTTTCTATTCGCCCATTACCTAAATATGGGGAGAACCTTTAGCATCATTTCTAAACTAATGTTTTTAGTCCTTTTTTCCAAAATGTACTTTTAAGAGAACTAAAGATGGATCAAAGAGCCTTTCTATAACTTTTATGCCGCTTGGAGTACAATTCGGTTTTTCCTACCCGATGGCATTCCATTGTATTGTTAATTTGCTACATTTCATCCTTTTAGTATGCACAAATGGAGAATTTTGACAAACGTATGTTGAGTCGGAGCAAATACACAACAAAGACACAACAGCTTACTCAAATTTACGCTTCTAGATTACATTTTTAGTAAAAATTTACGGTCCCAAAAATTTCTCTGTTATAATTACTGTAAAGCATAGTATGATCAATATTTTTGACCCTATTTGTGTAAAAAATGTGCCTCATAAGAGGAAAATGCTTTCGTGGATAGACACTAGTGATTGAAATTAACTCCAACTACACTCTTCATGTTAACCTAGATCGCTGGGCACTGCATATATAATATGTTGGATTTTGATCTCAATATATTAAGTCCCTCTTTCCTCAGAACAGAGAAATCAAAAGATTCAAACGCGTATATAAATGGAATCGGAAAGTATTCTATAACCTTCCACAAAGCATTACAAAAGTTAAGTGCTCTAGGAAATATATACTCAATGCAATGAATCACAATGTAATAGCTTCAGCTCCGCTAATCACTCAAAAGAAAAAAGCTGCCAGTGGTCGCGCTTCGAAAGTATCAGGATACACTTAGTTTTATATGCCATTATATCAACATCAGCCAGCAGAACGCATATCAAAGACCCGTATATATATTATTCCTTAGTTTTCAAGTAAATAAAAATATCTATATTTCACATTTACTTCATCCCTTCTAACCTGTCAGAATCAAGTAACCGCGTCCATTAATTATACATACTTTTTTACTAGAATCCCAATTTCGTGCCTCAATCGAAGCTTTAAGCAAAACTAGTCACATAGATAAAGTTTCCCATTGAAAAGCTCAAAATAATCGAGACACAATGACCATAAAGCAATAAAATCAGATAAGCACACAAACAGGTTAGAATGAAGATTTTTTTAATCAAGAAGGGGCAATGAATTAGTAAAATAAACGTGATGTTGTAGCCTGAAGCCATGTTCAAATCCAGAGGAAATCATTCTCACTGTTAGTCTATGAGAAAAGCAACCACAGAATTGAAAAAATGTCTAGATCCTGAAACTGGTGATGATTTGTTCGGATATAAAGCAATTAAATACGAATACAAACTAAATGAATAATTCGAGACTCCATTTTAGAAATCAAGGAGATAGAACGTGTTGTAAATATCAGAGAAGATACTGCAGTAGTGGAAGGCTCGAAATGGACAACAGATGCAATATTCTTTGGAGCGAAAGCGACCAATTGGATATTTTTTATGCGGAACAGATTCCAGTGAATATAATATGATGAAGGTAACTTCGAGAACACCTGTCCTTATTCTCAAAAAGACGAAGATTATCATAAATTGCATAGATACAACTTTTAATCATATTTACTTCGTTGTTGATATAGTTCCTCTTGCGTCTTTTTTTACAGCTCATAGTCAATAGCACCCAAAAATTACTATTGCCATCTTTTGTGGGGATAAAGGAAGAAACGTTTTCTCGCAGCTACAAACGATGAAAGATTAAGAGATAAAAAATAATCTTGTCCAATCAATCTGTTACTTTGTTCTGTTTTTCATTAATATTTCCGGATATGTGAGGTGTTGAGAGCACAAAAGGTGATCGATGGTTGAACCGTTAGGTGATGCTTCCAGTAGACAGGCCGGAACATCAGACCAGGTTTTACGTAGGAAAAGTACTCAAAACCAGCAGAGATAAATTGTAAGCAAACGGTGCTGAGTTCAAAGTTGTTCTAGAATAAGCGACCCAAGAGGTATCAAACCACAACGTTCTGAAGGCTCATGTAGCAGCCATCAGTGTAACTGACAGCAATAGACATCATGACAAAGTCCCATTGGTCCAATTGGCAAGGGGCATGAAGTAGTTGCTGATTGGAGGCTCCGAAATTGTTTCGAGAACCACGCGAGATAGCCACGATGGCTTCATGTCATTGGCTTGGTACAAAGAGGTATGATCTTATGGTTTGCACTGGTGCGTGGGTACAGTGCACAAGTTGCACTGATGTCTTCTTACAGAGTAAATCCTTGGTACAGGTTACTGGATGGATACTGTCAGGGTATTTGGTGATTTATGGGCATAATCGCAACAGGGTAAAATCTTCATTTCGTAGAGATGCAAGAGAAATTATACTTTGGTCTAAAGAAATCAGATTTCTGATTTACCTGGTAATAAGTTCTAAATAGTGCTATGTGCGAGGACGCCTTGATTTTTCTGATATTTCGAGTGATAGAAACTTTTCGTCGTTCAGTCGCCGGTAGTTTTACAGTTTAGTCCTGGCCGACTAATGTAGGGTCACCTCTGTCACTAACAGTTTCAACCGCTAAATCCATCGGATTGAGAGTGTACCTTGGCTAGCAGCAGCAGGTTGTGTCGTGCGTGTCAATTTACTGAAAATTTTCACTGCATACTACACATCCCTCTCAACAAGAAGAAGAAGTTTAATGCGTTCAGTATCTACTGGGGACTGCTCACATCCTAACTATACGGTTAAAATCTAACCGTATGTACTTCGTCGTCCGTGCGCATCGGGGCACACGACAGGATAGCTTCAACTCTTGCGTGCGGTTGTCAAAAATTTCTGGCCAACTTCTTGTAAAGTAGAATAAACTTTATCAGTATTACAGAATCTGTGACCATCCCATACGTTAGCCAGTATCTATTGACTCAATATAGCTGCTATCTTTTCAGGCTAATTCTCGTGGCTGTTCTCCCCACATTGCGAAAAATCATTTCGCCAATTCGGTCCGCCTGCAAAACTTCCTGATATCTAGCAATTTTAAGCTTTTTTAACCGGCCGGAGAATTCTATTATATTTCAAAAGAACTCAATCTTGTAGGATCGACCTAAAGCAAGCGCGGAGTAAAGTTAACGCTCCCAAATATTTTGCGTCTAACTTAAGCAACCCTCTTTGTCTCCAGCATCTGAAAACTATCGCCTACGTCAATAACTAACTACCACTTTCCTCTCCTTTCCGTTTGCTCTTACCTATAACCCATGAGCCAAGTCGGGAGCATCCGGACGGCAGCAGCATCAAAAGCCGAAAAGGCTGCAACTTTGTTCTCCATGGTTGTGCTGTGTTGATCAAATACATTTTAAAGCTTGTCATAAACACCACCGCACATTGCAGTGATGTAATCATGCATTGACTCAGATGCGTTGATCGCACAGATAATAAAGATGCCGTTTGGTGCAAATACGAATATGTTTCCATAATAATTATCATCGTTCCAACCATTATAGAACATATTCTGTACAACTGCGTCATCTGATTGATCAAGATAAAACTTCAAAATATCCGCTATATAATAAACCTTTCGAATCCTCGAATACTTAGACATAAAGGCTTCTTGATACGCAGTAATTTCTTCCGTGGTTGGCATTCTGAACATTGCCAATAGGTCTCTTTTAAGAACCTTAAGCAAGAGACGGCTGTAAAGTCGCAGAAAAAGAGAGCACTCGGACCCATTCATCCTATTATAAGGCAAAGCACATTTTTTGGCCCTCTCGTTTTGAGTCAAGTCAAAATAATTCTAAGGTATTCCGCAGCAATTAGACTTCGAACGCGCTTATAAGAAGAATACGGCGAGTATCGGTAATATAAAAATTGAAAGCGCTCAAGCAGATAGTAAAAGGCTCTCTCATCGAAAGCGGTCAGAGTGATAAGGGATTGGCGAAACAGAGAGGGAGGCAGCCGGGGCGCTGCTAAAGGAACAGTAGAGACGACGGTAGTGGGTTTCAGAAATTGGGGGCAAAGGGCATATGAAGTATATCTGGATTCCCACAAGAATCCAGATGAGCCCCCCGTTTATAGACATTACGGCAGCTCTTCTAAACAACTCTCAGAGTTATGCCATCTCAGTAGAAAGCACTAGAAAGTAGAGCTGTAACTAAATAACAGTACTTTCTAGAACGTAATTAAGGAAACAAGACGATGACGTGGGGCTCCACGTCAAATAAAAATACTGTAGAGAAAAATAAATACTCAGCAATAAAACTGCTACCCGGTTACACACAGCTTCTAGATTCTTCCAAGAGTGATGCACTTTCTCTGCTACACCACTGGGAAATAGAGAATTGGAATAGCGACAGCGAAAAGTCTCTATTACACAGTAGTCTAACGGAGACATTGCTACAACTGGTCACGTTCAGATGTAAGGACAATTGCAAATGTAGAAAAGTTTGTATTTTGTAATGATCGCCGTCAAATACGCCTGGCTGATCTCGCGTCGGCCTTGTAACAACCTTGCACAGTATTAGCTCCGTGTCTTGGTTCCCCAATGCCGACCGCTTGTACCAATTACAGTGATGAATCGATATAACAATAAGCAGCGGAAAGGCATCCCATATTCCTACATAGACAATATTCTTATGTGGAAAGATGGGGTTCAATGGTACCTTACTGGGTTGTAGCGAACCCATATGTTTTGTTTACTTTAAGAATGAATCTAACGTTACTTGCAGTTTGCTTCTACCAGTCCGCGCGGCTACATCGCGCTTCAATCGGCGGAGGCAACGTAAAGCGCCGAAATTGGGAGCATTTTGGGCCTCAATTACTCGCGTTGCTACAGAAAGGGCTTCTAACTGCTCTTTCTTAGGTGTTAGCACTTCTGGCTCACCACGTGGTTCATCTGTGTCAGCTCCATCCGTATCCTCACGAATTTCCCAAACTATATCCTCTGCCATTTTGGCGAGAGTAGGCTCATCGTAGCAGTCCACATCATCACAATTCGGCAAATTGTTAATCGAAATCCTGGAGCGAGGAGAAACAATCTGATTAACAATCTCCTCAAGCTCACGCTCCTCTCCAACAGCATATTGGTTTATGTCATGCCCTGCATCATCTACGATAGATAAAAACACCCCGGTCGCGTCCAAACAATTTAAGATGATGGAGGCGGGAATAGAATCTCAAACATCACGAATAAATTTTATCACTAAAAGTTGGCCAATCTTGTAAATTTTTTCTGTGCCATCCTCCAAAGCATCAAGGGCCCTTTCGTATTGGAGCTTTCGATTGCGCGTTTTTAAAGTAACAATTATACCAGCATCCATCGGCTGAAGTTTTGACGCCATGTTGGGCGGTAAAAACTCAATCTGAACATGTGATAAGACCGAGAGAGTTTGAACCGTCCCAGGCGCACTGCAGTTATGCAGCATTAGCAGGGCTTTCCTCCCATTTCGGCTCTTAATAACGTTTTTAGAACGGTCTAGCCAGGAAAAAAAGTCCAGAGTTCATCCAGGCCCTTTTACTGTTCCAGTAGTCAAAGCCAAGAACCCGTCCGTTTTGACCTCGAAAAGCACGAGGACGGTGGTCCTGTGCAGTAATCATGAGCGGCATCTTTCTGGTACCGCTCGCGTTCGAAAACCCAGTAGAGTTAAGCGAACTTTTGCTTTTTTTCGGCCGGGCATAGGTTCTTATGAAATAGTCCTGTCAGGAGCCATAGCATAATAAAGGCCAGTCTCATCAGCATTCAGAACATCACTTCTATCACACTCTGAAATCAAAGCCCAATGGCGTGGAAAAGCAGTTTCCACAGCGGCATGGTCTTCATCCCCACTTTCGCCATAAAATCGGCGAGACCTAGAATTCCAACGTTTCTGAAACTTCGACAACCATCCTGAAGTGAACTTTAAGCAGAATTGATCACTCGATGGAAGCATGGCATTAACTGCATCCTGCAGCCTCAGCGCCTTCTCGCGAATAACGGCACCGGTCAAGCATTGGCGAGAGTCATACTTTGCTCTGACCCAGATTACAAAGTTTTTCTCCAAGGCCGGTTGCGCGCCGCCCCTATTACGGCGAATTAGTTTGTTGGAGAGGGTAAGTGTTTTTTTTGGGAGAGCAGTCTGTACATGACAGGTTTTGAAGGGAGAAAAGCCAATAGACACCTTTGTCGAGCCCATGCTGCAAGGTAGGCATGGGAGGGAGCCAACTCCTCCGCTTTGCGCCGTGAGAAATCCTCTTGGATGACAGCCTTTTGCTGGTGCGTGAGGGTTTGGCGCTGCATGTTTGCATGAGAGAATAGAGGATGATGGTATGGGTTCAATGTTTATAAAGCTCTGTGGGTCGCCTACACTGTACAGTAGCATGCGCTTTTTGAGTCGATATGTGCTGTTTCTGAGTACAGTACTGTACGCATGTGAAACTTTTATTGTGACGTGCTTCCGTAGCCTGCAGAAGTGTCTAACGGCTATTGGTCTTACGAAATGGTTTGTTCGTAATACTACTAGCTTCCGTAGCCTGCGGAAGTGTCTAACGGCTAGTGGTCTTACGAAATGGTTTGTTCGTATTACTACTAGCCGTTGAGATCCTTTCAGATTTAGAATTTGGGCCGCAGTTTGTGGGCTGTCCAAATGGGAATACTCTGGCCCCTTTGAGCCTGTTTCAATAGAGGTAGACACTGTGAACAAATGCCTCGCAGAGTGCTTTATGAATGAGGCAAACAAGCTTCTTGAGTCTGTTGTGGAAGAGGCCTCTGTGAAATCCGAATCGGCTGTGACGGCCACCAGTTTAACGCGAATGGACACTTTTAACGTTTTTCTACCTGATCATGTTGTTGAAAAAATCACCTCGAACATTAATCGAGTCCTGCAGCTGCGCAACCAAAAAATGTCAGACATGTCGGAGCTAAGGGGTATTATTGTCATGAACATACTTGCGGTTTCTTATCATTCTAACGTGTCAACTATAGCTAACCCTCTTAACAAGGACTTATTTTTCAATCTCGGTATCTCTGCTAAACGGTACAGCGAGGTTTGGTCCTCGTTCTGCTGCACGAGGGATCGACGGCAGAGGGCGGAAGCAAGTGGGACTGGCTGGTCAAACATAACGACAATAGGGGACGCTTTAATCACTGCACTAGAGCAAGAGCTGGCCGCCATCAACCGCGTCATTTGTTACGTCTCCGGTGCCACGATATTCAACCTCGAAGTCGATCACCAGCGCCTTCGCTCGAGGTCAAAGACACAATTTACCGACCTAAGCTATGTCAACAACCCGCATAAGGCGCTGTGACCAGTCAACAACGCCCTCTGTTCCGCAATCAACCCCACCTTTATTGCCAGTCACTACTCGCGTCCCAGTGAGCAGTTTCTCGATACCTGGCAGCGACTTATACAACTCGTGCAGGGAGTACCGACCAATGGATCCATCCGTCCCATGTTCGACCCTATCTTCGCATCCGATCCGCGGTTACAACTCCCAGAGCTTAATAGCGTTTATTAACGAAACATTGGGGGCCACTGGTCTGGGGACGCACAAAAGGTCCCTAGATTTTCCCTCTATGTTCGTTGACGGCGTTATCACCAAGCGCCACAAGGTGATGAGGATCGGGGAGAAAGGGGCCGCGCGGTGTACAGTGCGGAGTGAAAAATGAGCGGCAATCGAGGGAGACCCGTACACGCAGGCGTCTATCGGGAATCCTTCAGCGAACGCATTTCATCAATCTACTACAACCACCAAACCATGTTCGATATGCACAAATTCACGCTGGTCCCTAAACACAACTACCAGAATCGTGCCTGCATGGAAAAGACACTTGCAAGCCACGCCATGTACCAAAGAAACACCGTCAGTAATATTTCTGGAAGCGGTGTGTCAATGCGCTCCACCACCATGAACACCGCCATCAACATGAAGCTTCAACAAACTCTCTCCAACGTCACGCATCTCACGCTTCTTCAGTCGGAAGAGCCGGGCTGGTTTCTCGCCCGGGCCTTCAAGGAAACCTCTCGAGCCTCACACGGCTTTTTCAGGGCAGTGGCGTCTCTATTAGAAGAAAACATGGGGTTGATGGCAAATCAGTTGGCGGGGACACGTTTATATCAGTTTATTAATCCTCTATCTGCCGAAGAAGAAGCGACACGAGTTGAGCTACGATCCAAGTTCTGTTTCATCGTCGACGAGACTGGTATGAAGACGAACGACGAAGCCATGCAGGAGCAGGACCGCACGGGCGCGTTGGATACGATAAGAGAATGCACGTCACAGTCTCTGGATCCATACGGCGCGACCAGCTGTTTGTAATTCTGAGCAACGTTGGGCAGAGTCAGCCCACCACTGCGAGGAAGCAGTGGTTAATTGAGAAGATTCTGTATTTGCGGACTGAGACGGCTGCGGGACGGCTCGTGTTGGAGCAGCAAGAGGGGGAGGGGGCAGAGGAGCCAAATGATGATACGCAGAAAGAGTGGCTGCTGAAAGCCTCAATCAGGCATCGCTGAGCTGTTGGGTGATGAAGCCACTCATATCCACTCCGGGGATAGGGGAGGGTAGTATGAATGAAGAGCAAGTATTACGAGAGCTTCCCGGCTTCTTTCGAAAGCACAAGGCAGTGGAGAGCAACCCTTTTGTTGAGGTCGACACAGCCGTCTATTTGCCTGTATCAACCTCTTTCTCGATCGAGCATATTCAAACGGTTGGATTGATACAGTCTAAAACGACTACCACGCTCGCTGATAGTCCCGATGGGATTTCGGCTGTGTTATGGACAAGCTCTGATGTTTATATCATGCCTATCGAGATTAAGACGATGACCTCGCTGCGCATTATTGAAGAGGCGCGTAAGCGAGGGTCGAAAAGCTATGCAATAACCTCTCTGGAGGAAATTGGCAGTTGTCATTTGTCCAGTTTGTGCTTCCGTGAGCTGTTGCCGTCAACAGAATACCGAATTCAAGTTCTGCATCATGCAGTGTTACTTGGGAAAAAGAAGGTTATGTTTGTGGTTGCCAAGGGGAGTTCGATGGGTCACTGGTAATTTATATATGCCGTCATCCTACACTTCTCTGAGTTTCTTCGAAATTCATATCTGTACTGTTTGACTGCTATTCATAAGACGGCATTTAACTGGATTGTTTTAAGTGCTCATTCGATTCCTCTCATGTACGATGAGCTAGTGCAGCACTCGCACGCGTCCGACTTGAACTCCTTCTGCTCATTTTACAATTTCATCCATGCATACAAAGCGCCCGTTTCGACAGAAGCCCCTTTACCACCAGCTCGTATGATAAGGCCGACAGCACTGGTGTTTTGGAACTCAAGGAAAGGTGGCGTGGATGAGTTCAGTCGAGCACTTTTGAGCCTTTCTTACACAAATGCCAGCGAGAATCCTATCGTAAGCGTCATAGGAGGACTCATCTGCGCGCAGGTTAACTATGCAGCCATTGCCTACCGACTATCGCAAGCAAAGTCAGGAGGTCAACTACCGGGATCAGGCAGTGTCTATATTGAGAAAGGGTATAAGGAGCTACGACACGCGGTCTCTAAATGCAGGACGTTTGCAGACTTTACCCGTGGTTTGGCTCTGGAATGCAAGAAAGTAATGACGGCATATGGGCGCATAAGTAGCGTGGCGTGGAGGTAATTAAACCATTATACACCAAGAACGTTGCTGAGAAATGCAATCGAGAGGACGACAGGAAACGGAGGCTTTCGAATATCTCAAGTCATATTAGAGTAAGGGGGAAGGTTATATACTGCGCGTTATGGTTGTTCAACTATGTATACACAATGGACGGCCGCAGCTTTCGAAAGAAGGGTGGGTAAGGGAACGACAATGGTGCTCTCTTTGTAGGCAGGTGATATGCAAAATCTCTTGGAAGAAATGGAACACGGACCACGTGCTTGTGCGCGCTTCAATAACTGAGCAGGAGGCCAAAAACTGCGATCTGCGAGTGCTCAAACTGAGAAAACTCTACATATGGTAGAGGAATAGCCACGGCATGTTTATTGTTGTATAAACGCTATAATTTCTGAGAGTGTAGACAGGGGCGGATGCTCTTGAGTGTGCACACTCTTCAAGGATGCGGCTCGGCTTGAGACTGTGGACTTGGGACTGCCGGTTTGGGGTGGGGACGCGCAGCTGGTGACATCCAGTACTAATGCGGGTTGTGTCCCGGGTAATGTCAATTTCACGAACGACAGAACTGTGACCCTTGCAGAGGATATTGGTAGGGAGGAGCGGAGGAGAGGAGTCTGTGGAAGGGCTGGGAGGAGGAAGGGCTTGAGGTGGGATAGGGATTTCGGTCCCGAGGTAGAGTCCTCGGAGAGCAGTGTAGAGGGGAAGCGGGCACATGACAGGCGGCCACTTAGCCTTCCGCGCCGCAGCCCCCGATTTTCATCCCTCTCATTTGATCCAGTGCCGTAGAACAGTGCGGATAAATGGTGGGTGCGGGACAGGCGTGCTGAAAAGCAAGGGCACGAGACAATTAAACTGGAGAGGTACGCGGGTTTGTGCTCGGACGGAAGAGGTAGTAAGAGCGCTGACGAGACCCTTTTAAGATGATGCCATGACTTTGAGTGTATTGCAGGGTGCTGGTACAGTTGGTGATAAACAGCACCTTCATCACCATTAACTGCGGTGATCGTCTAATTTTCGGCTGATTGGTCACCTTACACCTTACATGGTGAAATCTCCAGTAAAGTGGTGATTGGATCACCTAGCGTGGTGATGTGATCTACTTCTACGGTGATTTGTAAGTCTTTTCACCCTAGAGCACCTTTTCCTAAGATGACGAAAAAACATCACCTGACGGGCATCGGGCTATGGATATTCTTATATCGGTTAAGGATATAAGGGCTCCAGAACGTATCAAAATCGCACTTCCCGAATTGGAAATGCTGTTTGCATCCTTGTAAAGGAAAAATCCTTGTATTGAACATTCTTATAGAGAGAAAATAATGTATTTGGTGCGCTTTGGAACATAGGCTAACATATTCTTCAATCATTAAAACACCCCAATTTTCCCCAATACTCCTGTCAGGCCTCCTCCGTCCCTCAGCAAACATGCGTCCGCGAAAGCTATCTCGCGCATACTGTTTCTGCATTTATTCTGCAGAAACAGTGTAAAGAGAACCATGGTTGATGCATTCATGGGGTACGATAACACTCATACTGGACAGGGAGGACGAGGAGAAGTGAGCAGTAGCTTTGCGTTTTGCCTCTGTAATATCAATTTGGTGCATGTGGTTTCCGGGCTCATGTCAGGAATACGGGTATCAAATTTGGCTACCTGTCACGTTCTGCTACGGTACTAACATTCGGTTTCAGGAGACGCCCAGTATAACTGAACTAGAAGCTTGTAATTCCTTCATACGAGCATATTATGCACTGCGTAACATGGAGTTTGTCTCATAGAAGAATGGTATTCTGTTTCCATTTTGTGCCTCGTTGCTCAGCAGTACGCTTCACAAGAAGACTATATCCAGGTCAACCGAGGCCTCAATGTCGAGCATTTCATCCTCATCTTTAATTTCAGCCTTATTGTATTAAGAGATTGTTGCCCCTCTCCACTGTTCATGCAAGGGTTTATGCATCAATTCGTGCTCACCTCTTTCAATTCGCATGCATCGATTGCGGATGACATTATGCCGAATTCCAAAACCGCACGGTGTGAGTTGGCTTAACGTGATCCCGTCGACCTTGATGTGCATGAACAAGACTAGTCCACATTCCGAAGGAAACAGTTCATGAATGCTATTCCAGGGCATAAATTTCCCGAGGACTGTCCTGATTTCTAGGAAGGGACTAGTATCATCATCATCAAGAGCCTGAAGACTGGATGGCAGATCCGTCCGTGTACGTTATCAACGGCGATGGTTCGAGTGTCTATGCCCTCGGAAGGATATGAAAGAACAAATGTGCATATGGACGTAAAATTACAGACTTGTGTGCCGTTTACCAGGAATCTGTGTGCGCCCAATCACAGAATAGTACTGTACTGTAACGAAAAATGCCTACAAGTCTTGCAAATTACCACGTCATAAACAACTTACCCGCAATTGCCTCTGATAAACGATCTCCGACAAAACTCTGTCGACAGCGATGTTTCGCCACCGCTGGCACCGCTGTTGGCACCCTGGTGCTGAGGCACCGCCGGCGTCGAGGCAGCCTCTTTTAAAAAACGGAGATGTCAACTGCATGTCAACAAGATGGGAGTGACTTACCATTCTCCATGACCAACTCAATAACGTCCGCAAATTCACCCCAGGCCTCCCGTCCCTGACTCATCGCAACGTTGCACGCCCATCCCAACCATGTTAGCAAACGTCAAGACCAACCAAAAGCTCGCAAAGGAATTTCTGTCATTCAACGACGCAAGCAAATCTCCCTACCACGCAACCGCCTCCATCGCGTCGATTTTGCGTGCCGCAGGGTTCCGAGCTCTGAATGAAACCGAACAATGGGGCAGTCTTCTCGAACCCAAAGGGCGTTACTTTTTCACCCGCGAAGGCTCATCCATAATTGCCTTTGCACTCCCTTCCACTTTTTCCGCGCATGATGTATCCTTTTCTATCATCGGTGCACATACCGATTCTCCGTGCTTTAAGGTAAAGCCTGTATCCAAGGTTTCGGGACACGGATACTTGCAGTTGGGGGTGGAGTGTTACGGGGGCGGATTGTGGCATACGTGGTTTGATCGGGATTTGACGGTAGCGGGAAGGGTGGTTGTGAGGGACAGGACAAGTGGAAATTTGGTGTTCAAGTTGGTGGAAGTGGGACGCGCGATTATGCGAATTCCGACTTTGGCTATCCATTTGTCGCGATATGTGAATACGGAGGGATTTAAAGTGAATAAGGAGACAGATACGACGCCTATATTAGCGACCAAGATGGCAGAATCAATGAATGGGACAAGAGAAACGGACCCGAGCATGGATCGGCATCATGCAATGTTGTTGGAAGTATTGGCAGGTGAATTGGGGGTGGATGTAGATAGTATTGTGGATCTGGACTTGTGCGTGGCCGACACGCAAGAGGGAGTCATAGGTGGACTTATGGAGGAGTTTGTGTTTGCGCCGAGGTTGGATAATTTGGCATCATGCTTTTGTGCGGTGAAGGCGTTGGTGCAGAGCGTGGAAACGGGGAAAGAAGAGGAAGGAATTGTGAGAATGATAGGATGCTTTGATCATGAGGAAGTGGGGTCACGGAGTGTGCAGGGAGCTAATTCTCCATTGTTGGGGGATGCGATGAGGAGGATATGTGAGGGGATGAGGGTGGGGTATGAGACTGCGGTGAGAAGAAGTTTGTTGATAAGTGCGGATATGGCGCATGCTCTGCACCCGAATTACGCGGGTCGGCACGAGAGTAATCATCGGCCTAGTATGGGAAACGGGTTGGTGCTCAAGACGAATCAAAACCAGCGATATGCGACGAGTGGGGTGAGCGGACTTGTTGTGAGGGAAGCAGGGCGACGTGCCGGGATGGAGATTCAAGAATTTGTAGTACCAAATGATCGGGCGTGTGGTTCAACAATAGGACCCATTTTAGCCGGTGGAACTGGATTGAGGACGGTGGATGTAGGAATGCCGCAGTTGAGTATGCATTCAGTGAGAGAGATGTGTGGTGTTGAGGATTTCGGAAAGACTATCAAGGTGTTTAAGGTACTGCTGGGAGAGTTGAAGGACATAAAGGAAAAAATGGAGGGCGTGGAAATCATCGAGTGTGACAGTTGAGAGTGGGGCAAGGATGACAAAGGTTGGATTGCACGCCTGCTCGCCTTTCGTAGGAGGTGAATAGTACAGTAAAGCATTAGCATAAGTGTAATTGCCGACTAGTACGTAGTCGGTACGACGGCAATAGCAACGGGCGGAAGGGTGGGTTTCATGGAGAGCTATGGAGCCAACGGTTAATTGTGAGTGATCCTGTCTGTACAACTTGCTGTTGCACCATGATTATTGAATGATGCGCTGTCAAACATTGAAAAGGTGGAGATATTTATCTCGATTCCGAATCGTCGTCTCCAGATATGCCCCATTACATACTGTCCAATGGATTGTTGTTGCGAATTCTTTGTGGCCAATCATGAGATGACTAGTGTCAATAAATATCTCACTTTATGATTGGGAGGAACAAAGAATTTATTTGATTTTGTCAGCAAACAACAGAAATAAAAATAAAAAACGCAAAGTATGTGTAACCGTAAACGCCTCCCAACCCAAGATGGCGTAATCTTTCTGTACTGTAGCACAACAACCTGACGACGGATTAAGTTACCAATTCCTATAAACTAATCATTCCAACCCTTCTTCCTCATCACCCTTGACACAACGCAATCTTTTATGATCCACCCCCGTCAAAGTTCTCACCCGTCCCTCAACCCTCACTATCAGCACAAAACATGGCTGCAAAGCTTACCACGCTCCCACCCACAACTTTCTCCCCCTCTCCCTTCACCGCCCTCGGTCCTGATCTCTTTGAAATCGTTTTATCCCATCTCTGTTCCACCCCTCTAACCTCCCCCCTTTCAACAGACCATTTCCACACCCTCCTCCCCTTTGCCCTCACCTCTCGCACTCACTATTTGTGGACCCTATCCGCCATAAGGAAACTCTCTATTCTTCCCCGCAACTTTCGCAACTCACACAATCCCAATCACCTCCCCACCCTTCGTCCTACTCGCATAATCTCCGCCTCCCATCTCGCCCGAGCCTTACCCTCGTTTCCATCCCTTCTCTCCCTACATATTTCACTTGCTGCCAACCCAGATGATTCAACTCTTCTAATCATCGCTCGCAGTCATCCTACCCTGCGCAAGTTACGCTTACCCGCCTGCCGCAATATCACTACCGCTGCCATCGTCGCCGTTGCCGACAACTGCATAGCCTTAACTCATTTAGATGTCTCCTACTGCACACGCTTGGATGATGCTATTGCCCACCCTGTCCTTCGCATGACCCACTTACGCACCTTGAACGTCGCTTACTTGCGCATTTCCGATTTTTTTGTACAACACATTTCTAATATGCCACTGGAATCCCTGTGTCTAACCGCTTGTGGTCGGATTACAGATAACGCCATGCTTTTTCTGCGCAAAATGTCCAGTTTGAGGACATTGTCCTTTCGCTGTGCCCCGGCCTTGACCGAAAAAGGTATGACCCACTTTCGAGGTGCAAAGCTGAAAATGGTTGATTTCGGACTGGCTAGAAATCTGACGGATCAAGCCGTTGCGGAGATAGGCAACATCACAGGTTTGGAAGGCGTCGGTATTAGTCAATGCAAGTTGGTCACCGATGTTGGCGTGCGAATGATGACGCGCTTGGACGAATTAAGGTGGATAGATATGAGTTATTGCAAGGAGGTTGGAGATCAAGCGCTAAAGGCACTGGCCACACTAGTGGTCTTGGAGGATGTGAATGTGACGGGGTGTGATCGTGTCTCTGACGCAGGTATCGAGGCTTTAGCCGGGATGAGAGCATTGAAGAGATTGGCCATGGCCCATTGCCCTGGCGTTACGGGTGTTGGTATCGAGTTCATTTGCAAAGCACGGAATGCTCCGCTAAAGCTGGTGGATGTTCGACACTGCACGGGTGTTAGCGAAGGTGGAATATGTAAGTTGAGGAAAGACTGTGTAGAGGTTAGGACTGAGAAATACTAGCTTGAAATTCTAAAGTTACTGAAAGACAGTATGAAAGTTAGAGCAGAGTAGACCTGATAGCCTCTGCGTATCTCTCTGATTCGTTTATACACTTTCGAACTTGATATAGAGGGCGATGGATTTGATCACAGAGAAGTCCCTTGTTGGAGACTTCTTGACCAATGAGGGATTTCTGCGGGCGCGCTCCTGTATAGGCGTTCATTATCCGCAGTCGACGGAGACCTGGCACATGACGTCCTTACATGCAATCCGAGAGTATATCAATAAGCGCACTTTCAATTGCAGGTTTGCCGTTGAATCTCATTCATTTCAAGGCGCACTTCGCGACATCCCCTGAAGGCATCAGCCCAGCGAGGCATTAAGCTTTGCTTGATACACCCTGCATCCATGCAGGGTGTGGGCATGTTAACAATGAACTTTCCATTATTCAAAGCCTTTCCATCGGTTCCCTGTCGCAGCAAAAACATTTCAGCCATCCTCAAGTCATCTTGGTGCAGCTATCTCGTTCAGGACGGCTACCAAAGCATCGTATCCTGAAACGTTGTACTCGTGAAGCGCCGCAATATACGGCTCGAACAATTCTTCATGTGCTCGAAGGACCATTTTCAGCACTGAAATATCCAGTAACAATGTTGCGCAGCACAAAATTATGTCTGGCGCTCTTGCCATCCGTGCCACTGTCATTACATACGATAGCTCCTCACGACACAGCTGCCGCGCCTTCTCACGAATATTTACCACTAACTCGCTGTCGAAGGATGTAGGTGGCGGCGGTAATTGAGAGCCAAATACGGTGTCAGCGCCTGGCCCCACCAAATACACAGTAGCATTGTTTGCCTGTGATCTTGGTGTGACCGTGGGGAGCATCTCATCAAAGATTGATGTTAATTCACCGCCATTAGCCGAATCCGACATTTCTTTCGCCATATCTGCACTCCTTACCCGCCCTTTGCCCTTCGCTAGATCCACCTCATGATTGAATTGCCTCATCGCCCGCCTTACATCATGGAGATCAGGTTCTGGATATTGGAATTGTCTGTGCAGTGAAAGAATAGTGGTCCCGAAATCCCTGACGAATGGTTTGCTTGCGTTTTTTCCCTTCAACTCCCTTTTCAAGTACTCTGTAAGCGGAAAGTCCATTCGAACTGCGAGTGCAGCCAAGTTTCTAAGGTCCATTTTGTTCAAAAGAGAGCGTGCATGATTAAGAACGGCGTGGTCAACAGCGGGTATTCGATCTGCGGGACCCTCCCCGTGGTTTTTTCGCTGAGGGAGTTTGTCTAGGACGTCTCCTTTAGGGGCAAGGCACGCTTCGGCAATCCACGATACATCCTCTGTTGTCCTCAGTTGCGATGAGTTTAGCATGCCAGCTCGGTCCGCCTTCGCGAGAAAGTTTGCTAGGTCAGCGGCAAGCGCTAACTCTCCGCGGCTTAAGGCTGCCTCTACTAACCGCAATGAGTGTGGCGTGGAAGAAATAAAACCCCACATTTCTTGCAAGATAACCAAGAGACACGCTGCGGTTCTAAGCCTTCCTGAAACATAACATTGCTCGAGCAAAGCCGCAGGCTCTCCTGCGACGGAAAACAACAGCGGCCACCTTTTCGAATCTAGTTTTCGAGCACACCGTACAACAATATCCTCATATTCGCCGAAATACTTCAATAAGCGAATAACTCGGGGAAAGAGATCATCGCCAGCTTTTCGACGTTTTGGAGATTCAGGGAAGCTCCTCTCGCCAGAGAAGCGCGTGGCGTTTGGTCCAAACACTTGCCTGTGGGGGAGACTCTTAACACCACGGACACCGTGGATTGTCTTGCCGTTGATGTTGAGGTTAAGTTCATCATCGTGTTCAAGGACAGCCTCATACAGTAGCCACTCTAAGGAATCCGCAAACTGCGGTTGCGGGACGCACTTTAAGGCAACCTGAAGAGCAGTGCGTTCATCACTCACTGGCTTCATCAACAAATGCCGCAGCAATGTATGCAGGATAGGTTGTCTCTTCACTTGAATAACATGACTGTGCATACAAGCTGACTCAGTGTCCAAATTGTATGTCTGAAGACCTTGGGTCGCTCCCAGCAGCATGCCGTACTTTGACATTATAGACAATGGGTACACCTCGGGATCAAGCTCAAACCATTGCTCGACCTCCATGCCTTTTCTTCGATTGGAGTACGATAGAGGGAATGCTTCTGGGCCGTAGTCAGAGGAAGAGCTTCCAATCAAGTCGTCAAACTCTTTTTCACCTGACACATCATCCTGGAAACACACGTGCAACCCATCATCTCCGTAAGCCCACCATACTGGTCGGTGCGAGATCATATCGAATGGCGTGCAATCGACGGGAGTGTACCAGAACCTCTCCACATATCGAAGTAAAGCGGTCGACACCATCCTTTCTGTATCGAGCAGAATTAATGACCCCGTGTTGCGAAGCAGCATGATCTGCCTAGGAATCGTAGAACTGCTCCTTTCTGGGCAACTCGCATGAGATAAGGGCGGAAAAATTCTGGCCTCGCTTATTCCACCTCCTGGTGCTGGCGGAGAATCACCACACGTATCTGGACCGTTTCCACCTCCCGTTTTCGTCAAATGATCCTGTTGGTACAATGGAGCCAGTTCTCTAGTTGGAAGCAAGAGTCGATACACTTCTCGCAAATCTGTACGCGACCTATTTGGATACTCCGTCATGTGAAACATGAAAACTTGGGCGTCTGCACAAATGACAAGCAGATAACCATCAGGCCGCACATCAGTTAATACCGGTCGTGACGGCAACCTTCTCTGGGCAAGGAGGGCACTGGACTCGAGATGATCTCTCTGGTACAGCAACAGCTCAAAGGTTGATCTCGATCGCAAAGTTCCGCCGCACGTCTCGTTTCCAACAACAATTGTCTTTCCCAGCCATGCCAACGCGCAGCACTTAATACGACGGTCATGCTCGAGATCACCGAACACGCGCCACTTTTGCATTTTGACTTGACAAATCGCAATGCCATACTCCCCAGCAATTGCCACATAGGATGCATCTGCATTCACCGCAATCTTCTGCGGCGGCCAGTTCCTCCACAAGTAATCGTGAGGGATCAACAAATGCTGCCAGGAAAACAGTTCCCTCCGTCCCCCTCCTCCACTTTCTTTTCCTTCCTCCACACCCTCTTCTGCATGCCACAACAATAAAAGCCGATCCCCTCCCAACATTGCTACTTTGGATGCCTCCCCTTGCCCCATGCCCCCCCGGATGTGCCTTTGTAAAACGCAAACTCTACGAACTGACACCCTCGCATCATCTCGGGACTCTCATCTGTACATCTCGGTGCGGCCCACAAACACAAGCCGCTCGGGCCCCACGCCGCGCTCAAGACCCCCTCCTCCATCGGAGTCACGACGCCGACCCCCTTCCCTTCCTTCCGAACACCAGGAGTAGCACCACCACCAACCTGCGGCAACGTCCACATCAAGCGGCATCCGGACACACTCCACACCGCCAGGCCCCTTTTCTCCCATCCCACCACAAATGCGGCACCATCTTCAGTCCACCGCACGACAGTCGCCCCCCCTACATCTACGCTTTCAAAGTACCAACTGGCCAAACTCAATCTTCTCATTACCGGACAAACTTCCCCCGCCGGTACTCCCACATAATACTGCTCAACATCGCCATCAGCCAAGCCCACAGTCGCAAGCATTCTCCTTGGCTCCAATGCCACCGAAACGGCGCCCTCTGCGCGCAGCCACCGGCCGTCAATTGCGCTGGGACGTAACTGCCCACCGCCCATCATGCCCAACAACAAGGCAACGCCATTTCCAAAGACAACCGCACAAAATCGCAACTCTGCATTATATGCCAAAGCCTTGACACCAGCCAAATCATCATCGCCTTCCTCGCCCTGTACATCACGTAACACGGCGGCCGCAGCTGGATCCGAAGCGGATGGGATACCCATTTTCACAAGGGCTGAATTATGACGTAGCAGTTCGGGGAGATGAAGTCTCCACAAAGTTTCGCCATCCCAGGAAACGCAGACCAATGCCGAGGCGGATGTAGAGATGAGGGCACCGATGGGCACGGCTCGACGGCAGTGATTGTGGAAGCGGAGGTTGGAACACGTATTTCGGAGACGCGAGTGAAGCGGATGGATGGAGATTGGATGTTTGGATGAGAGGCGATGTAGGTTGTTCATCGGGGAGGTTAAACTGAAGAAGGGAATGAGATGTATGAGGTGAGACATTAAAGATTAGCACTAGGCCTTTGGAAAGGGCGGCGAGGACGGTGTGTGACTGACGATGCCAGGCGGCAGAGATGAAGGGACCCTCCGAGTCGAGGAGGAGCGGGGAGACGAGAAAACGGGCAAGGGAATACGGTGCTGAGAGGCGGACCAATGTGTAGCGCGGAAGGGAAACGGTGAGAAGATAGCGATCGCAGGGGAGGGAAGGAGGGATTGAACGGAGGGCAAGGGAGCGGAGGATGAGGAAGGAGGGAGAACAACCTTGGGAGGCCCAAGGGTAAGTAGCCCATTGTAGGAAGCGGCGACGACGGGGAAGAAGAGTAGCAAGAGAGGCGGGGTAAGAGGGGAGGAAAGGATTTCCGAATAAGGCAGAGGGGCCGTAAGAAGGAGGGTGGTGGCTTGTTCGCGGGACGGAAAGGAAAGAACAGAATGGCGAGTGGGACCGATATTCGTTTTAGTCGGCAATAATGGTTAATCTAGTCAAAAATATTGGTCAAAAACGTGGACTGGGTCAACTTGCTGATTTTTCGTTACTATAAACAAGTTTCTTCCTACTGTAATCTCTATCCGGATGGCTGCCACCATGCCAACTACAACATGACAGCCATCCTGCTCCTATCACCATTTTGGCAACACCTTGTCACACGTTCCAATTGCCTCAATCTAACCAACCTTTCATACTCGACCAAAATCAAGTCCCACTGAGCACAATAGCGTTTCATACTCTCGCCGCGAGCCACCCTCCACCACACCCATCTCACACTTAAACATCCTCCGCCCTCCTCGACAAATCTCCCCATCCCCCTAAATTTCACCCCCACACGATCACCATCCACCTCCACCAAGCCACTTCCCTTGCCATCGCAGTAATCCTCCAACCACTGCAACCCTCTTTCCTCCCTCCCGCCCCTCGTACACCACACATCGGTATTTCTCCACATTCCACACCTGTCACTCCTCTTATTCTCTCCACAGGCGGCAACGGTGCCATAGGCTCAATCTTCTTGACTCGTTTATCAAACGCATCGCAATCCTCTGGAAAATCGTCCGCGTGCACGTCAAACGGTAACATTTCTGGGACATACAAGCCATTTGTCCACATACCCCTCATTTCCACCCCATGCGTCTCAACACGACCATCACCCTTTTCTCCACTCGCTGTTCCTCCTGCGATCTGCATAGCCATACAATACCACACCTGCATTGACGGCCTGACAAAAGGTTCCTATTGTTTTGCGCGATTCCAACGCTTTCCTCATCCACGAGGGTATTTTTAAAAGGATGAATAGGCCTGACGTAAAGGTCGGAGCCTGCAAGTCGCAATAGATTGCGAAGGGAGTGTAGAGAGGAGACCAATGAAGCGTGAAGAGGGCGGTTTGGCAGGATATACAGGGGGATTATCGGGGCGGACAGCTTGGTAGCTTGGTGAAAGAGGGGGTGATCATGGAGTCGGAGATCATTGCGGAGCCAGATAATGGTGGGCTTTGTAGGGACTGTGGGAAATGGGGGCGGATAAAGTGGGCGGATCGTTGGCTGAACGTTTGGTGGTGGGCAGGATGCGGATGTGGTTGTAAAGTAGGGCTGCTTGTTTGACGGTTGCTGTTTGCCAGCGTTGGGAGAACGGGGGTTGATGTGGTGGGTAGGAATGTCGGATATGGCGGGTTCATGTTGCGGAAACGTTTTGAAGAGGAGGAGACTGCGGTGTTGTTGACGGAGGTGGATGGTGAGCAGTCTAGTCGACGGGCGGTGATTTTTGTGGTGAGCACTTTGGTGGTGTTTCTTCTCGAGATGCATTCAATGTGAGATGAATGTTAAGATCAGGATCAAAGATCATGCAATGAGATCAGCAGGTAAACCATTGGAGGACAGGTTGTCTTTTTCCAAAAATGTACACGTGTACTAGTTGTATCATTGTCTCGAGGTTTCGGAATGCGTCCTGGAGGGATTAGTCGGCACACTGGATATTTTCAGCAGAATACAGTACAGTAAAGTACAGTACAGTACAGTATAGTACAGAATACCATACGCAAAAGTGTGTATTGACTGTGTTTGGAAACCTTGGAATTTGCGTCTTGTGCAAAGCACTGTACCTAAGTGCAGTATTTGTTGCAAATCATCATTCATCCTTATGCAGCGAAACCTCATCGGCATTCTCTTTTCGATTTGTCTCACCGAACCGGATTCGTCGTATCCGGAAACGAAAATAAAAGAGCGCCAACTCTGCCCAAAACTATTTTTGTCTCAACCCGTCCGCTCCCCTTCCTTCATCGCATCTTGGGGGAGCGCCTCCTTTGGAGCAACCTACTTCTCACCAAGCCGACAATTTCTGTCCCGTTCCCAGTTTACTTGTCAACTTTTTCAAACTCTTTGGACGATATCAACTTGTCGATTGCCCCTGGTCTACACCTCACCGCTCCACGCGTACTTGCCGTTTCAATCACCACTCGCTAGTCTTGCACGTATCGGCTTGTCACTTTTGCTCCCAACCACTCTTTATTTGCTCGCAAACTCGCCATGGCAAGCAGAAAGTTGCAGGGTGAGATTGAGCGCGTTTTGAAAAAGGTTGATGAGGGAGTCGATGTATTCGAACAGATTTGGGACAAAGTTTATTCCGCCGCAACCACGGCTCAAAAGGAAAAGTATGAGGGAGACCTGAAGAAGGAGATTAAGAAACTTCAACGTCTTCGCGATCAGATCAAGACTTGGCAAAATGACAGCTCCATCAAGGATAAGACAAAACTAGACTCAAAACGCAAGCTAATTGAAGAAAAGATGGAAAAGTTTAAGATTTGCGAAAAGGAAACAAAGACAAAGGCATTCTCCAAAGAGGGACTAGCTCAGGATCGAACTGATCCTCGCCAAAAAGCAAAGGCCGCCTTTGGCACATGGGTCCAAGCCCGTATTTCCACTCTCAAGGAGCAAGCCGAGGAAATGGAAGCCGAAATAGAGACTTTGAATTCAGGAAAGCGGAAAAAGCGAAGCGAAGAAAACCCACGAGTCGCCGATTTGAAGGAGCAGATTGCAAGACATGAGTATCATGTTGGCATGCTGGAAAGAGTCTTGAGAGCTGTCTACAATGATGGTATTACCCCTGAGGAGGCCTCCGACTTGAAGGAAAGCGTCGATTACTACGTCGAAAGCCATCAGGATCCCGACTTTTTCGAAGATGACGAAATGTACGACTTTCTCAGTCTTGACTCCGTTCCATTACCCACAACCACGAAAAAGGTCTCAAAAGTCGATCGCGATGACAATGACACCTCCACCGCTTCGAACGGAAATCATTCCTCTGTCAGGGATAAGAAAGGGCCTACATCACCAAGGAATACGCGCGGGAGTCGACTTTCGGCCACTAATACAACTAATAGCAAGATGACCAACTCCACCACAATACCACTGCGAAACGCCTCGTCTCCGAAGAACTCACGGGTAGGTGATCGATCACCTCCCGCTTCCAATGCACATTCACCGAGAGCGGCAACGGCGGCTCCACTCGGGAGAGAACCTAATCCGCATCGCAATCAGAATGCCCCGTTGTTAAGTAGTGTAGTCAAGGGTGGTGCCACAACAACCTCGACAGGTCTGAAACCCGCAGTCGCAAGTAACGGACTGTCAGTGGAAAATGCCATCCCTCGGCATGTCAACACATCGAGACCATCTATGGATGGGTTACCAAACATACGGGCAACACCCGCGACGGTGACACCGCGGGATGTAACAGAGGGTACAGGAGCGATAGGTCACGTCGACGCGGAACTACCGAACACGGAAGATCCACAAAGGGGAAGGCCATTGGCAACGAGTACAAATCAGCAAGATGTCCATGCTGCGAAGCTTAACGCCAAGTTGGGCACTATGGATCCCACCGTGGCCGCAATAGAAGCAGCGATGATGTACATGCCTGAGAACCCCTCGACAGCACCAAGACAGAATCCTTCAACGAGGAATTTGGGCAGCGGGACAGCGGCGCCAGCGGCAGCGTCCCCTCGAAACCCTGTGGCTACCCCACCGAGCTTCCCGTCTGTTCCAGCACCCGTTTTCGACAGTCGCGAAGTCTTTGAGCAGTTTGATCCGGACACTTTGTTCTTCATTTTTTACTACCAGCAAGGCACTTACCAGCAGTACTTGGCAGCAACGGAGCTGAAGAGGCAGGGGTGGCGGTTTCACAAGAAGTATCTGACTTGGTTTCAGAGGCATGATGAGCCCAAGGTGTCAACGGATGAATATGAGACTGGAACTTTTATCTACTTTGATTACGCGAACGTAGTGGTGCGGGGGCAGGGGTCAGGTTGGTGTCAGAGGATCAAGTCCGAGTTCAACTTTGAGTATCGCTTCCTAGAGGATGAGCTTGTGTAAGGTGCGATATGTGTCTGTCGCCGCATATGTCTTGTGCACATAGTGTCATTCGATTAAAGTGACGTTAACAGAGACGCGATCGTCCATCGCGCTCATGAGGTTGTGGAAGCGGCTGCTGCAATTGCTCTACTAGGTCAGAATAGTATGACGACTGGGAACATGCGACGAGGAAAGAAATGCTTGTATTCTTTACACAGCAGTATCTGGTTTGGCCTCGTCGGTGACATTGGCATTGAGACGTTCGTCCAGAGCCTTTAAAGCACGTTGCCTCCGGCGCTCGGCATCAATGGAGGCGGACTTTGATACTGGGACTTGTTGCTGCGGAATATTTTGCGAATCTTGGGTTGCATCGAGGCCGGCGGTGAGTAGCGGCTTGAAAAGCATAAATGCAAAGTTAGCAAAGATGGCGACGATGGTGCGAAGGGGTTCCGGAAAGAGTGAGGCGTAGGCGAATGTTTCGGAGAGATCGCCGCGAACGCCGTTGCGACGTTGGAAGAAACGAAGATAGACCCAGGAGGATTGAAAGGCGGCAACGGTGAAGGAGAAATGTGCGAGGGAGATGAGACGGAGGAGTGTAAGAAGAGTGGTGAAGGTGAGATAGCAGAGGGGAGAGCGGAGGCGGGGAGTTTGAGGTTGTAAATGCCGATCTCATGGTCGGGGATGAGTTGTTTCACTGCGATGAGGAGGGCGACGCACATGGCGTTCGTAGTGGCAACAGGAGAGAATCTAAGGTGATGGGGAGTTAGATGTATGACAAGTTGCGAGGTTGTGGGATGGAAGAATGCAAAAGGTTTGACGTACAGAAAGCGATCTATCTGGGTTAAAAGGTAGGCTACGAGCATAAGGGCGTAGGTGAAGACGCCTGCGATGGCATTGACGAAAAGGAGGTAGACGAGAAAGAGTGGAGAGCCCCAGGACGTTTCGATCCAGCGGGCAATGGTATAGAACAAGGTGGCATTGAAGAGGGCGAGGATGGGATTGAGTTCGAAAAAGCCGGCGGTGACGACATTCCAGACTTTGGAGGCACCGATGGTGGATAGGGGAAGGAGGGCAAAGGAGTTGGTAAGCGAGAACCGAGAAGCTGCGGTTGAGAGAGGAGGGAGAGAATAAGTTGGAGGACGGTGAGAATGCGGGTGAGTTTTGGGGTGGAAGGAGGGGGATCCTGTTTCAAAGAACGGCAGCAAGGTGAGGTGGAGGCGGAGGGGTGAGGGATGAGTGGAATATGAAAGTGGTGTTGTGGTTAGTTGTGTAGTTTGTTGGAAAGGGTTGGAGAGGGAGGAGGTGGCTGGAAGAAACAAACCTGTTGGGTAGGGTCCATCGGATGACAGAGGATGAGGTGGGAAGAGATGACGGCGAACGTCGCGGGACCGGTAAGGTAAAGACGGGTAGGGAGCAACGGGTTGGATGGTACGGTAGCGACGGTTGGAGAACGAAGCTGCGAGGTGGAGGATTGTGATGACAAGGACGTCATGACAACGATCACCGATCACGATGTGGATATTGCACACCAGTGGATTGCAGTGTAAGGAATGAAAGGCCTGCAGTACTGTTACTGTACAGTACTGTACTGTACAGTGAAGGGACGACAAAAAGTGCCAAGTTCCAAGTTGGTCATGCGTCCTTGCTGGATGTATAGCGCTGTGAGTGCATTGCTGTATTGTCTTGTGTTTCTCTTTGGACTTGAAGAGACGGTTCCTGTATTGGCAGATTAATCTATTCACAGCTTCCAACTCGCTTCTTCCTGCATGCCTGTCACTCCTCCAACTATTCAAACCTGACGACAGCGCTGATCACCAGTCTATGGCCTTCCACCCGCAACCCATCCCTATCCCTAACATTTCTCCCAATTGAACCGCAGCTGTACCTGCCACAAGTGGATTACTGCTGCACTAGACTGCACTGCAAATGCACCAAGTGCTCCAGGAGATTGTGTCTACCTCGTCGCTACTTGAATCACTGCCTGGGCATTCAATCGTCGGGCAATCCACGGAAACATGCCCTTCCAAGGGTACTTTAGCTCCACTTGGGATTGCCATCTGGACAGCAAGACTCGTGCTTGTTGCTATCTCCATTGCAATCGAATGGCCATCGCCATTTGGTGCCGTCTTTGCCATATTTTGTACTTTCACGGTCACCATAACCTGCAAGCATAGCATGCCCAACATTTCGCATCTGCAGTAACATACCACGCAAAACTGCCACCGTTGGTTCCAGACGTCCATAGTCAGGGTTCATCACATGTTCTTGCGCCACATCCCTCTTCTTTCGCCTGTCAATTGATAACTTGTGGCGCACAAAGAATACAGTACAACCTCGAGGACACCCCGTGCGACTATTCTTGACCGTCATGCTAACGGGTACAGAACAGCTACCTATCCGCCCTATTTGCTCATCCCGGTTTTCCACGTGCAATTTCCGACATTTCCGCACTCTATTGCCTTCTCAAAACGTCTATGGATATACACCGCGACTTTCAGAATGACGATATGTTTCGATCGTTTCCCTTGCTCCACCCTTGCCCCGATTGACACCTTTTCTCGTTCTGCATTGCGCGACCAACATCAAGTCCCGCATACGTTCTTGTTGGAAAATAGACTCTCAACAGTTTGAATTGTCGCCCACTTCTGCCACGCTTCTCTCATCCATTCCCGATCTTTACTTTTTACTGCCGTAATAATTAGATTGCACTCTTCGAGCATGAACACCTTGCATTAGCCCTGGCATCCTTTCCTTTGGTTGGTACCAACCTGCCCCAAAGTCCCTTTTTCAACTGTTGTACAGCTATTGCATTGCTTTACCTTGCTCTTACCACACGTGCCTCTGGCTGTTCCAAAGTCACGTTGTCAAATGCTATACAGCTATTGCATTGTTTATTCCTTTGCTCACCTGGGTACTTTTCGTCATATCGTCCACTGGACCAGTTTATCTCACCTGTGGTCATGAAACTGCAGTTTATGATCCCCGCAAACATTTCTAGGATAAAATCACCAAACTATTGCTGGGTATTGCCGCTTACAGCACGATTCTTTTTGCCCTACCAAACACTTGCGTTTTCTACTATCTCAATTTTCCGGATTTTGGTCGTCGTCACAGAAATGAAAAACGATACAATCATTTCAATGCCATCTCCAAGCTTGATCATAACTTCTCAACCCTCATCGCCTGCATTTCATCTTTGTGCATCAACATGACGCCGCTAAACCCGCATATGTCTTGTGTCCCTCGCGATACTATGCCGCGATTTGGTCCCAATTACCCGCGCGTAACTGCTTGTTTTACGATACTTCGGCAGCGTCCCTGTGCAGTGCGCAGATGGACAATGCTGTGGTTTGGCTAATTCTGCTTATCAGCCACAGAGGTGAGCTGTTTTATTTCAAGCTGACAACATTCGACATGCATCAGGTGCATCGAGATTTCACAAGAATCTGTAATACTGAATATTAGGGACAACTTCAGTCATTCTATCGCGTGCCATACCCCTGGCACGTCGACAAAATTCGTGCACAATGGATGCCCCTCCTCGTTTTCCCAAGAACGCAGCCACAACAAAAGTATGAGTACATTGGAAGCCAATGCCCTTACTTGCCGACAAGTGTCAAAGAAACAAGGAATAATTGCACTATCTCCCGCGCTACACTTTTTAGATGACTCACTACGCTTTAACCCCTTTTCCCAATTCTACAGACCGCGTGCTTTATTTTTTCGCAACCTAACCCCCGCCATTCTCGGGAGACAAAAGAAAGAAAAAACACCCAGCACATTTCCTAGTATCTCACAGCAGACCTTCGGGTGTTGTGTCTACAGCACATATCTCTCGTCCGTAAACAATTCTATATCTCCTGACGTAACACGCTTTTCATCATGACATTCAACTCAATTGAACTACAACCACGCTTTTACATCCCCTTTCCACATCTATGATAAAAAAAGCGACTCAACCAGAATACTGCGCTTTTTTTAGCAGCTGTAATAGTCAATATAGGCACTACCCTTGCAATTGATGCCTTCTTTGACAAGATTCACGAGTAAACGGACAACCTAAGGAGACGTTCCGATTTTGTTATGCTTTTCAGTTTGGGCACTTCCCTTTCACTTTCCGCATTTCAATGAAGACCATTTTTCGAAACTTGACAGCAGTACTTTGAGTTAGAATGATCCAAAGGGCTCTCTTATCTCGCTTTAAACATTAGTATGCTTTCATTGATCCACTCGGGGGCATATTTACAGTTATCGCAAAGATCAATACCAATTTTACCAACACCTAACAAACTTCCTTCAAGCTTTTCGTAACTTCGTTAACTTCGTTGTACCCTCGAGTAGCTGCAAAATAGTCGAAACTGTTGTGACCACAGCGATACCCAACGAGTGAGATTTACATTTAATTTTCCTCTTAGGTTGTCACTTACAGCAATCATGATTATCCATGATTCATGGTCCTATTGGTCCTACTTTACTTTGCTAAGACAGGCTCGGTGAGCAGCTGTGACATCACAGTATCGTGCTTGCACTCACGTAAGATTGTCGTGGCGGAAACGCGACTCGGTCAAAGGCAACCCTATGCCTCTGCGCTGTTAACTACATAGTACTGGTGGTAGCTTTATGGCATCAGTAAAACGGGTGTCCGCTAACTACATAGTACTAGAATCGTCACTCAGCAAGTAACAAAACTTTGTACAATATAATTTGCTACAGTCTGTGAGTTTGACACAGAAATAATATTAGAGAAGCGCACAGCTGCGACATGTAATTGAAGGTTGTTGTGAAGTGTGCATATTATTATCAGCACTAACGTTACACTCTATCGACCTTTCGTTTTCGACACCGAATGAGACGTTAAGAAAACAAAAACAAGTGTTCTCAGTTGAGCTATATGCAATACGATAGTAACCAGTGTGCGCTACAACAATGGTAACCCATGAAAATATTACGTTTGCTTAACTTTTTGCGTTGGATAACCTTCCGACATATGAATTCAAACTCCCCGCTGTTCTCAGCCTGATATCTTAACAGAGAACCCATTCTTTATTCCTCCTCACCCACACTCATTGATCCTTTAAGGGGCAACCTAACCGTCTTGGTTGTATATCATTTCAAAATGCGAATGTCTAGAGGAACGCGAAGCAATACAACTCAGGTCTATTAGAAAATGGGACACATGATGGAGTAACGAAAAGGAACCGGAGATAAAGGTGGATAAAGATAAACATTGACCTATTTAGACTCTCCGGTACTTTTATAATCATTTCTGATTTAAAGTTGCCGTTTTGACGGAATGATAAGGCGTGTCCAGAATTGGACCACTTGCACCAGGAAGCTATGTAAATAGCCTCACTTTTTTGGAGAAAAATGACAGAAAAGTAGGTGTAATATCCCAGGAATATCGATAGCTTCCGAATGGACCTTAGGAGAGGGAGGGCGGTAAGTCTGGAAAAAAGCGAAGACTTTAGAAAAGAGAAAAGTTCTTGTTGCCAAGATCATAGATTACAAGGCCAAAGGCTCAGTTGATTGAGTTATCCTCCGAAGGAAGTGTAACAGAAGAGGGTGGCACCGGGGGTTCCCCTACTGTAACAGATATGCTGGATGAAACCCAGTCAACTTGTTAGGTAATGTGCAATGATGCGACAGGCGCAGATGGCACTACACTCTAGATCGGATATATCTTCCAAGAGTAAAACACTCAAACTTTTCCCCGCTCTAGCAGCAAGTAGAAGGGTACCAAAAAAGAATTGTAATGTAATTAATGGAACTGGAACTGATGTCTGGGCTTATAGATAAAGCTAAGTGAGTACGATATGCTTGTAACTACAGAAGTTAAGAAAAGAAAGTACATAATTAAGACCCAAGTATACACTAGAAATGACAGATGAGTAAATATATTTACTGAACTCCTTACTTAATTATAACATAGATCATTATTAAAGGAAAAAGAGTTGCGGCTATCAGACGAAGTAAAAAACAATTCAGAGGCCGAAATTTTCTATCAAAATGCCCCATACAGTTACTGCAGAAGTATTTCTCTTGTTTAATTTATTACCATAACTGGATATATGATTCAGTTAGCATCTCATACCGATCTTGAAGATTTATTTCAACAATATATCCATCTCCAATGGATATTCAGCATTATTTTAATGCAGATACTCGGGATGAGGAAGAAATGGAAATTATCAGCGCCGATTGACCTCCGCAGAAGAGGAAGAGTGGTGAGAGCATTATAATTAGTAGTTTCATTCAACTTTAATGGAATAAGGAATGAGGTCCTTGAGATTTAGACGTATCCGGTAAGTATGGCTATTCGGTGAGATTAAAGTTTGCACCAGAAAGGAAAAGTACCTACACTATACAAATACTTGAGTTATATGAACTATGAAATGGGTGCTATGTTTTTTTGCAATATTGAGGACTTCCGAGAACCATAATATATGCCCTGAAAAACGCGTTAATTTTGAATACGATTTCCGCAGTTTAAAAATAGGAACAGAACTACTAGCCTCATATTGAAAAGAACAATGCAGATTCTGAAAATGCCTTCCGGGCCGACAAAAATTTTCACAGTGTGAACGAATTTTTTTGCTATCGTATACTCATGAAAAATAAGAGTTGATACTTTTAGTGCTGTAACCGCTGATGTCGTTATATATTTAAGAAATAACTACCGTATTTCAAATCCGGGTGTGAATCATTCTATTTAAGCAGTATTAACATGAAAAGCCTTGATTATAAGAAAAGACATTTCACGAAGGCCCATTTACGCTATGAGCGCCGTCGCAGATGAATCTTTAAACTCACTTGTTCACGTATCCAAAAAATTTCACACAGGAATCGATTAAAGTATCGTCTAATATTTTCCACGTCACAGGATTCTTATGAAGCGTCATTACATGGATATAAACTTTAACAAATCCAGTGAAGTGCACTTATAAAGATTCAAAGTTTCGAGTATGGAATAAGCTCCTACAAAATATACTATAGGTTCAAATAAAAGCTTTCAAGAAGAATTTGAAGCGTAATTGACGTCTGAAACTAATAATTCTTATATGAAATGCGTGTGGTGGGTAACTATTTCTTTCCACAGGATTTAGTTTGAGTCATTTTATGAAATATTTATCCTTAATGTAACCCTAGCTGCGATATAATATTTTGGATATTTGTTGCCTGAAAAAACTTAATCTCAATCTAACTATGAACCGAGTGCACACGTTTGTATCAATAAGTAAATGCCGTAAGGGTAGACTGTCACCTATAAGGAAATATAAACTTTTCAAGAGATTCTTTGTAATCTTAGAGAAATAAATGAATCATGGTGCAGGTGAAACATATCCTTCGGATTTGGGAAAGGTGCAATCAAAAAAGACCTAAAACATTGAGCAAGTAATTAAATGGCTACGGTATATATCAAAATTTAAGAGGGACGTCAAAAAGATAAAAAAATTGAGCGTGCTTCTAAAAGAGAATAATGAAGACGGCTACTTAGAATATAATGGAGAATATAGATATTTCAATCTGTTAAGAATACCACTTCCTAACTAATTCTATTCTGTTTTCTGGAATTTATTAATATTCTAGACTACAGTTTAGCTATCTGAGGAAGTTTAGCAACTACATTCTTCATCCAATGCCTTCATTAAATTTCGATGATTATTTTGACATATTAAGTCATTATGTTCTACATTTTGGTTTAAATTAAGGTCTATAGGTTCAACTAACTATATAACTTAGGATATTGTCAATGGGTGCTTTTCTGAACACTTTCCAACGTTCGAATCATTCTTTGTCCAAAGTATCTGCACAAGAATGATACTTTTAAATTATTTCAACCTGGAGAGCTTATGATTTAGACTGATAAAATTCGTTAAAATTGCGTAGAAAGTCTTGTAGCTTGAAAAGGTAAGAGTGGCCGCTATTATTCGGAGAAAAGTACTTTAAAATCTTAAGGATGATCAACTTCCATCAAGATAGTGGATATTTTTGTGCTTTAATATATTTCAAATGAAATAAAGGTCGAAATATATACCACTAAATAATTACCTTGTAATATGTGTCCCAGTAATATATAAAGATACCGATGAAGCATTTTAAAATGAAATCTTGGTAATAATGGAACAATATTTTCATAATTGTGTAAAAATATTGCTTCCTGAAGTTTAAATTGATGCATTTCAAAAATTTCTATGAACTTAGGGGGAAGGAAAGAAATCAGAGTAACTCTTCATTTATTTTTACCATCACTAATAAATTTTTCTGGTCGTATTTAGTTTAGTCATTTATTGAAGCTGTTTCTATTCCAAATTATTCTTCGCTGGAATTTCAAATTTGTCCCAGAAAGTACACAAGAATTTGTAAATGTACGAAAATTTTCGTGAAAAATTTCAAAATATTGTAATACGGGTCATTTATACAAAAATGTTCAAAATTGCTGATTTCAGTGACTTTCGTGACCAAATACTTGAGAACAGCTGGTCTCCTTCAATATTTAGGACCAAATAAGGGGGAAAATCTCCCAGCGGTTTCATGAAATTGAAGCAATTAATACAGGTAAGGAAGCATTTCGCTACTACTTTCTATATTCTTAATGATTTTGAACAAATTTTCATTTTTAGTATTTGGAATGATATACATTAAATTAATGCTTACATATGATAAATGGTATATAATAGACCAAATATAGACTAAATCAACCAAAAATACCATCTATTTTTATCTATTATTTATTTTCTTCTAAGATTGCGAAAATATGAACTAAAATATAGCTAAAATCACCTTCCTGATAGAATCGGTGGTGAAAATACCTCTTTTCTGAAAAGATAACTTCCGAATAATATGATTTCATCTTTAACTCTCCGTAGACTACATCTTTACTTAAATTTTTTTTTGAACAGAAAACTTTGAGGAAAGCAGTGCTTAGAGAAGTTAAAGCTCTAGAAATATTTATTTGAAATGAAGATGTTTCTACATAAAAAAGTCAATAAACAGGGTAAATAAAGCCAAAATTTTTAGTCCGATTTCCAGGTATGGGAAAATGCATGGTACCAAAGGGCTCCATTACAGGAGATAGAATCATTCCTGGATATAAGCAGTGAATGTGTGTATCCATAAACTCATTGATACCCTAATTTACTTCGCAGTTAATAAAAACTAAACTTAAAAAATTGCACATCAAAATCCGTTCAGTTCAGTATTACTGTAGATTCAACGATCGCAAAGAATACGTTTAAATTTTTAATCTTATTCTTTGCCATAGTTTGTTTCAAACTTATGGATCTTTGACTTGGCCAAGTAATTCTGACGGTGTTCGCTCATTTTAAAGATGAACAAAATGAAAACAAAAAATAGCGTACATATTTAGAGAGATAAATTTTGTAAGACATAGAATTATATTTCTCTTAATGCATGAAGTATTGCTTTTCAGGAAACCTAGCTGCAGTAACGAAGTGAAAAGAAGGAGATTAAAGAACTGAAATACTTGAAAAAAAGCTATAGCTGTAACTTATTGGCATCATAAAGGAAAATCTCGAGGCTCAAAATGCATCAAAATAAGATTTGAAAATTATTGAGTACCAGAAAAATATTCCATATGAATTAAGCCTGTCTCATGTTGGAAACAGTTTGGTTAAACTGATAAAGTTCATGAAAATTAGATGCAAAATTCATTGTATCGAGCGAATTCGTCGAATTTTGTGAGATTTTAAATATTTTCTAGATACTATTTTAGATCTTAGCAAAACAAGAATCGCTAGAATATGAAGAAATCTAACCATATAGAACTATAAAATACCTTTTCAAGTTAGATACCATAGCATAAAGTACTATTCAAATGTATACGTCAAAAATTCTCAGAGAATGCAAGCAGAATCATAGATCCTTTAACATGCAGGTATATTGTAAGATAAAATAATTTTCCTTGCGAAGAAAAATGTGATAAATTATTAATATTTAAAATATTAGAAATGGGCTAGTAGATAAGATTAAAGGTAGAAAATGAGTCGTATCCATTAAAAAGTTCAAAACGGTATAAATAGTTTGGAACTTTATATTTTTAAGTATTTAATGAAATTATGTAATCCAAACGGTATGCAATACTTTCAAACACGTGATTTGCCATATAATTTAGGTTGACGTAGGAATGAAAATAATTCTGTCCAAGTAATTAAATTGCGCTAGATATTTTTCGACAGTGTACTTTCGACATTTTAGTGCTGGGCAAGTACTTAATCACTGATACAAATGTTTCTCAAAATAATCTAAAAGAAATGGTGAATGATTTACTCTTTACTTATGTATAATTTAAATAGTTATTTCAATATATGTTTTGTTTCAAGATCCATTTCTATTTTTGTTAGTCAATTTGACAACTTGACATCATTGATAAATTTTTTACATTCAATCGTAAGCGATAAATTGAAGGAAAGAAATATAGAAGCTAAATTACATATCTTACTGGTTAGTAATAATATTTTAGGATTATTGTAAAAGATCAAAATTTCAATAGTGATAGCATAAAATATTATTTTTGCATCAACATTTTCGTTATCTAGTTTATGAAGACCTAAATTTGCACATCTTAAATATGGTAAACATATATGCAAACGATCAACTGAATACCTCTCGTATTCAATACTTTTGACTAGTGGAAAACCAATATCTTAGAATATGGGTAAACGTATATGTTTATAGCATAATGTAAATATGTTCACGACTTTTGCGAGAAACGTGGAGAAATAGTACCTATTAGTATACAAAGCAGAAATGAAGTTTCGGGCCTGCAGAGAATTTTCCGCCTTTTTCTGAAATCAAGTTGCAATCATCAACCATTAAAGTCTAATCCTTCTTTGAATTTCTAAATGGTTTTTCATATTATTCGAATTTGTTTCTACCAAACTAAAACGCGAAAATGTGAATGCGTATATTTAGATAGACTACATTAGATGGGAAAGGTTTTTTTAGGCACTGAAAACACATTTTTACTGGATCAATTCTTTCAAAAAATGCCTATATGTCCGTAAATTGGTTTGAAACATATTTGCAATAATTAGGGCTATCATATTCATTTAAACTTTAAATTTCCCTTCCTTCAAATGAGATTAGATGTGAAAATTATGAGTACACATTTTTGCTGGTTTAGAGACGATCCAAACTTCTTCTTTGTACTTTTTAGGGATCTGTGAATGACTATCTGACAATTTTTGAAAATAATACGCTACCAAAACTGAACAAATTGTCCCTGGCAAAGCTTAAAAATTTTGCAAAAATTATAACCTTATACACTTGATACTTTCAAGGCAATTATGGCCATGAAAGATAAAAATCAACGAGACGAATGAGACTATAGCTAGTCATATGTTGTGAGAACCATTGAAGGAAAGAGCTTAACTTTTTTGAGCCGCATTCATGCAGGAGTGAGAATTTTAAATGAATATAACGTTGACACTAGCACCTTACTTGACTCTAGGTTTCGGTAGTATGCATAATATTGTAACCAAAAGTCTGTGTTTCTTTTTCAAGACCAACTAAATAAAGAAGAAATCTTAACTGTGAAAGAAAGCGGTTTGTTTCTATAGTAGTCTTGCCGTAATTGAAACACCTCCGTTACGCAACTTGTGTTTCAACTATAATGGGGTTTCAATAACCCTGCATACACGTGTGCAACTTGTATGCCTTTAATTTACCACCAGAGCATAAAAGGCCAATCAAACCGATTTTTACGTGAAGAAGTCAGTGATACTTCTCTGTTGCTTAGAGCCAAGCTTCTTCAATGTAATGGATTGCTGAGCATCCCTCATAGCCTTCCAAGACTGAATTCCCATCTCGGAGCAGTGCTCCTCACAAATGCGTTTTGCAAATGACAACACACGTACGATCTAATCTAATTGCGCATTATATCTACATAGAAACGGTATTACAATTCCAAGAACATGTTTCATTCCTTGGAATGATATAAGGCCTGATGTCCGGGTCAGGGAAAGTATCCGTTTCAATTATCGTATTTTGAAACGATGTTTAGTTTTAGTTATTTCTTGGCGTTTCACGAGCCCGGAAACGGCGATCAGTTTCAATTACAGTGCCGTTACGCTTATCGCTTATTACAATTAACGCGAGATTACTATACGATCAAGCATAGTTTTATCTTTCGAAGTCTCAATGGTTTTTTAAAGCTGAAGAAACGGCCGCGGGACATCGTAAAAAATAATGACTTGTAACTAAATCAGCTCACCTATCCAAGGGCTTCTGTTAAGGACAATAATGATAGTCAACGTCGTATTATTAATTACAATGCAGCTAAAACATAACAAAAGAGGTAATTTTTTTCAATTTTATGCCTCAATCTACTGCCCACATGACATATCCAACCCTTGCTATCGAAAAACCCCTATATAAATATTCGAAGCTCATTGGTTTCGTTCATAAAGAGAAGTGAGTGGTCGATTTTTTCCCGGAACCCTGGAAGCTTTCATCATGAAAAACGTCGAGTGTCTAGAAACTGAACTCTCCAAGAAATGAAAAAAACAAAATTTGTATTCATCTTGCTTGATTGATTCCTTTATAGAGTAAATATATAGATATTTGAATTATAAATGAAATGTGTGAAGTTCGAATTTTGCAGAAATAGGCAAACTGGAAGAAGGTTCCAAGTAATGAAGTTTTTAGGGTCACCAATGGCAAAATTGAAAATACTGGATGATCACAATGAAAACGGAAAACACTTTCATTCAGGATAGTTTGATATGGTTCCGATCTTCAATCTTCAATGCTTAAGGATATGAAGACATCGCAAGAGAAAGTTCCAAAATGAGTGGGATTACATTTTTATATTCTTCTCTGAAAAACAAAAGGAAATTATCAAATTTATCGACTATGATTGGCTACAATATTCATGTGCGGATATTTTCCTTTAATGGTATTCGTAAGAAAACATACAGCTATAAGATTATTCTGAAAAACTCCATGAAACATTTGCATCTATAGTTAGAGCTATATAAAATCTGCTCAATTGGGCAAAAATTTGATTTACATTCCGTTGTTTTCGACAGGGCAAGTTCTTAGGGCAAAGTGTAAATATTAATAGATTTATCAGTACCTGAAGCGAAGTTTTCTTAGTAGAATGAGATATAAGTACCTTGATATTACCATAAATGATACAACAATCTTTCAAGAATAATATCTCGATAAGAATGTCGGACAAGTAACACCGCCTGGTCGAAAAAACTTTTCCAGAATGCTAATTTGCTTTTCTCAATATGATGTATATCCGATGATTTTTATGAAAATTAATGTAACATTTACCGATGTTTGTAATTCCTGCTTCTAAATCACTTTCATGTCAAGTACGGAGAAGAGTTACAGCCCCAAGTGTATGAGCACCTCTGCCTCTGAATTCAAAATTCATTTATGTAATCTATGGAACGGGTAGTGCTTCACTCGCGGTGATTGATTTTATTTTAAACAGAAATCTGGTAGTTAGTTAGGCTTTTGTATGAAATATTATTAAACTAAAGGAAAATTTCTTTTCGTCCTCGTCGCATAAGATTAAAAATCTCTGGCCCTGTAATTTTACATAATTTTTTTATCTTGTACAGATCTGGAGAGGTAGAGAGTGCATATTCTATTATGGAAATCATTTTGACTCGGAACGCAACCAGTAAAATTCCCATACTCTTTCATTCAAGTTTAGTGCTTAAGGGAATTTTACATTGTAAGATGTTTATTGAATAGTTAGCCACATTCTGTATGCTTAAAAAATTAAATTTTTGCCTCTAAGTATTTAAATTTTAACTTGATCAACCTTGAATGAAAACATAACTTGTCGCAACCTTATTTCGACGGAAAATACATCTGGTCGATAATAAATTATGATAAAGGATTTTTAGTACATTTTCGTGAAACAATGTCTCCAAAAGGATTCAAAAAATTTAAAAAGGACCACTTTCTGTCTGCAGACTGTTGAATAATCAATATTTCCAGCCCGTAATAATTCCATTCTAAAAACTTCTAAGTAATGAAAACTTGCGCCAGAATCTCTCCGGTTCCAAAAAAGGATTGTTGAGAGAGATTCAATTATTAAAAAAGAGTAGAGTGCGAGTAGTTATTCTATTTCATTAGTTTAAATTCCTTTAAAAGATATTTTTACATAACTAGTTACTGAATTAAATGTTTTAGCAACTTCTTTAAGTTTATGTAAGGTACATGAATACCAATTGTACTACAATATTTTATTCACGAATTAAGTTGTTGACTAAATGACAAATTATTTTTTATTATTCGATGTTCATTAGGTTCTCAAATATTTCCTTTACAGCAAAACTAGAATTAGATACCGAATTTAATTCATACCAGTTCTAAAATCACCCTAAAATTTATCACACCACATCTCCATAGCTTTGATACATTAAAATTCAATGAGAATTTTAATAGCCTCGTGTTGATTAATGAAGCAAAAATATATTGAATATCAGAGGAAGCTGTAGGTTCTAAAACCCTCGATAAATATCGCCAATAAATTTCATAACTGTGCTTTTTGTGAGTGATTTTTTTGAGGGAGGAAAAGAATTTTGACTTCAAGTTATTTGAAGCCTCAACAGTCTAAAAGTTTTATAAAGCCGTTGCTAAGGTAACATTAGCCGTAAAGACTTCATTAATGTAGTTCCGAATAATTTTTACTCTGATTTAAGTTGCATCTTACTGTATGCCATAAATTTCATGAAAATCTAAATGGAGTCGCCTTGGAATCGTAAAACTTTGGAGATCATGTAGAAATAGTTCGAACAGACATTCGTACTCCATCTCGGCCAGTTTCAATGTCTAATACAGATTCCCTTTTTCTCAGATTCAGGACCATTATACTTGCATTATTGGTATTCGATTTGCTTTCAAAGATAGTAATAACGCAGGTATGATTACTTGTTCTATATTTTCTTTTGTAAAACTTTTCATGTATTAACTTTATATTAATACTCCGATGTATGTATTCTCGGATAAGGTATTAATTCCTCCCACTAGTAATATTTTATTACTATTCAAGTATTTTCAGCCCTTGTTAGCGTTTTATAAAAAAATATTGATTTCATGGGAATTTACATGGATAAATACAGATTATAACATAACTCGCTGACTCTAGCAACTATAATGAGTCGCAAATCGCTTTACTTGGTGTTGATTTGAAATATTTTTCTCTTGATGCTACTGAATTCATTTTCGACTTATTCTTTCTATGCAGCTGCTCCCATTGCTGACTGAAAATATGCAGAACAAAATTTTTCAACTCTTTTCTCAATAAAAACATTAACGAAGGAATGGTAAGACTCTATATTCTTGTCTATGAATCGAGCTAGATACAAAACTTGGAAGCAGGGACAAATATTTTCCTTCACATTCGATGGTTTCAATCGAGTTCAACAAAAAAAGACATGCTGAATTATTTTTCATCTTCTACTCGTAATGTAATATTTATTTACTCGTATCATTATTGAATAATATTGATTGAACTTTTTGCAATGAACAGCTCTCTTAATGCGATTTTTGGCAGTTCAAATCCATTAATGTGTACTCAAAAATTAAAACTCTGTATTAGAAAAATTCTTCATAATCCTTTCAGTCACTTTGATTCTCATTTACTTTTTCCGTTTAATTTTTTGTATATATTCTCGTGTGCACTTCAGAGCCTAGAGTCTTAAGTGAATCCAGAGGATGAAAATAGTCTTTAAATCTTTCCAAACTACATTTCTTTGAAGGACAAGTCTTTACCTATACAGATGATTTATCTTGATTTTAAAGCTCTGAAATTGCAATTTTAAGGTCTTGTTTTTCTTCATAATTTATTATTATTATCATTTATATCCATAAATACTCCAAAGTTCACGAACCAACACCATATATTACTACATTTGGACTATTCATTTTTCTCTGTTGTCAATTATCCTTTTCAGTCAGTTCAAATAATTTCTATTAGTTTCAATAGCACAAAACTTTGAGAAAGTTTAGTATATACATAGTCAGCAAGAAGATTCATCTTTTTTATGTAACTTAATTGATTATGGATAGGATTGAAGAACGCTTTCGGTATTCTGAGTAAAAATAAAATGAATTGCTCACCAGATCAAACATCCCTCCTTGCTTCCAGTTAAGTTTACTTGATACAATTCAGTCGATACTGCACTCTTGTTTTAGCTCAGCGATTTATATCATAAAATTAAAATTTCCAAAGTTTCTTTTTATAATTTAGCAGCCATCCAGAGAAATAATTTATGAGATATTTGTTTCTTCAAGAATATACTTTTCCAAACCAGATTAGAAATTTTAAGTGAATATTTTATATAAATTAACTTCATGACATCAATACATAACGGACAATGAGTGAGATGGCCAAAAATTTCACCCATAATCCAAAAATCAGACTCGAAGATCAAGTCAACAAATCCTCTGAGAAAAAATTTCGTTGATAATATAATTGTAAAATGAAGTATTATGCTTAGCTCTTCGCGTATAAAATATAAGCCCTTCTCAAGTATCTTCGCTTTATTTCAATCTTTAAATTCCATAAATAACGACTCTCTCATAGCAGCCCAAATAATTCATAAATTAGTATGTTTTGAAATTGACTAATTTACATTCCAGAAACTTTCAAATTTTTAGTGGGAAAGATAAATCAACTGAAACTCTAATTAAGATATTCAGCATATGAGATTGAAGTGGGGCAACCCTGAGAACATTAAATTGCATTTTCACTTGCCGAATAAACTAATTATATTCAAAATAACTATGGTTTGCTTTTACGTGAAGAAAAGTCCTCTCTCCATCATGTATTCACCACCTTCAAAGTATTTTTCAATTTTATTCCCTTCATTTACTTCTTACTCGTCATAGCTACATAAAGACTCCTCACAGTCGAACTTAATTTATTTGGAATCAAGGATAAGAATACTAGACTGAAAAGTGATCCAAATTTCTAAAATATATCTCTTTGATCTACAACTTCTAAAGTTTCCAGCACAATTTCTAAAGGAGAAGGTAGAACATTTTCTACTACTCCAAGCTATTTATTATTTATTCAGATAGTAAAAATCTGTATCACCATCTTATGCAGTAAGTGGCCACTTTGACTCATACTATATCTCTTACGCTTCTGTTCTGCCCTTAAAGGGTCTATTCTCGAGTTCGAACTCACAATACCTAAATTATTTTGACTTTACAAAAATAACACTAAAGTATACTTTCTGATAATTTCCTTACCCAGACACTTTTTCTGAATCAAAAGCTTGAATTATTCCCGAAATTTATTTTCCGTAGAATGGATTGAGTGGTAAGAATATATTATATAAAGTCAGTCGGCTTTCGACTGACAAAATAAAGACTTTGGCTTAATATGAACCTTTAATTAGCTACGGAAATGTTTTACCCAATTTTCTATTTTGATTACTCTCCAAATTCAAATATATTTCTTTCATTTTTTGTAATTATTGCGGCTTACTGCTTTCCTTGTACTCTTTTTGACTCATTCCTTTCCCTCTTCTATCATTTTCGTTTTATTATTCACAGTTAAATCCACATCTCATATTTCTTACACTGGCATTCACCAGGAACATTGAAGCTGTATTTTTTTCTTTCCTTCAATTTTCATCCTTATTAAAAAGGTATTATATTTCTAATTTGTAAAAAATCTGGTAGTTTAGCCGCTATATTTCTCACTTACAGTGTTTTTATTCAATTCTCCACTATAAGTTCCATCCAAATTTTCGAGTAGCAATAATCTGCTAAAACTATACCTGAGGTATCATGATTCAGATTTTCTAATTATCGAGGGGTATCCAACTGATTTTTTTCCTTTTTGTGTCTTCGATGTGTCTGAATTCAATTTTCTTTCGGAATAAGGACTACTAAGTGCCGTACTAATCGATACTTTGCGATTGTTTTGCGTCCCTTAAAGTAATTAATAAAGAATGGTCACATTAATTGCGATCTTCTCATAGATGGAAGGAAATTTCCTCGCCGAGAACTTAGTTTGGGCTCTAGTTGACTTTTGATTTATTTTTTTCCTGAACTAAAATTATGGTCATTCTTCATCGCTACCGCACTAAACCTTATATGAAATGATTTGGATCATCGCTTCACCGCTTTCTATCAAATTCACAACCTCCACAAAAATTTTAGCTTTCTTTTCAAAGAGAATTTTTCAGGATTCAAATTCACGGACTACCCAGCTCTTACATTTATTTATTTACGTACATGAATATTTTTTAAAGATAACAAAAATTTGGTGTAATCTCACTCATTTTTATAATGCTTCTCTAGAAATCAAATTTCAGAAAAATATTCGTAACTATACGATTTCCAAGTTCATACTGTCCAAATGATGCTTTCTAAAAATAGTCAATATCCAAGCACCGACATCTTTGTTGAATCAAGTTCAAATTTTCGGCAAATAAATATGTGGCAAGCTCACATTTCATGGCTATTTTTTATTTAATGGGCTCATGAGCGGCTTTTTTGGATCCATTGTATGTATTTGCTCGTGTTGGATGCATTGACTGTTTCTTTACAGTCATTTGCTGATAGAGGCATAAAACTAAAAAGCAACGTCTCATATCTCCGACTCGGTTGCAATTAGTACTGGTGCCCGATAGAGCTCTAGCTATCCCTCATTGATTTCACAAACCCATTTTCTCTCCTCTATACATGACAGAACTTTTGTGTACCAACCAGTGAATTTATACTCTTTTTTCTTATGTCTTTGAATCTGTTAATATTTTCAGTAGTAGTTATTGTTTATATTCGATGAAAATCAAGTGGAACTGGTATATGGGCCGTCACAGGCTCCTGGCAGTAAGCATAGCAGATTTAAGCTATTTTATTGCCTCCAGCGTGAAGTATTATATTTCATGACGTATGGATGTTCGCACAATATCCCAAATTCATATTTTGCCTCAGTCTGAGTATCGAAGGTGACAGCGAGAGAGAAGCGGTAGGGGAAAAAATTAAAGAGGCAACAGGGGAGTTGCTGAGGGAGAAAAGGCAGCATTTGTAAAATTTTACTGAATGATTAGGGACAACAGAATGTGATGTGTACCTGGATTCCCGGTAAGAATCTATTTAATCCTCTGCAATTACGCGATATGCTCTATCTTTAGATCAGTACTTGCGTATTCTAAATATTGTACAAACACTACATCATTAAGTTTGATAGTTTCATAGAGAGAAATTATCGAAAAGAGACAGAGACGAGGGGTTAAAAAATTCCCATCCCAAAAATAAGCTACTCGGGATATAATACGCAGTAATAAACCCACAACTTCGTAAACACAGAAAAGACGATCCAATTTCTCCGTCACTCCACTCCGCATTACTGACTGGAGTAAGGACAGCACCTAAGTCTCTACTTTGTGGTTGTGTAACGGCAGCCCATTACAGTAGTGATTTTCTTCCACAAGAAAATCACTCGCTCTTCTGGCTCTTGTCCTCCATTTGAGGCACTTTGCCTTCGAAGAATGATCTATCGCCAGCAGAGCCCTGGGCCAATACTCTAGGCTGACGGAAATCCTCCTTAAATGACACGCGGCGTTGATGGTCACCTCCAAGCCAGCCTTCTTGTTGACTGGCCTATCCGCTATTTTACAGCGGTAGAAATGCTCCGTTATTCTTCCGGTACTCTAATTCATATGACTCCCGGCCTTCGCACTACTTGCAGTAAACCAACCTTTACTTACCCCCGTCGAAGATGATCAAAAATATATCAAAGGTGCCTGCAATACGGGGCAATGATGGGGTAATTTATTTCGTCGTCTGACACTTCAAGCGGGGGGATCTGAACGGAGATTGGCCTGCAACACTGCAGAACGAAATTAAGATTGCGTTCAACTTTAGCAAAATGGAGAAAGCCTTGAGTGGTGAAAATCATTTCTATTTAAGGATAAACAAAGAAGACATCCGGAAGTTTTTGCCGAAACCCACCCGCTACAGGTATTAATGCATTAAGCGAGACTAACCGTTCCCATTTTTATTCATTTTACAGAGTTCGCCTATTTATATTGCCTTCACAGCCATCCTACCGGTTTTAAACATCTCCAATGCAGTGAATGGACCCCCTTTCCCCCTTTACTTGAATGACACCAGATGGTTCCTCACCAGTAGATTGCCGCTAAAGCAAGCGCTTTCAATAGAGGAAAGTAAAGAAGAAGTTTCTTAAGAGAAACTATGCCATTAGGATATATCAATTGTACTGTACATCGTCTTCAATAATCAGTGCAGTATTGTGCATCGCAGTCTTCCAGTATTTAGCTGAAGAGTTCAAATATAAGTAGAACAGGGTAACTGGGTAAGTTTGGTGCAATATTAGTGTGACTTCCATGAAGCCCCAGTCTTGACTGAAGCTATTGAAATTTCCTCATCTACTTCAGACGCCATTAGACGTTTTTCTGTGGATCTTATGTGTATCTTTAGGCTTTCCAATCACTCAGTTTAACAAAGCCTGTAATAACGTAAACCGGCACAGTGATAGTCTCAATGATGCTGGGCTCGGAAACGTTTGGAATCCGTTGAATATTATTGCTTCGAGCGACCAGAGCCCGAAATAACTTAAGCAGCTAGGACTCTTCTATCTATTCCGTCGTCTAAGTGTTCAATGAATTAATAAATCCGGTTAGATCTTAGCCGTATGGGTAGGACGTGCGCAGTCCCCAGTAGATACTGAATGCATTAAAACTTCTTTCTTAATTACTGTATTAATCAAATAGATAAGAAAAGTAAAGTCATCGCCTCTACCCTGACGTCACTGTCATCAGCCCCCACTCCGCTCCATACGCCCAACAGCGGATTCACACGCCCCTCACTGCCCTTACTGCATCTGAGAGAGCAAAATCTCTCCGCTATGGCCACCTCTGCGCCGAACTACGTATCGACTTCCACCCGATGGCTTTCGATATATACGGGTCTGCCGGTCCCGATGCCGAACGAGGCCTGTCAAGAATTGCTGAGTACATCGCTCTACGGAAAGGCAGTAGCCCTGCCTTCGAGCGCGATCGCTTGTTCACGATTATCAGTTCGCTCATACAACAACGAACTTCTGTCGCGATCAACCGACGATAACTCAACCGCTCCTGGCTCGGATAGATTTTCCCCTTTTGAGGGCCGCTAGCCCCCCCTTTTCTGCTTGGTAAAGTCTTCTTCTTCTTCTATCCTTGCGCCCGGCCCTAATGAAAGGGATTACATACGGCACCGAGCATATTCTATGCGTGCTGAGGCGAGTCCATGGCGCAGCATGCGTTATTCGCGATTAGAAACCAAGTGGTGGTCTCGTAAAGGCAATCGACGGACCAAACCAGAGAAGACTGGGAGCGAAAGCTTTGTGAACTACCTCAAATAGCAATCTAAGTTCCTCTACGGTCGTCCCATAAGTATGAAAGGAACTGGTGATTTCTGCGTTTACTTTAAGAAATTAACATGATACCTGCCGTTATAACAAACAAACAAACGCTTTTATTACATGTTCACTAAACCGAGCAGGGTCACTCACGCATCAGGTGATGCGAGAGACAGGGCACGGCGAGCTACGGCATGGGCCGTGAGCTGGAGAACGAGGGAGGAGAGGGTAGTGACCAGGCGGTCGTATTCGACGGTAGCGGTAGTGCCACGTCGTGTGGAGAAGAAGGCGGCTATCTTCCCTAGCGCGTGTGGAGCAGAGGAGCCCAGTGCCCGATGTGTGTCAAACCCGAGGGGGAAGAAGTCGGCGTGTATTGTTGCGCAAAGGTCGGTGTAGCGTGCCCTCTTCTGGGTCTCCACAGGGGAAGTGGCGCCGCCTGGGGTCTTGCGGGCGTGGGGGATGGCGGCAGCTGTGTACGGGCTGGCGACAAAGACATCTATGGCGCAGGGGCGAGGAGAGAGCTCGTAATTGTTGATTAAGATGTCCATCCTGTGACGGTCTTGGGGCGGGAGGTGGTTTTCCGCGGGAAGGTGTACTCGAGGGTGGGGTTGAGCATTGCGGATGGGTGCCGAAGTAGGGAGAACAGCTTGTTCCGTAGGTGGTTGTGCCTTCGGATAAATCCTTCCATAGTTGGGCAATGAGTCGCGTGTCTGCCGAGCGGGTCGAGGATGGGCGGGGAGCGAGCGTTGGAGAGCAGACATCGAGGGCACCGGTCGAGGCCACTGAAGACCGGGTTGCCGAGGCGCAGTAGGACCATGTACGTCCAGATCTCGGGGGAGACTCGAGTAGAGCTGCGTGAGTCCGGGAGTGTGAGGAAAGGGGAGTTGGCAGAGCGGGTTCGGCAGCTAAGGTTCCTCGCGAGGCGTTGGGCTGCGGTTTCGTGTTGCGGTGGAGAAGTTAGGTATGCTTGGAGGCGTTGCTCGTGAATGGCACTAGTGATAGTTGGCTGGACGCCTTGCGGTGGCCCACCGTTTGAAGGCGGGCGAGCAGGGGCTCGAGTTGGAGGAGGTCGGGGAGGAGGGATTGGTCGAGGGAGCCCGTTATAAGGGCTGGCTGCTGTATTCTAAAGGTGTAGCACGGTGGGTTTGACGGTTTGGCGTTTCATTGCGAAGGACAAGTTTAACAATTTTCGGTTTTTTCATCTGGCTAGGGGCAGGTAGTCAAATATTTCACAGCTTTCAGGTCCTCAGTTGTTAAGCGAATCTGAAGTTTGGGGTATTTTGTCCTCATATGTATTGACAACATGTTGGTAGTACCTAGACGTTGTCAACTGAACACAATGGAAGATTGAATGCGAGAACTCAGAAGAACTACAGGGATATGAATCGAATTAGGTGTTGTATAAAACCTTGCAAAATTTGCCGGTGACGGGACGGGCAGTGCTTTACCCACTCCGGTCTTGTATTCGACGCGGTACAAGTGGTGTTGTCTCTCATTATTTCGAAAAAAATGCTGTGAAAAGCACGACTCGTCTATTCTGAGAGAGGCTCAACTTGGTACACGGTGAGTAACGGTGCGCCTGCTGTCCAAATTCCCCATAGAGCGTGTAGTGTTTCGTAACTGTCGCATTTAAACGAATCGGGGGCAAATCTCGTGATCTTTTCTCGCCAGCGGGCAGAAGAGAAATGCAAGACGGTAAACGCTCACTTGTCTCGTTGGTAATAATACCGGTCTATTCCCGATGGGCTATTGAACGGGACAGATTTGCAATCATTGTCTCCCCTCTGCCTCTGGTTGCAAACGGATAGTGGTGGTGCATAGAAGAATCAATTTATTGCTGGGATTGCTCGTCCTTGTCCAAGTCTGCGTAGGTGGGTTTATTGAATGACAATCCGGACGCACATTCTTTTCCAAAGACGATTTTTCATTTACGAATGTTCTCGGTCTTGCTGGGCACTTGTCATCGTTTCTTGCGACTGTTGAGACTTTTACTGTATCACAAGAAACGGCAATCCAGTTATTGATAAATGTTGTACAACTTTCGCTATTCAACTCAGAATAGAATGATTTTATTAATGAAGACAAGTTAGTTACTGTATGCATCAGTATTTGGAAAAGTATACCATAGTACAGCATGCAATTTGAGGTACATACAGTTTTCTGGATTTTCAGATCGAATTACAGTGTAGCAACTTGCTTCATAAAAAGTCGCCTTTTCATTGCCAATATGCGTAAAGAGCACAGGGTTTTTTGAGTATGGCTAGTCTAGCTAGAGCTTGGCAGTTAATCATTTCAAACAAATTCATACCTGCTTCATCGCCAATGAGGAAGCAGGTGATCTCCAAATTCGCGCGTGCAATGTTGTATTAATTTCGACGCTTGCATCCTGTCTACAACTGTAGCAATTTAGGCGGGATGCAGCCACAGGTCGCTCTGCAACATATGCACTGCAGAGTTTCAGCTTATGGTCAGTGCTCAGAGCAACCATTAAACACGAGAGACAGCCATGTATTGCTCAGTAGCGATCGAAAACCTCAAACTGTGTTCTCGGTACAATAGTGATTTACGCCCAGTATTTCGACAGCAAATGTAGAAGACATCACGCCTTCGCGAGCCTCACTTGATTTTTTTTTCATCTGCGGGTAACACACCGCATGTATGGAATTCGAGACGTCCCAGCTCCCTATCGTACATGACAAAGCACAGAGATACCCTTCCTTGACTTGTAGCTTTAAGTGATACCATAGTAAGGAATATTCCAGCGCGTGCACTGTTAATAAACCTAGACCTATCCCGATGTGGACGGCTCAAGAGTCGTAACCGCAGTGGTCCTTTGCACAGGTTTCCCTATGAGTAGGAAACCAATAGCCCTCCGCTTTGCTCCCATAGATAAGCCCCATGCATTCAGTACAAAACCACAGGTTGCGTGTCCTTAATTGGGAAATAAGGAGCAATCTCCACTCAGAACAAATTTGCCTTAAGAGCCAATCGTTAGTCTGACTAGATTCCACAGATGCAGTGTGCAAACGCCAAGAACATCGCAATTTATCCCGCACCAAGCTAATCGCTGCAAATTCTAAGTTTATGAGCAAAACTGTTCAGCTTTCTTCGCCAAGATGATAACTATCCACATTATGTCTTCCAGTCTGCTTTTGGTACATCAGCCCTGACGTTTGAATGTAAAGAGGAAGGAAACAGATCCTTAAGGCCAAAATAATGCCAATTGCCGCCATAATCGCTCAACCAGAGAGCCTGATAAAGTTTCTGCATCTAGAGTGACTGTATCGAGTACAGTATACGTGGAACCATCCGTGGGTTTGACAACCTGACTGACAGCTCTTGTAAAAATCATTCTGCGGCTTTCCCATCTACATGTATATAGATTACCTCAAAAAACTCCTGTTTGATCTGCGTCTTAGTCTTCAAAGTCGATCAGTCCTTTTCACCTCTAGAAGATTAATTTCAAGGCGCCTCCAAACAACACTACGCGAAAATTCAAGTAGAGAATTTGCAAAGGATGTGTTGAACAGCCCCTTAGTGACCCATCACATGTGTGTATACAAGTATTAACTTTTATCACAAAGAAAAGGTTTTCGCAATAGGGTCATAGAATCGTTCTTGCTAACCATGTCGCATAAAAAATACCTCAACAAGTTAACAGTTGTACGAGGTAAGGAGGGGATTAACATTCTTTGTTGTTTTAACTTGCAGATACCATTTCAGTTGTAATCAAATTTACAATCGTTTTTCAAAACTCCTCGTGTATTGTGCCATCACAGGTTGACATAGTGGTGAACAAAATGAGGAAATACCCCAGGCCATATCATTTTTCTGTTTCAATGAAGTAAACGCCAACAGATGTAGGCAATTTCCTAGTCTTTTTGACTTGTGTTCTGCATACGCTGTCACTGAGAGGGATATTGAAAATAGCAGTGACGTAGACTATGTAATCATTTTTTCTATTTTAAGGAGGCATTTATGCTTGCATCACAGTGCTTATGGATTAGAATCCTGCATTTTCTCTGTGAAATGCCACTTTCCTATCTAGCTCAGGGGCAAGGCTTTTGTGACATTATTGTTTCGTGGGTAGGAGTAATGACCTTTCACTTGGGATTTCGGCGCGCTCTCCAATCAGGGAAGTGAAACTGAAGGGTCTTCGGGTTGCTGTTTGGGCATTTCAGTGGACGATGAAAAGCAGGAGGCTCGCAAAGTAAAGATTGTTTGGGAACAAAAAGATCGTGACAAGCATTGTCTATCGCTCGTTATGAAAACTAATTCCAGTACTTTTGGATATTTGTCGACGTCAGCGTCGAGACAGAATCCGCCATGCTGAACGAGGCCAGGTGACGCGGAATCGTCTGAACCTGAGCCATTACTTTGCTGCACTCCTAATGAGTCTAGAATTTGCTGTCTACAGATAAGTTTGGCGTCCGTTTCATTTAGAGGCGAGGAATGTACTGGCTTTTCGTTCTTGCTCACCGGGCGAAGAAAATTGCACATTTCAAGTTGGAAAGGCCTTTCAGCAGTCCTTGAGGTCCCGTACGGAGAAGAGCTATCATCAACTGCGTTTGGCGTGATTGGGTACATACCTTTCTGTATCTTTTGATTAATAGATAATTTATTGAATGAATCACTTTTGCGGTGTTGATATCAGGACAAGCTGTCTCGTTTGACTTCTGGGGATGTACATTATTCTATGATGAAAAAGCTGTGTTGTCAACTTGTTACTGCAGAATACCAGCTTAATAATAACGTGGACCTATGCATTACTTATGATTAGAGTTTCTTAGAAAATGCTTCATAGGCTCAACTCTTTCGACTGCTAAACACCTTGCTGGGGACAGCAATCTTCTCCAGAGAGGAAAACGTTGATATCCTTGCACTGCAATTATATCTGAGACTCATTCATTACAAAGGGGGCAGGATTGTTGAGCTGCTGACTTTGCCTTTATTGTCTCCGCTTCTGCTCTCGGCAACAGGAACCCGCATTCCTTGCCTTCAAGAGTAATGTCTCTTGTGAATGGTTGCCTGTTGCGTGACTGAATTTCCCTTGGCGACCCATGAACAAACGAAGACTCACTGGAACTGAAACACCCAGAATGGGACAGTTGGAAAGCCGACAGAGTGGATTTCATGATAGGTTGTTCAAGTTTTGATTTCTCCTGTACATACTGTCATTGCTGCCAATCAGAAGCGGTAGGAAGCCTGTCATGGGTTAGGTTCGTAGCAAGTGAAGAAAAGGCGGCTCCCTGAGAGCCTTGTTGATCGCGACAACTCAGATGAGTCCTTAAATTGCAGTCCTGATAAGCTAGCTAGGGAGAAGAACCTCCACCCATAACTCCGCAAGGGTGAAAACGTCGGTGCAAAGATCACTGCAGATGCGCACTTAAAAGACTCTAAATGGCGCTCGAAAGGTACGTACACCTGCAACCCCTGCAGTAGCCATTTTTAATACCATTTGTATCGGCTGGCGAGTTGTATGAATCAAGGACTTGCCTTTTATGTTGGCAGTAGCACCACGGAGCAGTTGGGAGCACGAGTAACTGCGGAATATTCGGCAGGTACTCATACGTGACTAGCTCGAAAATTCCGAAAATTCCGAGACGAATATAGAAGACGTGGAGCAGGTGGCACAGACGTCAACCATGTGTTGCTTTATGTAAACCATTGACTGCAATGTTGTCTGCCGACCCATTGCAGTGAGGGGTTCAATTCGACTTTCATACCTGAATGGAAATGTGGTGCGAACAAGGAACCGTATGGGAGGACGAGTGGAAGAGTGTGTTGCTTTTGGCCACAAGTGCAAGCGCTTTCCTTTTCTTGCAGCAGAGGAAATGGGAAATTTACAGAGGATTGCTTTGATGTCACATTGAGGTAGACAGTAATGGCGGGCGCAAATGCAAGATGCAATGGTCTTGCAAAAGTCGAATCTGTTGGCGCCACGAGAATAAATGTGCTCAATAGCATTCAAAAGGTCTCGAGGTCAGCAAGTACAATCACAGCAGGGCGAAAAATGAGTGGGTTTTGTGTCTATAGATGTATGGAATACATAAATGAAATGGGCGTTGCAGTGGTGTTCGAATTGGATTCCGCGCCGCAAAGTGTAAGATGGTAGCGGGACTGTGGACTCAGAGGGGGGGAGACCACCAAGGAATTGAAGAGATTGCGATGCACTGTGGAACTAAAGGATAGAGGCACGTGACTGAGCCAAGGTGGGTGTTATATTTAGAGAAAACAAGTGCAACGGGGTACGAGACGGAAAGTTGAAAATGCGAAAGCGGAAAGTGGGTTGGCGCAATGCTGCGCTGTAAAGAGCAGGAAGCAGACAGGAAATGAACAAGGCGAAAAAAGTTGGAGGCCGGGGAAAATCATCGGGAGGCTGGGTGGCGGAGGAGGGTGGGCGGGGATTGGCAGGATGTCGATGTGGATGTGACAGGGAGAGTGTGAAAATGGAGATATTTTTAAGGCTTTGCACAAGTGGAGTGTGGAGGATAGGGTGTCACTGACAGGGAGGTATGGTGTGATTTTGTAAATGATAATTGCACGGCAGGACGGTGAGGAGGAACGATGGGGGGTGTGGTGTTTGGTTGTAGGGTGAGAATTGAAGGCGGTGGAGAGGTGTATGCGGATGAAGGATTGCATTGTGGATTTATGGCATGGCGGCACTCGGAGACGAGCTGGCCTCGTCAGGAGATGAATCCGGCGACAAGGAAGGAGGGCGGTTGGCCAGCAAGAACAAATGTTGGACTTTCTGGAAACAGTTGTTCCTGTACTGCACTGCACTGTACAGTACTGTACAGCACTTGGTACCCATCATGGGACAGGGAGCGTGCATTGATCGGTGCAGCACAACAATTACAGTATATCAATATTTGTACAGTACAGTATGTATTACACACAACTCTGAACAAAATTGGTCAGGAGATTTTTTTTTTTTTTGCAGAATGAGAGGACCTTCGGGTGAAATTACTGTATTGTACTGTATGTGTGGTTCTTTTTATCATCTCGGGTAGCAAAAAAAAAATTCCTTTCAAAGCCTAGCTGGGCTATCAGGGCCAATAAATAGAGATAAATAAAATTATCACCTCCCCGTTTCACTTTTTTTTACAATCTTCGAGCGAGCTAGTTGAGAGCAAAAGCTATTTTCGATACAGTACCAGCCCAGCGAGGAAATGAACTGCTGTATCTTTCCATTACTATTTGAGGGGTTTGGTCTGTATGCCCCGAGCGGCCTCGGCAAGCTCTACAATAGGATAGTTTATTATGATATTATGATATGATTTCATTTTTTTATTTTTTTGCAGGAAAAATGGCTCCAGCAAGGTGCAAATGTTGTAAGTTAAAAAAGCGCAGTAAGTACATAGGTCATGGAGGCATGCAACATACTTGTACAAGGCCACGTCATCAGAAATGTTGAAAAGCATCGGCTATGACAAGAAAAAACAGATGAGAATTCCCAGCTTTTTCATAGCAGTATTTCAGGTGTTTTCTGTTATCAGACAACCGGTCAGAGAAGGTAGACAGTGTCTAGTCTCACACCATGGGTGTCATAACAAGTTGTAGCAGATAACAAGTGTTGCCACTTTCGACAAGGCTGGGGTTCTTGGCACCACGAGGTTACCGTAACTGTTGATTTTTAAATTAAACGGTGCCGTTGCAGATCATGATAAGGTTTACTTTGTAGAAATAGATTATAAAACGATTTTCAGTCCCTTGGTATGGTATCAGGTTGTACATAGGTGTATCTGGGCATACGGTAGGCACGGTCGGTCTCGCAGCACCTGCCTGTGACATGCGACATTCCGCGGTGTCTTCAGGCCAACAGTACGGTGTTGAGTCAGTGCACAGTGCCATACAGTGTGCAGTGGCCGCTGTCGATCTGTTGGTAGCAGCATGGGAAATTGCAGCGTGAGTAGGTGCAAAGTGACGGAACAAATGGTTGGAAAGTATAGGATTTTGCTTGAATGGTGCAAGTGGTTTGCATGTTGGAGGCAGAGGTTTGGAGAAGGTTTGGGCCGAGAAGGATTGAATTCTTGTGTTGTTTTATTGGGATACTTTGTGAGCTGTAGCTGTAGCTGTAGGGTGTGGGGTAGGGGGTGATGTGGTGAAGTGAGATATCTAAATGTGGTGCAGAGGCGTGGGGGAATCCGAATAGAGGCTGTGTACGGTAAAGGGGAGCGGGGATGGAGGGGTTGAGTAAGTGGGATTGCCCCTTTAGAAGGCCAGTTGGAATATGAAAGAATAAATAAAGGAGCGGTGATAATTACGAGAACAAAATTGAGAGATGTTAATAATACAGTGATGTTTTGTATGATAATAGCATATATATATGCAGCACTGCCTGTAGTATTAAAAGTTACTGTACTGTTCTGTTCTGTACACTAGTGCAGTTGATTCACTTACAGACCTTGACAGCAACGCTGTTTGCTTTGTAGGGTTGAGTTTACCCACTGCTTGAGCTGCAAAATGCACATAAAATGGCTAGTTGATACAATTGTACAATACAGTACAGGATCCAACACTATTACACAATGGTAGCAGAAAATTAAAATATTACAGCACAGTACTGCAGAAATCACACTTAATAGCACGCACCTCATTCACTACTTAATTCAATATCATATAGCCAAGGTTTTTTTTTAGCTCCCCCTTTGCAAAATTTGGTAAAGAAAGTCTCGTGATTTATTTATTTATTTATCTATTTTAGCGAGGAAGATTTTAAGTTGCTGGAATTTGTGATTTGATAGTGCCTATCATAGCGTGAGGAATTAATCCATAACGAGGAGTTTCTATTGTCTTATAAAGGTCATACTATCTTATTATATTAAACTGCATCTATTATCCATGCCTTTGTGCTCTCAAGCCTTGCTATCGTCGGCATCATCATCACCGCCTACTAGCCCTAGCTGCTAGCATTGAGCCCAACGCTTGAACAGCTCTACAGAGGGGGGTGCAACTCTTTATAGTATTGTTCAGGGCATCACACAACTGTATGTACATCAAGACTGAAAGCACTGTACCGTACAATAGAAAGTGTATATACCAGATACATCCCCCCTCTTCAACGTTTCAATAAAAAAAAAATACTTTCTATGCCCTCGATTTATCCATTTTATCTAAACAGATTGCAGCTTCAGGTGCCAATTGTCCCCACCTTTAGCTCAAATCCGTCCGTTTTTCACTTTTCAACTTTCCATTCGGCCCTCATCTTCGTCTACCTCACCATCGCCTCATCCTCATCCTCACGATCCCGCTTTCGAATTGTCTCGCCCTTGCCTTTTCCTAGTCCCACCCCCACCCCTTGTTTACCGTAACACTACCCGGCATTCCTCCCTCCCAAACCCCTTTCCCCCTCTCTAATCATCTCCCTTCCCCTCCCTTCCTACTTGCCACACCAATCATCCTCATCTAGATTTTTTTTCATCCACAACAACCCACCCCTCCCAATCCCAGCTGACTACCATATTCAACTCCTTTCCTTTTTCCTTCAACTACCCCAACATCAAACCTCTATTGCCCCAAACAACACTTTCCCCCTCACTCGATCCACCTTGAACTCCAAATAGACTTTGTTTCCTTGCTGCTTCCCAGGTCTATATCTATCCTCGTCTTAATATAAGCCCTCCCCATCCGCACTACGTCGCCATTGGTTTTTATTGCCTGCAGATCTCGTGCCAGCAAAGCAGCTTTCATTTGCTCATCGTTCCACCGCATTTTTTTACGTTTGCTCCAAGAAATTCTACTTGCCATCATCCCGTAATTGTTCTCTGCTCAACAACCCCTCTTTAATTTGCAGAGTCACGCATTTTTTCTTCTCTTTATTATCTCGTGTTCTGTAACAACATTCTGTTACAGCTATTCCCCCACTCCCTGTTCCTTCCTGTATTACATCTGTCAATCACTCTTGCCGACACACACCCCCTCTTGCACCACTCATCACACCCCATCCTTCTATTAATACCCTCGTGTTTCATCCCCGTTTCCTTCTTCTACCTTCCATGAGCTCACATCCAAGACAATACTACAAGTCTCCGAGCAGGAGCTCAGACACAGGACCTCTCTATTCACCTGGCTCCGCTTCGTCTTCAAAACACAGTCACCGCGACATTGAAATGAAAACAACCTCATCCAGCTCTTATTGGGATACAGTTATCAATAGAGACACTGACACTGATAACCTCTACATTCCGTCACGCCCAAGGTCTCTCTCAAAGGCGACCCCCAGGGAATGCCCAAAGTGCAACATCACATTTACCAGCACCAGAGCTTTTGAGGAACATGAATGCGCAGCCGATAAGCCTTACCGCTGCACAGAATGCGGCACAGGCTTCAAGAAGAATAGCAATCTTGCCAAGCACATGAAATTGGTCCATCGTGGCGAGAGGAACTTTAAATGTACCGAGGAGGGCTGCGGTCGCATGTTTGGTCAAAAGTCGAATTTGAACAGTCATATCAAGGCTGTTCACTTGAAGGAGAAGCCCTATCCATGTGAAGAGCCGGGCTGTGGGAAGAGATTCTCGCAGAAGAGCGGTCTCAAGGCTCACGTCAAAAACTGTTCATAGGAGGGAGCGACCGTTTGTATGCGCAGAGTGCGGGTCGTCATTTGGGCATCGGGGAGACGTAAGTGCATTTTCTTTACTGCCGCGCCGCCTATTCTCTGCATCCCCTCAGCGGACACGAATCAAAAAACCCGTACTGACCTTTCGCACTGTTTTGCTGCATGGGACCATGTGCATGTGTGGGCCACGCCTCGTACGCTTGTTGTGCCCCATTTGTCATCAACCGCGCCGCGCTGCAGTTAAACCGCCACGTGCGTGTTTTACACAAAATGGAGCGACCGTTTATCTGTGAATATTGCCCCGACCGTCGGGCGTTTGGTCGAAGATCGGTCCTCACGCGCCACCTTCAAACACACAGCGAGCATCTCGCTAAACGAGACGCTTCGGCCAGTGAGGCCAGCGCTTCCTCTCACCGGCGCACCAATTACTACGGCGAACGCGATGTGACAATGAGCGAAGCAACGTCTTCGTCCCGATAATACCCTGACTATGTTTATCCCGCACGCATGATCATGTTATGCGTCCTGGTGACTGATGAGTGGGTGTACGTATTTTCCCTGGTGCTGGGTGCGCGTGCTGATGTCAGCAGAGATGTTGTCAGCAGTTGGGGGGCTGTCGAGGGGCGGTGTTGCGGGTAGGGAAGAGACCAGTGTGGAGGCGTATGATGAGGGAGAACGTGTGTATGCTGAAGTGGCGAGGACCAATAAGACGGCACACGGGGTATGCGGACCCTTTTAAATTTTTTTAGCAAGGGGGCTCCACTCGGCAGACAAAAACATCGGGGGTTTGGTTTGGGCGGTGGGGGACATGGGGTTGGGGGTGAACATGACACCATGAGCCACTCAACAAGGTCAAGCGAATCACGATGCACAGTACAGTACAATTCACCTGCGAGTTGGTCGTCGATTGGAATGTAACGATTGGACATTTCCGGTAGACGGACGACTCAATGCCTGCCCATTCTGTTGAAACATGACGAGAAAAGCAAAACTAACAATAGCGAGCCAATCTCGACCCAACTTGTCTCAACTTTTGACAGTTGACAGTAAAGTACAGAAAAGCAACAGCGAAAACGACAACACTTTACATAAAAACAAAATAAAATCAATTTCCAACGGCACTCTTCCACTTGTCACCACCTCTACCTGCTGCCGCCCCTAAAATCGCCGCAATCCCACCACTACACACTGGCCTTACTCGCAGTCTTGTCATTGGCCACCAGGGACAAAAACGCGACCCAAAACACAGAGGCCGTCGAAACAACGATGAGCTGATAGCGAGTGGGAACAAAAGCAAAATTGAGGGCGACGACAATGGGCCAAACGCGCCATGCATACGACATTGTACAAGGCAAGCGTGTGTGTACAAACGCGGTAGCCTGAGCGACGGAGGCACCCTCTGCGAGTTTCATGAGGGCGAAAAACAGGGCGGTGACAAGGGGAGAGTAGACGAGTTGATCGGCGAGTATTTTGCAGAGGATGGATAGGGGACGAGAGTGAGGGAGGAGATGGTGGAGAAGGTGAAACCAGAAATGGCCGTGTGGCCCGGCGATGAAGAGGCCGTAGAGAAAGTAGCGGAGGAGACGGGGGTGGTTGAGGGGGTGGAGGGGGGGAGGTGAGGGATTGGGCGAGGAGGTCGGAGAGTAGGACGAGGAGGGCGGAGGTGATGGATTTGGTGATGAGGGGATGGGTGGAAAGACGGGAGTTGTAGAGGTGGAGTACGTGGGAGAGGAGGGAGAGGAGGGGGGTGAGGGAGTGGAGGGAGGGGTGTGTTGTTGTTGTGGTTGTGGTTGTGGGGTGTGGTGGGGGCGGGGGTGGAGGGGGGGACAGACGTGGGATGGAAAGAGGGGGGAGGATGGTGGTGGGAGGTAGAGAGAGGAGACGGAGGAGAGGCGAGGGTGAGGAGAGAGGGAGGGGAACAAGGGGCGGGTTGGATGTGGGGAGAAGCGTGGTGGGAGATTGGGAAAGGGGCGGTGCATGAGGATGAAGGAGGGTGCTTGCATTGGGTGGGTCATGGTGATGGTTGTGTGACGGGGGGAAAGGGAAGGGATTTACCGGTTGGTTTTAATCCGGGGTTGAGGGTGGTTGAGTCTGCTCTGGGAACACGGGAACGACGTTGGAGATGGGAGCGAAACGCGTGGGTGGCGCTTGACCGGTGGCAATAATTGGTATCTGTCGGGGTTGGGAGGACAGCTGTAAAGTACTGTACAGTATGGTTTACTGTACGGTAGTACAGTACAGTACAGTAGTGTTTACTGTAAATGGATCACAGTTGGGCGTGTCTGTTGGCGGCAAATATCCTAGCAAATATCCAGTAAAATCAGGTCGTCTCGTTAAGCCTCTATCCAGTCGACTCCCAAAGCAAACCAAATTACTTTTACGTGGAAATTCAATACAAATTTTCCACAGATCAAAACAAAATCTGTCCATGTGTGGATAACTCGCCCGGCAACAGGTACCAACAAGTCGGTGTCCACCAAACGGTTTCTACCAAAGGGACAAGTGTAACCCTATGTCATTGAAACCGCCGCCATCTTCTACTGTACCTGCAATTGGGTGGACACCAATAGACAAGAGGGATGTCATTCCTTGGCCATCCACTCGCTACCACCTTTTTCCAATTAATATACTGTATTCTCAATTCATTAATGTAATTACACCATACTCCCACTCGTCACCGCCACGACCAAAAACACAGCCGCATTTACAGTCGGTGCTCCTTTTGCACCAGACCGCATCACGCTTACAGTATTGGCAATTTTTTGGACTTTGAAATCTATGGCCCGGCCATCATCTAATCAAACAAGTGCTTGTTCTTTTGACCAGTTCCACCGCATCATCCCCGCCGTTTCGTATCGTATCGTATCGTTGATGCTCACCAACCCGCCGGCCCGCTTTCATCGCCACAATAATCATCTCCCTCCGCCCCACCATCCTCCACCCTCCCCAACCCAACCCAACCCACTTGCCCACACCCCACCTTTCCTCCCACTCATCCTCCCGTCGGAAAATGATCTCAACGTGAAACAACATCATCCCACAAAACAACCAAACACAACAATATTTTCCACCCACAACACCCCACTCCCTCCCTCCCTCCCTCCATCCCCAACCTCTAACCACATCCCATCATTCCCCAATCCCAATCCACAATCATGACCTCTCATTTCCTCTATCGCCCCCACCTCACCCCCACCCAACTCCGCACCCTCACCGAGTACAAGTACCGCGGCGAGGATCGCTCCCTCACCTACAAGTACATCCTCAATCCCCTCTACACCCGTCTCATCCACTTTCTCCCTCTCTGGCTCGCTCCAAACGCAATCACCTTTCTCGGCTTTCTCATCGTCCTCGCCGGCCATATCACCCTCCTTTCCTACGCCCCAACCTTTACTTCCCTAGCCCCATCCACCGCATATCTTTTCGCAGGCCTCTCCCTCCTCATCTACATGATTCTTGACAACCTCGATGGAAAACAAGCCCGTCGCACCGCCTCCTCCTCCCCCTTGGGCCATCTCTTTGACCATGCCTGCGATGCACTCAATGTCACACTCTCGGGCATGACCATGTTGGCCACCATTCGTCTAGGCCCAGGTCGTATGTCCACCTCTCTTCTTTTCACACTCGGTCAACTCTGTGCCTTTGCCGCAAACCTCGAGGAGTATTTCACCGGCGCTATGATTTTGCGTGAGGTGAACGGCCCCAATGAAGGTATCCTCTGTTTGAGCGCCTTTCATGTCCTCACCGCTATCCTCGGCCCTCATATTTGGACAACCCCGCTTCATTTGCCCCTATTGGGAGTCCCCATCCCGGCAAACCATATCGTCTATTGCTTTGCCGCATTTCCAACCCTCAATGCCGTTGCCGGCAATTCTATCGCCGTCTTACGTCACTTGCGTGCCGAGCGTCACTCCCCGTTGCGCGCTGTTGCAATCTTGATAGCCCACTCCGCCTCCATCCTCGTGTTTGGTCTTTGTTTGAATGGATGGGTTTGGTTGGCCCCGCACCAATTTGCAAAGCAGATTGTCGCCGTCTTGTGGTTGTCCGGTTTGGTCTTGTTTGACCTTGTTTCGCGATTGATTTTGGCCACTTTGGCCGGCGCGCCGTTCCCGTATATGCCCTCGTTGTTTGCACCGATGCTCATTTGTGCCGGTAACGCAGTCTTGTGGGAGGCCTTTGACCTCCGCTTTGTTCATCCAGAGTCTATGACGTTGTTTACGGTGCTTGCCGTTGCCGGTTACTGCGGGTGGAGGGTCTGGTGTCTGATTACGCAGTTGTGTGAATATTTGAATGTCAAGTGCTTTACCTTGGGAAAATTGAGAGAGTCAAAGGAAGCTTGATGTCGGAAGCTCTGGCACCAATGGTGGCCTTGCGTGGACGGTTGGATTACCGGATTGAACCTGGCTTTTGCCTGGGGGATGCCGATCGTAGGAAATCATGTCTATCTTTTCGTGGTAATCGTCTAGAAGCGGTTGCGGTCGATTTGATTGTAATCGGAAAGGTAGAAAGATAGCGCAGCGAATGGTCAGCAAGTGACGCCTTCTGACTTTGCGAGCGGATTGCCCACATAGCGCATAGCAAACATTTGAGGGATTTAGACGCTGTGAGAGGCCGCTGTCTTGCATTACACTAGATTGACGTTTAGTACAACAGAGCTGTTTCAGACGCAGTGATGATCACAATTCCACTGGCGACCGGCTGAACCTATCAGCGGCAGAAGAGAAACTATACTTTATCCTATATCATACACACCGAGCGAGTGCACTCTAGATTGCGTAATGGATTACGAGAAAAGAGTGATCTGTGTTAGTGAAATAGTCGATTGTTTGTCGCAACAGATATTGGGCTAGCGTCATCTCTCGAATGGAAAGTGGGCAGGTGACATTGTAATGCAAACATATGAAGGGGGGCAAAAGCTATCTGGCCAGCTTTAGTAAAAACAGGCGGTCTGCAGGGCCATATTGCGGGTTTCCCGGTGAGGTTCGGCGTAGATATCGCCATGCGATCGATAGGGTCCCTATTGCAAATTATGGAGAAATGAGCCAGCAGCAGAATGAAAGGGCTTGTTCAGCCTACAGCAGAAACCAATCTGGCTACAAAAGCAACTCGGGCTTCATTGCGAAATATGCACTTTTTCTCGACTGCATCCAGACTAGAATCAATGTCGCAGCTTTCACAGCGTCCGCCTTTATCCTAACATTTATCCTAACGTAAATCCCTCTAGCGGATAATTCGGTAGTACAGGGTTAAATATGTAATCAAGCTGCAGAAAAGGACAGCAATGACGTTTTCACAGCAATCCTTAATTATAAAAATTGACCCCAATGTAGCAAATGCCGTTGCTACCAGCCAATGATGGCGTTTCTTTGTACGTCTGCCAAAAATCGATCTATTCCAATCTTTTGGCCAGAAAGTCGCTGTTGAGATACGGTTTATTCGCATTGGTGTAAAGTTACTGAAACCCCGACAACCGAGCTGTGGGGATTGTTCTTGTACCCAGATTGTACAGCACTCCCTTACTTTGACGATTTTCTGGGTGGGTAAAAAGAGAGGATTCCACATGAAAACATATGATACCCTCTAGTGTCCAGAGGACAATTGTACTCATATGAGTCCAAATGTACTCATATGAGTCCATATTTCTAACGACTAGATTTTATACAAAAAATTAACATAATGACACCATTAGCTCTTCACTATATCTAGTCGCACCCTTAGGTAGTCAACCGTGCAAAACTTCGGAGTTTACTCCTCAACTGTTCATTCGACCACACAACAAGTTTGTCAACATCGAAAAATTTAACCAAAAATGACGAATCCAAATGACCCCCGTCAACAGCCCGGAAACCTTGTCAACACTCGCGCAACCCTTGTCACGTCAGCGGCTGAGTGTAAGCGACTATTCGGTTCCCTTTGGAGAAGTAAGCGCGTCAACGGAACCGTGGTCGGCATCGAAGTTGACACATCTACCGGAAGACGTCAGACTTCGGTCACCGCAGACTGGTCCATTCAGGACAGAACAAAGCGGGTCAGCTTGAAACTCGTCAACATCAAGCCAGGAGAAGCATCTGAAGGTGGCCTCGCAACGTCCAATGAAATAGAGACAACTGCTGCTGAGGTCGAGCTACCGAATCGTCAACCTTCTGTTGAAGAACCTCGAGAAGAAGCCAATGAGATGGCCTGAGTAGGAGGGGTATGCAAAGAAGTGCATGGAAAAGTTTGGACCAATCAGGAGGTAGTATTACCGTTGAATGGATCAACGGCATATCGGCCATGGAAGGTAATTGGTCCAGCAGGGAACACGTACATACAAGGTCATACCGAGTATGAGAAGACCCCGTATGATTTTTTCCTTTGCATGTTTCCTATCGAACACCTTTCCACAATTACCGAACTTACAAACCGGAAACTCGCTAATGGTGGGCACATGCGTACGACAGCTGGTGAAATTCTAAAGTTTTTTGGAATTCTCATATTGCTATGCAGATTCGAGTTTACAAGCAGAAGGTCACTTTGGAGTACACAGTCTACATCCAAATACATTCCATTGGCGGCTTTTGGAAAAATCATTTCGAGGAACCGTTTCGAAGCACTGGTTTCATGTATTACATTCAGCCGCTACACTGAAACCGAAAGCACTGACAGAAGATGGTCTTTGGTCAGCGGATTCGTGGAGGCCATAAAACGGCATAGGAGGTCAAGTTTTTCGCCATCGGAGAGAATTTGCGTGGATGAAAGCATGTCACGCTGGTACGGAATGGGGGGGATTGGATGTCAGAAGGACTACCGCACTATGTCGCCATGGACCGTAAGCCTGAAAACGGATGTGAGATCAAGACTGCGTGCTGTGGTGTCAGTGGCATTGTGTTGAGTTTGGAGATTGTTTTGTCAGCATCTGACTGCAGTAATCGGCGTTACGAGTCAAATTTCCCTCATGGTACTGCTGTTGTTCTTCGCCTTACAGAGCCTTGGTTTCATTCGAATCGACTTGTCTGTGCAGACTCTGCATTTGCTTCCGTGGCCACAGCAAATGCGCTTTTTGAATATGGACTGAGGTTTACAGGTGTCGTCAAGAATGCGACAAGGCAGTTTCCTATGTCATTTTTGTCAGGGCTGGAACTTTTCAGGCGCGGAGATCATATCTGTATGGTAAGTCCGAGGGCGGAAAGCCACCCTTCTATGATGGCCGTTCTGTGGATGGATAGAGACAGAAGATACTTTGTCAGCACCTCCGGTACAACACTTCCGTCAGAGCCTATCAGAAGGTCTCGTTGGAGGTCTGCTGGTAATGAAACGCTACTTGTGGAAATGGAAATTCCAGTTCCAGCGGTTGTCAGCACATATTATCAAACGTGCTCCCAGATTGACAGGCATAACAGATGCAGACAAGATGATCTTGGATTGGAGAAGAAATTCGAAGTCAATGATTGGTCGTTGAGGGTTAATACATCTTTGCTTGCAATTTGCATCGTTGACTCATGGCTTCTATACAAGGGTTTGATGGGTGCAAGAAATTGCATGTCTCAAAAAGATTTTTATGCAAAACTTGCAGAGCAACTCATTGACAACTCATTTGATGCTATTGGCCTCCGCAGATCTGACATTGACGTTCCAGAGGATTCTGTTCCCTCATTGGCCTGCGGTACTGGAATCCACCTGGTGCCCACAGTGAAAAGGCGCAAAGGATCCAATGGGGCCCCAACGAAAGCGGCGTTTCAAAGCAGATGCAAAATTTGCAAATCTGACAAGAAGTCCAAATTTCTCTGCTCTGAGTGCCTGAAACTGAACAAAGAGGTTTGGATATGCCATTCAGAGACAGGACGTAACTGCTTTCAAAATCACTTACGCGATGTCCACTTCTGTCATAATTAGAAGATGCTTTATACTACTCTACAGTGATGTTTACTTGTCTACGCTTACATTTTATGTAGGTTGAATGAGTAAAAATGAAAAAAAATTGAGTCCTTGACTATAGCCGCCTACATTTCTGATTCGCGTCGTTCGACTTGCGGAATTAGCATACTTACCTGTGGCGTTATTCCCCTTTATGAGTGATCAGTGAATTAACCCCTCTGCTCATGTTCAAGTGGGCGCGCTAAGGCAAACTGAGGTAGCAGCTGTCGCAGAAATGTCGACCTTCCTGAAGGAAGTTTTTGCCCTCCTGTGGAGCGCAGCGAGTCGGACTCACGATTTCTTTGTTCATTCTTTACTTGAAGCCCATTAGGCCACAGCGGTTGTTGTGAATGAGGATGAAACTACTTCTTTTATAGTCAGGGGAAGTTATTTTTTGTAGGGATTCAGCGTGCCAGTGCATAATTTTAATTAAAAAAATCTAGATAATTTCGAACAATCATTTGTACTCATATGAGTACATTACTGTACTCATATGAGTACATTTGCTTGTCCTTTGGACACTAGAAAATGGAGAAAATGGTTGTTACGCTGGGCTGGAGACTGTGATGTCACCGTAAACACGTGCAAATGCGCCCATCTTATTCTCTGTCTCAGAACTAACCGACGGCGTAATACAGTGTGACATTATCCATTTACAGTAGTTGTAGAATTTTACGAAATTTGCTTCTTCCGAATCTAGATCTGAACTACAGTATTAGAACAACCACTCAGTCATATTGAAATGAACTCTCCCCATAATGAAATTAACAAGACTGACAAGTTGTACTGCCCAACATCATACCCTTTCTCTCCCCTACTCTTCTTCTGCTCAAGGGTCTATAATCGCATCTGCATATCAAACTACACTATGGCACCTTTAAGGTACTGGCTATTCTTCTTCACACTGTTCTGTTCCCTCTACCGATCACCTTGATTTCTCCTGGACCCTTCAGGTCATCTCACCTGATATTTTCCAAAAGTCAAAATCAACGCCAATAGCAGAGGGGCAACTATCACAGCCCTCATGTTTCCAAAATAGCCGTACTCAATGAGTATCATCGCAGTTGAAAAGTCTTGAAAAGGGCCCGTCCGTTCAATTTATTCTCGGCACAGAATGTAACGTATACAGGTGCCAATGCTTCTACGAGGTCAACCTTTTTTACAAAACCGGTAACTCAGTCTGATAGGGGTAAATCGTCGGGAGAAGAGATACTTAGAACCAACTACCCCAAGACGGAGGTGTTGCGAGCGACAAAAGTGCTACCGTGGTATAGTTGAACAAATAAAAAGGAGTGTATATGGGAGAGAGTTGAGAGGGCTACAAGCAAGTATAAAAGGGGCAGGGTCTACCACTGATGCTCTGCGACCAGCTTAGGAAAAAGTTTTCTAGGGTCTGAAGTTGACTCTCAACTTCCTACTACTCGGAGCTTGACCTGAAGTTGTCTGCCAACTTGCTTGACCTCTCAAGGAGGAAGCACTTTACTCAGCTTATATAGACCTTTCGGCTAATCCTAAAGTCTCAATCAAACATACTAAATACCATAAAACGCATTCACGGGAATCGTGTGAACCAGAGAGACCATTAGAAGATATTTCCTCAAGGTAAATATCTAGGTGCCATACCCATGCCAGCCACCCATCGGCCAGGGGTGGGAATTGATGTGGCCATTATATAGACCTTTCAGAGTCACTCGTAGTATCACCCACAACCTAGAACTGTACTGACATCCACTATGACAGCGTGTCCTAAAATAAAAAATCAACCGATGAATTTGCCACACTCACCCAAATTAAAAATATCTTGCAAATTCAAAAACTGTAAAAATATCTTCCCAGTTCCAATACTGTATACAATTATGGTCCTCATCTAAATTTTTTCGTGTGCGAATTTGCGCACATCACGCCCTCCCGCTCAAGACGAACGTCCCGGCTCGTCACTGCTCTTGTTGTTCTTGTGGGAGTTCTATCCATTCATCAGGGAGAGTATAGGGTTCACTATAAGGATATGGTAGTAGCTCATTTCCAATATGATGAGAGAGTGTGTACCGTGCGATGACCGGCTCATCTCCTTGGTCAAGAGTTTCGTAGATTCGGCGTATGGTTTCATAGTGTTCTCTAATGAGCTCCTCCCGTTTCACTTCTCCAAACCTTCCAAATGTGAGGTAATAAACGTAGTATGCAAACTTTTCTGGCAACGGGTCCAGAAACGGGTATCTGAAGGAGAAAAAAACTCGCAACATAAGGACTGAGTCCTCACGAGTAAGGTGCGCCCCGTGAATGGTCTGGAAGCACATGCAAATACTAATGGCAAAAAAGGAAATTACTTCTGCTTCTCGAGGGTCCTCTGTCATTTCGCGAAGCCAACGTCTAATTGGTAGTCGTCCAATAATTAAGGATGCATAGTTTCCCCCTGGGAGACTAGGCGGTGTTTGAGGCGATCTTCTTGGCGATCTTCCTCGCTGCTCCCGACGCCTTGCCCTCTTCGATGATCCGCCCCGATCACTTGATGGTCCAGCTCGTATCATCATCACGGCCTCGGGAGGATCCTGGTCTTCGGCTGAGGTTGTATTTCTGAGCGGAGCAACGTAAGGTTCCCATAGAGGATATGGGACCAGTCGATATTCCATATCAGGGGGCAAGCTGTAACCTCTCAGTCGCACATCTTGGTTGTTCTTGAGAAATACGTAAACTGGACGGATAATGTTCAGATATGTTTGCGACAAGTCTCCGATAGCTACCATTCCATACCTCCCTATAGAGTAATGATATATGACTTCCACAAACTCTGGACCTGCTTCCGTGAACCTTCCGTTTTGGAATGAGAATAGAACTCTGATCAATAGTCGGAAATCTTCTTGAGGTAGCAATGGTCCGTTCAACGTACGAAAACATAGGCATATATTAATGTAGAAATGGATGATTACGTGGAGTTCGTAGTAGTCACGCGTAATCGAGATGATCCATTCCCAGGCCCTTTTTCCTCCCATAGGAATCATTCTATAGTTAAAGATGAGTATGCCTCGTGGTTGCGCATAGTCCTGTGTGAGAAGGAATTCTTCAGGCCTCTGATGGTAAGGGACCAGACGACGTGCATGGATTGCCCTCCTTGATCTCTTCCCTGAGCTTGAACAGAGCTTATAATGCGGGTGTCTTTCCTCCGTGACGATGCAAGGGTTCGAGTACTTTGTTTGGAAAGCCGGCCACTTCACAGCCTGTTGCATTGCTTTTCCGTGTGCTACAAGTACTTTAGAGCCGACTGAGAAAGTTTGGACTGGAGGCTCTTCATCCTTATTTCTTGTCTGTGTTAGCGCGCGGTGTGATCTCCAGCTTTCGGTGGCCAATAGTTCGACCTCTCTACTCTCTTCATCGATAACATTTGTTTCCATATCTCTCTGTAACATTCTAGGAGCTCTTCCGTACATTAGCTCAAACGGTGACCGTCCACTTCTTCCTCTTCTTCGCCGATAGCCGTATAACACTTTTGGTAAGGCATCTTCCCACTGGATTTCATTCTCGACATAGTTTTCGATATTGATCGTTTGATGGTTCCAACCATCCTCTCCGCTTTCCCGTTTGACATAGGAGCATATGCGAGAACTGTCTTTAGCTGAATACCTTTTTCTTCCAAGAAACGAAGCAGTGAAGTTGCAGTAAAACAAAGTGCGTTATCCGAGATGATCCTTTTTGGAAGACCAAACGGTTCAATTATTTCTTTTTCGATGAATCTCAGGACCACTTCAGCATTGGCCTCCTCAACTGCAACTGCTATTGGCCATCCAGTAAGATGTTCCACCCCTATAAGGAGATATTTGTTTCCGGAAGAGGTTTCCTTGAATGGGCCGGCAAAGTCAATTGAAAAGGTTTCAAAGAGACCGGAAACTGGAAAGCCTAGAGTTGTCTTATACTTTCGTATTGGCGTGAATTTTTGACAGTTGTCGCAGCTTTTCACGAAGTTATAGACGTCCTTATGGATACTGGGCCACCAGAATCTCTCAGTAACGAATTTCTTGGTTGTTTCGAGATCCCAATGCCCTAACTCATCATGAAAAGTCCTCAAGATCTTCATTCTTTCTTTCAAAGGGGCCACTAGTCGAGGACCGGCTTTCGTGTGTCGGAAGAGTTTCCCATTCCATAGTGTAAAAGCCTTTTGATTCCTGCGTACCCAATTTCTGTGTTCAATATCAACCTTTCTCATTTCTAGTCCATCCAGGAATTTAATTAGTCCGTCAATATTAGCTTCGTACTCGTTATTGTTCGGCACTTGCACCTCGGCAACTCCGACGATGTTCTCGGAAGCTTTTTCATTTGGAATCAGTGGATCCCTCAAGCGGGATAGGTAGTCGGCAGGCTGATTATTGCGTCCGGGCCTATACACAATTTCAAACCGATATTCTGCGAAAATGTCGAGCCATCGGGCCAAGCGGTGATGTACATCTTTCTTTTGGAATGCTGTCTTAAGTGCCTGGTGATCAGTTATCAAGACAAATTTCTCGAGTGATAAAAGGTATACGCGAAACTTTTTCAGTGCGAAGACAACAGCGAGCGCTTCTTTTCGCAGACTGAGTATCTCCTTTCCGCATCATTCAGAGTGCGACTTGCGAATTGAACCGGGTGTAGTCTTCCGTTTTCATCTTTTTGGGACAAAACGGCACCCAAAGACCGTTCTGAGGCATCTGTCTCCACAACAAATGGTCTCTTGAAATCTGGATACATGAGCACTGGGGGGACACATAGCTTATCTTTAAGCTCTTCAAATGCGGTTTGCATTTCCTTGTTCCATAAAAATTTTCCGTTCTTTGTTGTGCTGGCATGTAACGGTGCTGCAGTCTTGGCGAAATCTTTGATAAATCTCCTGTAATATGAGGCCAGTCCTAAGAAGCTTCGAACCTCCGTCTTTGAAGCGGGCCTTGGTGCCAACTTGATTTTTTTCGTTTTCTCTGGATCCACTTTAATTCCCTCTTGATCGACGATATGACCGAGTAATTGGATAGACGTTTTCGCAAAGAAGCATTTGCTTAACTTAATTTTCAGGCTGTACGCAGCTATTTTCTCCACCACAGTCTTGACATGCGATATGTGCTGATCCAAGGTTTTTGAGAATATCACTACATCATCGATATAAACTCTTGCAAATGGAAGTCCTTTCAAAACCTCGTTCATCATTCTTTGGAATGTAGCTGGGGCATTCATGAGACCAAAAGGCATCACTTCGAACCTGAATGTACCGGCTTTGCTGGTAAAAGTTGTTTTTTCCTTGCATTTTTCATCCAATGGAATCTGCCAATAACCAGTGTAAAGATCAATTGAGGTGAAGTATCTCCCGTCCTTCAAGTCCTCGAGGATTTCCTCCATATTCGGAATCGGAAATCGATCGGGTATCATTCTCTGGTTCAGTTGTCGGTAATCGACGCAAAAACGCAGCTTTCCATCCTTCTTTGGTGCGACCACAACTGGAAATGACCATGGGGATGAAACTGGCCGAATGATATCATTTTCCAGCATACTTGTAACATTCTCTGAGATAAATTGGTCATATTTTGGCGGTTGACGTCTAGGCCTGTGGTAAATTGGTTGAGTATCGGTAAGTTCAAATGAGTGAGTGACCGGTACACTTGCTTGTCTTAAATCTGATACACTCCATGCAATTACTTCGGAAGATGTAACATGTCGGATATTTTCATGAGGCGGGGCGGAAGGTGCTGCACTTTTCTTGATTTCTGCCATTTGGCGCCCTTTTTCTTCTTGATCTCACCTCAATATTTTGAAGGACCTTTCCGGCGTGCTCACATCTTCAGATATGGAATCGATATATTCCTGTTTTCCTTGCAATTGTAATCTTCTTTCATGCTCCGAATTCCGTCCTTTGATTCGATATTATCGCAAAAAGAAACACATTCAGGTGTCAACCTACCCTAGAATTCCAGTCTTCATCTGTTTCAAACCCAGAATCATAATCATCCCATGCCATGTTCAGTATCCCCCGAGCGTACCCTTCTCCACTTCCGAAAGTGTTAGTTGGTTCGAATCTTCGCTGTCATAGCTAGAAGTGAAATCTTCACTGTCCGTTTCTTTCAAATCTACCGGATGTGTGCTTTTGTCGAAATCCAGGGGCATCTTCACGGTTCTGCCGTCAACATTAACTGAAACGATTTGGTTGCCCAAGTCAATGCAGGTCCCTAGTCTTTCCATGGTAGGGCAGCCAATGATTGCATCGAAAGGGAGATCAGGCATGACAAGAAAGTCTAATCAACTTTAGAGTCCCCAAAGAACACGGAAACCTTGTCAACAGTGCCCATGCATTTTGATACGGTTCCATCCGCCACAGTTATTCTTCGAGTAGTTGGAATAATTTCAAGACCTAGATCTGTCACCAAAGTTTCTGAAATAAGGTTTGGAACAGCGCCCGAATCGAAAAGAGCTTGGGTTTGCATTCCCAATACTTTGACTGGTACTAGTTTAAGACGTCTTGGTGCTGTCGAGGCCGATTGAAGAAACAGTTTCTTACCCTTAGCGGACTTATTAGACCTGATAATTTTTTTGAGTTCTTTCCTCGCGTCCTCTGCGTCGCCCCTCAAAAGTTGACCAAACGTTATCCCAGTTGGGGCTGATGCAAGCTCAGCCACCAAATTGTACTTCTTCACATATTCTAGTACGTCCTTTGGGATATTCTTAAATTTCTTACTCTTTTTCGTCTTCTTGGCCGGAGTGACTCCCACTCCTGGAACAACTTGATCAGACCTCTTGGTTCGAGGAGGTACAGGTGCTGGGATATGTTCCAGCATTCCATAATCTAGCCTAGGTTTTTCGACAAAACGTTCCCTTCCCCATCCCTTTTTGTCACATTAACTTGACTGATTTCTTCAGCGATGGATACATTACCGGCATCCGCAACCTTTGATCCTTCCTGTTTTGTAAGATTTTCATCTCTGGTCCTGACTCACTCCTCGCGTCCGATAAATTTGCTCTTCTGTTGTCTTTAGACCAGCAGTTACTTTCATGATGCCCGTAACGACCGCACTTTCCACAACGAGTGTTTCTATGTGGATTATCAGGACACCTATTTGCAAAGTGTCCAGGCTTGTGACAGTAGGAACAGACTTCTGCGGCCTTGGGGGCCCCAGACTGGTTCTTCTTAATGGTAAGAGTAAGGCTTTCCAACTGCGAGGTTATCATGTCAAGTCGATTATCGAATCGGGTTTCCAACCTTTCTTCCAAGTTTTTGACATCGCTCCTGACTGATTCCAATGCTGCTGCGCTAGTCGCTGGCCTTTGATAATTCTTTTCAGGATGTACGATAGACACGATGTGCGGGTTTCCCTCGGTACCTCACTCAGTGACTGAAACGTCTCCGAATTTTTGACAAATTCTACTATGGTACCCTTCAGTTCATTAAAAGTGTGAGGGCCCTTGATGAGGAGGAAATCGGAGAGCCGCTTATCCCCCATCGCCGCCTTACGCAGCATTCCGTACTTGGCTTGGGCGTTGAACCCAGCCTTTTCATAGAGATCACACAAGTATACCAATGAGCTTAACAAATCGTCGAAGTTGAGCCGGGCCTCTATGGCGGTACGAATCATCTCATCTGGTTCTACCTGCTTAGCATATTCTTTCACAAGCCACTCACATACCTCACCGAAGTTACGCCCATTCCCGTTAAGAGACCACCCGTTGATAAACTTGGCCTTATATTTGTGCTTTGCGTCACCATGAAGATAGGCGAAGATACTTTCGGCCTTCTCTTCATCGCTCTTCTCACGCATCACAACGTTGACATATGTATAGAGAAACTCCTCAACGTCTTCATTCTTGCCCCCTGTGAACGTTATACGAGCAGCGTTGAGATCCATGATTACAGAAAAGAAATCCCCTCGAATGGTTCCCTAAGACTGCTCAACTCGAATACCTCGGGTGCAACCCCCTCCACAAGAGTACCAAATGATAGGGGTAAATCGTCGGGAGAAGAGATACTTAGAACCAACTACCCCAAGACGGAGGTGTTGCGAGCGACAAAAGTGCTACCGTGGTATAGTTGAACAAATAAAAAGGAGTGTATATGGGAGAGAGTTGAGAGGGCTACAAGCAAGTATAAAAGGGGCAGGGTCTACCACTGATGCTCTGCGACCAGCTTAGGAAAAAGTTTTCTAGGGTCTGAAGTTGACTCTCAACTTCCTACTACTCGGAGCTTGACCTGAAGTTGTCTGCCAACTTGCTTGACCTCTCAAGGAGGAAGCACTTTACTCAGCTTATATAGACCTTTCGGCTAATCCTAAAGTCTCAATCAAACATACTAAATACCATAAAACGCATTCACGGGAATCGTGTGAACCAGAGAGACCATTAGAAGATATTTCCTCAAGGTAAATATCTAGGTGCCATACCCATGCCAGCCACCCATCGGCCAGGGGTGGGAATTGATGTGGCCATTATATAGACCTTTCAGAGTCACTCGTAGTATCACCCACAACCTAGAACTGTACTGACATCCACTATGACAGCGTGTCCTAAAATAAAAAATCAACCGATGAATTTGCCACACTCACCCAAATTAAAAATATCTTGCAAATTCAAAAACTGTAAAAATATCTTCCCAGTTCCAATACTGTATACAATTATGGTCCTCATCTAAATTTTTTCGTGTGCGAATTTGCGCACATCACAGTCCATACATATTTCGCAGTAAACCAACCCCAATCAGGAAAATAAAGTATACGGTACTACCCCATTTATCCAAACATTAAAGTAAACCCAAACACCCCGATTTCCGCCTTATAAAATCTCAAGTACCTCTGCCAATTCCTTCACCCTGTGACTTGCGTACATCATAGGCAAAGGAATACCACAGTCTGATAGCAACTGTGTTACCATCTGTGTTGTTGTTGTCAGGATACATGTGATATTTTCCGCCGTGAATCATCGAGTACCCGACGAATTTGGAATTTGGATTACGATTCTCTGGACTCGAGAGAACTGCAAAAGATCAAGTTATTCAGGGGGGGGGGGAATCTTTTAATGTGTTCAAATACCTGAACCGTACAGGTAGTGGTTACACTAGAAGACTAAGAATATTCAGACCAAGTCAAGCTGTAACTCAAGAAAGCACACTAACTTTAACGGCACTACATCTGGTTTATGCCCCCTTTTCGTCTTTTCAATCAAATCACATTTAAAGCATTTTGCTCCAGGAAAGAATTGATTGTCGCTTCATGAAAACTGTATGCCATTTCTCTCATACTACTGTTGTTCATCCTGCGGTCGGTGCCTCGCTTCAAAATCCACTATTTCAACTACTCTGTATTGTACTTGTTCCTCGCATGAGTGCGAAAAACAACAGCCGGGTTCCCCTTCACGGATACTGTGCCATTCCAGGCGGCTAGAGTGCATCTCAAGCGGCATGTACAGCACTCGTGCACTGTATGACGACAAAAGTGCAATGGCTGAACCGATCACAGCCATTCGAGCAGTTCTTATTGACATGTTGCGATACTCACTATATTTCAATTTGAAGACCAAGTCTCGAGATGCTAGGACGCTTTAGGACAATGTTAAATCAAACCTGATTAGATTGTAAATTTCTAGGATTCGAACCGTTACCCAACCGCAATGATGAACTAACCCAAAATCTCCTTCAGAAGTGCTCCAATGCAGAGTACGCATACCCCAAATTCACTGCCGAAAACATTCAACCTCAGAGGCCACGAGCATATCAATGGCTCATTCCGGACATCACTCTGTGCACCATCACCCCCTACTATTTTCAGTAGTTATGGGCTTGTGCAACCATAAACCTCACCCATTCCTGTACCTTTTTATAGATACCTCGTAGAATCTACTTTCCGAGACAATGTCAACACGATGCTGGAGGTTCCCCTTGGTTACTACGTAAAAGATGTCCTACTAATTCATGTACAACGAGCTCTTCTTACGGTGCATATCCCGTATATCTGGTCTTCTCGTTTGCTAGTAACGTACTATATGCCATGCAGCTTGGTCACTAACTCTCATACAGGAAGAATATTGTTACAGCTGCCTGCATGCAACCGCCACTAATAACGTTACAACAAAAAGCCAAGGGTACTCCAGTATCAAGCAGGATTGTCGTCAATCACTACGGCAAAAAGAACCCACGTTGACTGTCGCTTCCAACGCGGCCTGCTTTTTGACGGGGCTGCCAGCCACAATTTAGTTGGTAGAAATGCTTCAGAGTACCACAGATCCTGAATCATGGTTCGAATGCAAGTTCCTAGGAATCTAAATCTTCGCACCACTCGCAGGAAACCAACCCCACCCCACTTACCCAACTAACATACCCTGAGAACGGAGAATCTCTGTTTTCACGGAGAATCTCTGTTCTCAGGGTATGTCAGTATCCACTCACATTAGGCCTCTATTGCCTTACTCAGGAAAATTAAGTGTACGGTACCACCCCAGTTACCCCAGTTACCCGTACAACAGGTGTCGTTGCATCGTTTCTTCTTCCCTTGATTCTCATAGTTCGCAAATACGGATTCTCCCGTCGAATAGTAGCCCATGAGTGAAGGGCACATCCGAGGGGTCCTTAAGAAAGTGAACTACCCCACACGTCAGTCTGTGGTAATTTGTCGGAAATAGCCGAGTGGCAGAAATTGTGCCAGCGAATTGAACATCAGAGTGGAACAGAGAAAAGAGTAAATATAACGCAGAAATGTACTCGGGAATAGGTAAAAGACGGGGGGTCAGAAGGAGAGCATTCTATGGTAGTATAATTTTACTGCAGGCATGAACTCTTAAAACTGTCCACGCAGATAAGCTACGGAAAGGCCAGGGGTTTTAGGCCGGATTACCAGGCAGGAGCAGGCTCATTCCCGTTCCAATCTCTATGCTCGGAAAGTGGAACCCCGATGCGCTTTCTCTAGTCACGGAGATTGCGAGATCGGCCAACAGCCGAGGATTGGACCAATAATTTACGATACGGGCTGTTCTGCCAGCGACAAGCTGTCTGATGGCCACCTCAAACACTGCGTGCTTGTTGACTGGGCTTTTGGCTGCTCTACAGTTGGCTAAAATGCTCAGTCATCCGTACTGCAAAAAACTGCAACAAGGTTCGAATGAAGATTCATAGTACCCCCTGCTAGGATCCAGCCAACGGGGAACACCGCCATGGACAGCAAGCATGGACAAGGCCGTGCTTGTGCAGTACGTCCAGTCGTCAGACAATCGCGAAGACTCGTTAACAAAGGCACTCCTTGGGGAGACGTTCGAGAAACACCGTGGCTGGTTGTTGGTCGGTCGGTCCGGCCCATCTCAGTAGTTCTTGAGGGAGCATGTCAGGATTTGGCCTACGGGTTGCACCACCATAGAACGCCACAAGTATCCCTTGTGCGGGTTCGGAGTAGGACCATTTGGTGGAAACAGCGGCACACACTGGCGCACTCTGCAACGTAGGTGTATGCGTCTATCGGTAGGCCGGGACATATCCCGGCTGGTCGCCCATATCCCTAATTTCGCTGTCTGTGCGACTGGACCTGCTGAACAAGAGTGGCGAGACTCAACCAAACTCCATGCCCGTCTCATGCGATACTGTTCCTCTGGTCTTGGCGTATAGCATAAGCAGAAGTTCGTTTGTAGTCGAATGACCCAACGGAGACATATTGATCAACAATAAAAAGTGGGAGTCTATTGAGTAAAGTGCTCTCCGTTCCGTTCGCCATAAGACTCCCAACCGTCGCATAACTCGCAGGAGGCAAACATCATTCATCCCCTCAGAAAAATAACGATAGCTCGGAGTTTGCACTCTGGCCGAGGGGCCGAAATGAGCCCAAAGCATGGTATCGCCCAGAGACATGACCGGAGGGCAATTGTAATCCCAAAGTCCACTCAAAAAGCTGCTGCAGGATGATTTTTTGGCAAAGTGCATGGAAATGAGCCGGCAGCGAAAAGGCCTAAGCGCACTCACGAGGAATTGCCGGAACAGTCATTTACGGGGAATGCTATGTAAAACGCTGAGAACCCGAACAATAACGTTGTGGAGTAGGCGAACAATAGTGCCAGTGATGATATATGAATTGTCTACTTACGAGAACAGCTTAAAGGTGTATCAATTTTTTTCCATTTATATTAAGGACGCAACTACTGCGACTGATTCTTCTCCGATACCACGAATGGACACATGCATTGATTTATTTGTCGACACCAAAGTATCATCTGCACCATTTTCAAACTGCAAGTACCAGAAATTGCCCGTCAGAAACGGACCAAAATGTTGATTTTTGAAAGATGTAGAGGCTAATGTTACTTTGCAGCCTATAATCTCTCTCTATTTTCATTTACTAGAGCAGCCGAGCCCAGTATTTATACTAAAAACCCAAGGAGCATATTAATACTAGCCGATATTTGGCACCATCCCAAATAGGGCCCATAGAATCCCTTATTTTCTGCATCTCTCTGTTATGACACCATTTTTTAGCAGTACAAATGATCAAGACACGACTTTGGAAAGAACTCAATCAAATGGTAAAGCTGATCCATACTTACCTTCCTGTCAAGTCAGGCATGTAATTTTCGTTTCAGATCAGTATCTTAACGTGTAAAAACTTACCAAATCCAAAAAAATCCATCCATTCGTACTGAACGCATTAAACTTCTTCTTCGTTAGATACCGAAAGCGCTGTTATGAATATATCGAAAAAATACGTTTATCATATATTCTCATCGGATATACAGCCATCTTTGCATCTCACTTTAAGTAGGGTATACATTAATTTTTTTCAGAAAGCTCTGGATATGGTATTTTGAGTGCTTGATAACAAATTTGGAAGACAATTTATGACACTAGTGTCTCTGTTAAGGAATTTAATATAAATCGCGACTATTCCACTCAAATTCATATCTTATTAAGAACAAAAGTATTTATTTTGAGTAAAAATGTCTATGGTAATTCGTAATTGTTGAAATACCTCCGAAGCATATTCCTTATGAATAGCTTTCAAAAAACTTCGAAAGCAAGGAAAAAGGTCCCCAGGAAACCGCTCATTTTCATGAAGCTGAGAATTGTCAAGGTGCTTTGTTTAAGGAAAAAACGGAGTCCTTGAGGTTGTTGACAGCATATTGCGTAACGATTCTAACTAGAAAGACCTATAGTAGACTCTTTTTGAACGGAAAGAAGGTTCTTTGAGGTTTCAGGACTCTGCTATGTTTCTTCGGATATTATTTCTTCCGGAATACTCCCTAAGATGCAGGATTGAAACATATGAAAACAGTTTAAAGGCGTTTTTGTAGTGTTTGAACGATAAAAAGATTGACAGAACCTGTTTCTTGATCAATATCATCGCGCATTTACATTTTCAGGCTGAAAAAGATTAATCAATTACTTCAATCGAATCTTTGGCAATGAGGAGGTCGATAACTTATCTACGTCAATTTAGTTAAGGGGAAAATTCTCTGTTTAGAATGATCCAGATGGGCTATGACAGCCACTTGAACTCAAGAGCCTTGAGAAATGCGCTAGAATATGCAAGGATGGACGAGAGAATAAATAGCTTGATGAGGTTTACCGATTTTATCGAAAAGCTAGAGAGACCGACAGAAATGCTACTGGGAACGCTATATCGTTTCTCCCCGTGTTGCTTTTTTATGGAAAATAAAAGGAAATGAGATAATTCAGAGCGGTTTAAAACGCCGTGGCAAATGAATAACCAAAGGCACTACTGATATAATCGATCAATTGACTCGAAAGAACCAAGATTTGATGATTAAATCAGAGCTAAACAATACAAGAAGTAAGCAGAAGCTTCTTGAGCACAAATAAGGCTCAAATATACATAATATTTGATTATATAATAAAAGAAAACAATATATAGGCGTTTTGTCAATCAAAATTGGACAAAAGATAAAGGTCTCCCGAATGCCTTCATTGGAAAGCAACAATTTAAATCATACGTAGGAGAACTACCGCTGATGGAAGAGTACAAATAGTGTCACCGGCTTCATTTCAAGACCCTTCTACTAACGATATCTCATCATTATTTTTTTGAGAAGCACTAGTATAACAACATTATTTTAATCATTGCGCTTACGGCTTTATTGAAACCAAATGACAGCTGATTGATGCGACAAAGTTTTTCGCAGTATGCATCGAACCAATAAATAGTCCGTTCAGTCACAAAATGAATAATTTGAGTCTTTTTGAGCCGTAAGTAGTCAGTTTATAACGATGGTTATGGTCCCTTCACAGAAGAAGAGAGGAAATTTTTTCATCAGTGATAGTTATTGTTGCTTTCTGACGCACATAAAAGTGATATTCGTGATTAATATTTCGAAATATTTATTCTGATGCAAGGAATGGTTTCCATCTATTGATTTCATAATGAAAGTAGTAGTCAAAATTTTAATGAGGTTTTACCACCATCCAAGGATAAGGATTCGCAGGGAGCGGATACTGGCTAAGAAAATTGTGCCCCACATTCAGAAGGGTTATTCATGACGAAATTAATACTGAAGATGGTATTTTCTTGTAAAGAAAAATAGTTTGCAGCTAAATTTGTTCCAGCCATCTACAAACTTCAACCAATTTTCGAAAGCATATAACATAAAAATATGAAAATTGGAAGTATAAAATAGGAACTTCCTACAGTGCTGACAGATTTTGTAAAAGAATATTAATTTGTCGTAGAAAGAAGTTTGGAAAATTAATATGATCAATGGGGACAACCTTGAATTCAAACGAAGTGGTACGAAAACAGATTTTTCAAAAACGAGAAATCATTCAGCCGAAGCCGGTATCAATAGAAATTGCAAGAAGGATAGGAAAGAACCTTTGATTTAGCAAGAAAATACGGGATCCGAGTAGGTATTGAAAGCAAGGGTATAGTCGGGAGCGCCCCTAAAGAGAAAGGAGGAAGGTGGCATGAGAGTGAATATGTCAGGTATCGAAGGAGTAAAACCCAAAATAATGTTCAATTCGTCCACTAGAGTGTTTTTCTCCTCCCTAGGAGACTTCTGTCTTTAATTGATCCATAAATGCTCCTTGTATCAACTTAAGGGCCCTTCTAAAGCTCTGAGCCTTTGACCTCTGAGAGATCAGACTGACCTAGTTCTATTTATACTGTAGATTCATCTACGTGTATCTATACAAAATTTGTAACACTTAGCCATAATATAATACTATAGTACATGAACGCATGAGATTTTCGAAAACCCAGTAGAATTTCGAAAGTTGAACCCTTGGGAGACTACCACACTTTTACACGGTGCTTTTCTGTCGAGTAGTGTTACAATTAAGTCTGTGCCTATTGACAACTTATTCACTCGGACTAGGCCTACTTCATGTTACGGAGATCAAGTAAAAAATGTAATGGGGCAGGGTAAATACGAAGTGCTACCTCAGCAGATTTTACGAGTCTGAGAGAGCAGAAGCTTATTTCTAAATGTATATTCTGACTTTTTAGAAATGTACTATTCTACACTGCTTGAAGCTTTAATTGAACTTTAACTTTACTTGAAATCAGTAAAGAGTAAGAGTGGGGGACTACGCTGAGGTAAATGTTAAGAATCCAAGTCGCAAAGAATAATTCAATACAATAATATGGTCATTTTTTTGAATAAAGAGGAGGATTTAGTGCCCAACGATATTATTTTAATCTTCTTTGCATCGATTCCAAATTAATCCTCTCACCAAAACTTGTAAGTTACTGAGTATCTTACGTGAAGTAAAAGCTTGGAAAGTAAACAAAATATTTCTGAGTAGTAAAAGAGTAGTAAAATAGCCGAACCGGAACGGAAAGCGACAAAAAAATATGCGCAGACCTGCCATAATTGACCTCAGTCATAACTTGAGTCAACATTTTGGCGAAATAAAAACAATCCAACGTCTATTTAAATTCGAATTACTGAAGGAAAGGACTAGGAATTTTTGGGGGATAATTATCGGAAGTAAATCGGGCATTGAAAGGGAATTGCGGTGAATATGAATGAAAAAGGTTAGAATATTTATGTTAATGATAGGATTATAAGGTTTTAATCAGCCAGTGAGAACTTGAGAAAGCATTCAAAAAATTTCACATTTAGTTCTAGTCCGTATTGCAAGTATTAAAAGAAATCATAGGGCTCAAGTTGAAAATGTATAATCTGTGAGTAAATTTGTGTATTTCTGCGGTAGATCTTGACCATTGCACTACTTCGCTGATATTAAAACTAGGAGTCGCAGAAAAGCAAAAATGGTGGACGACACACTTTAAGTTACAGTGCGGGACTTCTCGCTCAACTTGAAGTGACTCCTCGCACCTTATGGTGCGCTCCACGCTTGTTAGAATTAATAATAAGAATATTTCCAGCCAATCACTTACACACCCAAAATTTGCATAAATTGTGGTGCCCATCAAACAAAAAATTATACGCGAATTAAGAAAAGTTCCAGCGTTTCGAAAAATTAACTAAAGCCTGAGAAAACTGCGCTACAATGAAATGACAAGATAACAATCTCTGCAAGTTCCTATCTTAAGTGAGGCTCAGGCTTCTGCAGTCAGGCGGTAAACCCCAGCGAATTTCACTCACTGGACTAAAAGTGGTGGCTCTTCAAATGAGAGGCGCACATATAGGCATACTTAAGGTAACTAATAAATGTCACGTACTGGAGAATTACCTTAAAATACACTTTGAGTACCCATAGGATTTATTTCTTCAGGCCATTTAAACTTCATGCAAGATTGAATCGAGTTAAATAGTCTGTTCATTGTGTATGTGTGTGTGTGTGCATGTGTATGAGGACTGTTGGCGATAAATTATCAGGAAGGTCTGGTGATGTTATGATTAAAAGGTGTTATTTCAAAAATATTGACAGTATAGTGTCTAAGTACTGTTATGACCAGCAGGAGTCACACGGAACAGTAATTGCTGACACTTTGAGTTCTTCTACCACTAAACAGCATAACATTAAAAAATAGTGCCTGACATGAAAGGACGTCGAAAGCAATAGAGCATACATATAATGGTGAGATATGTCTCTTTCTAAATATTAAATTAAGAAATATTATTTTCTCTGTACAATGAAAGAAAATTAAGCCCCTTCCAGAGTTTAGAGATGCTTCCTAGTTTTTCAATTACCAATAAATCTGGAGTTCCCCTCTACGAAACTTTTCTTGGCTTCCATCGCACTTTATTCACAATTTAGCTTCATAAAATTACCTTGATGCTGTTAGCTCTTCCCAATAGTGAGAAACTACGATTTAGAGTTCCGCCAATAGTGGCGGTTGACGCAAAGTAGGAAAAAAAGACCGATTTGTTTGGAGTTGAGTTCACTGATTCGATTGTGCTAACTAAACAGAAAATAAAATGAGTAAATAGTAAAATCGAGGCAACAAAAACGAAATGGTGCTATACATAAATAGGATCAGCTGTTACGCGCACGTAAAATGCGCACCGAAGCTGATCTTCTCTCACATCAAACTAAAATTCTTTCATATTTTTCGGTATACTTGGTGCTCTGATGCATTGCAGGTCGTAGATCTTATCTGATGCGAACGCTCTACTATGCTACAAATATCATCTAATTATCCGCTGTTAAACATCCGAGAGGTAATTTCGCTGAATCCTTAATAAACTTTCCTCACCCTGTGCAGTTGTCCATCGATGGGCGACCTATACTTTCAAAGATTCGGGTAATGGTAAAAGCGCTGCATGTAGATTCAATCCTGGCCATTAACCATAAACGATGGCTAGATAAGCTCTTTTTGTAAGGGAAGGGACGACTAAGGTGTTTTGTAAAGAATATAAACAATGTTTGCGGCACAGGGGAGCAGTTTTGCCCAGAAATCACCTAAAATACCCTGACAGTATCCCGTCTGTACCCGTTATCAATAATTTACACCGTACCAAGACATCAGTGCAACCTTTACACTAAACTCAGACACCAGAGTAAAAGACAAGATCATGCCACCTTGTGTCGAGCCAGTGACATGAAGACATTGTTTCTATCTCGCGTGGTACTCGAAAAATTGCGCACAACCAATCAGAAACTATTTTATGCCTTCTTACCCATTGGACCAATGGAACTTTGCTATGATGCTTAGTGCTGTCGGTCTCACCGATGGTTGATATATGAACCTTCAGAACCTTGTAGTTTGATCCCTGTACGGTCGTTTTTCTAGAATATCTTTGAATTGAATAATTTTTGCTTACAATTAAGCTATGCAGTAGTTGAGTACTATTTATACACAGAAACTGGTCTGAAGCTCCGCCCTGTTTGCCGGAGGCATTAACGAACATTTCAAGTATCGATTAAATTTTGTGCGCTCAACACCCTACACCAAGAGAGGCTAATGGTGACTATTTTACTTCAGAATACACTTCTTATTACCTCATACGCGTCAATCCTACAGAATATTGCGGAAATGGAGGCTATATCTGCTTATTTTTCCGATTCTTTTCAGAACTTCCTTATAGAAATACTTCAAATGCAGGCATAAATGGTTCATGAATTACGGAAATTCCAAAAAATTGCCGAAGTTTTCTTGCGTATAATCTTTACAATATAATTTTTAGTTTAATGCGCTCAGTTAGCTTTGTTACACTTGATTGCAGAGTTTGAATTTACACTACCAAAATATTTCATAACGAGCCATTTCAGCATGAGTGAGAGTCGATCTGGTAGAAATCCGGTTCGTCTAATTTGTATGGGGCTACATTATGATAATCTTTTATATCTTTTCCTTAACAAAACGGAAGAACGAAAAGAGATGGTTGAGAAGAGGCTAATAATGGAAGAGAGGCGTATTGAAATAGATCACGCGAGGGTTGCCAAAGATTACATGCGTTTTGAAGCTTTGAAATGTGATATTGCTCGAAGGCCTGAATTGGATAAGAAGCTCTTCGAATTGGAGAAGGAGGATGGTAGACAGGTAACAGCGGAAAGGACATAGACAGTGATAATTCAGGAGCTTTTGGCTAAGAACCTTTCGTGAGGTGAATTAACCGCACGCTTTGCTTGCGGCTTGACCACAACACAGTAATCGTTTACAACGAAACATGTTCATCGATCTCTGTAGATATGCATTTGATGTACTCGCTACTATTCCCGCCTTTTTACAAGTAATTTTTGAAGTTAAATAGAAATTATGACAAGCCATAAAGAAACCCCGCATGGAATTTTCGGACTTTTTATACGAGTTGCATCTGCTTCAGCTCTTTTTAATTACCCTCCATAGTTGTCCTCATCTTGCTCATAGCTGTATTGCATATTTTCCGCCAGACCGTAGCAGTACTCCTGTCGAATCTAGAATGTAACAAAGGCCTTGGAATTTATTTTGCACTGCCATAAACGTAAAACTGCCTTCTGCCTTCAATAAAATCCTCCTCTTCCAGTATTTTTTCAGTACCTAAACATCTCAGGAGTATAATATCATGCCTGTGAACAACTCAGTTTCGATTTCGTCTACTTTGTATCCCTCGCGATATTTTCGAATAGTAGACTCGTTTTGCAACTCTGTATGAGCAATAATTTCTGAGAATGAACTCTGATATGTTTTCTAGCTATCCTACGACGATAGGGTCTATATTTGACTCTCAAAGTAAGTAAAAAGATGAAAATGTTACAAATAAACCAATTACATTGACGCATAATGGCAGTGAATGACCTATAAAACCGGCTCTAGCTCGTAATGATGACGGTTTCTCCGCTAAGACCCCAGTGCCGAGTCGATATCAACATTTGAGACGATACTAACTTCATATTCACGAGATATTGGGTTCTATTCATTATTTCAGAGCTTTTAAAATGGTCAGAAAGAAGAAAATACGTTTTTTTCAGTGCCCGTAGAAATCCAAATATCTCTCTCGCATGCATCATATCTGTTATATTAGCGTTTGTGCCATGAAAATTATCGAAAATGACAACAAAGGGCCTGCAAAGGACATATCACACATGTCATTGCCTTCTTTAAACCACCTAAATGGTGTTTACGACATAATTACGGGTTTAAATTTTGAAGAGTAGACCTGCCACCTTCTCAAAGCTCTTGATACGCCAATACTGCGCATACATAATCAGCATCTACCACCTATGGCGCCCCGAACTCTACCCCTGTCCAATTATAGAGACTTTTATTCTGAATAAAGACTGCCTGCTTGAAAAATGTTGAGTATATTAACTCCATTGCAGAAATGGCCCTCGAACACGAGGGGGAATTAAGAAGTACCACAAAGTTGGATGGCGCTTTAATAGAATGAACCTGAAGGTCTACCCACACAGTGGGGAATTTTAGAAGCGAATCTTCGTGAGGAAAACAGTCTAGCTATGCTAGGAAGCTACGCGACTAGCAGACTAGAGCGACTGTTGGTCTCTCTCGAAAGGATCAGGAGAAATCACTAGTATTCTGCAGGAAAGCATGTAGGGTGGTCAAGAAGGGAACGTAGGGAAGAAGAGGGACGGAGATGGTTAGTGAGGGACCAAAATCTTACTACGGGAATGTCCGAGGGGGATAGAAAAATGTGAATGCTCATGTAACTGCTACTACTCTGGAAAAGATTAGCCCTGTCTATTCCAGGTGAACGCTAGAGGGTATAGCTATAGTGATCACGAGGAGCGTTAGGCATGCAGAACACTAAACTAGGGACTAAATAGGCGAAATACACCGGACTACTCCATTCTCGGTGTTGCTGGTCGGGTAATTTGGTTTTGCTGTGAATAAGTTGACTTATTGCCTACTAAAAGGGCCCCCAAGGCCAGCGACCTGAAGTAGTATGATGAAACCTACTGAAACACAGTCAGTTAATCATTCCTGAAGTAATTAATAAAATAAAAGGATATTTTGTGAATAAAAGTAATTGACTGTGGCCCTGAACCTCGCTACTACATATAGCACTACCGTCGGACAGGTTCCGAAGCAGACAGTGAAAGACTGATATGAGTTCCAGCCCCTAAAATGGGTCCTCACATGGGTACTCAAGATCAATAAATCTCCTCTTTCAGATCCTCTGACACGCTTTTGCGCACATTTGGTCAGTGCCTCTCACCTTCCTTCCTATTATCATACAGTTTCTTGTAATCTTTATTGGAATAAAACAATTATTTGAATTACTTGCGAATCTTGTTACCAATTCCGTAAGCCTGGGACACGGAAGTCACGCTACGTGGTGATTCGATTAGCATTTAGATACTAGATGTCACAAAAGCATATCTGGAAAGTAACACAACTGGCTGAGTTATTTACTATAGCAAGCGTTCTGAATAATTATTCTATTCTGAGCAAAGTTTCGTTTAGAAAGAAAATTACCCGTTCTATTTCGAGCCCTATGCTGTTAGATGTTGTAACTAAACTCTTTTTTCATGTCTACGCGAGAAATTTTTAGACTATAAAAAGTAGATATATGAACCTTCTCTGTTTTTTTTGTCAGAATTTGCTTCGACCACGCCATCTTATTATGATACTGCCACAGTCTTTTCTACATCCAAACTTCATGGCGAAGAAAATTTGGCTAGCAGATTACAACATATTAGCAGGAAGATGATTCCAATTGATTTCAAATTCGTTGATATAAACCAAAATGGAACTGATTTAAAGCTCTATCCTCACCTTGCTGTATTTAGAATTAACATTTACGGCAGCATAAGTCATGCCACGAAACCTGAGCTCAACTTCAAAATGACGACGGTCTATATTTCTCAATCTCTGTCTGATGTTGGAACTCTCTCCTGAATTGCTCTTGGAAACTGAAATCTATCTACTTTTCAATGTGATTACGCTCTTAAGCGCTCTTAACCGAAACTTCAGTGAGAAAGTTGCTCTCCTTTCTAGATCCCGCGATAACTGTCAGGCGCTTCTCTATACTCAATCCAATTAGCTCTCATCAATTACCTGTTTGCTATTTATCGGCGATGAATTCCATTTTAGCCCTAAAGCAGATTACACCTTATTAAAAATTACCGACTAAGAACTTAAAGACTGGCTTTACTAACGGCCTCTCTGACAAGGATGAAGCCTTCAAAATTATTCATTGGCAGAATTCCGGCGCTTCTTACCATCTACACTCAAAATATCATACGATTTGTGATGGGAGCGGATGAGGTGATTTACGTTTGCCGAACTGGTGTAGAAATTTATAGAAATACCAGTACCATTATTGAGAAAATTTTTGTCAATATGTACTGAAGCGGACAATTGATGTCATGGAAGATGAAATATTTCAATAGTATGAAAGGGAAATTATTTAAGCTTCAAAGATTAATTGGACCCAATTCACAGAACTAGGTCAGTGTTTCCAGGGCCCATTATTTCTGAAGTGTGACTGATCATTTTACCTTATTGAGAAAGAGAATTATTATCTAACCACAGCGGAGAAGTTGCAGGGTTCATCCGAGAAAATCTTTATCAATGACAAGACCTTCTTAGAAACCTTCTGCTGGGCAAATGGTGGAATAGGTTCAGGTATCGTCCACAGTTCTACTTGAAACATTAATGCCGTTTAAGTTAGGGTTACTTTATATGTTAAACGTACAAGAGGCCTAGCATTTTTCATTGGAAAAGCTAAACGATCTTCCTGCCCCAATTCATTACTAACATTACAAGACGATTGTTAGGTTTAGGTGACTACTTGCAAAATACCCGTCTTTTTGACATGCCGACCTTGGTACAATTGAATTCATTCTAACTGTATGTACCAACTGTTCTATAGAGGTTTGTTGATTCTTACTTATTGGAAGACTTTATACTCTGCGAGAGAACTGTGTCAGTACTGCAATTAACCTAAGTGAAAACGAAAGCGCGCACATGCCAAACGGACAATGCTTTACTATCTGTGACAGAAACTGTGGAGTTAATGTGGAAAATTGATAATAGGTAAACGAAATAGTGGGAAAAGAGTGGTAAAATATTCAATCCTTCAATGGTATACACGTAAATCTGGGTAGACCATTAGTACTGTCATAATAATGACTACAGAACGGGGATAAGTTTACAGAAGGATCGGAAGATGAAGCTGAGTTTCTTTCATAATCCATGCCGAGGGTCCAGTAAGTATAGGTTTTAATCTCTACCAATCAGTTTATTGAGTTATGGATGTTTTTTGAAAGACTACATTTCCCGGTAGACGATCCCCACACGTTGCCGCCTGAAAGCTAATGAGATCGGTTTCAGGAGATGCGGAGGCAAGGATGAAACCAAGGGGAACTATAAGTTCAATAAAAGTTTACGGAATTAGTACAAACACATAGAAAGAAAGCTGAAAAATAATAACGAGAGACATGTGCAGCAAATAGAAAAGTTTTCGCATTAGAAGTTCAAAAAAATATGAATAATGGGGCGCTGACATCATGGAGACCTCCGCTGATAATGAGCATGTGGATTTCTTAAATGATGTACTTCGTCAAAGCTATGTGTACTTACGCAAAAGACACTCTGCCAACTCTGGATATAGATGATGGAAAAACGAAAATAAACCAGCGAAGAGAGTCCTCTGGCATTATTTCCAAAATTTCAATGAATGTGTATTGGAAATTTCTAGTCGTCTTACCAAAAAATATTGCCTGAATTTAATATAAATAAAAAGGCGTTTTGTACTACTACTCGTACTTTAAAAAACCCTTTGCGCAATTTTAACTCAGTTCCGAATTAAATCTCCCCGCTAAATACTAAATTATTTCTAATTCAGACGAGATAGAGCAAATGCGTCATTATTAGCAGATAAGGGGAACAAATTCATATAAATACGCGGAAAAAATATAATACAGAATTCTAAGGGTTTTAAAAGGAACGAACTAGAACTTATTCGCGTCGCCTTTTTTATCATTAAAATGGAGGTTAGGGATAAAATTGAAAAGAAAATGTCGTTATTTTGAGCTTATAGTTTCGGGTACCTGCGAAAATCTCGCAATAGGCCGCCTCAAATCATTTAAATGATTTATGTTATTGTACACATGTCGATCCATTATCCCCTTCACTTTTTGATAGAATTTATATCGGGATACGTGGCTGTGCATTCTTAAATATAGATATTATTGTCACTAAGCCACTTCTCCATATGAATAGATCTTTGACCTGGAGAATTATCCTGCTGACAAATAAAGATTCTCCTAACAGCGTCTTTTGCATACCGCTCTAATTCAATTTTACATTATCTTGCAATACTTCGCGGAGTCAACGGAACCCTTTAAATTTTCCAGAAATGAAACTCCATGAAAAAACTGCTTCCAAACTATTTATTCTGTCCCTTTTGTTTTTTAGTATGAGAAAGGCATTTCTGATAGTGTTTTTTGCACCAATTTCTTCAGATATATATTTCAAGAGTAAAAACACCCAAACATTTCCCAATTTCTTCAGACGCCTAAAAATCCTTGATTGATTCCAGAGATCGATTCAGCATTCGCATAATCTCGCTTATGCTTACGTACTCTGCTTTTCACGTGCCACCCCTTCATCGTTTCTTTTATCCTTCCCCCCTTCTTACCTCACTAAATTTTTTCTACTAGCACTTGACGCGTGTGTCGAACCTACGTCCTTTCGCATGTCCTTGCCATGGCACAACCATGAATCGAGATTTCGTACTGCACCGTTGTTGTCGATTGCTTTTTCGAGTGAATTGTCTTCCCATGCTCCCAGCGCACGTGGAAAGACCTAGGAAAGGCGTTTAAGGACGGCTCTCCCACTAGAACAGGGTTTACAAAGTTCCCTGTTTCCTATCGCTTTTCAACCTGCTGTCTTTTTGACAGTGTTCGAAGGAACGTAGTCTGCGTTATAATGGAAATACTATAGATATTATTTTGGTATGCTGCGAAGGATGAGCTGGCATGCTGTGATGGATGAGTTGGCATACTGCGCTGGGTGAGCTGGCATGCTGCGATTAATGTTGTCCATTACTATTTTTGAAAAAATTATAGTTACTGGTAATAGATTTTGGATAAATTATATTACCAGGCAATAGTAGTTCTACCCTGGTGATGGAGAATATCGTAGCACCATTTGGTAATATATTTCCATTGCCTCGCCAGTGCCTCGCCAGTGCCCATGGCCGAATCACTAGTCCCCAGTACCCCTGGCAAGGCATTAGTCCCAGTGCCCCTAGGTAGGCACTAATGTACAGTACATTGCAGTGGCCAGTGCCCCTGATCAAGCACTATACTGGAAACATACTGTACTGTACTGTAAATATACTGTACAGTACAGTATATTTACGGTATAGTACTTAGCAATGAGCACAGCGTGGTCATCAATGATCTTGGTAGTCGGCTCGGAGGGAAACCCCTACGATTCGAATCCCAAGAGCACGAATCGCCAGCCTAGGCGCGAGCGTCCCGGAATAGCTTCTCCAGGGATAGATGAGAGTTTGCGGGCGATATCGGCGTGTTTTCGTTTTTCCGCTACAAGGGCGACGGCCACTACAGCCTTTGCTGCAACGCGCATGGCTGTCTTTTGATATGGGGAGACAATCGTAACGTTGTAAGCAACGGAGATAGAAGGTAAGGGTTTGGCTTCGTCGCCACGCTCCGAGACGAAAACATCCGTGGGGCGCACGTTGAGTCCAGGTGAGAGGTTGGGAACCTCGTGCCTGACGCCAAGTCCAGCAGCGGAAAAAATTTCTGTTCCTAGCATGGTGTGCACAGCCCTGTGGCGGTTTTGCCAGCCAATGCCTTTGTTGCAAAGGTCCGAGGTGTGGTCGCCAACAGCATCTATCTTCCTCCTGCACTCCGCGCAGCGAAGGGATGCGGTTTCGTCGTAGAAGCGGATGCCCAAGTGGCGCCGCAACATGACCGACCACGTGTCATCGCGGGTGCGGGTGACATCAGCCGGGTGTGCGGAGAGGAACAATGCGGCTTGTGTCTGGAGGAATGCGTTCCGGCGGATCCGTCGCCGGACCTCCAGAACGGTGTGGGCGGAAGGCCGAGGGAAACGCTCCCAATCATCGTCCTGGCAATACTACTTTGTCGCCGAATCACTCCACGCGCGATATAAGATGTTGTATGCATTATCAGCGTTTGTGAAAATTCCAGTGGAAGACGGGGATTCTGGGAGGCCGATGTACTCAGTCATGAACGACGGGTGGAGGCATTGCGCGAAGTCTAAGAGATAGGTATCAGCATCCGCATACAAGTGCGCCCCGACCTCGTGGTTAGGATATTGTTAAAGGTCCCTGACGCGTTCCGAATCGACCAGGCTCGCTGCGTACGCTGCGATTTTGAACAGCGCAAGGGGCGTGAAGCCATGTCCGCCGCTGCGAAGATGCAGCGAAACCTGTTGGCGCACATTGTCGGAGACCGGCACGTTATTTGACCGCGAGTAAAAAGCGATCTGGTCAGTGTCAAATCTTTGTGCAATTGCGGTTGTAGCTCCAGGTGGCGTTAGCTTGACGAAATGCCTCATTTTGCATGCCGAGGAGCAGACTCGATGGAGGTGAAACCGTATGCGCGCATCCCCTATCTCCTCGATAAGGGAGAGGGTCTTGCTACAACTGTCGACTTTCCCTATCAAATATGTCTCCATAAAGCAAGGGGAGCCAATGGGGCTCTGAGGAGCTCGATGGCAATTACAAGCGTAAAACGGTGTAATAACGGCGGAGACGTGATGGCTGGTGATTCCGCATCAGTATTGCCCTGAAAAAGAGAGGAAGAGGCATAAAGACTGAAATCAATGCTCAATATACTAGCAATTATCATTGGTAGGAAGATGCTTGTATTTATTCAGATAATGCCCCAATTTGACAAGACATTCTGTCATGTCCGAAGATAGACGCGATCTTTTCTTAGATCTGACAGTTCGAGCGACGCTGAAAACACGTTCCGAAACGGCAGATGCTGCAGTGGGCGTGAATACCAAGCGTTATACGCGAGAAAGAAGAGGGAACAATTGGCAGTTCTTCTTCCAAAACTCGAGAGGGCACGAATCACTTTGAGCCTTTGCAGTAGCCATATAAATACGAAATTCCTCCTCAATGCTTGTATAGCTATCATTTGCGCTATCCAAAGAATTGTCAGCGAAAAATGAAAGAAAGCCCTTTCCTGGAACCTTGGATGGCTCCACATCTTGTGAAACTTGACATGGTAGTTCTTCATTCGCTTCTTCTGGAAAATAATTTTTGCTCATTGCACTCATCAATTTCACTGCATTGATGTCAGAAAGCTTTTATGCAGAAATGCCACCAAGATAGGCCTTATGCTTCATTTTTTGAACTGGGGTGTGAGAGGAGATGCCACATGAGCTCAATTTGCATTCCAAATTGTTCTTTGCCCTCCTTTTAAGAACCAAATTTGACAAACTGGATGCCAAATCATGAATACAGGAATTGCGGTTCGGTTGATCCTGATTTTTCTTGATTTTCCATAAAATTTGGGCTGTTCAGACATCTCTTAAGTGCATACTCGTACCAGAATGCTTAACAAAAATCGAGGTGCTTACCTCAATTGAAATGTCCAAATCAAGAATAGCTCTAAAAGTAAGTGTTTCACAGGGAGATGGTTTCTCACTGGGCCCGCCCGTAGACAATTCAACGTTATCTGCATACATCTTGTCAGTAGCCGCTGTAAGGCAGGGTTCCGACTTCAGAAACACCTTAATCATAGCTGCAGTGGATCCCCACCGTGTTGGTACATCCACTATAGGTTTCAACACTTTCTGCTTACGCTCTTTCCTTCCCTTCAGAAGATAGGTTCCAGCCACTGAGAACTTCTTAAAGAATTTCATGGTTTGACGTATAATTGAGACATCTGTAGAAACGTTTTCCTTTCAAACGCCTTCCTGACGGACAACTGATAAAAATGGGCCGCACAAGAAATGCAATTCCAAGAGAGTGGAATAGGTTGACTATTTGGGTACGGGCGATTGGTTGATTCTGTTGTGTCACCAAAGAGTAGCAACCAGTCTTGTGTTAGAGTAGGAATCTCGAGGTCATCTTTTGAGAGAAGGTCGGAACTTTCTCTCTCGGAACTTTCTCTCTCGAATATTGTTTTATCGCTCTCATTGGATGTTTCTTGGGAAGGTGAGTGGAATATTGATTCAGAACTTGAATTAATTGCCACACTGGATGATATCAGCGACAGTTCTTCCTCCTCTTGTAATGATTCAATATCACTTAAAGATTTACCGGCAGATCCACCTTCTTGCATTAGCTCTTTCTCGATAAGATCTGACTCAAAAATATCATTTAAAATTCCAACTTCTTCGGATGTCAGTCTTACCTGCTTCCTAGCACTTGATGCATTGTCAGTTATGACAAATGAAACTGTCTTCAGAATGCCGACCTTCTTGGCAATATCTATCAGGAAGGCCGACAACTCCTTTCCAGTATGTCTTCTGTTCAGCTTTGAGCAGGCAATCATCTTGTTTTGGAAATCCCAAATTTAATCTATGTATGAAACTGTCAAGGATGAGTAGGACTCGTTATTTTCAGATGTCTAAACTTCTGTTGTTGCAGCAAGCACGCTGAACTTTTCAAGATCCTTTAAATTTTGAGCATCCGAATCTTTCTCAGCATTGCGTAAACGCCTCATGACGGACTGACGACTGACCATATGTAACTTTGGAGCAAATTATTTCATGATGTTTCGAAACCCAACATCCTCGATAATTGATAGAGGTCTCTGGTTCAATGCAACCCATTCAGCGCACAAATTTATAAACCTAGACTGAACTGAGCCCCTCTTCGGTACCTTCGCTTGGAGCATTCGAGAGATATCTCTTTGCATTTTATGTATAATCAGAGCTGAATTGCGAGTTGATGCCACGAATGGTTTGCGAAATCCACTGTCTTGTGTCTCGAGGATAAGTGAAGCTTGACATTGGTAGGCCCTCTTCCGATAGCTCCAACAGTTTTACAGATTCTTCACCTGTATTTCTTCTTAAAAATAGGACCATTCGAGCATTCCAATTCGATATAGGTAAAGATTGGATTGTTTGATTTCCCTCTGTGACTCTCGCAATAACGCTTTCCAGTCGTGTCAGCTTGAATAGAGGATGTAGTTGCAGGCGTCGAAGCTGACGGCGGAGTATGGTTTTCAGAAGCATCATTTGAATTGATATTAGTAATAGCACTCATTTAGATAAATATAGAGATATTAGAGGGATACGAGATATATAAATAGAATTGCTGTGGAATTGGTAGTATTAAAAGGAATGGTATTACCCGAGAGAATGGTATTACCTGAGGGAATGGTAGTACCTGAGAGAATGGTTCTACCTAAGCGAAGTGTATCCCCTATGGGAAAGGTTGTAATAGAGGGAATGGTATTACCGACGGAAAAGTTAATTAGCAATTGAAATTCCAGTGGCCAGGCACTTGGAGAAACACTGTGATTTCGAACCAAAAATAGCATATGAAAGCTACTGTAGATAGAATTAATATTGATTTTACGGTTTCTGACTGGCCAATATGTAAGACTTGAAAAAATATCTTTAAATGTACTGCTTCTGTGTATACTGTACAGTACAGTAGTTTAGAAAACCTTAATGTGGAGTACATTTCTATCGGTGATACTGTACGCGAGGAGTTAAGATACTCAATCCTAGGATGTACGGTACGGTACTATAATAGGCATTACAGTGCGTTACCAACTACTGTACAATTTGGAAAAGCTACAACCGCGGTCGAGCCAGTAACGTGAACAGAATGAGTGGCTTTCTGTATCCTGGAGGCCTCGCAAGGGCAGGCATGTCGAGTCATAGATTAATCGGGGCTGATTGTGACGACCATTTGAGGCAACGCTTAGATTGCACCAGTGAACGAAAGGGCACGAGCGGGAGAGGGCTCCGAAGAATGGAGTGGAATTGAACCTGTATCGGGATCAAATTGTAGGCTATAAATACCATAATGAATACGGTTCCTGAAAGGAGAAACAAAAAGGAGTAAGGATGAATGAATAAAAAACAGAACGCTTGACTATACCAGTCTCACTTTTTAACGTCTCGTTTACCACGCAGGGTACGCCTGCTGTCTCATTGAGCGATGAAGTACAGCACGGTTCGGTTTTACGCCAAGTACGTAACCGACAACACGTTCCGGGATCGTACCGATCCCAGTCTGACAGACAGTTTCTAGAGGGGCCCACGCATGTGAGCAAATGCACTATATGTAAACTCACAGGGGCATTGGTGGTGAAAATTTGTCACCAGGGCCCCATTGCATGCCCTGGTGGACCAGTGCTTCGCTGTTGGCCCCTGGTATGCCCTGGTTGACCAGTGCCTCGCCAGTGCCCCTTGGCATACCCTGGTTTACAAGTGCCTCGCCAGTGCCCCCTGGAATGCCCTGGTTGACCACTGCCTTGCCAGTACTCTACCAGTGGCACTATATTTTCCGCAATTTTAGTTACTGGCAATTGTCAAAATCGCCATTATATTGCCTCTACCATGCAATTGCCTAAAAGTACTGGCCATCACTAGCTGCGATGGATGAGCTGGTATGCTGCACTAGATGTGCTGGCACTGTAATTACTACTTTATTTTTGGTTTTTAGATGGATGATGTGCATCGTACTGTAGCGGTGCAGAGATAGCATAGATACTGCGTAGTTGCTACAAATATCAGATGTTCGGAACACTATGTAAGGAGGTGTCTGGATGAAATAGTAGGAGCACTGAGGGACCAGCTCACCCGAGTGGGACGCTCACCAAAGTAAGTCGCAAGCAACGAGGAACGTAAAGCAAAGAAAGTTGGGAGTGAACTTCAAACCTAAACCCTCAATCAGTTCCCTAGTCTCTAAGCGAAGTGGTAGAGCGTGCCCCTTTAGAGTTTGTTACTAGAACAGTCACTCAAATTTCACGTCCAGTCCTCTCTATCGTCCGGTAACGTCGACAGTAGCACCTTAGTCGCTCGCCTAGACTCTCACCTTGGGTAGTTGGTAGTTCCTTTGGCGCCATTTTTACCCTATCAGTCTGCGCAGCCCTGCCAGTCCGCCTCCAAGTTCGTTCGCACAGAGTATTCGTTGTTGTGGTTGTCGTCGTTTGTAAGCGTTCATGCTTACGTTAGAATGAGGTGCTTTATCAACAGAGTAGGGAAGTGCAACGTGTATGGCCACTAAAATAAACTAGGTTTGGAGTGGGACGCATGTTGCACGCGTCGACGAAGTAGCAATGCTCAGCTTTTGATGAAGCTGAATTGACATCTTCGCCTTAAAGCTTTCGATACGGGCCGCGATGACAGCCGCGTACTCGTCGACCACCTTACATGTGATCGCCGACGGGCATCCCAGGGATGATACTTTACTCATTTGCCATTTCGAGTGTGCACTGACTGACCGACTATTAAAGTAATTATCTAACTGAATGATTCACATCGGTCACACGCAATGGAGAGCGCGACATGATGGCCATCGCCGCCGACGACCACATGATGCAATTTATGCGCTGGTATATCCGCGTGAATGATGGTGGGAGAGACGTGGCCTTTCTTCGCAGCCAGGTCGATAAAACCTTCATTGAGCAGGACGGCATCAGAGCATACTGTACCTAGGGAGTCAAAAGCGAGGGGCTGGAACTTGAAACCAAGATCGCGAGTACTTCGAGAGGGTCTAGGGAGGGGGGCATCATTCGCCTGGAAAGCTCGTGTCCCAGCTTCTGAATCTTCCGGCAATATCCTTGGGCAGCCGCGCCGCCGGCGACTCGCATCGCACCTGAAACACCGGCCGGCGTAAACGGCGTTGTAATGACGACATCACAAGCAATGTGTTTTTCGCAGACGCTAGCGGGGGAGGCGGGAGGATGTACAAAGATGTTTCCGGGTCGAAGTTCGGAACCAGGGGTGAAACGAAAGAGTAGTTGGGGCAAAGGAAGACAGTTGAAATAAACTCAGATGTTGACTTTGATCGATGTTGAAAATGTTTGTTGGTTGTTCCTGCCGCTACTCGGCATCTACGACCTCTTATATAGTGCTTTGTACCCCCCTCAATGGGTGTAAAAACACACATTACAAATAAACTAACTGGACGCGTCTAATGTGCTCTAAAATACTCTAGAACACTAATCCGAAACGTCTAGATGCATTACAGCAATGCATAATAAAATTCTACACGCAAAATAAAAATGCCACGCTAAATAGCATTGCTGGCATATCTCAAGAGGCGTCCATAACATTCTAGTAAACACTAGATTGTTACACTATTCCCACCTCCTCTCTATTGACGTCCTCGTCAATGATATTCTGGAAGTATGCCATTTTCCACGATATACTTGTGCCAAACTTCCGTAACCGTACCGTCTCGGTCCACAAAATCTCTTTTCGGCTGCCACTCAGCTTCATGAGTTGGCGCTCCTTTCATTAGAGTGAGGAATTGATATCCTCTTCCTCTCTTCCTATGCTTCAATATTCGGTCAACGACTTGTTCTTCTCCTCCAGGCATCGGTATTGGATCGGGTCGCTCAGGCATAGGCAGCGCAATATCAGCAGGCTGGTCCTTATATGGAGTTGTGTGAATTACATGAACAACAGGATGGATCTTGAGATGATTAGGTAGATCCAACCTCAAAGCGTTCTTTCCAATTAACTCCTTCACCATGAATGGACCATATCTTCTAGCCGTCAGCTTCTGCGTTGCCTGCGATCTGGAATACAAATCCGTAAACAGAGACTTATTTAACCATACTTTCGATCCAACTTGATATTGAGGAGCTTGATACCGTTGAGAAGAGACTGCAGATTGCCTAGCTTTAGAAACTCTGTACGAGAACTTAGCATCTTCCAAGGAGTTTCGCAGTCGTGCCTTAAATTCTTCAACGCTTTCAATTGGTGTCTCTGCTCCTGAAATCATATCAAGAGGTGCCTTTGGATTATATCCCAGGTCCATTTCGAACGGCGACATTCCCAAGTCTTCAGTCACAGAAGAGTTGTATGCAAACTCAGCAGCAGGTAACAATTCATCCCAATCATTCTGATGATACGAGCAATAACATCGTAAGTAGTTCTCAACCATACGATTCATAATCTCAGACGCACCATCTGTCTGTGGGTGACGACTGGTGGACATCTTCAACTTAACTCCGCAAAGCTTCATAACATTTTCCCAGAACTTCGAAGTAAACTTCGGGTCCCTGTCGGAAACAATATTATCGGGTAAACCATGGAGCTTGAAGATGTTGCTAAAGAACGAATTAGCGACGTCCACTGCTGTTTCATTCACATTACAAGGAATGAAATGAACTCTTCTTGTAAGACGATCAACCCATGTCGTAACTGCATCTTTTCCATTCTTAGTCCTTGGAAGGTGAACAATGAAGTCAGTAGCCAAAGATCCCCATCTTCTCTCAGGCATCTCTAGAGATGTGGGAACTGTCATTTTCTTCTGATTCGAATCTTTTGCTTGCTGACATCGAAGACATCCCTGAACGTAGTTTCGAACATCACGTGTCTTATGTCTCCAGTGATAGTTTGAGAGTCTCGATAACGTCTTAGCAAAAGCAAAATGTCCACTTATCTTCGAATCGTGTGCTAACTGCAATATATCCGAAACACTCTTCCTTGGAATACAAAGCTTCCTACCATACATTAGTCGTTTTCCCTCTCGCCTAAACATATGAATTATCTTTTCAAGCTGTACTTTCTTAGTCTCATCAGAAGGCCAATTTCCATCCAAGGCTCTAACAATAGGTCCAAAGAACTGATCATCATCATAACTACTAAGGATATCGTCAAGATCAATAGATAACACTTCCACCTCATTAATGGAAGGGTTATCCATATCCTTAGAGCTAATTACATGAGGAGCTCTTGATAAAGCATCACCAAGCACATGAATCTTTCCTTGCTTCAAGGTAATTGGAAATATTCCAAAGTTACCAAGCGTTTCGATATACCTTGCCTCTTTTCGACTCAATTTAGGCTTAGTGAATAGATGCTTAAGGACTTGATTGTCAGTAATAATCTCAAATGATGAACCTTCCAAATAACATCTGAACCTTTGAAGAAAAGATATCAAACCGAGAAGCTCCCTATCATTTGCGGAATAATATCTTTCAGTAGGAGACAACTTTTTGGAATAGTATGCAATAACACGATCCTTTCCGTTTCCATCTAGTTGCGTTAAAGTTCCTCCAACCGCAAATTGTGAGGCATCCACATGTCCTCTAAAACTCTTGTTCCAATCCGGGGCAACAAGAATAGGGGCTTGGGTGATGGCTTCTTTCAACTTCTGGAATGCAACATCACACTTGTCATTCCATTTACCAACACCGATATCTTTCTTCGTCAGATCTGTCAACGGAGCCGCTATTTCCGAAAACTTCGGAATAAACCTGCGGAAGAACTGGAGTAAGCCAATAAAACTCCTTATCTCTGTCACCGTTTTAGGCTTCGGCCATGTCTTCAAAACCTCAACTTTCTCTGGGTTAACACGAAGACCATCTTTACCGACTATGAAGCCCAAGAACTCAATCTCCGTTTTCAGAAAGTCACATTTCTTTGGAGAAACATAAAGCTCATGTTCTTGCAGGCGACTTAGCACTATTTCCAGATGCTTGAGATGGCTTTCTTCGTCCATGCTGAATATGAGAAGATCATCGATGTACACAACCATGAAGACATCAATACAGTCATAGAAGATACGGTTCATCAGTGACTGAAAAGTAGCAGGAGCATTGCATAGACCCATTGGCATTACAAGATACTCAAACTGTCCGTACTTCGTATTGAACGCAGTCTTTTCAATGTCCTCAGGCTTCACCCGTATCTGATGGAAACCGGTCTTCAAGTCCAACTTTGAGAAGACTCTTGCGTCACCAAGTCTGTCAAACATCTCATCTGACCTAGGCAAGGGCGCATTATTTCTTTTTGTGATTCGATTAAGTGCTCTATAATCGACCACACCTCTCAATTTGTCTTTCTCTTGGACGAAGAATAACGGTGACCCATACGGTGACTTACTTGGCCTGATCTTCTTATTTCTCAGCAAATCTTCCACATATTCTTTTGCAGCTTTCAATTCCGCTGGGGATAACTGAAACAATGGACGATGAGGTGGCTTAGAACCTTTCTCAACCTCAATTTCGTGATCCACACTTCTCTTTGGTGGTAGTCCAGCTGGTAGTTTCCCTTTGAAGACATCCTTAAACTTAGACAACAGCTTTTCCAGACTAGCATTTTTCTGACTATTGATTGCAGAGGCTTTTTCAACTTAATCTCATTCGCATTGATCAGTTGATAAACATTGAAATCTCTCCCATGATTCTTTCTCCTAATCATGTTCCGGAATTTCTTAACTCCAATGTTTGTTACTCTTACTTCCATCGGAATATCTTCTACTATCGGGAGCACGTCATCGTTAACCTTCACAACCCGGCGCTGATAATCAATATCTGGATTGTTGGCAACATGCCATGTCATTCCTAGAAGCACATCATATCTACAATCTGCAACGACCCAATTGGACGTGAACAGATAGGAACCAATCTTCAATGTAGCTCCCAGGATAACTTCCGACGTTTTCTCCTTTGACTTCTTGCTCGAATGATTCACAGTGGCTTTGACATTCTTAAATCGAAACTTTTCTTTGTTTCGAACTGCAAAGTCCCTAGATACTACGTTTGTATTACATCCGTCGTCTTTGAGGACAGACGCTTTCACATTATTTAGCGTCCCGTCAAGTAAGATTAATTCCTCGGTTGGAATATCTTCCTCTTTGACCTGGATGTCGTCTTCATGACAATTAACGATAGTATTGGACTCCAAACTAGTCTTCAAACCTTCTATCGCATGATCTCTTTGACTTTTCTCAACTTCAGAGCTATCACCAGTGCAAATCTCTTCTTTCAACACTGGACTCTGTATACTTTGTCTTAGTTGTTTTACCTCTGCAACAAGACGATTAAAGTCACTCATACTTGGTCCAACCGGAGCGCTTTTTCCTTTCGGCGGACCTCTTAGTTTTCCGACTCTAGACCACTGTCAATAACTTGAGCATTATTCGATGCAATCTTACTTTCCTTATGGTCATTATGTTTCCATGGCCTGCAACCTACTTTGTGACATACAAAGCAGCGGTTCTCTCTGTACAACCTTTCTTTATCTTTGTCAAATCGACGATTCCTGATTCGATTTTGACCACTGTTGTACCTCTTCTCCACGTTACCGATCTCCATAGGAACGGGAGCCTGGCTTGGAACATAACTCGACTGTTCACCAAACCTAGAGAACATTCCAGATCCACGTAAAGCACTGTCAACATTCAGAGCGATTCGGGCAGCTTCTTCCACGTTTGTAACATTATTCTTGAGGACTTCTAGCCTAACCTGTGGCTTGAGTCCGGAGATAAACTTATCTAGCATTTCATCCATTGAGATACCAGGGATGCTCAGAGCCACGTTTCTAAACTCTGAGAGATAAGCTGCAACAGAGTACTTCTGATGCAAACTCCTCAGCTTGTCTCTTGCACGTCGAACACTATCAGCGGGTATAAACTCAGCCCTTACCAAATTCTTAAACTCATCAAAAGAATCTGGAACTGCATTGGAGGCAACTTTCATGAACCACCAACTTGCAGCTGTGCCCGTAAACAAGGTTGTAGCATACATAATCCTAGCTCTATCGTTCAGTGCTAGATCCATATTTTGCATCTGAACGAGCGTAAGGTACTGTTCGAGCTGGTACAACCAGGTTTCCACGACGAGCCTATCCCGAGTGCCCTTGAACTGCTCTGGCTTATTCGGCTTCAAGAACGACATTTTTCACAACCTTTTTTCTTCTTCTATTCAATTTTTCTCTCTTGACTTATTATCCACTTGATACTTTAGGGAGCCGTCCCTTGGCGACGGGTCCTCTTCCCGCAAGAGAGTGATACAAACTCTTCGTAACCCACACCCGGGAGTTACGGTGATCTATATCTGTTCGGGATATCCCCACCAGTCTTTTGTTAAAGACCCTTCGGTGTCCTTACCCTATAAGAAAAGATCTCGAGCCGACCAAAAGATACTTCTCAATCACAGAACCTAAGTTCTTTCCCCACTACCCAAATGAGGTTGCTCCTACCTGATCAAACCTAGAGCGCGTTACTCGAATCCTTGTCCCAGTCGGTCGACCTAGCTAACAGCCAATAGTCGAGAGGATTATTTGAGAATACGTAGGCGACTCGGCGCAGAATAACCAAAATCAAAGTAGGCGAAGATATCGAAGATACCTAGCAGCCTATCTAGTTCTCCCTGCAGAACTGGACTACTTGCACGCACCTGGCACTCCAGCCCACAGGTGGTGCTTACCAACGACTGGCACTCCAGCCCACAGTCGTGGTACTAACTGATCTCCTTCGGCCAACTGGGCGATGCTACCAGTGAAACGAAAGAGTAGTTGGGGCAAAGGAAGACAGTTGAAATAAACTCAGATGTTGACTTTGATCGATGTTGAAAATGTTTGTTGGTTGTTCCTGCCGCTACTCGGCATCTACGACCTCTTATATAGTGCTTTGTACCCCCCTCAATGGGTGTAAAAACACACATTACAAATAAACTAACTGGACGCGTCTAATGTGCTCTAAAATACTCTAGAACACTAATCCGAAACGTCTAGATGCATTACAGCAATGCATAATAAAATTCTACACGCAAAATAAAAATGCCACGCTAAATAGCATTGCTGGCATATCTCAAGAGGCGTCCATAACATTCTAGTAAACACTAGATTGTTACAAGGGGTCAGGTCACGAACCTCGCGCTCGGTGTCTAACCAGCGGCATGTAAGAGGTGATAGGCGAAGGCGTTCCGAATGGAGTCATGCCGGTGTCGACGTCCAAACTCAGAGAGGCAGATTTCATCAGCGTAGACTCCCAGCGGTTACGGGCAGTGGTGACATTCATCGGCATCGAGTTTGTATAGACTGGGAGACCAAGGTAGCGGTGTATCATTATGCTCCAAAGGGCGGCGAAAACTTTTGTGGTAGCCGTCGGATGCGCTTGAAAGAAAGCACCACCACCACTGTGGCGGAAGACAAGGCCTAGTGTCCGGCGACGGGTCCTGTACGCAGGGTGATGTCTAGAGCATTGTACATCCCTCCAGGGGTCATCCTCCCAGAACTCCTTGACCTTGGCCTCTTGGTGTGCCCTATTTAGAAGTCTTTTGAGGTTGACGGGCTTGTCAGCAAAGGCAGTAGGGTCGAAGGGGCCGAGGTCGGTGACGAAGGGATCGCCATTTAGGTGGCGTACAAACTCACTCAGGGGCAATTTCGGTTGGCCAGCAAAGAAGAAAGCCCTGTCGCAACGTACGCGCTTTAGGAGGACGATTTCGGACCACACCGTAGAGTACGACGCGGTGTTGTGGCGGGCGGGGGCTAAATCCATGAGGCTGGCAGCCACCGCCTCGTGGAGGACGGGGTCAATTAGGGAGAAACCGTAACCGCCGAGGCGCAACGGAAAACCCGCTTGGGGGCAGGCTGAGTCCGTGAGAGCAACTTCTTGAAATGATTCACAAGCAGATCGCTGCGGGGAGTCGAACTCAGCTGCAGGGTCAAAGGCGCGTTTTGGGTCGGCAAGTTTGAACGCGTGCGTGACATGGCACGCCGATGCATAGAGTCTGTGCATATGGAAACGGGCCCGCGGGTCCGGATGTGGTCAAAAACCTTCAGTGTGCGTCGAGACGCATCAACTTTGTCCTCGAGGAACGTCTTTTTGAATGTAGCGTTACCAATCGGGGCGCCGAGGAGATCGAAACCGTCACCAGCGCACTCCGAAAGAGGAAATTCGGCGAGGATAGCTGCTTTGTCCAAGGGCATAATGTGCGACTAGCAAATGCGGGTCTTCTGGTGATTAACGAATATGCTTAAACCCGGGCCGTACCGGGCAAGGAACCGAGGGGCTCTACGGAGTCCGCCCAGTGGCCCCATGATCGTGACTGATTAAAGAAGACGCCGTCCTCTACGACTATCCGCTGAATGAGTGACTCAATAGCGAGAGAGAAAATCAGCATTCTAGCAGTGTCAACCTGTTGGGTGCCCTGTGCAGTAGATGTCAGCGTTCGGTCACGGTTCGGAAAGATTAAAGGTGGCTGGGTCCGACCATAAATCATTTTAGCGAAACGTGCGATCAACGGGGCACGAGATGGGTGGATGTCTTGCATTGTCTGCCTATCAACGCAATTGAAGGCGTTGCGGGAGTCAATAAGGACCTTGGCGATGTGCGGATCAGAGGAAATCCGGCATAACAATGTGCGAACATCATGGACGATGGCATCCGTGCCGGCCTTGATGCCATTGTCCAGCTGGAAGGGGGCCATGAAGTCGCGGGAATCATCAATCGCCGATGGAGGTAATTTCTTCGCCACAATGCGCCGGAGGACAGATCCTACCGCAGTTGGACGAATCTTCCCGGGGTTTGGCTGGAGCGAAAACAGTGCTGTGGTAGTGAGAATGGGGAGAGCTGCGTCCGGAAGGTCCCTTTTGCTATCCGGGTGTGACCAGCCTCGTTAAAACACTGAGGCTAGTGACACCGGCTTCAGGGTTAAGAGGAGACTTACACAGCAGGTGAAACAACCGAGAGGACGTGCAGCCGGGGCCTGCCGTTGTGTCAAGTTTTTCAAGCCGTCTTTACATTTCGATGGTGGAAATTTCTTCTGGTCCCCCCCTTTCTGTTGGAGTGGGTGCATGGTTCAGCCGTCGCCTGGAGCTGTCTGTAGTCTAGTCTAGCCCAGTTCCTACATGGTGGAGGTATGTGAACACACTAAAAGGCTCTTCCCCCCCCTCCTAATCTGCCTCGGAGGTCTCAAAGTACCGAGGAATTCTTGTTCGGTAGCATGTAGCGTAGCGTAGCGTACTGTACAGTACTGTACAGTACATCCTCGTCCATTGGCGTTCTGTGCGATTAGTAACCTCGTGTTTATTTGCGCGGCAGTCCTTTTGGTCGCATGGCGTTTTGACTGTCTACCCACTCTTCCGCTTGTCGCGTCTCCGCTTGCGCACCGTCTGCAAATGCCGCTTCCTCCCTCTGAGAACCGCATCATCTCCCTCTACCGAAACGCACAAGGCTCTATTTTCAAACTAGAGCCTACGCCGACCTCCTACACTTCAGCCTTCCGTTAACCTCGCATTATCTTGTAACAACAGCGCATTCCCTTCCTCCCCACCGCTCACCTTATCGTCCCCTCATCCTCTTCATCTCATTCATCACAACCCCACTGTCGACATAGCTATCCTCCATTCCCCAACTCCGCTCCCTTCCCCACCCTTCCACCCAAGTCCACTATCCACCCACTCCCTTTCTCCAATATTTCCAGGTATGAACGCATATGCAATATTTTCAACCGCCGATGAAACCCCTGCCATTGCCGCCGGCATTGTCAGTTCATTGGGTCGTAGTGTGCGTGGCGCTCGTGGCGCCACTTTGCATGAATTGATCCAGATCGATGTGCCTGTCAATCGCGGCGCCTCGGGTGGCGTCCTTTTGGCCTCAGACGGTCGCTTACTTGGTATGATTTGCGCCATCGCCAGTTGGTCTGGGGCGTTTGAGGGCGTTGCGTTTGCTATCCCGGTCCAGACTTTGTTGGAGGAATGGAATCGATGGGAGGAGGAAGGTCAAAATTGTAGAAATCGGCGGTCGCGGAGGTGTACATGCCATATTGAGTTGTAGAAAACCTCACATAATCTTGCTTTCCGCCTGCAATCCATCCAAATGCTGCTCTTCTACTGAACTCCACCATCCAACCAATTCGTGTACCAACAAGCTCTGTGGTTGACTACACAATGATGGCAACAATTTCTCGGCCCCTTCCAACGCTCAGTCAAACGACCTTACATTTACTCCGACGGAGCTGACGGCACCCTTTCTAGAATCTCACAAACCTCCGCAATTGACCCCCTCTCCCTCTCCCTTCCCCAAGTTATTCCTATTACTTTCCCCACTTCCTCCGGCAGGTACTCCGGGATCGCCCCGGGGTGTTCTCCTCTACCAACTACTGCCCCTACAATCTCACCCACCCGTTTTCCTTCCCATGCGACCTCTAACGTCCCAATCTCCCAGATCAATACACCTAACGCGTATAAATCCCCCATACAAAATCGCCGAAACATTTCATCCCGTCCCTGTATTTTGCTGCGATCTTCATCCAACAATTCCGGTCCCATATATCTCGCAAACCCTGATGGAAACTCCCGTCGCACATCTACGACGCACTCCGTTCTCGAAATTGTTCCTCCTAGCTCTGCGAACTTGATCCATTGTTCAGCTGCCCAGTCACTTGATAACGGCATTGGTAAACATATCGCCTCCGCCGACAATGCCCATCCAGCGCTGGTACCCGACGCATGCAAAAACCGCAGACCTCTCGCAATCTGGAGCGACAGCGAAACTACCGCTTGTGGTGCGAGTAGTTGCTTTTTCCTACGAAATAGAGACAAGTTAGTCGCTAGCGTGCCTCCACCGAACAGTTCCGATACTATTACGAGCCGATTGTCCGGAGGTGAAAGACGCGACACTCCGTAAAACTGAGGCATGTGTGGCCCACGAAGTTGACGGAGACAGTGCAGGTGGCGCTCTGTTTCGTCAACATGCGTGCAGGTAACCGCCACTTTCGGAGTAAGCGGAGAGGCGCTCGGTAATCGAATTGCAACGGCCTCTCCATCTAAATGCCCTTTGTAAACAACACAACTTGGGCGGGTAACCAGCGCTAGTTCCGGCGCCTCGAGCCATGACAAGCGATGCAGCTCGATGTAATCCCCTCGTCCATCCTCTCTCGAGAGCTCTGAAATTCCGGTGTCGCATCGCTACCTGCCGTTCCACTCGCCGATGCGCTCTGCAGCACTTGCAATAGCTGGTAATTCGGCGCCACGTCCTGCAGCAGTTTTCGACATAATGGGCACTTTGCGGCAACATCGCTCTCCCATAATCTTTCATTGCACTCTGCGCAAGCAAACGTGTGGCCGCACTTTGCCGACACCATGGGCCGTCTCGTCCCGGAGTTGTACGCTCGAAGACATACCGGGCACTCTAGCGTCAATTCTCCACTATGACAAAACACCAAGCGCCTATCTGCACGCTGCCCCTTCACAATGACCCCTCCATCTCTACCCCTTTTCGCTCGACCAGCTCCGGCTTACTCGGAACGCCAAACACTCTAACGCTCCCATCCCGTCCACCACTTACTACGTGCCTACCGCCGCTCTCCCATTCCAAAACGTAAACGCTTCCTCTGTGTGCCCAATGCTCGGCGACTAACATCCCGCGCGCATTCCACACTCTGACCACGCCCTCTATCCCCCCGTAACAAACTCCCCTCCCATCCCACCAGCCACTGTTAATACCTTCTTCCTGTCCCCTCTTACCTGCACTACTTTCTTCGCGCCATCTTCTGCAATCTCCCAACCCCTGACATAACCATCCCATCCCCCGAATAAACAATCCCCCGCCAAGTGACACACTGGCAACAAGAGCACGATGCGCCCGTTCAATCACCCTGCTCCACCTTCCGTCAACCCCTAGCACCCTGACGGTCCCCTTCATATCTCCCACAACCAAGACCTTTCCTTTCTCATCAAAGCGGCCGCAAACGATAGCGCCATCCCCTACGTCCATCCCACCCATATCTTCCCCCCATACCCTCGCACTCTAACGCCTCTACCCCCAACCACTGCGTAAATACCGTTCATATTGGTTCCCACTGGTGGTGTCAAAGCAATCACCTTGCCCGTGATGACCCCACCACGTGCAACATAGGGCAGCAGTTTCAGCGCGGCTACCGATGCAAAGCGTACACATGGTGTAACAGCATCGCACAAGGCAATAGCTTCGGAGCCCGCACTAAGGAGACGTGCATTGGGCACTGGAGTGGCTGTGATTAGTCTGGGTTGGCAAAACGAACGTAGGGTGCCGCATGCCGAGAGCCAGAGTAATGTGGAGGAATCGGGTGTGTACGAGATGCATGTAACTGAGGGCTCTGCAGTCGCCATTGCTTTCTTTGCCCGCGGTGTTGGTTTCGGTCACGCAAGTAGGCACGGCATTGCTGACTGGCAGGCTCGACATTGACTTGAGTTTAGAGAGTTTGTATTTCGGGCTTGCGTCGCATGTAAGTTTGGAAAGGAATGAGGGCGAGTCACGTTAAGCCTTACTGTACTGTACTGTACTGTACAGGTACTACACAGTACAGTAACAGCAAATCGGTAAATTATGGATCAGTAGAGCCAGCTGGGAGATCAAAAAATTGACCCTGCCACAGATACTGTACAGTACAGTACAGTACAGTACAGTACAGTACTTCAAGGCTTATGTCATCTCTGATCATGTCAATGATCCGCCCGATCACCGCACCCCCGACAAGTTTCCTCCACTTGGTTCCCCATCATGGCATCCACATTCGTGCCGCCCATCCCCCTCCACCAATCCTTCGCACGCCCTTCCTCTTCTCTACCCCGCCAACCAGCACGCCGCTTCTCAAGTCTCACACCACACATCATCAACCCGGTCGAACACCTCTTTACGATGTCAACCGCGTCGCCCAAACCCAACCCTCTCTCCTACGCCGCCTCAGGCGTCGATGTCACGCAAGAGGCAAAATCCATCAACGCACTTCTCAAGTCGCTTGGGCCTGCCGCGTCGCGTCCTCTCGGCTCTATCGGTGCTCTCATCCCCCATGCGGCAGGCTTTTCCGGCCTCATTGACTTTGGAGACCGCTTGCTTGCTATGTGCACCGATGGTGTAGGTTCGAAATTGTTATTGGCGGAGCAAATGTCCTATTATGATACTGTCGCATTGGATTGCATTGCGATGAATGTAAATGATTTGATTTGCGTCGGTGCTGAGCCGCTGGCCTTTGTGGATTACATTGCCGCCCCAAGACCGTTGGAGGGGTGTGGGAGGCCATTGGCAGAGGTTTGGCGGTTGGATGCGCGTACGCCAGGGTGAGTTTGTGTGGGGGGAGACCGCGAGTCTGCCAGAGTTGGTCAGGGGAGTGGATATGAGTGGCACGGCCCTGGGGTGGGTGCCAAAGGGAATGCAGATTGAGGGTAAAAAGATTCGAGAGGGAGATTTGATTTTGGGATTGCCGGCGAGTGGCATTCATTCGAATGGGTTCTCCTTGGTGAGAAATATTTTGGAGAGGTGTGAGGTCAGATTAGCGGATGCAGCTCCGTTTGAGGTGGCGGTGGTGGGGAGGGCAGATGGAGAGGTGTGGAGGCAAGGACGGGGAGGTGGAGAGGTAACGTTGGGTGAGGTGCTGATGAATCCGACAAAGATATACGTTGATCCTGTGGTGGATTTGTTGGTGGCCTGTCGAGAAGGGTGTGGGCCGTGTGCTTATGAGGATATTCATGGAATCGCGCATATCACTGGAGGCGGGCTGTCAAATTTATTAAGGTTGAAGAAGGGCATTGGGTTTGAAATAAGTCAGCCGCTGCAAGTGTTGCCAGAGTTTGAATGGTTGCAACAGATGGGCAACGTTTCAGACTTTGAAATGTATCGCACCTTCAACATGGGCATGGGCATGTGTATCGTTGTGGCTGAGAAGGAAGCTACGCAAGTGCAAAAATGGTTAGCAGAGAGGTTGCCTGGAACCAAAGCCGTGGGGGTGGTCAATGACTCCGGCAAGGTTACGCATCGCATCCCCGCCGTCGTCTTCGATTCATATTAATATGTGACAATACATGTCCGCAATATCACTGCAGTCACATCCTTCCATTCATCTACACCGACTCGCTTCCTAACACATTGCACCGTTCAATGGTTCATCGTTATGTTCCTCGACCTCACCCCGGCCTAATCTCCCCCCTTCAAGTCATGTCTCCACCACTTCTCGATCCCCACGCCCACAAACCATATGCCTCCCAGTCCACAACCAAATGATCCCTAGGCCCATTTCCGTCAGCATGGTTCCCTCTAGCTCCCTTTCTCTCCTTTCGCTTTACTCCAAGGTAGGATCCAATCCTTTTCAAAAGTCACATGCCGAAACTTGACACCCTTCTCCCACATCCACCCGTCACCTGCCCATCCCACCCGACACAAATCCTTCTTCAAACCTCCGTCTCCCCCCCAATCCTCCTCCAACCCTCCCCAAGTTGCTGAAAGAATCGATCACCTTCCCACTCGCCCTCCACCTCTGTGGCATAAACCCAACCCACCCTCCCACCATCCAGCGCAGCCCGATACACCTCCTCCCCACCGATCACAAACACCCGATGGTCCTCCTCTCCTTCCATTTCCCTCATCTCCGCCCATCATCATATCCTCCCCCACCAAACCCGCCGTCTGCCAACATTAACGCTTCCTCCCAATCAGACGCATGCACCACACCAGCCGGTGCCAAATACGTGGTATCTCGTGACAACACAACATTCCGGCGCGATGGCAACGCAACGCTTCCCAACTCCGCCGACTCAAACGTGCGACGTCCCATGATCAACGCATGTCCACGAGTCACTCTTGCGAATCGCGACAAATCCGACGGCAGACGCGGCCAAGGTAAGCCATTGAGCAATCCAATCGCCCGATTGCGTATGCTATATGCTACGATGAGAGAGAGCGGATAGTGTCGCATGGCGACATGGAAGACGTTGGTCGACGGTCTACCCACTGCACCGAGATTCGCTTTGTGATTGGAGGCGTGCCGGGCGGTACACGTCTCTGGGACAAAAGCTTCCGTCAGAGGATGGCATTGTGATCACCCTGGTCTTTATACCGTTGTTTACAAAATCTAATTTTGTCACCGAATCTAATTTCTCCACCTCTTTATCCCACCCGTCTCTTCCCAGTATGTCGAAGCACCTATGACAGACTGTCCTATCAACAAAGCAGTTTAAATGCGATACAAGCACCTTGTTTCTTAGAAATGAGAAATCACGTTACTGTCAAAACGGTTACTGTGGTTCTTTACATTCTCATGAAAAGGACCTGCAGTATGGATCTACCGTACAGTACAGTACGCGCGAACATGGACGGGGAGTAAAGATGAGAAAGGGTCGGAGCCTTGCCTCCCCAGGACTCCGGTGGCGAGGACGCCACTCCCTTTATTTTATATGCTCCCCGAGCTCACCCGACGGCGGGTCGGTAGCCCTCAGGGAATGCATCCCATGTCATGCTGACACTAGGGCTAATGTAATTACTGGTCCCTCCAGCCGGACCCGGCTTTGCCCCTCTGTGGGCACATTTCAGTACAGCTAGCGGCGCACACAAGTGGTCTCTATCACCCCTCCTCGCCGCTAGCCCAACAAAGCACCTCTCAATAAGTGCAAGAAGCAATACTCACAGCAACCTCATCGTTGACACACCCGCTATCTGAGATGATGAAAACTCAAAAATAAAGTTGATCACAGTGCACACACTGGAATTGAACTCACTTAAATCTATTTCAGAAACACTCCCAAACCAACTAGGCCACAAGTTCTTCAAATATTTGCCATTCAAATTGAATATCCCAAGATAGGCCACGTGTAACCATAATCATGAATTCCAATTAAATCTGGAGGGTTTCAGAGGGTCTGGTATAAAAGGGTCCCGCAAAATTTGCACTAACGTGAACTGTTCGCAGTGAACCCTGAAGTGACTGACCGCTGTAGCGAATTGAGGGCCAAACCACACCCGGAAACGGGTGTGGGGAGGAAGAGGTGTTGTCCACGAAAGTGTAATTCCCCGTCACTGAAGGTACCGCAGCCAAAGAGGCAAAAGGCCTAGCCATAAAAGTTAGACGTTACCTTTTGCTCTTCTTTTGCAGCAAATCCAAATTCCAAAGGCACTTTCGTTGAGTGTATCACTTCGAACTTCTAACACAGCAAATTTTTGCGATGCTTCTCTAGCGTGCGACGGTCAACAGACTTAGTCAAGATGTCTGCAGGCTGATCGGCACTGCTAATGTGAACTATCTTTGCAGCTCCAGACTTGATGTGATCGCGCACGTGATGGTACTTGACGTCGATGTGTTTGCTCTTAGCAGACACTTGGTCTTTCTCAGCGATGGAAACTGCTGCCGTGTTGTCAGAATAAACTGGTGTGGTAAGATTTGGCATCTCGTCAAAATATGGCCGGGCGTAGCTCATTTCTAATGCCAGTCTTCGCACCCACGTTAACTCCTTTACGCATGATGAAAGTGCCACATACTCGGCTTCAGCAGAAGATAGAGCAACGATTGTTTGACGTTGGCTCTTCCAAGCTACTGACGCATCATTAATCGTGATGATGAATCCCGTCGTGGACTTTCGGCATTCTTGGTCTCCAGCCCAGTCCGAATCCACGAAGGCACGAATGTTGAAGCCATTTGCAGCTGTAGCGAGATTCTTGGTTCTTCTTGGAAACAAAATGCCCAATTGTCTTGTACCAGATATATAGCGTAGCAATCTCTTGACTAAAGAAGCGTGTCGGACAGTTGGACTGTGAACTTGACGTGCTAATGCGTTGACTGCATATGAGATGTCAGGTCTTGTACATACTGCCAGGTGTAGCAACTCTCCAATTGTTGCACGGTAGATAGAATGATCTCTTTTGGAAAGCATAGTGTCGTTTTCATGTGCAGAAGTAATATCCGCTTCTTCTGGCAGGGGGGTCCAAGCACCGTTTGCCTCGTAGAGGCCGTGCCTTTCGAGAAGCTCATCGATGTACCTCTTCTGGCAAACCTTGGTTCCTTCGATTCCTTGATGTATCTCCCAGCCCAAAAACGACTTCAGCTCCCCGAAAAGCTTTACATCGAATTCCTTGCATAGCCTTTCCTTAAAATGCTCGAGCAACGGCTTTGAATTGCTGACGAAGGCCATATCGTCAACTATGACAACAAGAATAATGAACTCCTTTCCACATAGCTTGTAGAATACCCGAACGTCAATAAGAGATTGCTTAAAGCCCCATTTGAGAATGGTTACTGCAAAGAGTGATCCCCAAATTCTTCCAGCTTGACGTAGGCCATACATGGACTTGAGTAGACGGCAAACAAAACCAGGCCTTTCTTGTTTTCCAGAGGAGTCTGTGGGCTGCTCCATGTAGACGATAGCGTCGATCTTTCCATACAGATACGCGCTACTTACATCCCCTCCTTCAACGATGAGGCCTAAAGCAGCGGAAATAGCAAAAAGCATTCGGATGGCTTCTTTGGAAGCGACAGGGGAATAGAGAGAATCAGGATCAAAGTCAATACCAGGCATTTGCATATCTCCTCTAGCCACACAACGCGCGCGATGAAGATGAGTTTTTCCAGATGTGTCACAGGGTTTGAGCCGAAATACCCATGTGTACGGTATGACGTGCATCGAGGAATCGCGAAGGACATATTCCCAAGTCCCTCTCGTTCGGAGAGCTTTATATTCTCTGTCGATAGCTTCGCACCAGAGGGGGTCCAGGATGGCAAGGGCGAAAGAAGTTGGAAGACGAGAGTCCGGATTTCTCTTTCTTGAGGCCGTTGCCCAAGGAAGACATTTCCTTAGTGGTATGCGATAAATGGAAAACGCTCTTGCAAGGAGATCCTCTAGCAGTCCATCGTTGAATCCTTCTTCGTGCTGCAATGTATTCTGCCTTGAGATTCCATCGAGGAGTGAAGATACTCCCGGCAACTGGTCTTCTGAGCAAAAGCGAAAATCCTGCGCTCTGGTCACAATGATGCTCTTCCTCTCTGGAATGTAAATGCGATACAGCGTCTGCTCGCTTTCCAAACCCACAAAGTTTCCATGTGCAGCTCTTGCGGAGAGCTTTCTGTTCTGCCGGGTTGGAGATTGATATAAGAAGGCAAAACCAGGCTGTCCAAAAATCGGCAAGTTCTTGAAGTCAATGCGAGTTCTAGAGTCCCATAGAAGTATGGGAATATTTCCATTAATTCGCTCGGAAGGAAGACGGTTTCGCAGCCAATTCCCGTGACTCATTGCTTCAGCCCAAAGTTGGTCACCTAACTTTGCATCGAATAGTAGGACGCGTGCACGTGCGCCTAACTCCTTCATGAATCTCTCGGCGACACCGTTGCTTTGGGGAGCGTTAGGTGGGCTTGCTTCAAGACGGATTCCGTTGCTCAGGGCGAAGTTCTGAACCGTGCCAGAAAGGTTCTCTCCCGCTCCGTCTAAACGAATGTTGATTACCTTGAAGCCAGTGACGTTTTCAGATCTTTCCTTGTAGTACGTCAGAGCAGGAAATAAATCAGACTTCTTCTTGATGAAGTACACATCAGTCTTGGCGGTGCGATCGTCGACGAAACCAACGGAGTAATGACTACTTCCCAAGGATGGCTGGGGCATTTTTCCACTGATGTCAACATGAACGATCTCAAGAGGGTACAATGTCCTTCGCATGCTTGGCAAAATCGGTCGACGTTGAACTTTTGCAATTGCACAGGGAATACAAAGAATATCTTCCAACAACCGTTTCGGGAACTTTGGGACATCTTCGAATGTGTTCGACAGTCTCATATACCTGCCAGGATGAGGATGACCAGTACGACTGTGCCATTCCAAAGCCAATTCCCGCTGGGTTTTTGTGCGGACTGAGTTTAAGCATTGGAAGCACACTTGATCCACGGATGTCGTCTCCATGTGAAAGACTTGAGCAGATTGCGGATTTTGGACTTGATTTTCTTCGTCAGGTGGTATTGGAAGACGGTAAAGACCATCATCATCAATCTCAACAATTTTGGTGGGAGCGGTAGATTTGCGCAATGAAATGACACAGGAGCTGACATCTTCGCGCGCCGGCGGATCCATCGTGAACAACACATTGAGAAACTTCGTAAGTACCCCAACAGACAGGATGTTGCATTGAAAATGTGGAGCATGGTATGCTTCTGCAAAGAATCCACCTGCTAACGGGATGAAGACCTCTCCTTTTCCAACAAGAACGGAAACTTCAGATGCGGCCTGAACATCTTGCTTTTCAATGCGCTCATAGGATCTGAATGATTTTCTTGAATGGAAGAAGTGATGTGAACCACCAGAATCAATCAATGCTTCAGAAGATTTTCCATCCCCACATTTTGCTACAGTGCTCTTGTACTTGACCTTGGCCATAAATCCATACGGTTTACTCGAGTTTGATCCTTGGTTATTTCCATTGTAATCTTGTCCACGATATTGATGCGGAGGGTGCTGATCTGGGACCAGAACAGGTTGGGCGGAAGGTCCAGGTGCCCGATTTGAGCCATTGTAACTGCCTGAAAATTGTTGATTGTTATCCCATGAATGGTTTGCAAAATTCGGAGTTGGAGGAAAAACTTGATTACCATGTTGGGGAAAGTAAAATTTTCCGCCACGACCGCGACTACCGCGAAAGTATCCTCGCCCCAATCCACGACCTCTTCCGCGACCACGTCCCCGAGATGTACCTAGCTTGTCTGCGCGAAAATAACATTCCTTGGAACGGTGTCCTGGCTTCCCACAAACCCAACAAACGTCTGAACTCGAGGATCCATTGCTCTTGTTGATTCTTGCTTCTAAAAATCTTTCTCCTCTTCCTTTGAGCGCTTTGCCAGCAGCAGAAGCTTTTGGAACGCTGATACCATCAGTATCAGAGTGCTTCGACTTCTTTCTTGAAATCTCAGTGGCGATTGCCGTAAGAATTTCTTCATAAGACAGCTTGCTTGAGATCATAGCGATAGGTGAAAAATGCTCGGGTAAGGTACGAATAAGTTTAGATGCCTTCTCTTCATTCGGCACAGCCTTGTCAAACGAAGCAAGCTTTCCAAGGATTTCATGAAACTTGTTGAGATGTTCTTCCCAACTGGATCCTTCCTTGTAATTCAATGCTTCCAGATCTTGAAGAAGATTGATCACCGTTTGCTCGTTTGAAGCGGTGTAGAGACGGCTTAGTGCATTCCATAGATCTTGCGCTGTTCGATCATCATCATCGATGATGGTACTTGTCTGAGCCATGGGTCCATTTGCGAGTGTCAGAACTATTGCAGACTTCGCTCTGATGTTGGCCTTATTCCATCGAGACATCTGCGTGGCCGTTGCATCGTTCGGTCTTGGCTTTAAACCGAGAAGTTCGATATCGTCTCGTTGAATGTACGCCTTTAGTCGGCGGCGCCAAGGGATGAAATCTTTGGCTCCAGTTAAGCGAGGCAGTTTGCCAAGGGACTCACCATCACTCGCCATTTGGATGATTCAAGGGGTAGTGGCAATAATGGAAACTAGTTTTGGAAGGGTCTGATTGTTTTGGAAAAGTTAAACTCGTTGCGATGCTACCATAAAGATGAGAAAGGGTCGGAGCCTTGCCTCCCCAGGACTCCGGTGGCGAGGACGCCACTCCCTTTATTTTATATGCTCCCCGAGCTCACCCGACGGCGGGTCGGTAGCCCTCAGGGAATGCATCCCATGTCATGCTGACACTAGGGCTAATGTAATTACTGGTCCCTCCAGCCGGACCCGGCTTTGCCCCTCTGTGGGCACATTTCAGTACAGCTAGCGGCGCACACAAGTGGTCTCTATCAGGGAGGACACGAGTACAAAAGACGTTTTTGAGGAACCTCTACACGATATGACCATGATCTTCAGACGAGGCCATATTTGATCACCACCATGCTTTTTAGGTATAGCATCCTCCCGCATTTTTTGTATTTGCACCTACGCTACTTTCAATAAGCAATAAAGAAACCCCTTTTCCCCCCTTTCAATAAGAGGGAAGCTCCACCAAAACAAACCTGACAAGAATTATTGTACTGCGCTAAAAGCCCTTGGACGTAACGCAATAAATACGAAAGTTAGAGATGTGGTTATATGACTGGTTGGTCAGTTGGTTGGTTGGCTAGTTGATAAAACAGGACGGAGGTTGTGTCTCTCTTTATTGAATTCCCCTTTTGTCTTGTGTAGACACTCATGTGAGGTTCAACATATAGAACATTGGTTTGTAGTGATATGGTTATAACCGTACTCGAAAAAGAACCAGTAAAAGTAATAAAAATGAAGGCTTTTCTCACGCATGCGTGACCGAGGAACACACTCAAGGCCTTTGTACCGTGAATGGCCTTCGTCAATGCTGAACAAGTTCAGGACGCGTTTCAAACGAGCGCATGCGATCGGGTCTTCCGGTAATTGACCTTGTAACCCGCGGTATACGGGTCCGAAAAACTGATCGGAATCGTAATGGTTGCTGAAGTTGAGGTCCAGGGCCAAACGTGATGCTCAGAAGTTACTTAGCTCGAAAGCTCCTGATATCATGTGTGGCGCTCGAGACAGCATATCTCCAAGGACATGAACTCGACCGGAAACGAGGTTTAGTTCGGTGATGCCAAACTGAGCCAAAAACGATGTAACCAACGCGCTTCCTTTCTACTGAGGTTCTTTTTCCCCATGAACGCCTCGAGAACCTGGTTATCCTTGAAGAATTCGAAGCTGGAGCCTTCCAAATAGCATCTGAACCGTTTCAAGTTGTATACGAGGCCAATACGCCCCCTCTCATTGGCCGTGCAGTTCTGTTCGGCAATGGAAAGTTTCCGAGAATAGTATGCCACAACGCGCTCCGATCCGGTGTCGTCAAGTTGAGCAAGTATACCACCAACTGCCTCCTGCGAAGCACCCACATGACAGCGGAATGCATTCGCCCAGTCCGGAGGAACAAGGATTGGAGCCGAGGTGAGCGCTCCACGTAAGGTATGAAAAGCTTGGGTACACTTTTCATTCCAACGATGTATTCCTGAACTTTTGCTGGTCAACGCAGTGAGGGGTGCTGCGGTCTTTGGGAAATACTTGATAAAGTACCGAAAGAATTGAAGGAGACCGATGAACCTTCGGAGCTCAGTAATCGTACGTGGAAAAGGCCATAACTTGATAACACTGGCCGTTTCCGGGTTGACTTTGAGGCCGCTGCGGCCAACAATCAAACCCAGAAATTTGTTTCATCGTCCAAGAACGAACATTTCTTTGGAATGAAGTACAATTTATCCTTCTGCAGACGTGATAAAACAATTTACAGGTGCTTCATATGATCTTCTTTCGTTTTGCTAAGTATGAGAAGATCACCCATATAGATTACCAGGAAGATATCAATGCAGTCGTTAAATATTCTGTTCATAAGTGATTGGAAAGTTTCTAGAGAATTACATAACCCCATGGGAATAAAGAGAAACCCTAAATGGCCGAACTTGGTCTTGAATTCCAATCTTTCAATATCTTCCGATTGTACCCGACTTTGGTGAAATCCGACTTTGAGATCCATCTTTGAAAAATATTGCGAATCACCAAGTCTATCAAACATTTCATCTGGACGCGGAAGAGGGGCATTATTACGCTTTTTGATGCGGTTAAGAGCTCGGCAGTGAAAAACTGCGCACAGCTTGTTTCCGTGTCGAACGAAAAAGAGAGGGGATCCATAAGAGGATTTTCTGCGCAGAATCTTGCCGTTGCGAAGGTTATTGACGATGTATGCATTTGCTGCTAACAGCTGTGCAAAGGGGAGCTCGTAGATTGGCTTGTGTTTGTGGGCCAGCATCCGGATCTGTCTCAATAGCGTGATCGACGTTGCGCTTTGAGGGTAGGCCAGCAGAAAGATCATCGGCAAAGATTGAATCGTACCTCTTCAACAGCTCCTTAATCTGTGAATCTTTTCCTCCTCCCGTACGGGTTATGGATTCCATCGTAAGATGAGTGACTTCGCGAACTTGAAAAATTCAAAGTCTTCGCGGTGACATTTCTGACGAACGGGCGATCGGAACTTCTTCACCCCAATATTGGTAATCTGCGCATGAGATACCTGGGTGCCACATTGTTCTAGTACTAGGAGTGGCTTCCGATCGACCTGAACGATACTTTGTTCGTAATCCACCTTGGGCGCCACGTGTTTCTGCAAAGGCATACCCAATAGGACATAGTAACGACTATCAACGACTGCCCAATTTCTTGTATACGAATGACTGCCGATACGAATGGTTGCGCCGTGTACCATCTCAGTTGCCATCTAGCTTGTCTCTTTCTTTGAATGCGAAATCTCGATAACTGCGTCTAAGATTTCAAGGATATTGATATGTCGGCGAGCAAACTCTTTAGATATGATGTTGGTTATGCAGCCATCATACTTCAAAAGTCTTTATCTCTGCCCATTCAAAGTACCCGGAAGAACAAAGCTCTTCAAACCATCAATCTTTAAGAAAGTATTATTGGACTCTCTCAATTCTGGGGTTGTGGGCTCGTGCACTACACGTTTTCCTGGTCCTTCAATGCCTTTATCTATTTCTGAAGGACCCTCTATTTGTCGGAACCAGTTGATGCACTCTCATCACCAGAGTAGTCGGACTCTGGCTCCTCCTTAGCTACTTTGGCCTCTTTGTTATTAACCTTGGCCTTAGACTTTTTCTTATCACATTTCTAGGGTCGACACCTCACTTTATGGCAAAGGAAGCAGCGGTTGTTGTAGAAGTCACATTGCTTCTGCCTGTAACACTCGGACCGCAAGCCTTCAACGTTCCCAACTTCCATAAGTGTTGGACCATCATCATTGGAACCACCTTCAGCGCCAACTATAGCGTCATCAACTCGCAGGGCAACTTTCGCCCCCTCTTTGCTCATAGGAACGTTCGACTTCAATACTTCGAGACGTACTTACTTCTTCAAGCCTGATATGAATCCATCTCACTTCTCACCGTCGTTCATCTCCGAAATCGTAAGCAAGGTATTGCGAAACTCCGTAAAATACTTGGCTCCGTCAGTGCAGTGCTTTAGGTTACGAAGCTTGTCACGAGTACGACGGAAATGATCACTTGGCACAAACTCTTGCGTTATCTTCTGCTTGAATTCTTGCCACGTACCCGGGATCGTGTTGGATTGAACGAGCGTGAACCGCCATGTAGATGCGGGACCGGTGATGAACGTAGATGCGAAGGTTATCTTCTGCTCCTAGTTCATACGGAGATCCGGGTTGAGCACTTGGGTCAAGTTCAAGTACTGCTCGATCTTGTACAGCCACGTACTCACGGCTAAGAAGTCGCGCTTACCGTTATGCGCCTCCGGCTTGTTGGGTTCAATCGGAGCCATTTTGATGCAACAACACTAATATAAATTGCAAGTTTGGAAATTTGAAGGGCGATGATACATGTTTAATGGCTCAAAGGCTCGATGCTTTACCGCTCGGACCCATCGTCGGACATAAGTACTGATCGCGCTCTGGACCGGAGGTCAGCTTGATGGACCCTTGAATTGGAATAGATTAGAAGGGGTCCCATAATGACTAACCTGAATTCGACATGAAATCAAAGGGGTGTCACTCCGTGACACGCTTCGAATTTGGCGGGAGCATGGCTCAACCGCCATATAATAATCAAAATACAGGACTTGCGCTCTTCTAAACTGGAGACTTGCACCCTATCCCGGCGAGTTATTTCTGAAAAACCGGACCGTATGATACTGTCAGCGCGGATTTTGATCGACTCGCAAATGATTCATAGAATGTCTGATTATGATACCTGAGTAGAAGGTCACACTTCGTCAAGTTTTATCCCGCCAACATAACGCTGTTGCAATAGGCCCAATAGATACTGAAAAATACTGTAAGTTTGTTTTCGCCCCGTAGATGAGCGGGGCGAGAGCCGAATCTCGACCAATTGGTTTGTGCTATACCGAGCACAATAATGGGGGGGGAGGAAGGAGGCACGCAAGTTTTGCTGTTGTCGTCGTTTTGTTTGTTGATGATGTTGTTGTTGGTGATGGTGAGCGGGATGCAACACCATCACTCTCTTTATATTGTAGATTCCCCTGCCTGAGGTGCCCAGGTCAGGAGAATACTGTAGACAAGCTGACAAAATGCAGTACAGTTGCACAGCCTAACTGACAGTATAAAGCACATTAAATTTACCCAAAAGATACCAATTCTACTCATCATACGTAATGAATTGGAACTACTGTCGGTTGACATTGTCTGCCTGACAAAATCATCTTCTAATTCTAACATTCCCACCCTCTCTGTTCGTTTGAATCAAGCGAATTCAGCTTTCTCTATCAATTCATTGCTCAATTGGATGACTAACGCGAACCATCTCGGATAACGCTGTGTAGAATTGAGTCACTTTTGAATTTTGTTAGAGCATCAGTTGGGTTGAACTCAGAACGAATAAAGTTGATGTTCTGGAGTTCTTTCGACTCGTAAGAATTCTTAACAGTAGCAATATCTATCATGATACGTTTCTCACCAGTCGTAGTTGCCCTAGTAATGGCATCGAAAAGAGACAATTTATCCGTAAACATGATGATAGGAACAGGTCTTAACAACATTTTCTGCAAGTCATGTTTCAAAGCGTAGGACATATCGAATGAATCAGCTAATGCCATAACTTCACTGTCAAGTACAGACCTCGTGACATGTTTCGATTTATGAGATGACCAATAAAGTGGTTGACACTTGTCAGTTTCATCTGCCAAGAAAATAATGTATCCAAGCTGTGATGATCCGTCGATATTTGTCGCAAATGATGCATCGGAGTAAACACACAAGTAAAGTGATTTTAAATCAAGCATGGGAAACTTAAGTCGCATAGAGGTGCCATTTCTGACGAAATTTAAGGCGAGATTGATCCTTTTGATATGCTTCTGCGGATCTCTTTTGAATACGTCTTCCGTAAGTTGAGCGGCTTGGGCGACCAGAAATGAAATGTCAGGCTTCATGTACGCTATCCAAGCCAGTTTAGCCTTCTACGATTTATACGAACTAAAAAGGGTATCAGAAGGAAGTAATTTGAGCCTCGGTATGTAGTTGGATTGATGCACTTCAAAGCCAAATGGTTTTCTTTCGGTTTGCGCTCCAGAGAACTGGATGTTATCGTACTCCCTACGTTTAAACTTGAAAAGATTTTCGGTTTTCCTTGTCAAAATGCTCATTTACAGCTTGAAGTAAATCGTCGACATAGGTTACAAAAAGGCCAGAAAGCTTCTTACCAAATACCTTAAAGGAGAATGGTCCACCGTTAGTTGTAGATTCCATTCCAAGATCGGATTTTAAATGTTCGTAAATTGTTCTTCCCCAGTAATAAACACTGTCAGGGAGTCCATATAGTAGCTTAAGAAGCTTAAGCATTGCATCGGGACCAAGCCCAAACTCCTTTGTCGGTTTTAAATAGATATCTCTGAGGAGTTTCTCGGCTCTTTGCAGATATGCTTGTGTAACATCCGTTGAGAAGAGCTTGAAACCGAAAATAAATGCAAGTCCAACTAGTATTCTGATCGAATATTGACGAGCAGTGCTAGTATCATGGACAAGAAATCCTTTCATTTTATCCCTATGACCTTGTACGACGAATGTAGCTTTCCACATTTCACGATTTGTACCAGAATCTTTGGTAGAGAGTACAAAACTTCCACCTAGAACATTTGCCTTAGGTGGTACTTCATCCTTGCGTACTACTTTCCATGTGCAACGTTCAATCAGTCCCATGATTTCCTTTCGTTTCGCTGGACCAAACTCAGCTGTGAGTGGATCTTTGGGATGAATAATTTCTGTAAGAAAAGTAGAGAAGAGAGGACTGGGGGGTTGTTTTGAGAACGGAATGGTTTCTACATAGTTTGATAGAATTCAGAAGGGGTGGAGAATTCGGAAGGGTCGAAAATTTCTTCCTTAATTTCGCGAAAGTACGTTTTCGCTTGTTGTGTGTTGAAACGTTGAATCGGCGAATTCACCCTTTGAACATGAATCATTTTGTCATGGAAATCGATAACTGTATAAGGGCCTATCCATTCCTTTTCTTTCTCTCTGAAGATGAGAACTTCTTCACCGGAGTAGTAAACTCTGTCCGAAGCAGAAGGGACATTATTACTTATCGCAGTTGTAATACGTCTTTCTGCAATGATAGTGTTCATTTCCATCATGGCATCAGCAATAATTTTCATGCGTTCACATTGCTGGGGTATTCTTGAGTTTAGAACTGGGAAACTAGGTTGGATTCCGAATACTGTAAATGAAGGGACTAAACCATTTTCCCCAATGGTGTCATTCATGGCTTTGTTAGCAATCTTGAGGAGAAGCTGCTTTCTGATGTGGGGGTACATTCAATAAACCTTTCGAAAGATACGGCGTAGCGGAGCATGCAGTCGTTCCCTTATACCGGGAGAGTTATGGGCTTCAACACCAGAAATTCTAAGTTTGATTCCACATCCATTCAAGATGTATTTCCATCGGGGAGAGTTAAATACTGATCCTGCGTCGGTCTGAATCTGATTAGGGTATCCAGAGTACTTTAGACACCGGGCCTCAAGAAAAGCAAGCCAGATTCCTTCAACACTCTGGTTTTGTCCTGAGCTCGGGTCTAAGAAAACGGCACTTGAAAAATGAGTGGCTGTGTCGATAACGTGAAGGACTGGATGATTGTTAATAAACAATAAATAAACAGATAGTTCGTCACCAGAAACCAGTTCATCTGTATCTTGCGTGGATACCTTGAAGCGAATGGGAGTAGGACCAAGACGTTGACATGTATCGCAATGTCGCGAAATATTCCTGAGGATTTATTTCGTATTAGCATCAAACTCCTCCGGTCGGGCTTTTTTGAGAAGAATCAATAAATTTTCAGTGGAAGGGTGATGGAAACCTCGATGAAGTTTAGTCAGCTCGCTATAGGTAAAGTTGATGACACTTTGGTTCCATAGAAGGTTAGCATGACCATTTTTGCGAACAACAGGCATCTTCCATTGCAGGACTGGATTACACATAGTGTTTTCCTTTTTGTTGAAATAAACCTGTATCTTGTGAAGTGTGTCAGGTCCAAGCAAGAATGGTATATCAGAATTGACGACATCGACCTGGAAAGATGTAGGAGATGTAGGCAAAGGGATCAGAATAACAATCGAGCCGATAGCACACTGAACGTTTTGTCCAAAACTGTATAGGTTTCTGCTTTTCTTCATCTTGAATTTATTACCCATGAATCTACAATAGGCACGGGCTTGCTGAAGACCGATGACTTTTCTCTGAGCAACAGAGTCAATGCATGCCCCTTGCCATTCTGTTTGCCCTTTCAGGCTCAATTTTATGTGGAACGCAACCGTTTCTGCATCATTCAAGAAAACATTACGAGGCAATAAGTGTTTTTGATGAAAGTGGATAAGTCGACTGAAGTTTGAACTTATATCGACTCTAGATGGAGTCCTAATTTTCTGGAGAGCAGTACTGAATGAAAAATTTTTCATACGGGAGGGGGATTTACTGTTCCTTAAAGAAAATTTTTAGGACCAAAGTCTACATCAAAGCTCTCCGTATCGGATCCCATGATGTCATTGTGAAAATTTTCAGCAGTAACCCGGATTTCTTGCACATTGAGGATATCATTTTATTCATCTTCTTTGGAGCAGTCAATTTTCTCCTCAGTGTCGTTGAACGGGTCTTCTGCGTCCTCATTAACAATGGCATTTTCGACTTGTTGAAATAATTCGAAGAGGATTTGCTTAGCACGACCGGGATTTCTGCTTGATGCATTGCTGACATTATTCATGACATTCCGAGGCATAGGGCATTCTCGAATGAAATTATTTTTGTCTCCACAATTGTTACACCGGCGAACATTTCCAAAGCGGTCAAGACCATTTTTGCCGGGTGTATCCTTACGATAGCCGTTCGAACGATTGGATTGTTCTTGACGGCGTAAATATAACGCGGTAGCATACGAATGCGATCCCGGTTTACGGGCTTACCATATGTTCCGTGGTTGAAGTAGAGGCCGACAATATTCGGAATTTTCGGAGGTGCGTTCGGTCTCAATGAAGGTTCCGAACGGCCAGGAGCTTTGGCATCTCTCTGGTTTCCTTCAATCTCTTCCTGATTTATCAACCAACTTGAATCCTGAGAAGTGTACAGCTGTTGAAAATTCCACTGGGGGTTTGCCGATAGAGCATTTGCGATTGATGCTTTAGCCCAGGTCGCACCAACCACAGCCTTATAGTGGTATTGGACTTTGTCCTCCTCAGACCTTTGCTGTTACCAAGTAAGGACTTCAAATACGGGCCATAACATGCGGTCATAAAAGCCGAAGGGAATTTACTAATTTATAGTCTCAGGTAACAAATTTGAATACGTTATCTACCCTGCGCCGATGTTCGAATACAGTACATATTCTAGTAATTACGGAGGAAATGGAGCACTACTTCTTTTAAATTTTATTGTGCACAATCTGAAGAAATTTTCTTGCCTACTCAGGGCTCCTGCCGTAAGTTCAACGAGTTTCTTGTTGTCTTTGAACCTAAGCTTTATTCTTGCTAGTACAGTGATTGCAAGAAAAATACGAGAGGTAGCGTTCTTCACTCCAAGTCCGGAAATATGAATGTGTTTCTTATTAGACCCAGGGGCAGTACAGTACTTGCGCCTGTGCAGAAAAATGGGTTTAAAAATAAGTTGTATTTACTGAGATGAAAGCATTTTCCCCAAAGAACCTCGGCAATAAATACAGCTATAGTTTAAAATTTTCTTTTTCCCAAACAACATTTCGACGAGAGCCAAGCTTTAGTGGTCTTTCTTTCTCACATTAGCGAGTAGGACATTGATGCAATGCCTTTGCATTGATTTGACAATATTGTTAAGCAACTAAGGGTCAATAATTGCTCATGCGTCTAAAATACATTCAGTCAACGATTTCTCGTCCTCAAATTGCCTTTGGTTTGCTCATATTCTCCTGATCAAAATATTTCACATATATTCAGGGTGATAAATCATGCATACACTTCCAATCCAAGGGGTGCTCTCCCAAAAACGGGAGAAGAAAATCTTCCAAAGCCTTTACGTACTTCCTCCAGTCTTGCTTTCCATTCAAAATCAAGAATGTTAAAATTTTTTTGCAAGCAAAACAGGCCTATACCATAATGATTTCCCTTAATTTTTGGCACGTAGAAAACAAAAGCTTTTACTTTCTTAAATAAAACCACTTGTATACTAATCCATCAAGCCCGTCTAAATTAAACGTAGCCCAGGATAAACGTCCTTCGATGTGCCTCTCTTGCATTGCAGGAGTTCGAAAGACTCTTTTTTATCGTAAGTGATTTTTTCCCTGTAGCAGCAGACGCACGCATCGTGGTTTTACTGGGAATGTCAAAGCCTATAATAGGCCAGTCGACCCAAATTCTCCCTTTCCTGCGGTACGAATAATCCTCCTTTTCAAGACTTCGGTAAGATTAGCTGGTTATTCTGCACTTTTATTGATCCCATAGCGATGTGGAGCCTTTTGGAAGCAAAGAATGACGTCCTGAGAGCGCCCGAGCTCCCGATCAATTGCTGAAGTACTCCAACAATTCGAATGATGGGCTAAAATTTGCCCTTTTTCGAAGGATGTAAAAGCACAATTGTGAGGCATCTTTGGGGGTAGAAAGAGAAAAAAATTCGGATTAGCAATCCACCTGAACCTCGTACTGGCGACATCAATGCAAGCGAACAGGCGATAGAAGGGCTCAATGGATCGAAATGGTATTGATGGGACAGATCGAGGACCGAGAAATTGCATCAAATATCGTTTCAAATGGCTCCCATCAGTCGACCTAAAAACGAGGAGCAGGTACCACGAAAGATTTGGGAAGAGGAAAGTTTTCGGCAATCGCATCAAAGACTACTGAGTACAGTATAGGTGGAAAATTAGGATGTTTTAATGATTGAAAAATGACTGAGTAATGTGCAATTCGAGATCAAAATTACTTGTTGACAAACAATTATGTTTTTGTGAGAATATATCAAGACAACTATACATTTGCTACGGTAATAAAACTAACTTTCCGGCAATTACCTTACTGTAAGGATGTATATTTGCGTCGCATTACAACACCTAGTAAGGTAGAACCAAGTCCTGAACTTGATATACCCTCATAGACACGCGGCTAATTGAAATGAATGTCCATGATACTGATCAATAACTAGAATTTATCTATGCCTCCCCGGCTTGAAATTCACTTTACGAGAAACTAAGTATTTTGTCGTATTTTGGCTATAAATATCCACTTAATTGTCTAATTAGTACTTACAATCACTCCTCCGAACTCGCGACTACGAACTCGAAAGTTACTCTCCTGAAGGCTCTAAACGCAGCTCCAAACTCTTTTTATCTTGAAGCCTTTCCCATCTCAAGCGAGAAATATTTGGATAATGCTGAGTTTATTCCGCTCTGTCGTACTCGCTGAAACATATTCTTCCTTTAGCATAACTTTTTTGCATTGTTTTGCTTGTTTTGCTTCCTTTTAGGTCTTAGCACCGTCTTTATCGCCTAAATGGTTTGGCGTCAACACAAAAGTGAAAACACTCACTCTGTTATAGACGGATTTTCCACTTACCACCTAAGTCTAAGAATGTCTTCAAAATTAATCTTTCTACCGACTAACCTTTCATGGGACTAGATTAAGCGCCGATCTGTCTTTCTGTGTTTTCCTTAATCTTCGAATCATTACTAAATATTTCGGCACAGATCTGGCTTCAAAAACCAGGGAAGGGTCAACCTTTTGCCTTCAGAAGACTTTCAAGATTCTACTACCCATCTTCCGTGGTTCTCCACCTAAAGAAATAACAATTTGTTCTGTTCTCACAAATTGGACAGAGATACTGGAACGCAAGTTGTTTACAGAGAAAGCTGTTCAAGAACGCCTGGTGTTGTTGCAATATGCTTTCAATCATTCGAAAATTGCCAAATTTATTTCCTCCCAAGGGCATCTGCGTCGTGCTAAGTCACATTCCTCTATACTGAAAACATTGAAAGGTTTTTGCAGGTGTAGGGAGGAATGATCTGAATGGTGGAGCTTGTTTCGCATGCTCATAAGTCCATAGCCCAGGCGAGTACAATTTAGAGCTGGATTGTCGCATTTTTTCTCATTTAATTCGACCGAAAATGAGAGGGATCCCCTTTACCGCAAGCTGGAGACGGTCGCGTTCGTGAAAATTGATTCTCTTCTGGACGGCAAAGGTATAGCATATAAATGTGGTGGCGGGCGACTAAAAGTAATATGGGCCAGTCCTATGCAGGGAACGGTAGTTTATAATAAATTTAGAGGTTTAAAGGAGGCTGTTGTTGGTAGAAAAGGGGAGACTTAGAACGAGAATGATGGTCTTCATCTTGTGGAAAATATTGGCGATGAAGACGGTGCAAGTAACGAAGACACAGATAAGCATATTTATCGGGAGTAATTTCTTTTATTGAGTAGTTTAGCTTCTTGGACTTCACTAACCGCCTATCCTACTGGTGAAAAATCAATGCACGGCTTCCCACTCATTTTCCTGCTAATAGTATCTCAATACGTTTAACTCTCATACTTTCTGCCCCATCCCTTGCGCCTCTCTGTAATATGAATAGGAAAGTAAAGAGAAAATAGAAGTTGTTAAGAATTATAGCTAGCGCTCCGAGGTATCGCCTTCGGGGAAGATATCTGTACATTATACCCATAGGTTCGACTTTATGCGCTGCTGGTTATCACAATTTTATATCCCTATTCCGATTCCATAATGATCCCAACTCCTTGTTCTATCCAAAAAGTCAACAATAAATGAAGTCAAATTGCATTTATGAAACTCTTGATCATTTCACAACATCTTTGAATCCCTTTCACCAACCAATTGGACATAACCCTCCTCCCCCCTGTACCTCTCCCCCAATTTATAACCACATCTTCTTCACACGATAACTCTGCCCCGCCCTTGCAAAATCCCCTTCACTCCCTCACCTCCATATTATGCTGCCTGCTCTTCTTCTTCTTCCCCTACTGTAACTCCCGTACTCCCCATATATTTCAAACGCTCCTTCCTCCTTCCCCATTCTCGTATCTTCCATATACCTCACCCGGTTCAACATATCAGTTGAACCGGGTGAGGTATATGCAGGTGACGTGGGCGGGGGCCCACGTCACCTGCACATACGGTATGTCTTTCTTCCCTTAAGCCTTCCCGTTCCCCATCTCCCTCGTTCCCTTTTCTAACCACCATCTATATCCTCACCCTTCTTCCTCTCCCTACCCTTTCTATTACAACATAAATCGTATCTAAACCCGCCTTTTCCCTTCGCTTTCCATTTATCCACGCAATTCTCTCCCATTATTCAATCCACTCCACTAAACAATCCCCTAAATAACCTAAGGCTCTCCACTACGTACGCGTCCGACAACACATTTCTCCCCGCCTCCTTCTCCTCCACTTCCGTACCTTTCTTCCCACCCCTAGCAGCTGAACCCCTTTAGTATCCCCCTAAAAACTTTCTCCTACCCTTCTCTATTCTTTTTCCCCTATTAAGTCATTCCTCATGCCCCACACATCCTTCTCATCTCACCCCTCCCCTCTTCTCCAATCTTCACCTTCTCCTCCTCCACTCGTCAAATTCCAGGGGTTCCTCCGAACTTTAAGAGAACTGAATGACTTGGAAACGATCAAACCAAAATAACTCACAGCACTATCTTCAATTTCTGAGCGCAGGCATGGTGCGGTTGGAGAAATGTCATTCCTAGCGCAGGCTTCAGCTGATAGTGATCTGCAGTAGATCCCATGCAATCAATTTAGTCTTACCGAACTCACATTAATGTTTCTCTCCTTACATTTACCGCTTGAATTATATGGACGTAATAACCAGGATACCAACAGCACCATCAAAAAGAAGTTGTCCCTCCTTTTGTCCGCAATGATATTGTGTATTGTTACACAAGTTTCATTTAAACATCTATGTACTCTCGAAACCAAAACCGTTAAGGCTGCTGTTGAATGCTGAATGTGATTCATAGAACCCCCAAAAGGCACTCTAAGCCCTTGTGAACACTCTCCTACTGCCCCAGAAAAACTTTTCATACTCTTTCACTGGTCTCTAATGTTATTCACCGAAAACTTGAAACCAGTATGTGTACCAGCTGCAAGTATACAGTTATAGTCGAAAGCATCTCCGGATACGATGTACTCTACAATGATGGGAGAATAGCGACCTGCCATTCTTTTAGAGAAAAAGTGTTAAGCCACTATAACCCATTAAGAATCTTATGTGATCAAACTGATTCAATTGGTCAAGACTGATTCATGATTCATACATTTAACAATGACACGTAATTTTTTTAACGGTTTTATTGTAATCAAGAAATATGTGCGCAAAAGAAATCAATTGAAAGGTTTTAGAATCTCAATAAGTACCGGGTCCTGCAGTTTATCCAAGCATGCCCGACACAATCATCATCGCATCATCATCAGAAACAAAACACAACTTAAGTAAACAAAGACTTCTCTGTTATTCGTCTTAAATCATTTCTGTTATTCTGTCAGTGATAGCATCGCTTTATTCACAAGATGGATGATAAGGAGGAAAGGATTGTTTTACACAAACTCCATGGAAAAACTACTGACAGTTTTCAATTGTGGAAACTGAGGGTCGAAGCAGTACTAGAAACAAATAGTTGTATGTCAATTGTGAGTGGAACCGAACCGAGACCTACAAATGGTGAAGAAAATGCTATTATAATAGCTGGCACCCCCACTGAAGGGATTCATTTCATCGCGGACAGTGGTGCAACGCACCACGTGTACCATAATAGGGAACTTTTTTGCTCCCTAGTACCATATAACAATCAAATATCACTAGGAGGTGGAGGCTTCTTGCACAGCAGGCTAATCGGCACTATAGACGCGATCATACCAAATGAAAAATCTGAGGAATCAACGTGGATTCGTTTGAGCAACGTGCTCTACGTACAAGATTTAGGCATAAACATAATCTCGGTAAGTGCACTGGACAGAAATGACGTAACGACATTGTTCAAGAAAGGAAACTCTGAGTTTTTCGACGGCAGAGCTAAAAGAACATTAGGAACAACCTCAATAGATAAATAGGGCTCTATATGTTGAATGAACGTTCAATTGGACCTAAATCGAATGTAAAAGCGTACAAATCAAGTGTCTGGCGCAAAAGACTTGGACAAATCAATAATAAGAACGTCTCAGAAATGGAGGCAAATGAAAACGTAAAAGGTGTCAATATTAATGACAAGCCTGATACAGTTCAGTGCAAGGCATGCGCTGAAGTGAAGCAGATCAGAAGCATTCACAAAGGGAAACAATGAAGTGATTCTGATTCGGTGGGAGATACAATCTGCTCTGATATCTATGTACCTTTACCTCATCCATCATGGAGTAACTGCATATATTTTATCACCTTCATCGACTCAGCATCTAACTATGTCTGGGCATTTTCGCTGAAGAAGAAGAGCGAGGTCTTTGACGCTTTTAAGAAATTTTATAACCACCTCAAAACTCAACGCCATGTAATCATCAAGCAACTCCATACTGACAACGGTGGAGAGTACAAAAACAAGAGATTCTCTAATTGGTGTGGCGACCATAGAAATACACATAAGTTTACAGTCCCCTATAATCTGCAATCCAACGGAATATCCGAAGGTATCAATCGCACACTAATGGAAAGCGTTCATTCTATGCCCCCTCAAGCAAAATTAATGGAAAAATTCTGGACAGAAGCCCTAAAAAATACAGTTTACATACATAATGTCGTACTGAGGGGTACGCTTAACGGAAAGACGCCATATGAAGTACTCACTGGAGACGTACCAGATTTTAACAACATAAAAACCTTTGTATGTGAAGTCTATGTAACTAGTATCATACCAAACAAGAACAAATTGGATAAACGTGCTCAACATATGGTCTTAATGAGAAATATTGCAGCTGCAAAAATTTATGGTTTTTTTGATCCAGAAAACAAGCAAGTTGTCATAAACAGACACTGTAGGTTCAATGAAAATGTGTTTCCTGGATATCCTCGAAAAATGGAGTCAGCAAGACATAATATTGACCAAGGCACACACATGTCTATAAAAATCATTGAGAGTGACTCGGATGAATCACATACAAGTGCAGTGAAACAGATAGAGGATCCTGAACCCAAATATACATGCCAGCAACCCGAAAATCCCACGCTGCCGACAACAGATACAAATATTCTTGAACGTATACCTCTTATTCAAGAGGAAAACCCAAGGCCAGAAAGAGTTCGCAGAAGCGCTCGTATTGAAGCCCTCCGTAAAAAAAGGAACTCTCTTGCTGCGACCAGTGTGGTCAGAGAAATGAAATCACCTAACACAGATGAACCATGAAAGATGCTCTCGCTTCTGGAGAGCATAACGAACGGATCTTGGCTATTCAAGCTGAACTTGAGGAAACAAGTGAAAAAGGAACCTGAGATCTTGTTCCAAAGCCAGTGGGGGCCAAAATTATTCCCTCGCAATTTATACTACATATCAAAAGAAATCCAGATCGAACCATTGCGAAGTATAAGGCACGTCTCGTTGCTCTTGAATGTCTTCAGAATGAAGTACACGGAAAAGCTGAAATGCTCTCGGACTGTCTCACTAAACCGCTTTACGGTCCCAAACTCAAGGAAGGTCGGGAATGTCTCCATATCCTGAGCATAAGACCGAGTAGGAGAGTTCTTGCAGCAGCTGAGAAACAGAAAAACCAATAGACAGACAACAACTCTACTGTTTCAATTCTACAGAGACAGAATTAACGTAGGATGACCACAGTAAGATTCAGGAGCGGTGGTGGGCCACTATAAGTCATTAAGAATCTTATGTGATGAAACTGATTCCATTGGTCAAGACTGATTCATGATTCATACATTTAACAATGACACGTAATTTTTTTTAACGGTTTTATTGTAATCAAGAAATATATGAGCAAATGAAATCAATTGAAAGGTTTAGAATCTCAATAAGTACCGGGTCCTGCAGTTTATCCAAGCATGCCCGACACGATCATCATCGCATAATCATGAGAATCAAAACACAACTTAAGTAAACAAAGACTTCTCTGTTATTCGTCTTAAATCATTTCTGTTATTCTATCGAAAAGCGTTGTCTGTTAACATATTGGAGTCGTTAAGAATGCCGCAAATAAGAAAAATGCCCCACATTCTAAAATCTAAATCACGGGTAGCTTACATTTTTAGGGCCGAAAAATTATCCTTCCTAAAAGTCATCCCCCGCTCCGCCCCCTTGCATAATTATTATGTCCAGCAACTGCAAAACTGACAAATACCACAGCCCGGAAACCCAATCACCGAAACATGTTTCAGATGTTTATTTAATCACAGTTCGTGGGCTTCCGTAGACACTCTTTCTTGAAACACTTTGTCCGCTGCTTGATAAAATTATTTCAAGAAAAATATCCAGTATCCTTGTGTCTACGCATTTTTTTTGAGCATATCATTTGGAATATCGTAGCAATGCATACGTAGTGCTCAAGTTATTTTGACCAGCGGATGGATTTCCTTTTCGACGGTAAAATCCAAACGGAGACTCGTTGTATCATTGCCGAAAAGATAACTATACGTGAGTAGATTCAATTGTATACGGTTTAGGTCATTCGAAATCGCCGCATGAAGGCCTTCTCAGACATCGAATTCAATATTTATCAATACAAGGCTCAAATGAAGATGAAAAATAGTCTTTCCGCAGATACCGAAGTGCATCCTCATAGCAACGGTCCATGTTTGTCACTTTTCCATGCCTTCGTTCATCTAAACCTGTTTTATATTACAGTGAAAGCTAGAAAATATCATATACAGTGCGCAAACTATGCGCTACAGCGTCCTCGTCTCATAGTACGAGATAGAAAACCTTCATTAGGATAACAGGGAGCTGGTTCTGGTTTTGCATGAAGGACAAGATGTCAGAGTGCCCTGCTGTAGCTTGGAGTTGAAAGAAATGGTTTTTATGGACACATTTGGTATCTGGTACACCCTTCAAGATTGAACTTGCTCAAAGACGGTTTGAAGGAGGTAAAGTTCATACCTATGGGGAAGACTGAATTTCTTCTATTGATAGGTTCAATCAGGGCCAATTTGAGCTGTGAAAGGGTTCCAATATTTGATTGAATTTTGGCCGTCCAGGCATGGAGCGTAGCTTCTTAGTATGACTTTAAAAATGTACGTAACCGCCGAAGACGCTCTAAACTTCAATTTAGGCTTCAATTTACTAAAATATATCCTTGTAAAATAATATTGAATAAAGTAACTCAAAAACTATCGGGCACCAAAGTAATATTTTTTCATCCATATAGTTTTATTTAGAGCAAGTGTAGCAATGATTGCAAATGTTCACAGTAGATCTCCAGTTCAGATACTGAGTAGATAACTTAGATGGCAGAAATTACACAAATGTCAGTTCTTCTCACCAATGGCTGAATTTAACACACAGAAAAGAAAAATATACCGGAACACGAACCTTTTGTATAAGAACATAACTGAACCATTTTAGATATAATAAAAAATTACCAGTTAACATACTTCTGACTCAGCCATTGAGTAAATGAAGCGTTCCAGAAGCCCCTTCCTCCATACACCGTATCCTACTTCTCAGCTTTGCCGACACACTTGCCCTGCGTTTCGAACGATAACGCTGCTGCGCCAATCTGGGTATTTCTATTTTATTCAAGCTGACCTCCATCATTTTTTCCAATACAATCTATACATCTTACTATCTTCATCATGTAGCGAATGCTACTTCACATTCAAATTTGTCAAAGCTAAAAAAGCCTAAAACAGTGTCATACCACTTTTCTTCCCATCTCTATCGGTTTTTTATCACATCCCACAGAAATGATAAACGCTCAAAGAAATTCTCGATAATGATGCGGTCTGAACTGATTTCCTTATTCACCAGAATCTATTCAGACGATAATGTGCCACTGATAGGCTTTTTATTTGGACTAACAGCCCTTTGATACAACCGAGGCTCCGAAGTATGCCATATATACCAAAAAAAACCAGTAATTGGGATAATTACCTACCAGCAAGGCCACACCTGAATTTTTTGCAGCTCTTCTTATTAGTTGGAGGTCTTATTTCCATGGAAAGTAAGATTGTCATTAAAAATTGTAATGTCAGAGACTTATCCACTATAATGGGGAGGAGCACCCAATGGCCAAGCCATTGGGAATGACAGAAAAATCTCTCCTGTAACCATGGAGCTTGTGCCGTTTGCTGAAATAACCTTTTTCTTCTTCATGATTTACACTCAGCCGATTCGTACTGTGGAAGTTCACATCAGTAGAATAGAGCGCGAACTTGTTGTTCTTGAACGTAGTTACTTCTTAAACCAATTGAAACATTTCTACCGAACCGTAAAACTTCTGTACTGATTTTTCAACCAAGAGCTGTAATATCTTATTGACGAATACAATAACAACGCGCTAAAATTTACGGCCTTTTACCCCGCATATTCGTCCATTGAAATCCAAGTTTCCACCACGCTTGAGTGTTGAAAGAGTAATGAAGAGGAAATTCGTCTGGTTTGACCGATATTTTCGGCCTTGAACTCCTTCATAATGAGCACTGATAGGGTGCTTTATAATTAGCTATATAGCATCAATTTACAAAAAAGAGAAGTTAGTAATTTCCATAACTGCTCCAGATTCTCCAGATTACACAAAATTGTCCATAATCGGGCAGTCAAACTCCTTATCCTCTGATTCCGACTCACTCATTTCTGAGTCTTGCTAGGAGCTAGTAGTTTTTTTACGCTTTTTTGCTCTTTTTTTCGACATAAAGCGTAAAAATCTTACCGCTGAAGGTGCTTCTTCCATTTTATTGTCCCTATCTCTATTTTTGCCTTCTATTGTATACCTGTTCTCCTTTACAGGTTAATTTTTATTTTATTTTCGAAGTAATTTTGGCAACTATAGATTTGAGCTGTATGGAGTTATGTTTTCGTGGGACTATTTGCTTTAGGTTTTTCTTCTAACTTTGAAGGGGGAGGCGATATTTTTTCACGCGGTGTTACCGTGGTTTGGCGGGAGCATATACTCTCTTTTAAATTAAGCAAAAATCGTATTTTCTAGTTCACGCAAATGCCTCCCGATCCTAACTCTGCTCGTTTACTTTTCATAATGACCGTTAGTGGCCCTGTATTGCCTAATTTTAGTCCACTGTACTGTTAACTAAAGCTTTCCGCATATTACTATTGTATTCATACTCTTCCATGTCTAAAGACAAGATATTTACAGAAGTACACAAATTTCCACAATTTGGATGTACTCTTTGCACTATTACTAAATCATTTTTTGAATAGCATAAAATATTTCGAAGAAATAATTTTTCTTTTATTAAATTTTTACACCATGTCATATTTGGATTTCACGTTGGCGCACTGCCAATTTGTGTTTAAAACTACCTATTTTGTACCTTCGCTGGTCATATCAAGAAAAAGAGTAATTTCCGAAAAGGTGTAGTAAAATATTCAAATTACTGTCGAAAAATAAAACATGACATTTTGGTAGGATCGCTGTTGTGTTACGTTATACATTAGCAGCTAAGAATTTTACGGGTCGAATAATGCAGCCACGCCACAATCAATGGTGGAAAACGGGTTTGGTATCTCCATTAAAACAATTTCCCGCGAGGATCAGATTTCCAAAAACATTTCCGAAAAAAATCCTATTAAAATTCACATACACAAAAAAATCAACTGAGACGCTAAGCAAGTTTAGATCACAAGCTAAGCTCGCAATATCTGATCGAATTTTTGGAAAAATTGAAAGTGCTCTATTAATGCAAAAAATTAGCGAAATACTTTAAAAAAACGCGACGTTGGGACAATTAGTTTCCTTTTGCGTCACTGAAAACGTTTTAAAAAATGCGGCTACTTTTTACCTTCATAGAAGAGAATACACCAAAACAGTAGAATCAAGTGGTCAATTTCGTACCAGTATCTTTTCAAGCACCAACTCAGGTACAACTACAAACTGAATTTTCTCCTTGCAATCACGCCTCTCCAGTATTACTGATATATTTTCTATTGGGTCGACGTTGAGTGAGTTGGTATACTACCCCATCACTTTCAAAATATTCTCAGCAAAATATATGTTGCATTTTTTATGTATGGATAGAAAAGCCGTTCTGCTTGGAAGATTCAGTCTTTGTGGTGGTTCTCAAATTTAAAAAAAAGTAAAAATCTCTGAAGAGTTTCAGTGCAGCCATTTTAGCTGTGATAACCAAGAAGTAAAGCCAATAAATTCTCCGGACACTGAGAAGCTAGCCCAAACCATCACCTTCCCCTACGTTCTTCCTAGAAGAGGAAATAGCTCCTTCCTTTTGAAACATTGACACTAAGGCTTAAAATCATCAATCCAGTCTAGATTCACAAAATTTTCATCGGTAAACATGACTCGGCGCCATTGCAGGCGATTCAAAGTTAAAAGATACTCTGAAAGCTCGACTTGCTCCTGTTGGTGGATTGAAGCTATAATTTATTCAAATCATATCGTATGCCTATTTCATCCACGCGAGTTTAGATGAAATGCTTCCCTTGAGGAGTTGAAGAGCTTTACAAGTACAAAAAGGAAAATTGGGAACAGTAAGTTTGTTGAATGAAGACCTCTCTTGGGTGGATACCTTCGTAATTGGAAGCCATCTCTATCTCTCCGTCATTTTTGGTTTCCTTCCACTACCTTCTTAGCTAATCATTACGAAGTTAGCTAAGGAAGATGTATTTCGAGCTATTTTTCGCTATGGAAGACCCTTGTTAGCGGTGAAGGGCATCAATTATCATCTTCTGAAGTCCGTTAGGCTTTCTTTTTGAAAATTGTTGAAGTCTATCGCAGGAATCTCCGATTAAGTCAAAGGCTAACAGTGGATTGCTATGTATGATAGCTTGTCCTCTCTTATTTTATATTGACGAGAGATAATTATGAACTGGCTTGGCTTCATGGAGCCTACAGACCTTGAAATAACCTAATTTAGAAGAAATAGAAATGTTTTCACTCGACTCACAAATCCTTTTGACTCCTGATTGTACTGCCACAAGGAATAATTTTGAGCAACTTTATTTTTAATTTACTCTTCTCTCTGAAGTCTTAGTGTAAAACATTTTGATTTTGTGAATATTTCCGGCACTAAAAATGGGATTCTTGGCTTCAATCGCAATTTGGAGAAACATGGGTACCTTTTTTGAAGATATTTTCCTGCAAAAATCCAATTTATACACAATAAATCCCTCTCTTACATTTCGTATCGTTTTTACCATTTTCATTAATATTAGACGTCTAGGAATTGCATTCTATTTTAATGCACAAAAATGTGTGAAAATAAGATTGAAACACCGTTTCTCGACAGAAGAAGAGATCTAATCATTTCCTCAAAAAGTATTCACCTCATTTCTATTTTTTATCTTAAATGACGATATCATACAGTACTTTAATTAATACATTGTTTATTATAGACAAAGTACATATCAGCGAGATTTATCAGCATACTATGCAGCATACTCGAGACTTCAGTACTGTCCCATTGAATGAAGGCTTTTCAATAGCTACACGCTTCAGTTGGAAATTAATTGGCACAAATTCATACAAATTCTAGTTTTGATGTACGTTTAGGCATGTTTCAGGAGTGAAGCAGTTCATTTGCTCCTTGCGATGAAATTTTTTTTAGTGCACTATGTTTTGAATCAATGGGCGGGCAACTTGATTCCTTGTTCTATTACTTGCTTAAAATCCAAATTCAATGCTATGGTAAGACTTATTATATATTTAGTAGCAGATCAGTAAAAATCTCGCCTGAGCTCTCCTGGCTTCCAGTAGACACCTCGGGGATTCGACTGCCCGCTTGTCAAAGAATTTTCTTACTCAATGAGTATGCATTTTAGAAGTATAGTTTCTTGAATCCTGTAAGTGACATTCTTAATGGTCCATAGGTCTTATTACTGCAATGAACCAAAGCAATGTGGAATAGTGTGCTTTCCTACGAGTATATTACAACTTGCACGTAGTACACGTCCTGTATTCCCCCACCGAATTTGCTGATGACAATAAAAATATTTTAATCCAAATTGGTTAGCAAACAACCTTGGTCAATGTATTTATGGAAGTGCATCAAAACTTACAAAAATGCATTGCGGTTCCAAGTGGATTGAAGACTGAAAACTTACAGTGACCTTTACTTTTTGAAATAATGCGAGATTTAAATGTATAAAAGAGCATTCTGTGATGTTAATGAGAATTTTTTTCAAAAATAGAGCATATTAAGCAACTTTTCGCTTTCCGAATTGAACCAAGTAAGTCATTTTCTACTCTGTGAGAATATTATCCTCAAAATTTTCCATAATTTTCTTTACACCTCGCTGGTTCTTATCTTTCACCGAAATATAGTTCTGGTCTAACAGTTTTTGCTGAAGGGTCTGACACCGTGTCGATGTTATCATTTACGTTTTCACCTAAGCGGTTCTCGTATAAGCTTATTGGGGCAGGCTTGCCATATTAAGTTGACATTTTCATATCGCATGGTCTTATTTTCTCTGATGAAGGCACTCTACATATGCAATGTACACAAATTTAAAATAATTTTAGGGCAGCACTGAAGTACAATCTAAAAAGGGCAATTTGCTACTGCAAAAGTTGGTTATGATGAAGAAAGGATAATAAGGAAGAGAGGTGCAGAAAGGTTCTACAGTAAAAATTTCAATTTTTATCACCTGAAATGAGACGCTTAAGAGCCAGCTAAATCAGTTTAATGTATTGAAGAAAATATTTCCTCATGGCTTGTCTTTTCATTTTCATTGCTCTCAGGCTATGTCAGACTTATCGAGGATTTGTTTAGAGATCTATTTAGTACTTCTTCCTATATGTATATGGAATGAGTTATATCAAGTAATTTATGTTTTATTTCATCCTTTTAATAGTTTGAAGCTCTCATTTGCGTGATTATGAGTTTTACAGTATATATCTTTAAATATGGGTACTACATTCACTGTAAATTTTTATCTATAATTGTTCATTTGGCCAGTGAAATTTGATTGCAACCTTTTTTAATACTCATTAGATACAGTAAGAGTAGGAACACACTGTGAAAATGCTCTCTAATGCAGAATGATGAAGCTTGTTCCTGGGACTACACAATTTATATTTTTCAGAACGAACATATTCGAAAAAATAATTCCCGCATACTACGGTATGTTTAAAGTGTCATACTCTTCTAATAATTTTATTCTTATGAGGAAAGAGTGTGAATCATGTGAAGAAAGTGGCTTCTCGCATAGAAAATAGGGACATGATGGATGAATGGCAGGCTTTTTTATTATTAACCAAAATAGAATAGTCCTTTTTATGATAGATATTAAATATATCTATTACAATTATCAATTATTGAGCTAAGGGAAACGGTTTATGCCACTTGGAGGTATACCGCTTGGAATCGATCGTAAAAGGAATTTCAACGACTTTTACAGAAAGGCCAAGTAGCACCTGCGGCCTATTACTATTGTCTTCAAGCGTTTCCCCCGTGCCCTATGGTATATGTTCTGTCCTGCGGGGCCTAGCGTCCTCCAATTGTACAACATTTCTACCAGCCTGAAAACTTGATTAGAACCATTTAACCCGACGTCCTTCGCTCCACCCCCTTTAGGTCTGCAATCTGGTCTGTCACTGCTTTTTCTCTGCGGCTGTAAGATTATACGAAATTTATGGAAATTTCAGCTGCAGCGACGGCATTTCATATCTTCTCTTGCTACGCATACCGTCTCCATACAAAAATATGGACAAAAAAGGCCACCAGCTCATGCGATACTCCCAGGAAAAAGGCCTCGAACACCTGCGCAACAATGTCATAATCGAAATACCCATTATTGTGGACCCATGAGAACAGATGAATTATGCTCAACCACTCCCATTTCTAAAGTATATGTTTTATCACAACTGCCGGGCTGTATACATACAAATACACAACGCATAACATGTGAGTTTCTGCTTTCCAAAGTTTGCAGGGCACATCTGTTCTTCATAAAAGTGTCTATGATCACAAATCCCTTGTTTTGAATATTGTTAACCTTAGCTCAAACAGCAAGAAAAATGTCAAACCTTAGCTGATTCAGCAGAAAAGCCGTTTTTTAGCTTTTTCTGAGGCTGCTTAAAATTACCATGTCGAATTATAACTTAGCAAAAACAGATGGCAATTTTTGCTATGGAAAGCAGGTCGGACTACGTGCATGATTGACTCAGTCGTGATTAAGTGTAATAATAGCAGTAACTGTATGCAAAATTACTTATGAAAAAACTTTCACATGCAGTCCAGTACAACTACTTGTACTGAATTTGGGACATTCTGATGGCAATGCGCTTCACGCTGATCAACTGCGAAGAATGACGTGCAACCCGTCGTGATACCAAGGAACCTAACTTTAACAACGAATACTTTCATGGTACGATGACAGGAATGTGATAGTTGAGGTCAAGAGACACTACTACTCTGTCTCCTGTTGTCACAAAAACGGTTCTTTCTATAGGAGATCGGTACTCTCCACAAACTTCTGTCTAGTCCTCTCCAGTGAAATTTCAAAAACAACGCTTCCCATCAATTTCTTTTACGAACAAAACCATGAAACTAATTTTTACCCATGAATCCAAATTAATTGTGCAACTCCATTTCTATTTCGTCTTAGAGCATTTTGGTCCTCCTTTTTCAGAAAAGAAATCTTTCGACTCGTGATCCGCTTCGTCCGCCAAATTCAGTTCCGATATTTTATCAAGCAGATTTTTAGGTATTTCCCTGATTACATGCAAATTCAAAGCCCCGGCATTGCCTCACATTTCTTTTCCTCCAAGGCCGTGAAAATTTTCGAAGACGTCGCCCTATTTAATCTTCGAAATCTATGTCATTGAGGAAACCCCCTAGCCATCAACTACCCCATCGGCTCACCCCTTTTTTGCCCTCAACATGACCAACCTCCGACCGTCCTCACCATCTCCAAGTTATCCGAGACCGCCGCCCCCTTAACGCGCTGGCCCTGATAGGAAATGGACCAACCGACTTTGATGATTACCGTAGGAGAATGGACCAGGAACGCGTTCGGGAGTGGGTCCGCAGGCACTGCTTCGAGGAGGCGGAAGAAGCGGAGGAGGAGGTAGAGGAAGGCGAGGTAGAGTAAAAGGCGGAAGAGGAGGCGGAAGAGGAGGATGAAGAGGAGGACTGGGTGGACCCGTGGGATCCACTAATGTACAACGGTGGAGGAGCTGGTGTGGAGAACGAAGGGGAGACTGAGGGAGTAATCGTTATCTCTGCCTCTTCTGACAAATATGAAGAGGAGGATCAAGAGGAGGACTACGAGGACGAGAGGGAGGGAGAGATGGAAAGTTCTGGAATGGTGGGGAGGGGACCGGACAGTATGGAACAGGTCGTCCCGACGCTGGGACCGGATGGGGCCTCTTTAGTGGTGTAGATATCTCCCAGGAGGAAATAGAGAATTGTTAGCCGTTCGCGGATATTTTTGGGGACTGCTTGGGTGAAATGGATATCTTAGGGGAATTGTTTGGCTCTGATCTAGAGGACTAAGATATAAAGGAAGAAATCTAGATATTTATCCTGATAGTATCTGCTGTTAGTCTTTCTCGTTAACACGATTAAATTTGATGCAATTTATGATTCTTGGTATGTTGGTTTGATAGTTTAGGCTTAGCCGAAAAATTCTATATAAACTGAGTCAACTGCTTCCTCTTTTGTAGGTCAAGCAGTCAAGTCCCGAGTACTAGGAAGTTGAGAGTCAACCTCAGACCCAGGAATCACATTTCTTGAGCTGGTCGGAGAGCATCAGTGGTAGAACCTTCCGCTTCTACACTTGCTTGTGGCCCTTTCAGCTGTCGTCTTTACCCAACACTTTTTGTTCGTTCGACTTTACCACGGTAGCACTTTTGTCGCTTGCAACAACTCCTTCTTGGGTTAATTGGTTCTGAGTATCTCTTCTCCCGAAGATTTACCCCTATCATCCCCCTCGTAATTATTCGCTTCAATAGCCAGGTGAATAATTTGTTAAGGCTTTTGTGCATTGAGTACTTGAAATGCAAAATTTATGCTTTTTACTTGCTCATTTTGGTCTCTTACAATAGGTTGACTTATAAATATGTAGTTAGGAAACAAAGGCAACTTGAATGTACCGTCACTGATTCGTTATTCATCCGCTATCGCAAAAAACAGCGAAAAATTTCCTTTTTTCAGTAGAAATAGCGTAAGACTCGTCAGAAAATTCTTTTAGTCATTTTAGATCAAAGCTGAAAGCAAACATCCGCATATCATCAACCTTCGTAACCTTCGTCGGGGGCCTGTCATAACAAAACCTTTAGATTTGCGGCAAATCTTGAAGAGGTCGACCCAAAACCCACGCATGGCATATTTAATTATTCATTAAAGCTCTGAAATAGAGCAATGAATCCCATTCTTACACGAAATACCTGATACATGGCTCGATATGCTCCTCGAAGAACCGAATTGTTGCTTATTTTCTTGATACAGTGTCAGCAGTTCGTAGCTCCGTAGGTACGCATCGAGGAAACCTATCTCAAATAAAGGGGAAATCGCGAAGCGGGCGCCGACCTCACGTACTCGTCGGGCTTAAAGTTCGTTTATAACTTTGCCTGTGCCGATAATTATCTTTAATTCGGTAAATTATATCGATCATAGATACGTTCTTTACTCCGTTGGTCAAGGATGTTGCTAAAATCAACTCCGATGGAGATACGATGACGCTATTAATTTATAATGTCCAGTGCCCTGGTCGCGTCCATTTACTGTGGTTTAAATTCGATTTTCAAGACTTATCAAAAGCAGAGGGGCTAATTGGACCCTCTGCAAAGAGTGGTTGTCACTTCTGTCAGTTCAAAGCGTTCTTTCTTCGTTAATCAAACAGATATTATTTCTCGTCTGTCAGACGCACCCAGGAGAAATAAGGATAGATTAGGCTCGAAAAATTGTACAAACTATCTAATAGAAAGTCGAGAGATCAATCAAAGATGGGTTCAATCCAAAGCATTCTGCCAGGAGTATCCTCATTATCGGATTCACAAAAGCGGAGGGTTTCGACAGAGTGTTGTATTATGTATCTAACACTGTTTTACTCCATATTTACTATTGTACCATTTAATTCTTATCCATTTGACACAATGCACTTTGGAATGAACATTTCCAGGGACATCATCCAAATCCTTAAAGCTGACAAAATACATCTGCAGAGGATCTCGGGTTATGCAGATGAAAGTTTTGTCGTAAGCAAGGATTAATGGGAGATGAAAGAATCCGAAATTCATCCTTGGGAAGTGGCCCATCGCAATTTGGTTTTTGTGTAAGACCGGGACCAACATCCTGCTACACTTCTTGGAAGGCGGCGGAGCTCAAACAATTTGTGCTAAATTACTGTATTTTTCTATGTGATGGAAGTCTCCTGATCTCGATTCTGAGAGTTTTGCATTGTTACATGCTGATAGTAGACATCTATTCCAGGGCAAATCTGGGTGATAATGATTTGGACAAGTTTTCGAGAAGTATGGTGAAGTTCCTTTGCCTCTTCGACCGTGAGCTAATTTATTTCGACCAATGCCGTGTGTGGTTTAGCAAACCCACTTTGCACCTTTCTTGCACCTTCGAGAAAATGCCAAACGCTGTCAATTAAAATCAATTTTGATTGGAGAAGTACGTTTTTTTTCAAAAAAGGTTCATTCTCGTGCGAAGACGCGAAGTCGATGATATAAGATGATAAAGTCGGGCAAAGCTATAAACAGTTTTATCAAGATCATTTTTACAAATCGGAAGCATCGAAAATGATGCCGACAGCACTGTTGGTTCCTATGCTGACGGGACTGATTCGGAAGGGCAGATTATCACGCTCAGTCCTAGGGAATATGAGATCTTAGGTTCTTGAGAAAACGACATGTCAAGATAAGAGAGCTTTTGACGGTTCATGCATCATTTTCTCTTGATTTGAGTGAAAAACAGGCGCGAGAGGCAGTAGTCGTTGACTTTATCACTAGTTGTGATGAAGTAAAGATGTCGTGTAGGGAAGATAGGGAGGTGATTGGTGCGAATTTATGCGGACGGAAGCTATTTTTTGAATCGAGAGGCAACAAAAATGTCCATGTGCAATTTTCGTGCGAGGTTGATGAGGCACAAAGTGGAACGTAATCGCAGAAGCGAGATTTTTGGTGTGAGAGAGTTTTTAGATAATTTGAGTATGAATTTACTGTTTATGATCGGACATTAAAGAAGCTCCTGCGTAATGGGGAATGTGCTTGGGGTTTAGATATTAACAAATTTAGATGTACTTTTCACATGAAAGGAATCACGGACAGAGTGTTTACGAAAGCGACAGCGGTGGAAATTTACGACGTATCGAATGAGATTGGATTAATAGAGCATTTTCTTCCAGAAAGGGATAACTGTTTGGAGATAAGTTGGCCCCAAACGTTATTTTTGGATCGACATCGAGAAATGAATCACCTTCTGGAGTGGAATTGCATATTCCGAGACGGGTGTGAACAATTACTGGCTGGGCGATCATAATACAGGAGGTGGCTCGCAGAGAGTACCGGAAAGGCATGTCACCTTCTTTCGTGGCTATTCGCTTTTGTTGGAATAGGCTGATAAGAAATAAAATAAATAGAAGAAGTTTAATGCATTCAGTATCTACTGGGGACGGCGCACGTCTTAAATATACGGCTAAGACCTAACCGGATGTACTTAAATGCCGAAACTAATCAGGCTTCTGCATTTATTATTAACACTGTTGACACAGCTATATTATGGGGTACTACCCCATCAAATTTCTGCTCCATAAGAATTAGAGCAATAAAAATGCAGCAACAACTGTCCGCTTGACTTGTTGACGACTAGAAAATTTCTAGTAAATACATATAGAAACTTCCTGCATTAAGCGGTAAAATTTTGAAATATGGAGTACCTTTGCATGTGAGGAGGATTTGATTAGGGAGGAAAATTACAAGATTGGACTACACGAGGAGGGAAACTGGAACATATTATTTTTTCGTAATATTTTTGTATCTGCACGATTTTTCGTTACCCAATTATAATACGACTGCATTATTTTCATGTATGATGTCCGCTAAGGCAAGCGAAATCCCAAAAATCCCTTTATCCGCAAAAAAATAGTTGCATCGCCGCCGAAGGACCTAAATTATATCTTTTATGAACCATATCTACTGAAATACCTTCCACTGCACACTAAAACCGTGGGAGCCGACGCAGACAACTAATTTAAATCCTTGTACATGAAAATGGAACTGTAACAATCATTTTGCTCTACTTGAATACCTTGGAAACCGATCAGGGAGCGGATTAATTCATGGAAGAATCACACTGCCTTGAGCTACGCCAAAAATTGTCTCATGGAAGTTCGATATAAGGATTCTAAAATTCCGAAAAACAAATAAAACGTACTCACACACAACAAGCTTCGCGAAACAAGCTTGACCGCGTCAAAGAAATTAAGAATATAATAAAGCTGCCTGATACTGGTGAGTACCACTTCAAGCTTTAGAATAGTACTCTTGTTCTCAATTTTTCGCGAACTAAAACGTCCTTCATCCCCCCAAATCGCCATTAAAACTCTTCGCAAATAAATTCTACTAAAAAGAAAGCCACCAAAATTATGTAAATATGTCTGCGATGCGAAAGCACACACATATATCTTACCACAAGTTACTTTCTATCAGTTTCTGAAGTATTCAAACTTTCTCTCCGTCACAAACTCCTCTTGATTCTCTCTGTTGGGACCCATATTATTAATCTAGGAAGCCGTATTACTGGAAGGAGAACTAGCTGCATCCTGAAGGGCTCTCCCCTTCAACAAACTGAGCGCTACGCCAGCGGAGCTAACGATAATATACATTGTTGCAGAATTCGGGTACATTCTTTTCTAAAATCTGAAATTAAAGCTCTAACAGTGAGATTTACTCGTCTCATAAATAGCTGTAGTGGAATAAATCATTATGACCTTGCGAGATGAAATCTGTCGCGATCGTGAATAGCATACAGAAATTTAAAAAGAGCAATATTTTCGAGAGAGGGGAAATTCTTAAATTTTCGAACGGTTGACCAGCTATCTAAGCCACAGAGAGATACTACCAGGCTGTATACCGTAGAGATAGGGTACTAATTTCGGTGGGTTCAGAATTTCTGAAACCACTTTTGACTTCTGATATACTATATGGATGAAATTAAATTACTGCAACCTGCTTTAAATGGCCAAACTATCTGATAGTGAAGATCAAAAATGAAAAAGGGGCTCAAATGGTGAGACGATGGGCTGCAACTTGACTATCGCAAGTTCATTATCACCTGTAGGTAGGATACGTTGTACTTTCTATCGCTGGATGGAATGCAGAGCGATATGTACCGTGATCATCCCCATAAAATTCTGTGAAATTATAAATCCGAAATTATAAATTATGTACGCACACTTGTTAAATACAGCTCACTTTATTCTCACAGCCTACAACCCAATCCCGTGAGCTTTTTAAGTACTGTTACCAATCCGAGGAGCTACTGTGCTAAAAGGATCGAAAAAATGCCTGTAAGAGATTCTACAACAACCGAGATCTCGTAAATGATAAGATTATTCCATCAAAATGAAATATTGCTACAGGCCCAAAATATTCTTAAACTCTACCGCAGAGCGCGCCATTTGGCTCGCATATACCGCTTTAGGACGTATGTTCACAATGATTCCGAGTTTTTTGCAGCTTTTGTGAAAGGTAAAGCTATCACTATCCTCTCACGTACACTTTGTACCCACAAAATCTAGCATATTGCGCATCTCGACATCAAAGCTTCTGACGTAGTCGACATATGCCGCCACAACCTTCTCCTTTACGTCCGAGGGCAACAGAGAATTGAACATAGCTTTTACATCACCGCCATTCCATTTTACAGTTATGATATCTCTATTGAACACTAACTGCTACCAGCACGTATCAAAAGAAACTCGGTACCAAACTAAACTTATTTAGTTATATTTAATCTAGCAAAAATATTTATTTTTCCAGCAAACTCGAATTAGACACATGCAATCACTCAAACAAAAAAAATTAAGCTTGAAAATAAAACAATGGGGGTCTTTGCTGGGTTTTTGGCACAAAAGATCACCACTGAAACCTTTCCGTATTTCGGAACCCTGAGATAAGGAAAATTTCAAACACTCCTCAACTAAATGCATATTCATGAACCTGTTTCCACTCATAAACTGTCTCCGAATGCAATTCCAAATCTTCATAACCGGCGCAGTAGGAAATTAGTAGCCCCAAATTATCCGGGCTATAATCCTTAAAATATATATTTAATCTGACATACCAAGCCAAAACAAATAAATTCTTCGCCAAAACACTCCTCAATGCTAATGGCAACAATTCCTAGATAATATTTGATATAAAAATAACGAGACACAAAAATAAATGTGTTAAATATTTATTTAGGAGCCTAGTCCAACCATTCCCCGAACTATATCACTAATAAATGCTCAGGCGGCTATTAAAATTACTCAAATTCAGTGAGCACCGTTGCATTCTATATGATACCATAATGGGCACATAAAAATCAGGGCCCATCCTATCTGAATATATAGCAACGTATTCAGACGGTATTTAAAATGCCTCAAACTCACGCAAAAGGACCAATAACAACTAATAAAGATCGTCAGTACCGAGGATAAGCTCGAAGAAATACATTATTTCAAAATTAACCCGGTAAGTAGAACATATTGCAGGGTCCGACGATTTTCCGAAAATTGCGTTGCAGAAAATTGCGTTGCTTAGACAGATAGTTAGAGATATGAATTAACCGTACACACCCTGGTAAGTTACTAGTTACAAAAACTCGTTGATGTTAGTCGCAACTAAACGATACAGATCCAAAAAGCGAGAGCAAGTAGACATTTCTTGCCATCGAATACCTGATCACATCCTTAAAAAGAAAATTAAGACCTCAGTATGGCAGTAAACCTGAATGAAACATTGAAAAACTAAAAAAAGCGCACCCGAAGGCCACAATTCGTATCTTAGGCAACCCAAACGTCGAACTTTTGAAGGAAAAACGCTAGCGTAATAGATGAAAACACAACCAAAAGTATTGCTACCCATATTAAACGTTTTCCAAAAGGAATGAAAAAACATCAGAGAACCTGTGGTTCAATGCGCGGTACTAAGGTTTCCCTTTGAAATAATGACACTCAAAAAGGCAATTAAAAAGCTAAAACTACAACAATAACATTCAGAAGGAGCTCGCTATTTCTCTCTCTCATGAAGCATCCTATGATGCAGGAGATCAGCTTGTTACTGAGAAGGAGAATTTAGGGTAGTAGAAGGGTAGTGATTCCTTGCTGGACGACTTGAAGATGCGTTTTTCTTTCAATTTGTGAGGGCAGAGCGTGATAATACGAACTGTAGAACGTTGAGAAGAATCAGATCAAGAAAAACGGTGACAAAAATGGTGATGGACGGGATAAAAATTGATAAAGAAATGTTTCAGCAGGGAGGAGTATCTTTTTTGCAGAATATGTTGTTTTCACCAAGCAAAACCTTGGAGTTCCTATTTTTATGTAGAATCCGGATTCCGTGGCACCAAGCCTGAATAAATATCAAAGAGAAAAAATAAGGCGGTAATTTAAATTAAAGTAGAGAAGTGAAGTGTGGACCAGGAAGAATGAACATGGCTTTAGCCAAGCTTGGCGTTGAAAATTTAGTTGCAGATGCGAAAGTTTAGAGCCATGCTTAGAGTCAGAGCCTGGTGTCAGTTTATTCTGAGACCCTAATAATGCTATATTTTAGAACATAGTAGTGCATTGTCAGGCTATTTGCACGATTTTCAGTTCCTGTTCAATTCCAATCAATTTATTTTCTTTATTTTACTTAATTTGCGACACTGTTACTCCTCAGGAAACGAAAAAAAATGGCTCCAGAGATTTAATCCTCCTGCTCATAGCATCTTACGCATCTCCTTGTATTTCTAAATCAACTCAAGCACAGTAAGGAAGCTAAATTTGCACTTCTTTTGTATTGCAAAACTATTCGAAAAATTTTACAGTGATTGGATTCAATTTTCAAAGTAATTGGTACATTACACAATCGAAGAGCACTTATTCTACTTCTGCTTCGTTTTCACCAAGAAATTTGGACGTATTTAGTTGCAAGGATGGGACGCGGAATCATTTTTGAGAATTCCCATCCACGTTGAATCAAGCGCGGAAATTAGTGGATTGACCAGGACTAAGAGATACTATACGAGACAAAAATCCAAAGAAATTAAAGCTTCCGGTAAAATATTCCCACACCAGACCCACTCGAGCACTCTAACGCAGTTAACATTATTTTGCATGATTCTATAGTGATTCCGTGGACTCCACCATTTTCAGCAACAGTCACTTCGCATTCCTATACATCTCGAATTACTGCTTATACGATAAAAACCGAGAAATAAGTACGAGATTTCCTTTCGTATAGGAGAAATAATATAGTATTCCTGTCTGTTGCTTTTCAGGTGCGACAATTTTCCCTAATAAGGCCCAATTTCGGATCCCTTTTCTCATCCGTGGCTTCGATCAACTGCTTCGCTGCCGTCTTCAATGTACGAAAAAAGCATTCCACTCGTTCATCACCCTGCTATGAGTACTCTGAGACATATAATGGCTCATTGTCAAACAATTTTGGCACATTCATCCACGCTCTTGCAGTGGGGTCAAAGAGTTATCACAACACTCATTCTCACAAAGTTAGAGGTAATTCGGGAACGAAAAAATTGATCTCTTCCAAGGAAGTCAGGTCCTAAGCGGCTCAAGAAATGGTCCATCTATTCATGTGCTCAGCAGACGCGAGGATAAACATATTTTCACTACTATCATTGAAAGCGGTTCCGCGAAATCCATCGAATATTTTTTGAATAAGCTTGATATGTTCTGACCCTGTTTTAACTAATATTTAACAGGCGATTTGCAACAGTTCACATGGGCAGCAGTACTTTATATGCAAATTTAGGTCTTGAGCGATCATAGGCCACCTAAAATGTTCGGAGAAGAACATTAAAGTCGTTATTGATGATCAATTATTTTTCTCTCATTAAGATCCCATGGAAAGTTTGGTCGTATCTACTTTGAGCCCCGACTAAGTTATCTGTAATAAAAATACTTGGCTGACCAAAACGTGCTGTGCTCGCCGAAGAATTCTGACTGGGCCTCCATCCCTTCCCTTGAGTGATATATTTACGTACGGAATTTAATGGAATTTTTGGCAGTGGGTTTAGTTTTGTTCTGTAGCGTCTCAGATTTGCTGACCACTAATTTGTTGGTGGAAATTCAAATGCGATCGAAGCCCATCAGTAGCTCGACCTCCTCCAAGAGTTTCCTACTTCTAAGTTCATAAGTCAACGAGTCGCCTCAGTCCTGTATCGTGGGAGAATATTCTCAATTCGTTTTACGAAACTAGTACTACAGGTAGTGTAGCTTCTGGCTCCTGACTACGCAAAAGAAATCTGAGACAGCATTATTTCCCTTTCTACATTGTGGATCTCAGAGTAGTACTTCTCCATTTCTTTCCGACTTGACGTAAGCCTATCGTGTATATAATTCTTTCAGAGGGCACTTTAGGTTTTTCGGTGAGTAAATACAATGAACGGGCCCAATAGAGGTTAATGTATGGACTTTTGAAAGACGAAAGTAATCCCTTTCGCCTAAGCTTCACAGTTGTTTTATCTATTCTCTGATTTGATTGCAATACTGCTGGCATGGCGCCGCGGTTGGTAGTGTCAAAGCTCTTTCTCTTGCATATATACCGCATCGGTGAAACTTACTGATCCTTCAGTGTATAGAATGGAATGGATTTCGGACTTGCGCAGTTCCGGAATAGATATGTCTTTAGTTTCTCTTTTAAATTGCAAAGTAATTTTCAGCCTCAGATGTAAATGAGAATTTTGATGTGGAAGAGGCTAGCGCATGTATTAGACTAGCAGTTTTGTCAAAGTCATGAACAAATACGCGAAAGTAGGGACCATTTACTTAGAAATATCTCAGCATTGTTTACTCTATTTGGCGAAATGCACAAGGAAATATTTTAATCTTGAAGGTTTCTGTACGAATCCATTACTGCTTTAGATGTTATGGAGAAATTCCAAATCCATGCCACGAAAACGAATTTCAGCAACTTGAAAATTGGTCTGGCCTGCCTAATTCTGCCGTACACAGCCTGTGATTCCTTATGCTTGATTGAAATACAGTTTATTTCACAAATTTATCTTCAATGTATACGTAGAAATATTAGATGTAAGAAAAGAGCTCATTAGCCAAACGTTGGAAGCATTGGAGGGTTTTCATAAATTTAAAAGTTATAATCTTAAGGCGAAGGAGGCGTGATAGCAACGAAAATTATTTTACCCTTGCAGGTACTGGGTAGGGTCTATCTACCAGTAACCTCAGAAGCAGCTTGAAATCGTAAAATTACAACCACTTTACATAGATTGAATGATATCCTCCATAGTGGGTAAAGTACGGCTGTCAGCCCTCATTACCTTGTTAAGTACAAATAATTCAACAGGAAATGAAGCCCTCTCATATTTTTATCAGTATGTCAGAACAATGCGAAAAGAATGCAGTAGTTTCCGTCCCAGTTTCATTATGTTTTCCATCATTTTCCAATTGTGCACAAAAATAGGAGCATCATTAATGAGCTCTATTTTAAATCATTATACGACAAACACATGCCCCGGTTCATCCAAATTCTCAACAGCGATGTAGATCTTTCTTTAACCCGAATGGTGAATTTCTGTAATGAATTCAGGGAAATGTCTCAAAGATTCGTGCAAAAAATTCCCTGTCCGAAAGCATAATTTTACTTCATAATCCTGAAAAAAATGAAGTCTTATTTTGACACTCATTTCGTGTCTCTGTTCGATTTGAATCCAAGTATATCTGGGTCCATGTAGTCGGTTGATATAAATTCCTCAGAAACTTCGCTTCTCATTCTTGAAGCGTCAATCAAAATTGGAAACCAGATCATCTAACTTTTCTTTCAGAATATGACAATATCAGGATGGAAACAAAGTTTAACACGCCTCCTAACCACTGAAAGCGAGAAAATAGGTTCGAACGATGGATTATTGGTGAACAAGAAAAACATTCTCTAATTAAATTACCCAAAGGTGACAGTGACGCTCTTGACTTTCCTTACGATCTCAATCATGATTAAATGGGCGAAATGATTTTGGAAGCATGTTTTTCAACATCAAGGTGAAGTTTTTGGCAGAAAAGGCGCCAATAATCCCTTTGAGCCTTCGACCTCTGCTTCTACACCCATGGCGCCAAGGAATCAACGAGATGTGCAATCACTACAGATATTTTCTCAGTATTAATTTCTGCATCTTTCACTCCTCGAAAAACGCATGATCACTATGCCCGTGAATCCCTGAAGTAAACCTTATGAGATTATATAGGAGGCTAAATCATTATATTACTCATATTTTCATTGTAACAATAGTAATACTGCCAGTTGAGAATGATAGATGGATCAATAACACTAAAAAAGCCAAAATGCTCAACTTTTTTCTATATATCTTATGAAAATGGATAATAAGTAGTTCTATAGATCAAACACAAACTTTTTATTTCTGAAGGGGCGCAATTTATAACAAAATATCTTAAATATTTAAAATTAATGACCAAGTTAGTACTAGTTCTGCTCATTAGTTTCATCTGTTACAGCGAAAGCCTCCGTATATTGATTATTTTCGAAGAAAACTTATGCTATGGAAATCTCTTCCCATGCATCTTGCACAGAAACATGTAGATTGGCTACGAAATTTTACTGGAAACCTCTCCTGTCCACCCCTACGTCCATATAGTCCCACAAATTATTAATAGTTTTCAGGTAAGGATACCTTTCTTTCCAGTGCAAAATTTGGACGCAATTACTGTTTAGTTACCGACGCGTTCGTTGGAATTCATGAATTGGCGCGTTTCGTTGTTAAAAACCTCATCCATATTGCTACCCGAGCACTTCTACAGAAAACGTAATCAATACTCTCTGAAACATGCTATAGTACTTGAGATAATCTTATCTTTCATCACAGAAAAGCATTTGAGATTTTTTTTAAAAAGGGGCACCCACAACATAAGAGAGCCGCCCCTCGTTTTCTCTGTAGTAAATATTAACTTATCCTTCTTAAAATCTTCTTAATGGCAGATATATTACTATACATATACATATCCGGAATAATTATTTTCGTCATTGAAAATAAGCTTTTTCCAGGAATAGTCTCCCCTACTGATTAACTTTCGATATCAAGACAGTATCGCCGCGTTATAATCTTTTTAGAGTATCGAAATCTTGTCCATTCTCTTGTACTTAAGGCTAGACAAGCTACCAGTTCCTGCGGAACTTGCAGAACAGAGATACCCAAATTGAAGGATTTTTAGCCCACCGGAAATTATATTGCCTTTTGAAGCTTCGAGCATCAAAACTCTTTGGGCAATTTGCGTTTGATTTCGGTCAACTTTACATTTCGTCTCCTTTTTGCTTGCTTTCAGTACTTCAAAATACCAAAACATCTTCAAATCGAGTCTGAGTATCGCTTTAGTATCCTGAATGGAATGCAACTCAGCATGATAAGTCAAACTTTTCAAATTTTCAAAATTTTAAAGTTTGATAGGTGAGGTTATTTTTCCATCGTTTTAATTTTAAGAGCTTGAGTATTGTCTTAAACCCCTCTGATTCAAATTTTATATACGCTTCAATTTATTTGGGGCAATTTACTTAAATTTTCGTAGGATGGCACCTATTTGAAGCATACAATAAAGCGTTTGATTTTGTTTTGCTCTGAGGAACTTTCCCGCAATTTACTGTTTCACATTTGATAATTGGGTCTTAGTCAAATTTTTTTCCAATATTTTATCTTTAAGTGTTGGTGTACTACTGCAGCTGTAAATTAATCCGGGCTAGATGTAGTAGAGGGCCTCTACATTCGCCAAAAGATACCATTTCTTTGTTCATTTCGTGCCCTTTACAATAAGATGCACACATTTGATTACCGTCTTCCGTATCCATTGGACTAGTGATTCTTTCCTGTGCTGCCAATATGATGTTTTTTCGTCACCGACCAGAAGTTGTCGAAGAAGATAATTCGGTTACACTGCGTGGCAAGTACATAGAAGCATCAACCTGTAGGCTTTACGCATCACCAATATTATCTGGATGCGTAACACAAGAAGTATTTCAAGATAAGCAAAAGAGATTCACGAAACGAAAGTAGATCACAACCTATTTAATCAGATCCACATTGGATCCTCTTTATCACTCTTTGCCGTAAGTGACCTACAGTGTACGTATTTCTTGAATTAAAGTACAGCATTCCCCCGTTATTAGTATCACCTGATACGCGCATACTCCCATTTACTAAGTGATAAATCAATTTCTCAAGAAAAATCCGTTGGTATTGGCCCACATTCGAATAGCTCTGCATAGTCGCATAACTCCATGCTTTTATCTGCTATAATTTAAATTTTTATTAAAATTTGGGGGTGTATCGTGGAATAAACCCCTTGAATGAGCCCACTTTTTGATATTTTGAATCTGCAAAGGCGGTGAGCTGTGTCGACTGTTGCATCGATACCACGTACTAGAGATCTGCGCAATCTCAAAGTTGCACCAAAGCACTGAGGTCGACGTTCTTTACCTGTTTTTCAATCCCTACAGTCGCTCCCCACTCAGAATCCGCCATGCAGATGCTCACGTTGCTTCAAAAGAAAAACATTGTCCAGAAGTACCGTCCTCGTAAACGCTGCAATAAAAATGCCACCTAACCCGCGCTTGCCGGATGGGCGAAAGAGAATATCGGTCTTGAATAGATCCCGAGCCAACATATGATTAGCCGCACATTGCATGATGCAAACAAATTCACAAAGATACCCGCCAACGCAAGCCTGTACAGAAAAATAAGGCAGGAGGCTTTTGTGTTAGTCCTCGAGGAGGCCCTCTTCCGCTTGATGTGTGAGAAGAACAATGAGAGTGTCGCCCTAAAAAGTGCCGTCATAAGGCACCCCGGCGCGTGGCCACCTGAGAACGTCAACCACCTCTTCTCCGACGACCAGAACATTAAATTAAAGTTATCGAAGGGATCCCTCGAGAGATTAAAGGAGCGGTTCGAACTGCTCTTCCGGCGCATCCATGGGGAGGCAATAGGCGCAGACAATAGCGCCATCCGTGATGAAATGCCACGCCTGTTGCGCATCATTGCGGTTTACCGGCTGACGGAAATCTGGGACTCCAATAATTTTGGATTGTTATACTGACAGCCACCAAGTTGGGCGTTGTCGCATAGACATGTCTCTGGCTTGAAGAAGGAGAAAGAATGTATATCGTTTCTAGCATTTTTTAGTAACGATGGGTCCGAGCGCATGCCGCTAATGATCATAGGTAATGCCAACAAGCCTCACTGTTTTAAAGGCAAGTTCGATTCAGAACTGAGGTTTGAATTTAGCTCGAATCGTAAGGCCTGGATGACCAAGGAACTTTTTCTTGAATGGATGGACCGGTTGGATCACTACATTGGTCGCACAAAGGGTCGGAATATTCTGTTTCCTATCGACAATTGCTCAACGCATGGGAAGAACTGAAATCTTCCGAAGCTCGAAAATGTGAGGATTGAATTTATTCCTCCGAGTAGCACCAGCAAAGTGCAGCGTCTGGACGGTGGTATAATTGCATAGGTTAAGGCCAAGTTACGGTGCAGGTATTGTTTAGAGTTTTTGACAACATTGACGCCGGTAAGAAGTCTATTTACAACGTCGATGTACTGACAGCATTCCGGTGGACTACAGAGGAGTGGAATTTTGCCCGGCGTCGGTCATTCATAATTGTTTTACCAATTGCTTACACCAAAAAGAGGGATTTGGCACTGACATGGAGCAGAGAGCAGGAAACGAAGCGCTTGAAAGCATGAGTAGGGATGCGCAGGAAAATTCAGTGACGGTAACGAAAGCGGGTCTACAGAATCTGCTGAACCTGGAGAGTGAAAACAATATCCTCGAGGAGGTTAATTTTGAAGAACCGGCTAGGAAAGTGGCTAGACTTGAGACCTAGAACGATATAGAGGACGGAGGAGAGGAGAGATTGGAAGCCGAGGAAGAGGTCTACAGCGTACGACATGAGTTGCGAATCCTCGCAATTGCGTCTTCGATCCTCGAGCGCAATGGGTCGTGTACCAACCAATGCAGCCAGGCGTTCTACAACTGACAAAATCGTGCTAAGGCTCGAGAAACAGAAATGCTTGGAGCAGACCTCAATTCTTGACTATATTTATGTAAAAAACCACAATGGTCAATCCCTCGTCATCTGCATACCCCGCTATGCGCATGGAAAACGTCTTTCTCAACAAGCATTCTAATAGCGGGGGAATACTGTATCAATAATTAGATGGAAAATTCGGTGGAAGCCGTAAACTTTCCTCCAGCTTGATTCACGCTCGCTGGCATCATTTCATGTTTGTGGTGTCAGTGGAACTGTAATTATGCCTCAAACTCCATCAGGTACACCTATACAATGCAAAACCTGAAACTTTGAGAGCTCATACTCTCAGCAAAGTACTGTCCGATATATCGTCACTTTAACACAAAAACCGCAAACGGTAATTTTAAGGTACGCGAAACTAGAGTCTGTGCCCTTTTTACCAGTTTATGAAGTCTAGGAGCCGACCATGAACTGAGATGACATTGAAATTTCGTGTTTCCGTTGCTTTCCCTTCCGGAATTCCAAAGCAAGTGACATCAGCTTTCATGCTGTGATATCATTTACACGACATATGAAAGGACAAACATTGAAATTTTCTTAACTCAAAAAATGAACTCCTTCTCTAACCTAGCTTATCTCATCCTTTTCCACCTATCTTAGGATCTCATCTCTGCTACAGAGGCATGCTAAAATTTTCATCTTTTCCAGTTCCCATCAGTTGACTACTTTAATACACAATTTAACACACTATTCCAGTACTCAGGGTTTTTGTATTTTTGAGCCAAATTCCTTGCGAAACCGTTTTGAATGTCTGTGGATAACATTTTTTTACAGAAGAATTTCAATTACCTTGGGTTTTTGGAAAAAATATCATTCATATGAAATTAAAATAAAAATTAAAGCTGTACGCCGAAGAAAGTCCATTGCAGTCAGAAAGTTTCACGGGAAAAATTCAAACGGCATAGCCACAAGGGTGCCCAAACGATATCACATGGCTCATGTCTCAAGAACCTATGTCATAAACTCCACCTCGCCTCGTTTACCTCATATTCCCAGAACTTTCCACCCGCTTCTTCCCGCGGCCCCCCTATCGCTTCCTCCCGACTTTCCCTCGTTTCACGCTTCGCACCGCGATGGATATCGACTCGTCAAACACCAGATATCTCATCAATCCGAAGGTCTCCCACAGGCTCTTCTCCATAGAGAATGTCCTCCCAGTTACTGTTGTCGCCTTTGATGCCTCGTTCGTCTACTCCATCGACTTTTATATGTGCCAGCCCGGTACCCCGCGCTCCATTAACATCGAGTACATATAATTTCCACGCTTCTACCTCATTCCCTGTGGCCTCCAACCGCCGGTGCCGTTCAGTAAGTTTTTGAACGCTGGCTTTTCGCGTAACTTTCGCCGCGTTTTCTTGATGCCTTGGACCTCCGTTGTTGTCGATTTGCAGCCGATTCCATCTTAATCTGCGTAATTTTTGCCTATGTGGATTTAACTTTTTGAGGGATAGGTAGCTGCCATTCACCTCTTGTTCCGAATCGCACATTTTGCACCACTACTGGCTGTGCCCCAAACATGCTTGGACATTTTTGCGTGGTTTTCGTTTCATGAATGGCTCCTCAAATCTATTTTCCTTCTTGTTCACCGCCATATACATTTATTTGATGCACTATTTGTTCTTGTGACTCGTTTTTGGCGCGTCTGAATTTTGTTTATAGGTTGATCTTCACCGGTAAGGTCTCGTCCTTTGTCTTAAGATACATTTGGAGCTTGCCTCAGCCGCTGTTTCTTGTGTACGACACGGTACCTGTCATTATGAACAGATAGCTTTTTCTTCTTTATACCAAAGCCGCTCTCTGAAATCTCCTTTCATTCGAATTCCATTTTCCCTGATCTTCATCGTTGCGTTTTACGAGAAAAGCGTAAAGATTTTGCCTATAAATCCCCGAAAATACCCTAACAGTATCTCGCTAGTAACAATTACAAAGAATTCTTACTGCACAACGACATCAGTGCGACATGTGTACAGTACATAGGCACAAGTGTAGAACACAAAATCATACCACTTTTTGGCAAGCTAATGAAACGAAGCCATCATGGTGATCAAGCGTTGTTTTCGAATTTCTCGCACATCACCAATCACCAATCACTGTAACCCTCTTGCCAATTGGACCAATGGAACTTTTCCATGGTTTTAAGTGCTTTCGGCCTTATCGAAAGTTGCTGTATGAGCCTTCAGAGAATTTTATTTTTATAGATTTCGGGACTTTTTACTAGAATACCTTTTAAGTTAGCACTTTTTGCTTACAGTTCACCTCTGCTGTCTTTGAGCAATATTTCTTTATAAATTTTGATCTGAAGCCCGGGTCCTTTTACCTTAAGCGTCAACCAAAAATTCAACTATTCACTTTGTTCTATTGATATGAGCAATATTCGTTATCAGGAATCAAGCAGTACAAGCATTTGGTAGATATCCACGGCCGATATACTCCAAAATTTATCGATAAAATAGGATTTAGTGCTTTCACGATATAATAAAGCAATAAAGTCAAGCTGTGAACATTTTTAAGTCTTTCATTATCTTAAAAGGGCGTAACAAACACGTACGGTACTAGAATATTGCTCAACTGCAAAGAAATACCAGTCAGTCATAACAAAATACAAAACTGGGAGAGATCGGGAGAGACTGTAAGCCCTACAACAGTCCAAAACCCATGCGAAACAGTTCCAAAGTCACCCAAAAAGAGCTATTGTCCTCTAGTATGACCGTTTTTAACAGAATGTAGGGACTTGTGTGCAAGACGTCCTTTCGTGTTGGCGCCAGAACCAGTTTCGCTTGTACTCTTTCCCCAAAAAGACGTTCATCTCACGCACTTTACAGAAAAATGGTCAGCTAAGACAGGAACCTCAAAAGCAATACTATTAAATTCAAAGTGTAATCGCAAATTCTAATGTCCCGCTATAGAACCCGCACTCTTTGTATGGATATAAGCGCTCAAACTTCTCTTCGTAAATGCATCAGTGCAGGTATCATACGCCAGCAAGTGCAAGAGCTACAAGAAAAAATTATGATTACCGAAAGCAAGAGTATCGGCTTAAACTTACTGTATCTGAAGGGTGGGTGACAAACATGAGAAGCGATGGGGACTAAAAATTTTCAGTATCAGAGGGAAGCTGGTAATATTCGCTAGAGTGGACGCCAAAGTAAGTTTCCTGCTCTAATGGATAAAATTGAACACGATCATCCTCGAAATGTCTTTAGTGCTGATAAAACTGGATTTTTCTATTTTATACCCATTAGTAAAATCACAGTAATGCATAGACTACCTGGACGCAAGAAAGAGAAAAAGGGAAAGAAATTCTTCCTTGTCGTAATATGGACGGCTATGAGAAACTATCTGTGATTTTTGTCGGATACTCGTGGAAAAAATTAGCATTCAATCGCAAAATGGGGAAAAAGCTATGATTTTATTATCATTAAAATAGAAAGGCCTGGTTGAAAACGCTTTTATTCATAATCTGGCTCGAAAAATTCCACATTCCATTGCAAGGACGCCAGGAAGACGATATATTCTGCTAATTAACAACTTCACTGCTCACGGAACATTTCAGCACTTTAATGATGTGACAAATAGAGTTTTGCTTTCTTCTTCCAACACCACCTCTCTGATTCAACCTCTAGATGCTGGTATCAATGCGGATATCAAATTACGCTACAAGAAGCGCCAAATGGAACGTACTTTAGGCAAAGCTGATACTTTCGCAAGTTATTTCTAAAAAATAGATATTCGAACTGCTGTGGCTTGAGTTCAGGCTGCTTGGGAATAATTTACGCGCAAATCTATTGAAAACTGCTGGGGTTATTGTCGATTAAGTAGGGTCACAAAAGAATTAAATATGACATTACCTGATGTTGAACTCACAGAAGAAGCCGAAAAGAAGATATAAACACTGGTTCCACGAGCCAGGAGAGTGAAAATTGGGGAATTACTGGATCTTTTCGGGGAACAGTAATTGAATATAAGAGTTGAAAAATGGGATACTACTTCGCACAGTACTGATCGATGCAGCACATGTTGATAAGCTCAGTAGTAGAGGGTCAGAGGAGGAGTTTATAGACAGCAGTGTGTCTGAGAAACTGGAGCACTTAGCATAGGCGAAGAATATTGTTGAAGTAGAGGGTGAGGCTTCGAGTGAGTTACTCAGAGCTTCCAGGTGCATGCAACTCTGTAACCGCATCCATAATTTGATGAGAGGTCAGCAGACGACGATAGACTCATGTTTAGATAAAACTATGAGGAATTTATGTTGATTGGATGATGGTTGTCAGGTGTGAAAATTTTTGATGTAAGCAACTACGCGATATTGACAGCTACAGAACCGCATGCACTATAGTGCTTATAAAAAAGACCACTGCATTCTATTTTGTGTGCTAAACTACCCACAAGAAGCGGGCAATACCTTCTTGTTCTCATGCAACATTGAAATTCTTCTTAACCTATCTTTCTGTCGGTTTTGCATCGCTGCATAATTCTTATAGTAAAGTAAAGTAATGTCCGATATCTCCCGTAACGACACATCCGCCGTGCTGTGACCCTTCGGTGTGCAGTAATGCCCCGTTAACTGATATCAGGGTTCCCACACCGTTATTAAAGAATTTCAATCTTAGGTCTCTTTCAACACCCCACCGCGCTAGTTTCCAAAACATTTCTCCACCCATTTTCCTTTCAAAAGGCCCCAGACTTGCCAAAAATGCTCGCCATTGAAACCAACCTGGAAAAGAAAGGCCTTTTCCCTGGGCCTTTCAAGGTTGTTACATAGCAAGAGTGAGAGGCTGCTGTAGAAATATAATAATTGCGGTGTATATTCATAGAGGATTTTAGCTTCGTGGTATCCGTTCTTTTTTCCCGCACAAATTGAGAGCTCTGTTCACCATAGAATAAAGATTGAGGGGAACGCTCCCAGGACAGATGTGCTCAAAAAAGCACATGCGGCCCATATTCGTTTTAGAAGCGAATGGAGGCATGTTTCCGGATGCTTTCATGGCGTTCATCGCATTAATTATACCTTCTTCCGCTTCTGAAACGAACCTTCTATCCAAATCTGAATCTATTTCATTGAATTGAAGTTCAAAGTACTTAAGCGGCGAGGTGCACTTCTAGGTTCTCAGTATCCCGACTCCCTCCCCATCCATTTTATTTTATACATCATCGCCCGAATCATCCTCATTTATTTCATATTGTTCCATTTTTTCTTGATCTTCTTTCCAGCAAATATCATTAGGTGTAGAAAGCTGAACGAATATTTTGGTTTGAAATTGACTACAACTTGCCTTCCGTGTCATGAAGGAAGCAACTTACTTAGCTTACACAGATTTTAAAAAAACTAAAATCTCAACGAAACTAGTAAAAGCACCAGAAAAGGTAGGAAAAGACTTTACGTGGACGCAGCGATTTTTGAATTTTACAAAAGATACTTGAAAGAAAATAAATAATTCTATTCCTCAAAATCTTTATATTATAGATCAGAACCAAGCACCTCCCTCAAGAAATCAGAGGTACCCATACAGTCCCCACAAATATACCTGAGCGGCTCATCATTTTGTATTCCTCTCTGCGAAAGAGCTCATCTCAAGTCCCTCCAACCGGATCCATGGTCGGGAACACCTGATCCATATAATCCGTTCCCCACCCTCCGGTATTACCCATTCCGTCCTCCTCTTATTCATCTACGGACTCCTGGAACTTCTTTTCCTCATCTTCTGACTGGGACTCGTTCATCTGTAAGACTTGAATCCAATGATCACGTGCGATGTACCAAAGTACAGGAGAAAATCCAATGTGAAAGTGAGGGATTTAAAAAATGGCTGAGGAATATCAGGAGGGATGTTTGGAAGGTAGTGGGATGCTTCTTAAGTCTTTTACGTGTAGTTAAAGTTGTGAAAGATGTCACTTAAATGTAGTGTACATTGCAATGCGCACATTGCATCCCAATGTACGGCCTATAGGATTTGTACATAGCAATGTGCACATGACGGAGAATGCAATGTACAAGTGAGCAAGCATAACGGGTGGGATAGTTGAGCATCCGGTACTCGTAAGCACGATTATTTTTACTTTTAAAGTAATGCGTACATTGGGCATTGTGCACCTCCTTTGAACATGGTCAACGTACACTGCTTTACCGCTATGTGCAAATTCGTTTAGTAATGTGCGCATAACCCGTCCAATGTACATGAAGTAATGTTGTACATAGGCAGATGTAATGCGCACATTACGTAACTCAATTGTTCCGTAGAGTTGCAATGTGCCAGATAAAACGCTATGTGCCCACCATGTGTGCAATGCACACATGGATACCGCAATGTACATTACTTTAGTGTGCTCATTGCAATGTGGTATGTACGCATTACCCAGGTGCAAAAGAACTTTGAAGGTCATATACATTGGTAAATGTAATGTATGCATAACTGTGCCGTATACACGCATTTCTTGTTGGAAACGTATGACTTATATCAACCAATATTTCCTACGAAATGATCCATAGCCATATGCTATACGCACATTGCATTTCACTATGTACATACCATACAATGCTGTACATTGCCCAAAATGCAGTATGCACTTAGCCATTAGCTATGCATACATTGCTTTCACTAAGTATAATGAATGGATAAGCCCTGCGTGCCTCCAAAAGTGATTTACAAATAGCGTGTGGCAATGTATAAAGCTCGTAACACATGTAATGTGCATATGCGCTTGCACATAACGTTTTGCAATATGTTCATAGGAATATGATATGCGCTCATTGTATTTCGCTATGTACAGTTGGTATTGTAGTGCGCATTGCCCAAAATGCAATGTGCACATAGAATATTGCTATTCACACATTTCTTTTACTAAGTACATTGCGTGAGAGATGCCTGTACACCTACTACAGTAATACAGAAACAGCGTTGGTACACATGGGATTGGTGATTATATGCCAAATGTCTCCAAATGATATCAAAATCCCTGCATTACAGTACAATGCTGTCACGCAGTGAGCTCAACCCTGCGGGTAAATATACACCACAAACGCTTCGTAGATCACAAGGGCACACAAGAGACAAGAGAGAAGCAAGAAGGAGATTACTGTAACAGTTCGACCAAAGTCGTTGTTACCCGCTGCACGGCCTTCGCCCTGGGCACCCCCTTTACTCGCAACGTCAAATAAACTCTATCACTACTTTACCCTTTTGCTCTGCTCTACTTTCTGCTCGCAACTGCCAAATATCGCGATTGTACGCGTTATCAGTTGTCGCACGAGCTACCTACATTGCACGACAATCCGTATTAGCATCCTAGATAGCTTGTGCTCACGGCTTTCCACGTGATGATGCCGTTATCAAGGAAAACATTTCGCAAAAAAACAAACCTACTCAATAGAAAATTTGAAAGTTCTGCTGTAAACGATGAGATATCCAAACATTTTATGATGTGCGTCAAAGAGATGTTGGAACTGTTTACCGTGAGAAACGTGTCCTTACCTTCCTCGTGCGATGCAGCACTATCCGTTAGTGTAATTTAACATCTTTGCCTTTTTCTGACAGCTGACAACTCGCAAAGATGCTTACAGTTATTACTGTACTTTACCGTTCAACCTAGAACTTGACCGTTATGTTTATGCACTGTACAGTGCTGTAAGCTTGAGCTGATCTACTTTAGATCAGCTCCAGCAAGTTTAGGGCTAGACACTCACCGTCGTCTACATGTCTTCTGGAAATTTCCTTCGATCAACAGAAAGCATCAGTCGACTCGCCTTGAAGTCTATATAAGCCCCGGTCTCTCTCCATCTTCTACCTGAGTAAAGTTCCTCGCCATCTTCTCCTCTCTCATCTCTACATCTCGGTCCCTCACTCTTACTGCCCTTCTCTCTCTCTCTCCTGCTCTCCTGCTCTCTATCTCACTCCTGTCTGGCTCCCTCGCTCCCGCTCTCTCGTTCTGTCCATCAGGTTATAGGCCCAGGCCGCTAGCGCTGCACACCGACTTGTCTCTTTCGCGCTCCTTGCTCGACGCGAACCACCTCGAGGCTACCCTAGACTCCGTGTAGGGAGGAAAACACAGAAGCTCCAAAAAAAAGGCACCTAAGGTTTGATCTGACTTCTTTGTCGTCTCTGCACTATCTACTGACCTTTTATCTTGTGGCATTTCCAACGGCCGTCGTCTCTGCACTACCCACCTTGGTTGGTTTTGCGGCCCGTCGTCGTTCTTCATCCCTGCGCCACAGAACAAAGTCCATTTTGCGGCCCGACTCCTCGTTGCTACTCGCCTCGACTCTGTGTCACACCTCGGTTTGTTTCACAGCCCGTGTCTAGTTTCAACAGTAAGTCCAAATCTCCTCGAAACCTCTTGCTTCCTTATATCGTTAACGCTTCTTCCTCAGCCTTCGCCTAACCTCGCAACGTCCTGCCTCCAGTGGTCATCTGCCGCTCCGTCTCCCTTCGAGGAATCAAGATCTCTCCAGACGACACTGTCTTCCGCTGTATCAATTTCACTTCCAAAGACGACTCATTAGACCCTTTCCAAGCCCCGCCCCGATCCGAGAAGCCGCAGCTTCGCCCGAAGTGCCGTTTCATCGACGACTCCGCTATTGAGTCTGACGGTGAAGGCGGTAATATAACCTCCACTACAACCACTTTGGACGTCGTTTCACTCCCTTTTCAGTCTCACAAGAAGATTATCTCTCCCAAGAAGAAGAATTTTCTTCAACAAACCTTGGCATTGAGTACAAAAAAAGTCCCGTAATCGGAAACAACTCCAATAATCCAGTCAAGCTCCGCTCAAAGCCTCTACCCGTCTCTGCAAGCCGTGTGTCGAGACCAAAGGGTCAGAAGAAACCAGTTACAAACGTAGCTGCACCAGTTTAAGTTATTAACTTGATCTCTCCTACTCCAGCACCCCCGACACCTCCAGCTCCTGCTCCAATCACTCTCACCCAGTCTCCTTTATCTACTGCGATGCTGCCTCTTCCTGCTGACCCTCCAGCGTTAAGAATCCCGAATCCGCTTACTGTCGAACCCCTCTCTCCGGCTCCACTTCCTTCGTCTACTGTACCTTCTCCTTCGCCTCCTGTGGCACCTATAATACCCTTTGTTTCGGAACAAAAGTCTTCTTTCCTCACCTGTGATCTTTGTGAGCTCAAAGTATCGGGTCTGAAGCAAGTTGCTCAGCACGGAGGTGGAAGGAAGTGCCGCAACAGATCTGAGCGGAATTCGGCTATTACTCCTTGTGCCCACTGTAACCGCGTCTTCCAAACTAGACACGACCGCAACAAACACATTGGCAAGCTTTCGTTCGAATTTGTACAGAGTAGATATCTCCAAGAAGAGCAGAGCCATGCTCAGCGAGATCAAGACGCACTCAAAGTCGCTGAGACGGCTGCACTCCTGGGGACCCAGTCTTCCAAGCCTCGAACAGGGACTTCAGCAGAAATGTACATACACTGCGGCAGGCATCGTGATAGCAACAGATGCTACAAGAAATTCCCTCATCTCGCTCCCAGCGGTCATCCAGCTAGAGCTCATCTTGATAAGGCTAGAGGAAGTGGAGGAAAATCCCTCAATGCCACGGAGGTTGCTGAAACTACCGAACACCCAGATTTCGTTTTCTCTTTGCGTCGACTTCCCCTGCACAACAAGTAGCACTTCAATCTACCGGAGGCCCTCCTCTCTCATCTATGCAATGGATCATCGATTCAGGATGTACCTCGCATGTCACTTACGACCGCTCAGCTTTCACAAGTTATCATCTTCTCGCGTCCCCTTCCACTCCCGACCTTGGGGCAGATTCTAAAGCTATGGTTATTGGCTCCGGTGACGTTGCTATCACGTTACGACGGAAGGGAGAAACTGTCAAGTGTGTAATGAGAAACGTATTACACGTTCCAGGCCTTCGCTACCAACTGCTCTCCGTATCTGTCATGGCCAAGCTTGGAATTGAGACGCGCTTTAATAAAGATACAGTCACCCTTTTTCTTCACTTGAACTCTGCTCTTGTGGCGACGGGTACGCTCAGTAATGGCCTATACTCCTTGGATGTCACCAAGCCTGCACCAAAGCCACAGACGGGATCTCAATTTTCCTCGATATGCCCAATTTCAATCTGGCGTCAATGATTGGCGCGCATACATGCTCCAGGAATCAAATCAATGATCAGAAGCAGTGTCGTGAAAGGTGTAAAACTTTCACAAGGAAACGAGGGAGATGATGTTTGCGTCGGCTGCATACTTGGTAAATCCCACCGTGCCCCAATCCCGAAGAAAAGACAAAGCCGTTCGGCAAAACCTCTAGAACTGGTTCATTCTGATGTCTTGGGACCGGTTGAAACTCCTTCTCTGGGAGGGGCTAGGTATTTTGTATCATTCATCGACGACCACTCCAAGTGGACGGTTGTGTATCCTGTGAGCCACAAGTCAAAGGTGATAGGTTGCTTTGAAAACTACAAAGCCTTCGCGGAGAAACACAACAGCCAGTCTCTGAAAAATCTCCAAGTATATGAGTTTCCTGAAATGAAAACTCCATTGGATGAAGATAAGCCTCTCATTAAGGCTTTAAGGTCTGAAAATGGCGGAGAGTACCTCTCAACCGAGTTCAAGAACTTCCTAAAGGAGAACTGCATACAACATCAGCTCACCGTGGCTCACACCCCCAGCAAAACGGGACTGCAGAACGGATGATTCGAACCCTTCTCAATCTGGTCCGTTCGATGTTCCACCACAAGGGTCTTCCCAAACATTTCTGGGCTGAAGCACTTACCACGGATGTCTATGTTCTGAATCGCGTTACTTCAAGCTCCTTGCCAGAGAGCACCACTCCTTACCACCGCTGGAACGGCATTGCCCCTGACATATCTCAAATGCGGGTATTTGGTGCACAGTGCTGGTATGTCGTGCCAAAGAACAAACTCAAGAAGTTGGATCCTAGATCTCGTGAAGCCCTTATGATGGGGTACTCCTCTCAGGGCAAGGGATATAAGCTGTGGGATATTGGCTCAGAAAGAATGGTAATATCCAGAGATGTAATTTTCAATGAAACCGCAACTTGTACACAACCTGAAGTCACCTGTGAGCTACTGAACTGGGATCACGTCCAAAAAATTTCCTCCGATGAAGACAAATCTCCTTCTAAAGAGTTTTCGAAGTACAGAATTCCGCTGACGAAGAAGAAAATTCTGAAGAGTCCACTGCCGGTGAAGAAAATTTACTCTCATCTGAAGAATCCCATTCAGTAGCTCCTCGTCGTTCCTCTCGAATCCCAAAGGAGACCATCCGCTCGTGTCCTTCTAGCTCTTCCTCAAATGTGTCACTTGTCGCAGAAACTGCACTGCTCTCAACAGGTGTTTCTGCAACATACGAAGAAGCTAATTCTGCATAAAACATTGATTTTTGGATGCCAGGGATCAAAAGGGAAGAACAGTCCATCCGTGAGAATAGAACTTTCGATCTCGTTCCAAGAAAACCAGGAATGCACGTGATTCCATGTCTCTACGTTTTTCGTATCAAACCCGACGTCGTTCCTAAGGTTCGTATCGTCGCTACAGGATTCAGACAAGTTCCTGGACTAGAGTACGCAGACAAATATGCTCCTTTCGTTTCTATTGCTGTTGTGCGAAATTTACTCCGCTTAATAAATCTTTTAGATATGGAATGCGATCAGATGGACGTAGTAACTGCGTTTCTGAACGGTGACTTGGACGAAGAAATATTCATGGAGACTCCAGGTGGTTTCCGAGATCCATACAAGCCCAACCTCGTCTGTCGACTTCTGAAGGCCCTGTATGCATTGAAGCAGGCTCCTCGACAATGGTATGCAAAAATAGATGCATTTCTGACTTTGCAACTCAACTTTGTCAGCAACCCGCACGAGCCATGTCTTTATGTCTATCGGAAGGAGACTATTTTTTGCATGATAATACTATATGTTGATGATCTCATCATTTCAGTCAGCAGTCGAAATATGCTCAACAATATCAAGGCAGAACTGAAGAAAATATGCAAGATGAAAGACTTAGGTCCTGTCCAGGAATTCCTTGGTACTCAAGTGCAGCGAAACCGCTCTGAGAGAACGCTGCATCTTTCGCAATCACTTTACACAGACAAGATCTTGGAAAGGTTCCGAACGGCGGACTCAAAACCTGTCGATACTCCAATGGTCCAAAGAAATTCCAACAAGGAAGGAACTAATGATCAAGAACTTCCTTCATCAGTACCATATCGTTCTGCAATAGGCAGTCTCATGTACTTGATGATCTGAAATCGTCCAGAAATTGGATTCGCTGTAGGCAAGCTGTCTCATTTCTGCGAAAAGCCGATGGTCACTCACTGGAGGGCTGTCAAACGTGTGTATCGCTACTTGAGCGGATCTAAAACTCTTGGAATTCGTTACGGTCCGTCTTAATCTCACAATATCACTGGATTCAGTGACTCTGACTGGGCTGGCTGCCACTCTACTCGTAAGTCTACCGAAAGCTTCGTATTCATAATGTCTGGTGGACCTATCTCATGGCCTTGCGTTTGAGGACGCCGCCATCACGTTTGTATGGTCGCAAATTTGGCTTCAAGGAGGATATGTCGGATCTCGTCACGCCACCAGACAATATGGTAAATGGGGCAGGAGTGAAACTCTCATCGTTGAACAGAAGGGCAATGTGATCCGTCCATGGATCGACTGCCTTCGTGTCAAGTTCCGCTCTTGTCCTTGGTTCCATGAGTTGTTTTCTCGCTCTCGTCATTCTAGCATCTACCAGAACATGCAGAATACGACAGTTCTCTGAAGCTTGAAAATTGGGTTCGCGTGTTGTTACCAGTACTGTAGAGGAATTGACGCCATCAACAATTGTCGGCTCCCCTACTCTAATTGTACCTTGATCATCAAACACGGGATTATCTCCTCTCTGCCAAGTAAATTACTCAACGCCAAGGTTTTTTTTAACAAATTTGACTACTGTAGCCGGTAGACGTTTTAACCGAGATGCGCCATTTGTCAATTGCGTAGAGTCGTCAGTATGGTCAACCAGATCAATAGCCGTCTCAACAGAAAAGCTTCTTTGCGCCATTTTTTGAGCAATTATTGCCTGCTCTGTAGCTAGCTTTGCGTTCGAGGCTCCAGTGATTTTCAGGGCTTTGAGGATCGCATTGTAGGTGTTATTGTCCAGCAGTGATAACTTCAACAACTCTTTTGCTTCTTGTAGAGTAGATGGTATATTGCGACGGGCTTCAGCTTGCTATAGTTGATGATCGGGAGTGCTTGGCAGTACTGTAGCGCCCGTTGGCATGGGTGGATTATTAGGACGACTCGAAGGATATGGAGATGCCGGTGACTCGTCCGTGGGGTGAACAGGGACTGACGACCGGGAACGTTGGAAGGAAGACTGCAGTTGTTCATTGCTAGAACTCATGGGAGGAAGGCTAGAAAATGAAGTTGAGCGGCTCTTGGGACGTCGTAGGAAGGAAATGACAGTGGGTCAACATTTGGTATCCTCCGTTATACCTCATGCTGAAATCAGAAACGGTGATTTCTATGTCGAGGAAATTCTAGATTTCCCCGACATGAAGGAAAACTGGAAATCTGGAAACGCAAAATTCTTCGATCTTATTGGTGGATTCTGTTATGATTGATTTCCAATTTTCATAATTTCATGATTTCCAAACTCATAGACCGCCCCTCAGCACGCAGTACAGTAGTGGCATGTGGTTTTCATCTTTTATCACTGGTGTACAGTCCAAATGTGCAACGTTGCAAAGTACTTAAAAGTTAAGTTGGAATTGGGTGACTAAGCTCTGCGTGTTGCGGTGCGCAACAAATTACGGATGCTGCACATGTTGACCAGATTGAGTAGCTAAGCTTCTGATACAGGCGAGTCTTCACTCCTCCAGTCGAGCATCCGCTACGAGACGCTACTGCTGCCGCGTATGTCTCTATAACCTTGGATATTTCTAAAGAGGGTGTTTCTAACGAGTCCAAGGCTAGTGGTACAACAAAGTCCCATCCTAGCCTTGATCGTCCCGGCATTGCCTCGCCTGGAATCGCCGCCACTTTCATAGCTAAGTCTCTCTTCTTCCGCTTTCCTGCTGCGTTTGCAACAGCTCGCGCTTCCCGTGCTGCCATTGACTTGTAGCTCTCTTGGAACGGGGATGATACAGTCACGTCATACGCCACTGGGAGAGGGGACTGGGTGTTTGTTGCATCAGACCTTGGGTACACCAGAATGTCTGCGGGTCGCGCGTTCAGTCCAGGAAGGAAGTATTTCACTTCGTATTGAACGCTGACTCCTGCTGCCTTGAACAGCTCTCGGCGAAGTACCTTTACCACCGCTGTGTGACGGTTGGTCCATCCGAGACCTTTGTTGCATAAGTCTGCTGCATGGTCTCCTAGAACGTCCATGGGCCTGTGGCACTCCGCGCACCGCAGCGGAGCAGTGTCATCAAACACGGGCACTCCCAGATGGCGACGGAGCATTACTGTCCACATCTCCTCGTAGGTTCGGTTGGCCGCAGACGGATGCGCAGTGTGGAACGCTGCTGCAGGCGTCTCCATGTATGCTTGGCGGCGAATCCTTCACCGAGTATATTCTTCCGAGTGCGTCACGGGGTTGGGGAATCTTGCCCATTCATCATCCTTCCAGAAGGACTTTGCTGCCGACTCGCACCAGGCTCGATATAGAACGTTGTGTGGATTATTGGGCTTGGCAGCAAGGCTGGCCGCTGTCAGTGCTTCTGGAAGACTGCCTTGTTCGTTCGGAAAGGATGCTTGGAGCTGTCGTACAAAGTCCCGAAGGTGTCCATCCGCTTCCGCGTGCCTATACTCACGGTGTTCTAACGCATCGGGCTCGACGGGGCATCGCAGTTGCTCGGCTTCAATAATGCTCGCCGCATACGCTGCGATATTGAGCGTTGCAACAGCTGTGAAGCCATGACCGCCATATCGCAGAGGTAAGGACACCTGCTGTCGAACTGCACCGGTCATCGGCACATTATTGGAGCGCGAGTAGAATTCCAACTGTTCTTCATCAAATCTCATTGCAATGGCAGTGGACACATCCGGCGGCGTTAGCTTCACCACATGTTGAAGCTTGCATGCCGAAGCACATACTCGGTGAAGGTGGAACTGAGTACGAGCGTCTCCGATACCGTCGATCAGCGATAAAGTGTTCTTACAGCCGCTGATTTTCTCACTGAGAAAGTTTTCCATGAATTGGGGCGATCCAATCGGGGCGCCGAGGAGGTCGATGCCTTCAGTGGAAAAGTTATCTGTAGGGAAGCGGTGCAATAGTGGCGATGTCCGGTTGCCAGGCTGGCGCGGCTAGAATAGACGTATTTTCGCCGGGCTCAAATGCAATCCGTGATCGGGTACCCTGGCACTGAGGATCTGGATTGCTTTGTAGAGCTCCGTCTGAGTGCCTGCGAAGGTGCAGACATCGGCATACCATCTGGCATGTGGTCATCCATCGCTTTGTCCGTTCTGTCGCGCACCCCAATGCACGTGGCCGACGTGGAACATCATGTTAGCTCTTAACCGAATAATTGGAACAGTCAGTGTACCGCACAGACACAGTTTGAAAAGATATCGATGTTGTACAGTACAGAACGGCATACTGCGCGAACAGTGCTGATCATCCACGCCTCTCGTGCAGTTCATCCCCGCGCAAATCTTGCAGTTGTAGTGATCCAGCACTTGACGCTCATCCGACGAGACATGCGGTTTCGTGCTAATCCCCGTACACTCGTCTCTTTGCTCGCCATCTCCCTCCTTACCGCCATCTGTTACACTTTCTTCTCCATCTCCGTCCTCCCTCTGCATCCTTCCCTCTTCCCCCTCTCTGTTCTTCTAGTTTTCCTCTCCCTATCCTCTGCATGCGCCACCCTTCTCAACCGCCCCACGCGAGTCCCTTCACCTGACTCCTCCCTGTTCCCATCATCCTCATTGCCATACTGCATTAATTGTAAAATCCCAACTACCGTTCGCTCCCGCCATTGTTTTCAATGCGGCACGTGCACTCACCGTTTTTCTCACCACTGTGGTATCCTAGGCCTTTGTATCGGCGCCCACAATTACAAGCCGTTCTTACTGCTCCTCTTCTACGCCTCACTTTCCTCCCTTCTCCTCCTCGCCTTTTCCCTCCCGCAGGCCTTATCAACCATCGCCTCGCTCTATCGAGCCACCCTTCCTCTCTCCCTCTCCACTTTCCTCTGGCTCGAGGTTTTCTATCTCCAAGTCATTCTTTCCTTCACTCTCGGTTTATTCCTTGCTTTCCACCTGTACCTTGTTGCACTCAACCATACTTTTCGCGAAGTTTTTAGTCGCCGCTCCCGTCTGCGCATCTGGCCCCCTTGGAACCCGACTCGCTCCGTTTACGACCGCGGCATCCGCGCAAATTTTGAGCAAGTCTTCGGCCCATTCCCAGTCGCCCTCCTTCCATTCGTATCACCTAACGTCCGCCGCTTTGAACCGCTTTAAGCCTTTACTCGACATGAACTCACTCACATCGCCACTCTCTAATTCACTTTCCTCGCAAAAGTCACACGACCACCCCTCATCACGTGAAAGCGGAACCATGTACCTAAACTGAAAACCACGCTTCGCTGGATCATGATTTTCACTCCACGTAGATCGTCGCCGCTTCAACCTCAGCCCAAGGCATCTGCATAACGCGTCGCTACCCTTCCTGTTACCGTTCCCAACGCGATGTGAATATCGTGCCCCAACTGTTCAAAGCTCGTGAATCTTACGGGTGCCCTCATCTGGAGGCGCCAATTCAATCGGGTCAAAGCCATGCCCAATTCGTTCCAATTCTCCGCTCCAACCGTTCCTCCGTCCCGCACCCTACCGCGACCAACCCATCCACTTTCAGGTACAATCAAAAATGGCCTCCAGGTACATCTGCTATGATACACACTCGGAACCACTCTCCGCGCCGACATTCCTCGAGTCTGCGACCTGAACAAATGCAGTACATCGTCGACCATCCAAGCCCCCCACCTCAGAACCAAATCGAAAACGCTTACAACATCCGCCTCTTACCCAGGTCTTTACCATGCCCAACTGATTAACGCACCCAATTTTTCATTCCAAGCTCCCCTTAACACCCACCCAATCGCCCTAGCCAATCCTCCCCAACCGCCAATGTACAGTCCCCTCACTGGAGCTAGCATCCCTGTAGCCACGGCCGGCTTTACCGCAGTTGTGTACACGGATAACTTGACCCCTCCTAACACAATATGCCCGCTTATGGTATGTGGATTGTACAAACCCCTTGCCCAAACGCTTCCTACGGCAACAACATGGACCACCTCGCCTTCACCTCCCACTAAGCCATCGCCCACGCGCACTTCGCCCGCTGTCACCATTTCTTGCGCCTTCTGCTTTGACCAGCGGAAAACCAAATGGCCGTCACTCACTGTCAAAACCTGGTCGCCTTCCAAGTGCAGTGTGACAAAGGGAGTCCATTTATGCTCGTCTCGGTGTGAAAACATGAACACCTCGCCAGCGTCACCGGTTAAGACATGACCGATAGCCAAATCGCTCATAGGCAGCGAGCGGCCGTCAAGGAGCTGGACAGGCTGATGGGCTGGAAAGCAACTGGTAGGGTGGGACCCCTGCTCGGGTATATCGCCTGTACTTAAGGTGAGTTCAGCGTACGGTGAAGCGAAACCTAGTAGCAAAGTAATTGGGGCAGGAGGACGAATTGGGGTGGGGGTCTCGACGACGTAGGTCTCATCTTGGAAGAGACCTGAAATCCAGCCGTCAACGTCGAAGCGGTAGGAGGACTGAAGAGAATTTTCAGAGTCACAAAGCTCGATTTGACTGAGACCGATGAACCAACCGGGAGAGGGGACAATCCTTGCAAAACAAGAAAGTCTGGTGAAGAGTTCCTGGGAATTTGAGGAGCGACCGCCGACGAGAATAGAGGCATTTTGGGAAGAGAAAGCAGGGGAATCGGGCATGACGACGACAGTTGATATGAGGGAATTGGTGAGACGGGAGAGAGCGGAGGTGAGATTCTCAAAAGGTTGGGGATCAGTAGAACGAAGAATGGAAGAGAGATTGCGCTGTATTGGTTGTTTGTTCTCCCATAAGACATATTTGGAAGAGTGAGAGAGGCAGAGTATGTCGGAGAAGCCAACTTCAATATTGGGATCAGTTGGGATCAATTTGTCTGTTTCGGCGGTCCAGAGGAAATTGAGGGTGAGATTGTAGCGTGTGGGGGTTGAACAAGGGAGGGAATTAGTTGCGGGGGGGAGGAGGAAGATGAAGAAGAGGAAGCATGGAAGGTTATGGCTGTACATTGTGTGGTTGCGTTGGGCTGACTTGCGGTGAGAAGGGAAGAGGATGGGATGCATGGAAGTTAATGCATGCGGTTAGGTGGAAATTTGGGGAGTTTGGGGAGGAAATGGAAATGAATTTAGAGGGACGAAGATGTAAGAGTGTGTGAATGATGGAGGGAAAACGAGAGGGTAAAGGGTGACGGATCAGAGTGGGAAGGGACGGCGGACAGAGCGGCGGTTTGAGAAATGATTAGTGACCCGGCAATTTCAAATGACATGGATACCGTATGTGAAAATGGATGACGCCGGGAGGATGTGAAGGGTGGTAAATGGCATCCTTGAAGCGAAATGAAGGGAGGGAAGTAAAATTAGGGGCAGTTTTTTGGATCTTTAACTTACAGTAAAAGATGCTCTATTTCTAAAAAAATATTGTTTTGGGTAAATGATACTGTACCAGAGCAATTCTCTCGTTTTCGATGTGCTGTAGGGTGCTGCGTTTTAAATTAAAAAAGCGATAATTTTATAAATATTTTTTGAAACAGAGGAGAAGTGGACAACAGTGCTAGGTAAGGACCGGACCACTAGTCTTGTGTGTGCCCAGGTTCCAAGGGATGGCACTGTATGCACAGCACGGTATACAAGGTATACAAAGCACCGTGTACAAATCATGGTGCAAAATTGTAAAGTATTCTTGTAGTGTACAGTACCTGTACAGTACAGTATGTATATTACAAAATGGCAAGTAAAGAAAGGTGCGGATGGGCGGGGCCCTGCGAAAACAAGAATAATAATAGTAATAGCTGGAATTCTGTGAAAGTATATAAAGGGGAGAGAGAATATGGTAGAGCGGTGGGGAGATACAGATGACGGTCCACTCGCAATCAAGGGACTTCGTCAAACCAATCACAGGAAGGCATACAATGAAAAATAGTGCACAAAACGGCCAGGGGTGATGTGTAGTTTCCTTAAACACTATCATGTTGATTGTTTTCCGCAGCAAAACTGGGAGATCAAGTCTTCAGGTGGAGCGGGGGAGAAAAGCCACTCCTTAAGCAATGAGGGAAACTCTAGTAGTTAACTGAGGGTGGGACGCTGTGTAGGATATTTTTGTACTGTACTGTACTACAGTACAGTAATTGTTTTTCTGGACATGGCTGTAGTCCGTTGAGATCGTTGGAACAGCAAAAGGGGGGGAATTTGGGTGCTTGAACAGCAGAAAGTGAAACACTCTAAATTGTCACCCTGTAGGATATTCCGGGCCACAACCGACCATATCTTTCAAATATGAAATCACCCCACATTTCCCCCCTCTAAATTGGTACCACTATACAATGTGTTGTTCTGTACTGTACTGCAGGGGTTGAGCGAACTGTCCCTTTGTCTGGAGCAGAAATGTAGCTGATTAAAATTCTACTTCCGCACGTTCAAAATTTTGAAAATTTGGCAGTGCTTGACTCAACTGTTACAGTACTGTGAAGTTAGAGCAGTAAATTAATTTAACGATGGAGAATCTCAAGACAGAACTAACGAGTTACAGTAGCTGCCATTTACAGTACTGTACTGTACAGTACTGTGCAGCACGAAGTGTAGTCCCTCTGTACAGTTCTGCATACCGTGCATAAACAGCTGGTTGAACAGCCAGCCACTCGAGTGTGCAGCTAGCTAGGCAAAAGGACGGGTCGTGCTGGCATTTCCGACCGAATGACCCCGTGAAACCCATTTTGATGATTCCGTGAGCGGCATTACAGTAGCCATCATCTGTAAGGGCGAAAGGAATTTTATGCCAAGTGTACTGTACAGTGCCGTACCATAGAAACTTTGTGATCTTGTGCATCGTCAAGGGTTCAAACTTCTGAACACTATCGAATCGAAGATATAGTAGTTCTTTACTTAACTGCATTAGTATCGCTATTCGGAGACTCCTTGGTGTCCATATAACGGTACGTATTTAACGTAGTGGCTCTACAGCAGTGGTGAGTGCGTCTTCATTCGGAGCATCAAGCGATCATTGTGTATATAACAATAACACTACTCTTGTATTTTCAGAGGTATTACTGGGCACCCTGTAAGATATTCCGGGCCACAACCGACCATATCTTTCAAATATTAAATCACCCCACATTTTCCCCTCTTGTATTTTGGTCGAGTAGGGCTGGGACTCCCATTGTTTAGGTATCGCAAAGAACTGTACTGTACAGCGCGGAGAAATCCCAGCTCAGTACAAGATTACTGTACTGTACTGTACAGCCGGGGAGGGCCAATGCACCGAGCACCTGGAGGGCACGCATCCTTTTCTTTCATGTGCTCTGGTACAGTACCAGGAACTGTATGCTTTTTATACCCTCGTCTGTAATTAATCACGAGATCTACGTCAAATGTCCTCTCAAATGTAGTGTGTCGTTACACTTGCAGCAAGTCTGTAGTGTGGAATCTGTAGTACCAATGGCCTGCAACTCTCTCCGCCACTGGCTCGCTGCAAGAGGGGAAAGCTGAGGGAGAGTGTCAATCACCGGTATTTGCTTTGACGGGTTATCATTTGCTCCTGCACAACAATTCTGGATGTTCATGTCAACATCAATACGAACCATCACGTTCACGGCATCAACATCATGGGTAATGTTGATGACCAACATCGACACTTTTCACAAACAAAAGTTTTTTTAAACTGAAAATCAAGAATCATGGGTATGTTCACCTCGGCAACACAGCTTCCACTAGACTGCTCTTGTAGTGTTCAGAGGTAGCAGAATAGTGTACATGTACAGTTTGTTCTGGTGACCCAAGTACTGTACTGGCGTTAGTTGCAGGCAAACCGTTGTACCGTGCTGTACGAACGTACTGTACTGTACAGTACAGCATGCCAAATTTTGCAGCAGTGCAAATACAGCATGATTCTGATTCATATGTTGCAAGTTTGATTTCGAACAGAATATTGTGAAAATTTCGATAGCGCCCTCTTCAACTTGAAGAAAGTTCTTAATACTGAATCCCTGGGGTACTATGGTACCCTTCGAAGGATACCTCCCTGAGCTGTAACACTTCTTCTGCTTTGCTTCGATTTCTGAGCCAGATCAGAAGCGGTACTGCCAAAACTTGTGGCAGTATCTAATTTGCGAGCCCATCAGGACTAGGAAATATGACAGCTTAAAGGTTTTCGTGTATTCCTCTTGAAAGATATACAGTACTCGATCTATTCGAAAGTTTTTCAGACAACCCCAATCGACTCCAAAGGGCATGCCGACGCAGTAATTGGGGTGTCCGCCACAGGATCCGACTATACTGCTAGCCGAGAGCTAACCGGGTGGTCCACGTCGGCCACGTGCAGCGACATGCGCGACAAGATACATTTTGCGATGGACGGCCAGATCGTGCAACCAATGCGCCGACAGATGCACATGCGGGTAGCTCCAATTAATGTGCTGAACTTCGCGATACGCGGAAGGAGGCCCTCTATGCAGTAGGGGGAAGGCGGAGCCAGCGAATCGAAAGCTGTAGCGCAACAGCGTAACAGCTTCGGCCGGGGGGCTCGGAACCTCTGCCAGTTTCCACTATCTACGCTTTACCTCGGATTGCACGCTCCCCAAGGTCGGTGATAACCACGTGTAAGGTAATCGGTAGGTTGTTATGGTTCAATTGCAAGTTGTCTGGTCTGGTCCCTCCCAACCTGACCGACCACCGGTATTTAATGAGAACTACGCGGACCAAAGTAAGAGCAAATAAATGCAAACATCGGAAGAGAGTGATGCCAGCTAACAATATGAATCCAAGCATCAAATCATTCCGACATAAAATGCAATTCGAGAAGAGCAAACACGACAAATGGTCGGGTCGAACATCACGGCATCTTGATAAGTGACAATTCTTATAAACGAGAACCCACACTCGACACTTTCTAATGTTGACCATCGACCCAGGTCCGTGTCTGTCGTTCGAGCCATGCGTTAGGGGTCAGATTCAGTTTTTTTCATTGATAAGGCAATCAAGAGCCGGGCACGGTTTTCCTTTTGTAAGAGCGTCTGATAGATTCTGCCCTGTTAGTATCCAGAAAACGTCGGTGACCTCCCTTCTTTCATAGGACTGACGTATCATGTTGAGATCAATAAGTAGACGCTTCTCCGATGTTGAATTAATCCGGACCATGAAATCATATAAACTCTTCGAGTCAGTACATATCTGAAGTTGGACGAGTCGTCCGAAAATAGTGTAGATACTGAGTCGTAAGGTTGTGATAAAATCAAAGCCTTGCACCATATAAAATAGCTCCACAGGCAACACGCTTCTCGCGAGTCGCCTCGTTTTCATGCTCGCATAGTGTAGGATATTAGCAGATCCATTTTTGTCCATTAATGTTACGATAAACCCGAGTTTAGAAGAGTGATCCTTATTGGTAGCAAAACTTGCATCGACAAATACAGCAACAGCAAATGAGCTCACGTCCAAAGTGACGAATTTAAGTCCCTTAGTCGGATTTTTCGTACTATTGCGAATGTACTTATTTAAGTTCTTGCACGAGCCCCTATCTGTTGCAGTGATTTGAACAGCGACTGCAAACCTGAAAGATAAATCTGACCAGCAGACAGCGGCAATGTAGAACCCCGTTCTCGTTGGGATGTAAAAGCATCCTTTGAAATTTTTTCCTCATTAAGTGAGGCCAGCTTCCTTACATTCTCTGATTGAGATAGGGTCAGCGTAGATCCAATTCTTGATAATATTGCACTATTAAATCTTATGGGAGTGGACTCTGTCAAAAAATTTGCCTTGTTACATTTAAATCTAGAAGAATCATTCCTTTCGATATCAATAAACCTTTGTTCCCTGCTGTTAAGGTGTCATCAGTTTGTAAGCATGTTATACTTCCGGCCGTGTATGAAAACTAGAAAAGCTTTTAGAATTGCTGGTGTCAATTGTGTTTGGGAAGTAGAGCAAGCATTGCTCATGGACTGATGGCTTCATTCCAAATTTATTAGTGTGCTGAGAATGGTAGGTCAAATAACAATGAACTCCGACTTCGAGGATACCATAAAGAGGTTTGATAATTTTCCATAAGACCCCTGGAGGTAGGTTAAGGATAGCTGGCGTTTTAATATAAAGTTCACGGTACATGGGTGTATCTGATTGGATGTACGCTTGGGAGACGTCCCTGGAGAAAATCTGGAGTGATGGATCAATTGCAGCTGATGCCAATAAAATCCGTTCGGATGCACGTTGGACTATGGGTTCGTAGGTGAGTAGGTCATGTTTTGTATCGTTGTATGCTTGAACAACAAGTATAGACTTTTTGTAGGCATCCGGGGACCCTTCATGATTCACCTCATCCACGTACCTGCTACCGTAAATTCGATAGCCCTGGGCTTCGTGTGCTAGTACTTTAACAAATACGCCTCGAGACATCAAGCCAGTTATCTCTTTCTGTCTGGACTGCTTAAATTTCTCATGATTATTTGACTCTCGCTTGACGCGGATAGAAAGCACGTCGATAGGTTCAAGCAAATCATGGTCATGACAGGAAGAGAGTTTAGAGATCAGTTTGTTTGCAACTGTACTGGGGTTCGCTTTGGGAGAGCCTGTAGCGTTAGTGTTGATGATAGTGTCCACAGTGGTAGATGGTGTAAAAAAACGTTTAACAACAGAGCTTCGAAAAGGCGTGGGTCCGTTTGGTAGCAAAACAGTGCATTTCTCTCCTTCGATAGCGAGCAGGGCGAAGGGTCTATCCCAGCAGTCTTTCTTTGGGCGGTAGATAAGCAAATGAGAACCGATTGGTGCCTTATGGATGTCAGATACGTTAGGCACGTTGCGAGTGTGTGGTGCCAAGCGGATTTGTCTCTGGGCGAAGTATTTCGTTACCTCTTCAGTCGCTTGTTTCAATGCAGTAGCCATTTGGTATACTGACTTTGCGGGTTGATCAGTTGGGAACCCATGACGGGGAAGGGCGCCATACACTAGAAGGGTGGGTACTAAGCCGTTTGGGCTGACAGAGTCGTTGACAGCTTTAACCACAATTTGGAGGGCGGCTTCGTCGTCCAAGTGGGGAGTGGAGGATTTTGTTACTTTGAAAGCTTTGAGGATAGGCGCATGATATCGTTCCACGTAGATGAGCGAGTTAGGACTCTCAACTGGTATTTGTTTCATTTGTATGTTCAAGAAATGAGATTCAGTTTGGAACGCTTTATATATAAACTGCTTTCCTGCATCGTACGTGATCACTTCTGCTGGACCAAGGTACATATCAATCCAAAAAAGGCGTAGTGCACGCCAGACAGGCTCTGTGGATACAGTATCCAGCCATCTACATGCTTGATACTTTGTCGATTCATCGACAACATGTAGTACCATCTTTTTTCAATAGCGAAGATGTCCAAAAATATATTCTGGTTAAAGTGCTTCTCGTCTCTTAATGTAAATTTAAAGATCCTTGGCTTCTGGGCGCGAATTTGACAAGGCCCGCATTTGCTTACTATTTCATCAAGTACGGCCAAGTTTTCTGCATTAACGTTTTCAATATCCGCTTTTCGTAGAAAATTGAACAATTTTTATGCGCGAGGGTGGCCGAAACGTCTATGGAGACGATGTAACTCATTTAGGGTATAAAGAAATTCTGCTATAGGATTACATCTGATAAAGGCATTGCCGAATTCTCGGACAACAGACAATTTCTTCCCGGAATAGGTATGCAAAAGTTTGTCGGTTATGTTATTGTAGAATATACCCATCCTGTCCATGTCCGATAAACCAAGTAGTATTGCCAGATCCCCATCGATGATGTGCACATATAATAACATAATGAGGTTCTGAAACGGAAACTTAATAAAAGTTGTACCAATAGATGTTTCAGAACCATTACCAAACGAAACATAGGCGTTCGGGACACATATATGTCTGGGTTAGCTCCCACGTATTTGCTGGTATGCGTAATACTGTGATAAGCCTGCTTTAATTCCCCTTGCGCATCCAGAATCAACCATGATTCCATAGAATCCATGGTCCGGGTAGCGATTAGGTTGGTGTACGTAAGATATCAGGGCATCTATGGCTTTGGAATCGCGTAGGTCGGATGCAAAAGATGTTATTTTCCGAGCATTTTAGCTGTAAGTGTATGAAACGTCTGTAAAGTCTTCAGTGGATTGGTTATCCAATTTCATGACATGCGCAGAAATGTTCTCTAATTCTTCCAAAAAATCGTCATCATCTTCCGAGTTATCATTTTCATGATTAATGCTCGGTTATTCCTTTAGATAAACCTCTAGTTTCTTAAAGGCTTTGTGCTTTTTAAGAGCTTCCATTCTTTCAGACTTTGAGTGGTTCGTGGACGAACACCCTTCCCGACGGCAGACAAAGCATTTTCTCCTTGACTTACGGCTGGTGCGGACCTTCTTGTCAAATATCATGGTATTTATGTCCCCTTCTTTCCTTTTTACAGCAAAGGCAGCTTGAGGGTACGCAATTATGCCCTGTACTGTTTCAGCAGGTTTGTTGACAGTATGCATCATCACGGACCGCGTTGAGGAGTTTTTTTCTTGAATGTTGTATCGTTCCCATACTCATTTGGTAAAGAAACCTAAATATCATGTAGGCCTGTGACTAAGATCTATAATCACTCTATACTCGTTTTTCCACTATGCTGAGACATAACTGATGCTAATGTTATGTAATTCCATTCTCAGAGTAAAGTTCGGACACGTTCAGGTGTCAGGAATCGTTCCTTAGTGCGATGGACTAAGCCACCTAAGGTGAATTTCTTATTACGAAGAGAGTCAATATAAAATCATCTGGCGCTACCACAAAGAATAATTGAGAAACCACGTCGGCGGTCATATTCAGAGAGCGATATCTGGTCACAACGTTCTTCGAAGATAGCATACTTGCGGTCGAATTTATCCTCAGTACTTCCACTGTATTTGTCAATACCCCCATTGTACGCTTTGAACAAGTTAGACAATGAGCTAAGTGTATATTTGGGTGAATGATCCAAGGTAGTAGTGTAGAGGTCACCGCCAACATCTTTGTCCCCGTTTTGTCCATTTAGTCATTCGGAGTTATCATTTCCATTATCCTTTCTTGTTCCATTACCATTGTTCTTACTGAACCTGTTTATATGTCCATAACATTGAATAGCAACCTTTGCCTTCGTGCCACAGACCTTTTCAGGATCTCCATGTCCTCTGGCATTGTATCATATAGTGCTTCTGCCATGAGAATTTTTCTGCCTTTCTCAACAAAGACACCTCTTTTCCTCAAAAGATCCCGGAGCTTTCTCTGAGTATTGGTGTGGAGTCCAATAAAATCATCCAATGCGAATGTTTCGAAGTCATCAGCATAGTATTCAGAGAGCACATCGCTGCTCCGGTCTTCTTAGGTGTAAATCTGTACACAGTACTTTGCGAACTCTTGTTAAAGCTGATCAGTAGCCCCTTCCGGCAGTCCCTTTTCGAATAAGTCTGACATGTCGTCTAGTTAGCCTGTGCGCGAAATTCGTGACCGTCCACTGTCGCACGACAGCGCAACAGCTTTGGCCGGGGGGGCTCGGAGCCTCTGCCGGTTTCCACTATCTACGCTTTACCTCGAATTTCACGCTCTACAAGGTCGGTTATAACCACATTTGAAGTATTCGGTATGTTTTTATGTTTCAATTGAAAGTTGTCTGGTCTGGTCCCTCCCAGCTGACCGACCACTGGTATTTCTTGAGAACTACGTGGATCAAAGTAAGAGCAAACAAATGCAAACAACGGAAGAGAGTGATTCCAGTTAACAATATGAATCCGAGCATTGAATCATCCGACATGAAATTCAAATGCAAAGCAATGAGAGTGATGTGAATGCAAGTATTAAATCATTCCGACAAGAAGTGTAAATCGAGAAGAGTAAACACGACAAATGGTCGGGTTGATTATCACGACATCTTGATAAGTGACAATTATAATAAAGGGGAACCTACAAAAGCCATCGCTTGGAACCCGATATTGGGGGCCTACACTACGTGGTACTTTTTCAGATTGGACAATAAAAACTATAAAAATGGCGGTATATTTACTGGTTTCATTTTAGAAACATTGCAGTGCTCCCCACCAATCAAATCAAAGTGCACGGACATTGAAGACATCATAAGGGAATGTTGTACGGATGTCCATCGCAGACCCTCCATAGCCCTATGTAGGGCAAGGAAAAGGAGCATGTACTCATACCGCATACAAAAACCTAACATTTGAAAATATTAGCCTCGGACTCTTTGACCTTGGCTATGATCTGCTCATCGCTGGCCAGAGTCCTGGGGAAGAAGCGCACGACTAGAGGGGTCGGTACTTGCAGCGTCATGGGCTGCCTGATGTCATTCATTTTATTGTCGACCTACCCACACTGTATGACAAGTACTGTACTGAAATGTACAGCAATGTACAGGTCCCTGTACAGTTTGAACTCTCTGATCCAAAGCCATGATCGGACCAGATCATCAAGCTGCAGCACCTCGAGGTATTTTTACCGAACACCTCTGTCGAGCAGCGTCTTCCTCGGAGGCAAAATTTTTTTGAGGAAGACAACTGCGTAGACATCCGTTCCGTAGTTTTAGCCGTCTTGGTCAGCGCTGGCACTTCTTTATTAAATCACACATCTATCCTACAACTAAATCTCTTATTGCACTATCTTGATTGTACAAGCTAGTAAGAGAGACCAACAGAGCAGGTTTCACGACAATCCGGATTCGAGAACCGTTAATTTTGTTACCTACGCCATTTCATTCCAAAGACAGCGCTCCCAATACATCCGTGAAAGATGCAGATCCCTCGTTCACAGTTCAAAGACAAGATCGAAAGGACATTAAGGAAGATCAACATAGTTTTTTTGCAATGTGGTCTTTCTATTTCACTCCTTTCTGCCGCCAAGTCTACTGTTGAGTTCTTCATGCCAAGTCTACTGTTGAGTTCTTCATGCGCGCAGAATCGCAAGATGGATTTTCGCAGGAGACCGCAAGCTTGGGCTCACCAGATGGAGAAGATGTGCACGAATTCCTCTTGGATCTCTTGCCGTCACCCTCGCAAGTGTTCAGTAAATAGTTCTTCACAATGCCAATGTTTCCTGTAACAGTGCTCTATGATGTTGCTAAATTATACTTGTTTGATGGTTTTCCGCAGAAGTATGGAGTCCAAGCCAAGCTTACTGAAGCTGATAGGACTGACCGGCGCATTATGCTGCAGACGTGGTTTTGTTTCTTCGTGAACTTTAATGCTGATTTTCGCCCCTTCGTTACTGAGAAGTTGAAGTTCAATCGTGTCATTCTGCTGGATAGAGACTCTGGTAATGTCCGTGGTCGAGGAGGGGTTTTGAGTGATGCAGATCGTAGTTTGGCTCCTCAGGAAGGTCAAAACGCACCTAGAAACAATATTACTGCCCAGCCGTCATTGACTAGCCATAATTCTGGTCTTGAAAATCCTCGTCAGGAGAATGGGTCTCCCATTTCGGCCTCGCAGGATCCGTTACGTCATTTTCTCGCAATGAAAGTTGGTGATCGTAATCCCGTGTCATTGCAACCCATGTCTGCTGGCCCGCACTCTGGGGCAAACGGTAATCACTAAGCAGGTAGTTCCCGTAAGGCGAACTACGTGCAGCAGATGTTCAAAGAGTGCAAGTTTACTGGTGATCTCAAAAAGAGCATAACGGAGAAAAAGAAACTGTACTCCATTTGTGCCCGTCAATACTGACTCTCGGCAACTCAGAAATCTGATTTCGTTGTCCACGTCTTTGATGGTGCTGCTAGGAAGTTTTTTTTGACAACTGTAGTGATGAAATGACTTTCAATGAAATAGATAAAACCATGTTGAACGAATATATGAGTGACGGAAGTCAGTTGAAGATAAAAGGAACTTTAGAGACGCTCCGCTTGCGCAGCTTCATGAAGGAAAGGAATATTTTGGATATATCCGAGCGCTTAACCGGGATAGTGAAGTATATCAATGAAATGTCCCCACATATTCCCCCGGACTTTCGCTCAGATGCAAATAAGGTTGACTATCTTCGCAAGGTGGTGACCGAGTTTCAGAACTAGTCAAGGGCACCGATCCAGAATATTACGTCACAGTCCTACAACTTCAACAAGTTTGTCACTACTCTTCACTAGTCTATACAGAACTTGCATCAGATTCGTCTTTTGACTGGAGGAACCGATAGGACCTCTGAGACCGGAATATTCCAAAGCGATAAAGATGGTGAGACCAATTTGATGCGGTATGGTAGGAACAATCGCAACTTTAGAGCCATAGGTCGCGATTATCTCCCCAATGGCCAGCGTGACCGTCATATTAGCTTTTCCTCGAAGGATTTTGAAGAGGCAAGTCGTAGGAACGAATGCGTCAAATGTGGGCGCCCTTGGAATCCGCGTCATAAATGTTCCCTCGAGGACGTTGAGAAACATGCTAGGACTCGATTGCAGGACGGTGATTCATCCGTCCATATACTTGCTGACTTCATTAATGCAGAGCAGCTCAACTCTGTTGACCCTGATGGGGGCTCCGATCGCGGCGAGAACCACGATGATCCAGAATTACCCGCTTTTGATTCCCATTTTACTGGTCAATTGGAGAGTGCAATTGAATCCATCGATGAAGGTATACTTTTGACTTATCTCGCGTCTACCATGGGTCCGAAACATCAATTTCCTAGCTCTATAGAGGAGTATTTTCGGCTATGCGGCGAGAGCTCCTCAAGTCGTTACCTCGTCGCCAGAAAAGAGTAAGATGGAAAAAAGGGTTCGCTGTGACAGGTAACCACGGGAAATCCCAATAACCGATGTTTACATTCAGAAGATCAGTCTGAGGTTAAATAAAGACACCCTATTGGCTTTCTTTGTGATATCGGTGCTCCTGAATTCGTTGTTGGACGAAAGGAGCTTAACAGGATCCTTAACGCGCTTTGTATACACAACAAGAAGATACTTCCATCACTTAATCGCTTTAGATTTGCTGATTCTACCTTCTATTCGCTTGTAAAAGTGTTAATTCCGTTACGTACCTCGTCTGGTATACCCTGTGTCTAAGTATAGTTGTACATTGTCAATGCTGACATACGAGAATTGCTCGGGCTTGCTGTTTTGGACAAAGGGTCAATGACGCCATGCACTCTGTCTAGCCGACGCATAAAGCGCGTCCTCCCCCATATTGGTCAAAACAGTAACAAAATTTACCTCGATGAGTAGCATGTACCGATGATTCGCTCAGCGTCAGTGCATCTATGCGCCGAGATGCACATGTAGACTATTATGTATTTCACCCAAGCACAACTGTTTAAATTATATCGATAATTTTTCCATCCAAGTGCCAAGAAATTGTTCAACCTCATAAAGAGATCCCGTCCAGAGCATGCTACGCAAGACAAAATGAAAACTCTAGAAGATATCTTCAAATGATGTGACCCCTGTCAACGCATTCAAAATGCCCCGAAAAGATTTAGAGTTACTTTTGGGGCGTAGAATGTACAGTTTAACGAGAGATTATTGCTCTATATCGTGTATCTCGATGGTGAACCCGTATTTCATATCGTAGATGAAGGAACTAAGTTCAGTGAAGCAAGTTTTTTGCCAAGCATTTTTACGGATGCAGTTTGAAAAACGCTCGTGAAGTGCTGGGCCTCGGTTTACACTGGAGTACCGAACAAGATTCTCACCGGCCGAGGGTCGCAACTCGGTGACCGCTTCATTCATATCACAAAGCTTTCTGATGTCGAGTTTGGCCAGACTGGAGTTGAATCCCACTCCAGTCTGGGGCTGGGGGAGAGATACCATGAGCCACTGAGATCTACTTTCAGGAGGATCAAGGTTTCTCAACCAAATATAGATAGAAATTTAGCGCTGTCGTGTGCTGTTAAGGCCGTGAAAGATACTCTTGGAGGGGAAGGTATCGTTCCACCTGCATTGGTGTTTGAAGAATACCCTCAGGTTTCGACAAGATCTGAATTATGCCCGACCAGAGGTACCCTTCAAGACCGAGCAGCTATCGCCAACGTAGCCCGAAAGGAGATGGAATCTCAAATGGTAGCTATAAAGCTTGAGCCGGCTCTCAGCTATGCTGTCCCGCCCGCCGCCGATCGTAGCTTCGAGCCTGGTGATAAGGTTCTTGTATGGAGAGAGAAGGTAGTAGCTAGCCGCATTGGCGAATGGCTTGGACCTTTTGAAGTGTCGAACGTAGACTACCATAAGAAATTGGTCTATGTGCGAGATGATGGTAATAATCCGGCAAGACCATTCAATTTCGCCCAAGGTAAACCGTACTTGTCCCCGGAATTCCTGCCCTATTCCTTTCTGTCTGACCTGGACAAGATTTTAAAAGGTTCTCGGTCTCTAGACGACGATATGATATTGGCGACTGAGGTGCTTGATCCTGATGAAGATCGCACCAGAAGTAAAGAGATGGATGAAGCAAAGAAGAAGTAAATAAAGGGTTTACTAGAGAGAGGAACTTTCAAGGTCATCCTTAAGGAGGGTGTCCCTCCTGATGGAAGTCTTCTTCCGGGACGATTCATACAAGCGATCAAGTCTACCATCGACGGAAAGACGAAGTACAAGGCCCGATATGTTACTGGAGGTCATCGAGACAAGGGGACAAACTGAAGGACATGCTTGTACATACCCCGTTGACACTACAACCGCAATCTGTACGTCTGCTTCTGGCTTTGGCGACAATATTTGGATTCTTTGTTTGGACTGCAGACATCAAACAGGCGTATCTGCATTCATCCGAATCGCTTGCCATGTAAGTATTCATTGAGAAGGTTGCTCCTGAGTTTCAGTTTAGCCCGGACCAATTCTTGCAGTTGCTATGTCCGCTCTATGGCCTATGTTATGCCGGCGACTTGTGGTACAAAACTTTTGACAAACACCATATAGAAGAACTGGGCATGAAACTATTCAGAATGGACCCCTCGTTTTGATATCTGCTTACGAACAGAGTGCTGCAGGGTCTAAGTGGAGGGTATGTCGATAATCTTGTGCTTTGCAATAATGAATCTTTCCGCAAGACATCCGCGTTAACTCAGAAGCAATTTGAAATGGCTTAAGATGAGGTTCTTCCGTCCGAGTTCACTGGCTTTGTCATTAATAGAGATGATTACGGTTGCTGAATCATGCATCAAAGCCAATACTTGAAAAATATGGAATTTATCCCTTATGATTCATCGTTTAAGCAGTTTTCCTCAATGCGCATGAAGTTGGAATGGTTGGCTAATACCCGGCCTGATTGTCTCTTTGAGATATCGCAACTGGCGCAGGTTACCGAGGAGAAGTTTGATAGTCAGCGCGCATCAATTATAAGAAGGCAAAACCGGGCCGTCAAATACGCCGTTGACAACCGAATACTACTTCGAGTCTGTCTTTTAGAGAAGGAGAGGTTGAAGGTGGTTAGCTTCTCTGACTCTTCGTTCGCCAGTAATGACGATCTATCGTCTCAGCTTGGACATATTATATTCTTAGGAGATGCGTCTAACAACTTTATCCAAATCCATTTCAAGTCTTAGAAGTCGAGAAGAGTCACCAGATCAGCTATGTCAGGAGGGGCGATAGCTTTTAGCGACATGTTCGATGTCGCCATTACCATCGCCCAAGATTTACAAAATGTTCTCAACCAAAATGTTCCCGTGCGGCTTCTAACAGATAGCAAGGGTTTATTCGGTGTTTTATCGAAATAATCTCGAACGTCCGAGAAGTGTACCATGTTGGACATTGCCGCAGCAAGGGAGGGTTTTCGTGAAAAGTTTTGTCAGAAGTAGCAAGAATGTTGCCGAAGGACTTACTAAGCTGATGACCCAAGCTTTACTTCGAAACGTAATTGGTACAGGTGAGATAGATTTGCAACCGGAACAGTGGATAATTCAAAGTTCAGAGGTGACCTGAACTGTTTACTTTGTTATCTGATAATCAACTCTTTCACCTCAGCTACTCTGAGATTTAGAGTATCATCACGACTACAGAGATTTAAGCTTTCGGAGCAAAGTCTTATGGAAAAAATCTCGGCCGAGTCAATTATGACCCTTCTTTTCCCATCTACCATAATGCAGTGGTCAACGAGATGCCCTTTGGTATGAAGAAGCCGTACTAACCACACCCCACTAATGAGGTTCTCAATTATGCTAAACGCTGCGTTAGCTGGATCGCTAGCTACGCGCTTCGCCTCATCGAATTTCCGGAAGCTAAGCCTCATGCCCAAGCTTTGCACAAGCGCAGAGGACCGTCCAATGCTTGTGGGTCTTAGGTGGGATTATTTCAGCTTATTTCTTACACATACAGCAGCATCATATCAGAGAAGAGAGTGCACCCCGTTCACGACCGACGCAGGTATGCAATCAAGTCTCCCTCTTACACCGAAAAGTTCCTCGCACTCGTCCACTTTAAATTATTTCAGCTTTGGACTGGATCTTCTTGCCCCACACACGGCAGTCCTTACAGATAATCCCTTATGTTGTTTTCATAAGTGCAGAATAGTGTTTAGGGCCGACGCGTCGAATCGGTTCCCATCCATGAACCGAAGGGATCGAGGGCCTGGGATGACACATTGTCGTGGGATTGGTTTGCCTGTCAATGGAGCCCCTCGTAAAACCTCAAATAAGACTGCTCGGAACCCCACACTTGGTGCTAAAAGAGTTTTGACATCAACTTACCCATAGCTGGACACATACTTGCACTGTGAGGAACAGCCATACCAAACACTCCGTTCAAATTTCTTTCTATTTACGGTGACCCCACTACCCCACATTATTTCATCGATGTCCCAATGTTTTTCCTCAAGTGATGGCCGCGCATCGTCCGATGATTCTTGGGAAACAATTCCCTCGTCCCTGCCGAATACCATAACCTCCGTCCAAGTGTCACTGGATTCCCCCACTGTCACTTGTTCCAACTGTTTGTGGACTTCTCTTCGTAGGTTTCCATTCATACATCCTTATTCTGCCTCTGGTTGCAAGTTTGTTTGATGATCACCCCCACCAACGCACGCCCGATAGCAACCTGCATCCACCGCACCATATCGATATTATCGAGACTGATCGATAAGAGAAGTGAAGGAAAATGCGAAAACGGGCGATACCACTTCACCCCGGAGGGCTATCGGTCGAACGTGCCAGAGTAGGGTTGGGTGGTTTTGTCCGCAGACATGCCCTTTTTATGTCAGTTTTAAAACTATCTCATGGGACTTGGGTGGGTGCCCATTTCAAATATTTTGGGCAGCTTTTTATTTTATTCATTTTGTAGTTGCGGTTTATGATTTGTTGAAATGGGGGAAGTGTCGACCTACTCACACTAGTCGTTTTTCCACTATGCTGAGACATAACTGATGCTAATGTTATGTAATTCCATTCTCAGAGTAAAGTTCGGACACGTTCAGGTGTCAGGAATCGTTCCTTAGTGCGATGGACTAAGCCACCTAAGGTGAATTTCTTATTACGAAGAGAGTAAATATAAAATCATCTGGCGCTACCACAAAGAATAATTGAGAAACCACGTCGGCGGTCATATTCAGAGAGCGATATCTGGTCACAACGTTCTTCGAAGATAGCATACTTGTGGTCGAATTTATCCTCAGTACTTCCACTGTATTTGTCAATACCCCCATTGTACGCTTTGAACAAGTTAGACAATGAGCTAAGTGTATATTTGGGTGAATGATCCAAGGTAGTAGTGTAGAGGTCACCGCCAACATCTTTGTCCCCGTTTTGTCCATTTAGTCATTCGGAGTTATCATTTCCATTATCCTTTCTTGTTCCATTACCATTGTTCTTACTGAACCTGTTTATATGTCCATAACATTGAATAGCAACCTTTGCCTTCGTGCCACAGACCTTTTCAGGATCTCCATGTCCTCTGGCATTGTATCATATAGTGCTTCTGCCATGAGAATTTTTCTGCCTTTCTCAACAAAGACACCTCTTTTCCTCAAAAGATCCCGGAGCTTTCTCTGAGTATTGGTGTGGAGTCCAATAAAATCATCCAATGCGAATGTTTCGAAGTCATCAGCATAGTATTCAGAGAGCACATCGCTGCTCCGGTCTTCTTAGGTGTAAATCTGTACACAGTACTTTGCGAACTCTTGTTAAAGCTGATCAGTAGCCCCTTCCGGCAGTCCCTTTTCGAATAAGTCTGACATGTCGTCTAGTTAGCCTGTGCGCGAAATTCGTGACCGTCCACTGTCGCACGACAGCGCAACAGCTTTGGCCGGGGGGGCTCGGAGCCTCTGCCGGTTTCCACTATCTACGCTTTACCTCGAATTTCACGCTCTACAAGGTCGGTTATAACCACATTTGAAGTATTCGGTATGTTTTTATGTTTCAATTGAAAGTTGTCTGGTCTGGTCCCTCCCAGCTGACCGACCACTGGTATTTCTTGAGAACTACGTGGATCAAAGTAAGAGCAAACAAATGCAAACAACGGAAGAGAGTGATTCCAGTTAACAATATGAATCCGAGCATTGAATCATCCGACATGAAATTCAAATGCAAAGCAATGAGAGTGATGTGAATGCAAGTATTAAATCATTCCGACAAGAAGTGTAAATCGAGAAGAGTAAACACGACAAATGGTCGGGTTGATTATCACGACATCTTGATAAGTGACAATTATAATAAAGGGGAACCTACAAAAGCCATCGCTTGGAACCCGATATTGGGGGCCTACACTACGTGGTACTTTTTCAGATTGGACAATAAAAACTATAAAAATGGCGGTATATTTACTGGTTTCATTTTAGAAACATTGCAGTGCTCCCCACCAATCAAATCAAAGTGCACGGACATTGAAGACATCATAAGGGAATGTTGTACGGATGTCCATCGCAGACCCTCCATAGCCCTATGTAGGGCAAGGAAAAGGAGCATGTACTCATACCGCATACAAAAACCTAACATTTGAAAATATTAGCCTCGGACTCTTTGACCTTGGCTATGATCTGCTCATCGCTGGCCAGAGTCCTGGGGAAGAAGCGCACGACTAGAGGGGTCGGTACTTGCAGCGTCATGGGCTGCCTGATGTCATTCATTTTATTGTCGACCTACCCACACTGTATGACAAGTACTGTACTGAAATGTACAGCAATGTACAGGTCCCTGTACAGTTTGAACTCTCTGATCCAAAGCCATGATCGGACCAGATCATCAAGCTGCAGCACCTCGAGGTATTTTTACCGAACACCTCTGTCGAGCAGCGTCTTCCTCGGAGGCAAAATTTTTTTGAGGAAGACAACTGCGTAGACATCCGTTCCGTAGTTTTAGCCGTCTTGGTCAGCGCTGGCACTTCTTTATTAAATCACACATCTATCCTACAACTAAATCTCTTATTGCACTATCTTGATTGTACAAGCTAGTAAGAGAGACCAACAGAGCAGGTTTCACGACAATCCGGATTCGAGAACCGTTAATTTTGTTACCTACGCCATTTCATTCCAAAGACAGCGCTCCCAATACATCCGTGAAAGATGCAGATCCCTCGTTCACAGTTCAAAGACAAGATCGAAAGGACATTAAGGAAGATCAACATAGTTTTTTTGCAATGTGGTCTTTCTATTTCACTCCTTTCTGCCGCCAAGTCTACTGTTGAGTTCTTCATGCCAAGTCTACTGTTGAGTTCTTCATGCGCGCAGAATCGCAAGATGGATTTTCGCAGGAGACCGCAAGCTTGGGCTCACCAGATGGAGAAGATGTGCACGAATTCCTCTTGGATCTCTTGCCGTCACCCTCGCAAGTGTTCAGTAAATAGTTCTTCACAATGCCAATGTTTCCTGTAACAGTGCTCTATGATGTTGCTAAATTATACTTGTTTGATGGTTTTCCGCAGAAGTATGGAGTCCAAGCCAAGCTTACTGAAGCTGATAGGACTGACCGGCGCATTATGCTGCAGACGTGGTTTTGTTTCTTCGTGAACTTTAATGCTGATTTTCGCCCCTTCGTTACTGAGAAGTTGAAGTTCAATCGTGTCATTCTGCTGGATAGAGACTCTGGTAATGTCCGTGGTCGAGGAGGGGTTTTGAGTGATGTAGATCGTAGTTTGGCTCCTCAGGAAGGTCAAAACGCACCTAGAAACAATATTACTGCCCAGCCGTCATTGACTAGCCATAATTCTGGTCTTGAAAATCCTCGTCAGGAGAATGGGTCTCCCATTTCGGCCTCGCAGGATCCGTTACGTCATTTTCTCGCAATGAAAGTTGGTGATCGTAATCCCGTGTCATTGCAACCCATGTCTGCTGGCCCGCACTCTGGGGCAAACGGTAATCACTAAGCAGGTAGTTCCCGTAAGGCGAACTACGTGCAGCAGATGTTCAAAGAGTGCAAGTTTACTGGTGATCTCAAAAAGAGCATAACGGAGAAAAAGAAACTGTACTCCATTTGTGCCCGTCAATACTGACTCTCGGCAACTCAGAAATCTGATTTCGTTGTCCACGTCTTTGATGGTGCTGCTAGGAAGTTTTTTTTGACAACTGTAGTGATGAAATGACTTTCAATGAAATAGATAAAACCATGTTGAACGAATATATGAGTGACGGAAGTCAGTTGAAGATAAAAGGAACTTTAGAGACGCTCCGCTTGCGCAGCTTCATGAAGGAAAGGAATATTTTGGATATATCCGAGCGCTTAACCGGGATAGTGAAGTATATCAATGAAATGTCCCCACATATTCCCCCGGACTTTCGCTCAGATGCAAATAAGGTTGACTATCTTCGCAAGGTGGTGACCGAGTTTCAGAACTAGTCAAGGGCACCGATCCAGAATATTACGTCACAGTCCTACAACTTCAACAAGTTTGTCACTACTCTTCACTAGTCTATACAGAACTTGCATCAGATTCGTCTTTTGACTGGAGGAACCGATAGGACCTCTGAGACCGGAATATTCCAAAGCGATAAAGATGGTGAGACCAATTTGATGCGGTATGGTAGGAACAATCGCAACTTTAGAGCCATAGGTCGCGATTATCTCCCCAATGGCCAGCGTGACCGTCATATTAGCTTTTCCTCGAAGGATTTTGAAGAGGCAAGTCGTAGGAACGAATGCGTCAAATGTGGGCGCCCTTGGAATCCGCGTCATAAATGTTCCCTCGAGGACGTTGAGAAACATGCTAGGACTCGATTGCAGGACGGTGATTCATCCGTCCATATACTTGCTGACTTCATTAATGCAGAGCAGCTCAACTCTGTTGACCCTGATGGGGGCTCCGATCGCGGCGAGAACCACGATGATCCAGAATTACCCGCTTTTGATTCCCATTTTACTGGTCAATTGGAGAGTGCAATTGAATCCATCGATGAAGGTATACTTTTGACTTATCTCGCGTCTACCATGGGTCCGAAACATCAATTTCCTAGCTCTATAGAGGAGTATTTTCGGCTATGCGGCGAGAGCTCCTCAAGTCGTTACCTCGTCGCCAGAAAAGAGTAAGATGGAAAAAAGGGTTCGCTGTGACAGGTAACCACGGGAAATCCCAATAACCGATGTTTACATTCAGAAGATCAGTCTGAGGTTAAATAAAGACACCCTATTGGCTTTCTTTGTGATATCGGTGCTCCTGAATTCGTTGTTGGACGAAAGGAGCTTAACAGGATCCTTAACGCGCTTTGTATACACAACAAGAAGATACTTCCATCACTTAATCGCTTTAGATTTGCTGATTCTACCTTCTATTCGCTTGTAAAAGTGTTAATTCCGTTACGTACCTCGTCTGGTATACCCTGTGTCTAAGTATAGTTGTACATTGTCAATGCTGACATACGAGAATTGCTCGGGCTTGCTGTTTTGGACAAAGGGTCAATGACGCCATGCACTCTGTCTAGCCGACGCATAAAGCGCGTCCTCCCCCATATTGGTCAAAACAGTAACAAAATTTACCTCGATGAGTAGCATGTACCGATGATTCGCTCAGCGTCAGTGCATCTATGCGCCGAGATGCACATGTAGACTATTATGTATTTCACCCAAGCACAACTGTTTAAATTATATCGATAATTTTTCCATCCAAGTGCCAAGAAATTGTTCAACCTCATAAAGAGATCCCGTCCAGAGCATGCTACGCAAGACAAAATGAAAACTCTAGAAGATATCTTCAAATGATGTGACCCCTGTCAACGCATTCAAAATGCCCCGAAAAGATTTAGAGTTACTTTTGGGGCGTAGAATGTACAGTTTAACGAGAGATTATTGCTCTATATCGTGTATCTCGATGGTGAACCCGTATTTCATATCGTAGATGAAGGAACTAAGTTCAGTGAAGCAAGTTTTTTGCCAAGCATTTTTACGGATGCAGTTTGAAAAACGCTCGTGAAGTGCTGGGCCTCGGTTTACACTGGAGTACCGAACAAGATTCTCACCGGCCGAGGGTCGCAACTCGGTGACCGCTTCATTCATATCACAAAGCTTTCTGATGTCGAGTTTGGCCAGACTGGAGTTGAATCCCACTCCAGTCTGGGGCTGGGGGAGAGATACCATGAGCCACTGAGATCTACTTTCAGGAGGATCAAGGTTTCTCAACCAAATATAGATAGAAATTTAGCGCTGTCGTGTGCTGTTAAGGCCGTGAAAGATACTCTTGGAGGGGAAGGTATCGTTCCACCTGCATTGGTGTTTGAAGAATACCCTCAGGTTTCGACAAGATCTGAATTATGCCCGACCAGAGGTACCCTTCAAGACCGAGCAGCTATCGCCAACGTAGCCCGAAAGGAGATGGAATCTCAAATGGTAGCTATAAAGCTTGAGCCGGCTCTCAGCTATGCTGTCCCGCCCGCCGCCGATCGTAGCTTCGAGCCTGGTGATAAGGTTCTTGTATGGAGAGAGAAGGTAGTAGCTAGCCGCATTGGCGAATGGCTTGGACCTTTTGAAGTGTCGAACGTAGACTACCATAAGAAATTGGTCTATGTGCGAGATGATGGTAATAATCCGGCAAGACCATTCAATTTCGCCCAAGGTAAACCGTACTTGTCCCCGGAATTCCTGCCCTATTCCTTTCTGTCTGACCTGGACAAGATTTTAAAAGGTTCTCGGTCTCTAGACGACGATATGATATTGGCGACTGAGGTGCTTGATCCTGATGAAGATCGCACCAGAAGTAAAGAGATGGATGAAGCAAAGAAGAAGTAAATAAAGGGTTTACTAGAGAGAGGAACTTTCAAGGTCATCCTTAAGGAGGGTGTCCCTCCTGATGGAAGTCTTCTTCCGGGACGATTCATACAAGCGATCAAGTCTACCATCGACGGAAAGACGAAGTACAAGGCCCGATATGTTACTGGAGGTCATCGAGACAAGGGGACAAACTGAAGGACATGCTTGTACATACCCCGTTGACACTACAACCGCAATCTGTACGTCTGCTTCTGGCTTTGGCGACAATATTTGGATTCTTTGTTTGGACTGCAGACATCAAACAGGCGTATCTGCATTCATCCGAATCGCTTGCCATGTAAGTATTCATTGAGAAGGTTGCTCCTGAGTTTCAGTTTAGCCCGGACCAATTCTTGCAGTTGCTATGTCCGCTCTATGGCCTATGTTATGCCGGCGACTTGTGGTACAAAACTTTTGACAAACACCATATAGAAGAACTGGGCATGAAACTATTCAGAATGGACCCCTCGTTTTGATATCTGCTTACGAACAGAGTGCTGCAGGGTCTAAGTGGAGGGTATGTCGATAATCTTGTGCTTTGCAATAATGAATCTTTCCGCAAGACATCCGCGTTAACTCAGAAGCAATTTGAAATGGCTTAAGATGAGGTTCTTCCGTCCGAGTTCACTGGCTTTGTCATTAATAGAGATGATTACGGTTGCTGAATCATGCATCAAAGCCAATACTTGAAAAATATGGAATTTATCCCTTATGATTCATCGTTTAAGCAGTTTTCCTCAATGCGCATGAAGTTGGAATGGTTGGCTAATACCCGGCCTGATTGTCTCTTTGAGATATCGCAACTGGCGCAGGTTACCGAGGAGAAGTTTGATAGTCAGCGCGCATCAATTATAAGAAGGCAAAACCGGGCCGTCAAATACGCCGTTGACAACCGAATACTACTTCGAGTCTGTCTTTTAGAGAAGGAGAGGTTGAAGGTGGTTAGCTTCTCTGACTCTTCGTTCGCCAGTAATGACGATCTATCGTCTCAGCTTGGACATATTATATTCTTAGGAGATGCGTCTAACAACTTTATCCAAATCCATTTCAAGTCTTAGAAGTCGAGAAGAGTCACCAGATCAGCTATGTCAGGAGGGGCGATAGCTTTTAGCGACATGTTCGATGTCGCCATTACCATCGCCCAAGATTTACAAAATGTTCTCAACCAAAATGTTCCCGTGCGGCTTCTAACAGATAGCAAGGGTTTATTCGGTGTTTTATCGAAATAATCTCGAACGTCCGAGAAGTGTACCATGTTGGACATTGCCGCAGCAAGGGAGGGTTTTCGTGAAAAGTTTTGTCAGAAGTAGCAAGAATGTTGCCGAAGGACTTACTAAGCTGATGACCCAAGCTTTACTTCGAAACGTAATTGGTACAGGTGAGATAGATTTGCAACCGGAACAGTGGATAATTCAAAGTTCAGAGGTGACCTGAACTGTTTACTTTGTTATCTGATAATCAACTCTTTCACCTCAGCTACTCTGAGATTTAGAGTATCATCACGACTACAGAGATTTAAGCTTTCGGAGCAAAGTCTTATGGAAAAAATCTCGGCCGAGTCAATTATGACCCTTCTTTTCCCATCTACCATAATGCAGTGGTCAACGAGATGCCCTTTGGTATGAAGAAGCCGTACTAACCACACCCCACTAATGAGGTTCTCAATTATGCTAAACGCTGCGTTAGCTGGATCGCTAGCTACGCGCTTCGCCTCATCGAATTTCCGGAAGCTAAGCCTCATGCCCAAGCTTTGCACAAGCGCAGAGGACCGTCCAATGCTTGTGGGTCTTAGGTGGGATTATTTCAGCTTATTTCTTACACATACAGCAGCATCATATCAGAGAAGAGAGTGCACCCCGTTCACGACCGACGCAGGTATGCAATCAAGTCTCCCTCTTACACCGAAAAGTTCCTCGCACTCGTCCACTTTAAATTATTTCAGCTTTGGACTGGATCTTCTTGCCCCACACACGGCAGTCCTTACAGATAATCCCTTATGTTGTTTTCATAAGTGCAGAATAGTGTTTAGGGCCGACGCGTCGAATCGGTTCCCATCCATGAACCGAAGGGATCGAGGGCCTGGGATGACACATTGTCGTGGGATTGGTTTGCCTGTCAATGGAGCCCCTCGTAAAACCTCAAATAAGACTGCTCGGAACCCCACACTTGGTGCTAAAAGAGTTTTGACATCAACTTACCCATAGCTGGACACATACTTGCACTGTGAGGAACAGCCATACCAAACACTCCGTTCAAATTTCTTTCTATTTACGGTGACCCCACTACCCCACATTATTTCATCGATGTCCCAATGTTTTTCCTCAAGTGATGGCCGCGCATCGTCCGATGATTCTTGGGAAACAATTCCCTCGTCCCTGCCGAATACCATAACCTCCGTCCAAGTGTCACTGGATTCCCCCACTGTCACTTGTTCCAACTGTTTGTGGACTTCTCTTCGTAGGTTTCCATTCATACATCCTTATTCTGCCTCTGGTTGCAAGTTTGTTTGATGATCACCCCCACCAACGCACGCCCGATAGCAACCTGCATCCACCGCACCATATCGATATTATCGAGACTGATCGATAAGAGAAGTGAAGGAAAATGCGAAAACGGGCGATACCACTTCACCCCGGAGGGCTATCGGTCGAACGTGCCAGAGTAGGGTTGGGTGGTTTTGTCCGCAGACATGCCCTTTTTATGTCAGTTTTAAAACTATCTCATGGGACTTGGGTGGGTGCCCATTTCAAATATTTTGGGCAGCTTTTTATTTTATTCATTTTGTAGTTGCGGTTTATGATTTGTTGAAATGGGGGAAGTGTCGACCTACTCACACTAGTCGTTTTTCCACTATGCTGAGACATAACTGATGCTAATGTTATGTAATTCCATTCTCAGAGTAAAGTTCGGACACGTTCAGGTGTCAGGAATCGTTCCTTAGTGCGATGGACTAAGCCACCTAAGGTGAATTTCTTATTACGAAGAGAGTAAATATAAAATCATCTGGCGCTACCACAAAGAATAATTGAGAAACCACGTCGGCGGTCATATTCAGAGAGCGATATCTGGTCACAACGTTCTTCGAAGATAGCATACTTGTGGTCGAATTTATCCTCAGTACTTCCACTGTATTTGTCAATACCCCCATTGTACGCTTTGAACAAGTTAGACAATGAGCTAAGTGTATATTTGGGTGAATGATCCAAGGTAGTAGTGTAGAGGTCACCGCCAACATCTTTGTCCCCGTTTTGTCCATTTAGTCATTCGGAGTTATCATTTCCATTATCCTTTCTTGTTCCATTACCATTGTTCTTACTGAACCTGTTTATATGTCCATAACATTGAATAGCAACCTTTGCCTTCGTGCCACAGACCTTTTCAGGATCTCCATGTCCTCTGGCATTGTATCATATAGTGCTTCTGCCATGAGAATTTTTCTGCCTTTCTCAACAAAGACACCTCTTTTCCTCAAAAGATCCCGGAGCTTTCTCTGAGTATTGGTGTGGAGTCCAATAAAATCATCCAATGCGAATGTTTCGAAGTCATCAGCATAGTATTCAGAGAGCACATCGCTGCTCCGGTCTTCTTAGGTGTAAATCTGTACACAGTACTTTGCGAACTCTTGTTAAAGCTGATCAGTAGCCCCTTCCGGCAGTCCCTTTTCGAATAAGTCTGACATGTCGTCTAGTTAGCCTGTGCGCGAAATTCGTGACCGTCCACTGTCGCACGACAGCGCAACAGCTTTGGCCGGGGGGGCTCGGAGCCTCTGCCGGTTTCCACTATCTACGCTTTACCTCGAATTTCACGCTCTACAAGGTCGGTTATAACCACATTTGAAGTATTCGGTATGTTTTTATGTTTCAATTGAAAGTTGTCTGGTCTGGTCCCTCCCAGCTGACCGACCACTGGTATTTCTTGAGAACTACGTGGATCAAAGTAAGAGCAAACAAATGCAAACAACGGAAGAGAGTGATTCCAGTTAACAATATGAATCCGAGCATTGAATCATCCGACATGAAATTCAAATGCAAAGCAATGAGAGTGATGTGAATGCAAGTATTAAATCATTCCGACAAGAAGTGTAAATCGAGAAGAGTAAACACGACAAATGGTCGGGTTGATTATCACGACATCTTGATAAGTGACAATTATAATAAAGGGGAACCTACAAAAGCCATCGCTTGGAACCCGATATTGGGGGCCTACACTACGTGGTACTTTTTCAGATTGGACAATAAAAACTATAAAAATGGCGGTATATTTACTGGTTTCATTTTAGAAACATTGCAGTGCTCCCCACCAATCAAATCAAAGTGCACGGACATTGAAGACATCATAAGGGAATGTTGTACGGATGTCCATCGCAGACCCTCCATAGCCCTATGTAGGGCAAGGAAAAGGAGCATGTACTCATACCGCATACAAAAACCTAACATTTGAAAATATTAGCCTCGGACTCTTTGACCTTGGCTATGATCTGCTCATCGCTGGCCAGAGTCCTGGGGAAGAAGCGCACGACTAGAGGGGTCGGTACTTGCAGCGTCATGGGCTGCCTGATGTCATTCATTTTATTGTCGACCTACCCACACTGTATGACAAGTACTGTACTGAAATGTACAGCAATGTACAGGTCCCTGTACAGTTTGAACTCTCTGATCCAAAGCCATGATCGGACCAGATCATCAAGCTGCAGCACCTCGAGGTATTTTTACCGAACACCTCTGTCGAGCAGCGTCTTCCTCGGAGGCAAAATTTTTTTGAGGAAGACAACTGCGTAGACATCCGTTCCGTAGTTTTAGCCGTCTTGGTCAGCGCTGGCACTTCTTTATTAAATCACACCTCTATCCTACAACTACCTCTCTTACTGCACTATCTTAATTGTACAAGCTAGTAAGAGAGACTATTTGTCAAACCGGCATAGGTCCGGTCGCGCCCGATCACGCTTCAAATGGTGGTCAAAGTTTGCCAACTTAGAGGATGCAAGGCACCACCCATCACGAGTCGGGGCTCGCTGCCCATCAAGTGGACCTCATAAATTTTCGGTCCTTGAAAGCCACCATATCTTCATTTGTATAGTAGGACGGATCCATCGAGTGTCTGCCGAGGATTTTTTAAACACGATGAGAGCTGAGAGGCGGTGGGGTGTTGTAGGAACCGGATCCTGCCCCACAACTCTGCAAAGAGGACGGTTGTGTGGTAAAGGTGATATCAGGTTGAGGTTGCGCCTGTCTCGTACCGTTTGTCGTGGACAGAGGTACTGCACCATCTTGCACAGTAACCTCACCTTCTCCAGGCTTGGGTGTGGGAGGTTTAGGCGTATCTGAAGATTGGAGAGGTTGGCGTGGACGTAGAAGTAGGAGTTGTTGGTTGACTACCCTCCTGTATGGGGGATATCAATGTTGCGTTGTGAGTGGGGGACATCTTGTATTGAACGGGCTCAGTGCTGGGTCTCTACAATGCAAAAGGGAGAATTTGGAGAGGGGGGGAGGACAAGGACAACCTGTGAGGGCAAGTGCTTGGGAACTGTAGGGTGCTTGAAAACGAAGGGGATGAGGATGAGGGAGCAGAAGATTTTGGGAAGCCGGTTCGGCTGTTGTGGTGAAGTCGGAGAGATCAGGAACGTTTTTTTTGCGTTCCAGACTTAACAATCCGTAGGCAACAAGCTGCCCACGGATAGTTAAGTTGAGCATCAACATTGCACAGTGTTTTTGCCGACACAGATGTCTATAAGAGTCTAACGGACTGTCCAGCGCAGTGGTTAGCAAGTCACTACTATCTGTGCAATCGGACAAGCGGTGTGGGTGAATCTTTTTCTTCTTTAACGTAGAAGCTGCTCTCTAATTTCTGCCGTAGCAAAGACCTATCTAATTGAGATAGTTCTATCTTCCCGAGAAGGCCAATACCTTTATCCGCCCTTCTCCGATGAGCTGGCAGAGCGTCGTATGCATAGCCATGGCTCCTCCCTTTCTGTCTTTTTGGGAGTTCTCTACGAGTTATATTGGTGCGAAGGCACCTTAACCCCACTTTCTCACAGCCCTTTTTCACATTCAGCGCACACTCGCATCGCAGCGTGCCTCTATTTAGATGAATACTTACCAGATGTAGATCTGGTGTGCTTCCTGTATAGAATTTGCGCTAAAAGCGATTCAGCTTGCGGGCTTCTTCAAAGCTAACGTTTCTCAAGTCACTATGGAGTTCTCTAGAATTAACTGGAGGATGCGATTGCGAAAAACTGGGCTACAGATCCCGCGGGAGCGGCTATTGAGAATTGCAGCTGACCTGGAGGATTTGAAGGTGCAAATAACGCAAAGGTCGAAGAGCAGGAACGTATTTTGCGTGAAAGCTGAGAAGCGGACGGGCGAAAAGGAGGCATGAAAGGCATAAGTAACACTAGCCTAGTTCGTTACGATCCATGTTCCCATCTTGCATCCTGTCAGCTCGTATGTGGAGGGGAAAATGACGCGTTTTGCATGTGGTACAGCAGCAAAGAAAGATGTAAATCATGTCCTCTTCAGGTGTGCGTTGACGAACGCCGCTCTTCTTAACGAGCTACCATCACGGGCAGAGAGAGAGAGCAAACTGTGGATAAATATGGTCAGGAAATGGCCGTAAAGGTTTTTGGCCTTCTTATAGAGAGAGAATTACCTTTAGAAGTACTTCTCATGTCACCTTGGAATAAGTGGTGGCAAAAAATAATAAAGAAGAAGGAAGCTAAAATTCTCCTCAGACTCTTGTGGTACTAGCCTCTTCAATTTTTGCGGAGCTTTCAAAGATGCTTTCACATCAATCATGGCGCACTTTAATTTCACCTGCTCTTTCATCGGAATTTCAACCCCTTGCTTGGCGAGCTATTTTACTCTTTCGTTCTCAGTAATCCCATGATGACTCGGAACCAGTAACATATGTCTGAGCAAGCGATGCAGAGTTCACATATGTGAGGTCACATGTGTGAACTCTGCATCTCCAGGATGTACATCATTTTAGCGAGACTTTGGTCATGAGACGGACGGTTGGTGTCCGATTCCCTTTTTGTGCATCTACAGATGCAAATGAATCTGTGAATATCCCGACATAACCATCGACCTACTCTGGGAGGCTGTCAATTGCATCACTTAAAGCGATAATTTCTGCAATGTAAGAGCTAACATTGACCGCTGTGGCCACTATCTCCTGTACTAGTTTTCGGTTACCGTACATACAACTGTAGATCATCTAGAGAGAGAAGGGAATTCTCTCAGATAACAGGGGACCTTTATTTTAGAATTACAGAAATATTTATTAATAAATAGTCGGTCTGCTAAAACAGACTCAGCCTGGGATAGGTTTTGCAGCGACCACCATAGGTGGTTGAGCCCCCAAGTGTAATAGTTTACGCGGAGTGGAGCAAGAGAAAAAATTGCAATGGACAAAATGCCAAGAAGACATGTTGAACTTCTTCTTCTGACCTAAATCAGTGTTCTCACACTAGCCCATCGGGTAGTTAATAACCGTAGAACAAGGACATTATTTCCCATTTGCGGCTACAACTGCAGGGTTTCTAAGCCCCCTAGCTCAGGCCCTCGTAAGGAGTAAGGAGACCAGCTAGAGAGAAAAGGATAGTATGAGCGAAGTCCCTAAACGGCAAATAGAACGAATCCTCCTCACTCAGATAAGCTCTGACATCCACGAATACTCCCCTCTGGCAATTAACTATTGCGATAAACTTCCTTTTACTGACAGATAACTGTGTCTTTTAGCTAATCATCCAAGGCCTAAATCACCGACTTCCCAGGGCAGTACGCCCGGAAATTCGGTCCCTGGTCTACGATTGTTGATTGCTAAGCCAGTTTATTCGAGTACCTCTGAGCTAATTTGGACTGAGAGAATGTGTTTGAATTGTTATTCCGGCACTTCGCTTGCTGAAGCTTTTTCCCGCGCTCTTATGCGGATTAGAGCCTGTGCCTGGGGAATCAGGACACCTACAGTTGCGGCTGCAAATGCTTGGAATTCAATAGGGGAGTATGGGATGACAGGGTCTCCCTTTATTTCTCATCTTTCGCCTTTTCGGGCGAGACCAGGATTCCATTAGCGTCTTACGTCAATTCTCGCAGACTGGCTGGGGCGTATGTCCAGGTGAAAGTGACATCGATGGCCAATTTTTGGTGTATCCCCTGCATCTCAGTGCGCGGTTCTGCACAAAGGTCCGGCCGTAGGTTTGCGTTTCCGGTCAGGTCACCTGCCAACCCACGGCGTGTTGTCTCGAAAAAGATTTGAATTCGGATTGTGTGCCGCCGTATAGGATGTGTGCAATCCTTCGAAGCAGGCTGTTATGGCGTCTCGTGAATCTTGTGCTTCCTCTGTTGCAGACACTTGCGTGGTCTCCCAATGGGTCCATAAAATGCCGTCCTTGGTGGGGCTCTCTTTTCTTCGACTGATCTGTGTGTCTCTGCTCGCGTAGATGGTTCGCTGAGCTATGAGGTGCGTATTTATGGCAAAACGGGAACCACTTAGGTGATTCCGGTGTGGAGGATGGGAAGATTGGGAGCCGTAGACGTCGCTGCATGGCGGCTCGCCAGAAGCGGGGCGTAAGTCTTGCAAGAAAATGTTCTTAGCGAAGTAATGGGATGTGTTGAGAATAGTAGGTTAGCTAGTGGTTCGCAGCCTTGGAAGATATGAGCCCTCAACTTTTGTTTCTCGTGGGCGCCCTGGGGTTTATCAGGGGGTTGTATCGTGGAGGCTGTACTGCTGCGTGACAGCAGAAGGGCCGTGTACTGTGATTTGTGGACAAGACGCAGTAAAAATCGTTGTGTACGGGGTGATGTATGGGTTTCGTCATGATGGGTCGCTCAGTCAATGAGTTTGTTACCTGTGAAAATTTCCTCGCCTTCGTCTGCGCTACTCCTAGGAAAAACTAGGCAATAATAGGGTCCGAGGGCTTGGGCGCGCAGAAGGGGGTAAGTCTGTGGAGTAAGCGTTGAATTAATCGGTGCGTGTCGATAACTGAGGATGCGTACGCGGCATATCTTGAGTTGTAGGCGGATGTGAGTCCAAGTCCGGACTTTGTCATTGATAGTTGTAGGAGCTCTCTTGCCGTTTTAAATGTACTGTAATAGTCTCGGTACAATTAATCGTGGTTCTTGTGTCGATTAGATGACAAAATTACTAGCTGTAAACAATACAGACAGAATCTGAGATATGAAAACTATTAATTTTTAGACATTCCCTATAATCTACCATTCTATAATTTTCGTGTTTATGATGATAATTCGTTTAACTTCTCTTTATTTATATCACTTCTGTTACATTCAAAGGCTCTGGCGTTATTGAATTTCAAATCAACATCATGTTCGTCTGAACAGTTTCGCAGAGTCACTCCGCTTGTCTTGGGACAAGTTTTTGGTGTCTAGCGGAAAACATCTAATCTTTTCCCCATCGGGATGTTCTGCGTAGCAAGAAGTTGTACCAAGAAGGGGAGAATTGATTGAGGTGTTTTGGCAAATGGACAATCTTCCAAAGGCTCCATTGATGTGGTATATGGCTTATGTTCTGTTCGTTGAAGAGTACTCATTATCGTCAGCAATTGGAAGGGGTGTCATTCATTACCCCGATAACCATGACTGGGTTTTGCAGGTTGATAAAGTTGACTTTCTAGAAGGATAACTTCTTCAACTCACTGACAAAGAGGCAAGTGATGATGTTAATTGTAACGAAAAGCTTTCTTGGAGATTTGCAGATAGCACTATCCGAGACGCTCCGATTCAGATATCTCCTTGTTCATTTGACCCCGATTGGTAATGTGGAATCCAGGCCGGAAACGACTTTCCTCTACAAGGGAAATTGCATTCAGGAAACAACTTGGAAAGTGATCTGAAGAAAATGTGAATGGCATACTCGACACTGATACGTCAGGCAGACTCAATGAAAGCTGAGCTCGACATCGTCAGAGTCCGCCTTTCTCTGTTGAGGAACTATGGAAAGGGAGGAGTACCAGATGTTGAGAGGGGTAGATTTTTTCTATCGCAGTCGCAGCGTGCGCTTGCACTGCGATATGAGAAACCTGTTAAGGCGTTGAGTCTGGATCTCAAACAGGAGAAACGGCAGACCGTCCTTCCTCAGAAGGGATATTTCGTTGAATTGGTGAAAGCCAGAATCGCATGAGATCTTGCAGAATTCTCAGGTATGGCGCGCGCTATCCGGGATACGGTTCTTCGCGAATAAGATGCCTTTTTCTACCCAATTTTTTCTGGGACACAGTTTCCGTCTGCTTCAATTTCAATTTTTTTATCAAGTTCGCTACGTTCAGCAGTTTATGCGATCCTATGCATATCGTATCCCATTCCGATAGACTCAAAATGGTTCTCAAGTGCGGACGGGGAACAGATGGTGACATTTTCAACATTCTTTGATGCATAACAAGCGGTTCCCGAAAAAAGGACCCTTCCTTTATAATCGTTGGTGCCATTATCGATCCTAATCATGTGCAGAGCAATGTCGAAGATTTAAATGCTGATCAGGAGTCCATTTTACGTCACAGTGACTGCTATGGACATGAAATGGGCAAGGATAAGGCGAAAGCATCTGAAGGTACCATAGACCGGGTGAGTGATGTCGGACACTTTGAAGATAGCAGTGCTGCTACGCAACTTCAAGGGCATGATAGCTGTGGTAACTTCGTGGAAACAGAGCGTCGAGTCAGGATTATTCTTGTACTATACCGGTCTCAAAGGCTGTATCAAGAGAATGACCGTTCGTTTACTTATTCCCTGAAAGAGGAGAAAGTCAAGCAGAAGTGGTCTTACGACCCCCGGATTGCCAGGGACAAGGCTCATTCAATTCCTTGAACATCCGATGGCGCAGAGAAACCCAGCCGGGAAGGGCATGATCCTCTGAAATTCAATGTGACGATGTAGTTTCCGGTTACTTGGAAGTTTTCCTCCCTTTCCTACAAGCGCATAGAAGTTTACTTTGCACAGATCTCGGTGGTAACGCGGGTGATGAGTTTCTTATTGGATGGAAAAATGTAAGACTGCTGCGTTATATTTCTACAACTGTACTCTAATTCCATTATTCATCGGAGATAGATGAACCAACTAGTATATTTACATCTCGTTTGGAACAGATGTTCCTTGGAATTATCTCTGCTTTAATTCTTGCATAACCTTGTAATTTGTACCATGGTCAGTTCATGACATTGCAACATGGCGACTTGTGTTATGAATTTCAACTGAAACCAATGGTATCATTTACGTTACTTATGACAATGAAGTACAGTACTGTACACATGGTCATTATGCGTTCAAATAAGAAGCATGCTTTATACCTTGGGCCTTCACATAGTGTACGATGGGTAGCTGAAACCATCGTACAAAACCCTGCATAGGGCTATGGAGGGTCTGCGATGGACACTACGCACATCGGACCTTTCTGATGTCTTCAATGTCTGTGCACTGTGAATTGATTAGTGGGGAGCACTGCAATTTTTTTAAATGAAACCAGTAAACATACCGCCATTTTTTATAATTTTTATTGTCAAATCTGAAAAAGTACCACGTATTGACAGCAATTGCTTTTATTTTTAACGCAGAGATGAAAAGAGAACTTATCGCTAGGTTAGTAGAGGCAAGAATGTTACTCAACTGAACCGTTTTTCTTGTCTTGTCAAACTTCCATTCGACATTCCGAGTTCCTTACCCCCTGGCTTCGATTCTAGATTCATTCCCAAGAAGTATTGGCACTTAACAAAACTAGGATTCACTTAGACAAGAAAGGTTTGGCGTAAGATGCGTTGTACCGTAGTCTAGCACGACGAAATATGAATACAGAGGGCGGAAAACATAGCTCACTTTCCAGCGACTACAGTTCTGTTACCGTCGTGTTTGTTGTGAAGGTTATATTTCTTTATTCCGTTTCCGAAGCCTTCGTGTCAGGTCATCAATTCTTGTTTGTTTTCTATGAATCACTAATACTCTTATTTACGAGTCTTCGACGAAATTTTGGATTGGGAGGATTTAAATAGCAATTCCTGGTATTGTGACTAGGGCTTTCTTATATTCCACATTTCGATCTTACTTTGTTAAATTCAGTAGGCTCAGAACGATGGTTGAGAAATGATCGAATTTAATCGAAAAGACTGGATGAAAAGTGTCCCATGTTGCATTGTCAGAGGGGGTTGTCTTGATGGCGTTGCATACAGGGTTCATCTGAGGTATAGATATGGATGAAACTAGTAACGTAACATCAATTTCTTCAGGTAGCTTCGTATCTATGCTTTCTATTTTTTCTACGATGCCTTCCATCTTATCAATATTTTTTTCAATGTTTTGATCAATATTTGTATATCGAATCGCGAAGAGTTCACGTATTTTTGAAATATGGGATCTAGTATATTTTGACGTATACCTGTCGCAAAGTAGTTTGTTTCATTATGTCATGAGCATATACAACGAGTAGTTCTTCATTGGAAAGAGCGACAACGATTATACAACTGGCTTTCTTCTGCTCGTTTTCGACCACCATGCTTTTTCCGCCGTCGCTTGAGAATAGGTTTCGAATTTGTTGCCGGAAGTTTCCGATACCTTTTGGCGTCATGAGCTACTTCGATTCTGATGTTCCATAACTTTTAGTCTTTCTTTTCATCAAACGGTTTGATGCCAATATTATCCTTCTCAATTGTGATAGAGGACGAAAAGAATGAAATTAGTTTTGACTTGCACATTAGTGCTGTTCGTAGTCCCAATAATCTATTAGAGGTAATTAGCATATTTTTAACGGGCGACTTGTCTCTTCGTTTCAGTAACTATTTTCTTGTATTTAAGAACTTTATGTGATGCAACGAAGTGTAGTTGAGTTATTACGAATGGTTGTAAAGTTACGACCGTACAATATTAAATACAAATTGAATCAACACAAGTTAGCATGAACACTTGTGATACTAACTAGCATTAACACTTGTGATACTAACAGAATCAAAATACAGATATCTGAATCACCAGCCTGGCATTTGTAGCCTGGAAACCCATCTCAGCGATAGTGGAGAACTAGTACTTGAACTTACCTGCTATCGCCGGAAATAAGTAGAGTTCAGGAAAACCATGGAGCAGTAATTTACTGAATATGAAACTGTATTAAGCAACTTTTTTTCATTAATTTTAGACCCAAAATTTTCTTATTGGTATTCTACATTAAGGTTTTCAGTGACCATTATCATCACATGAGGTCAAAAATGCCTCATATGAGGATATCAAGATGCAAGATAGACAACAAGCAATCTATGAGCTTTACGCCTTCCCGTTGTTTACATATTTATGCGTAAGAGAGACAAGAAAAGAGAACTGGAGGAATACGAGGGATAATCATACACACCTGGTATGAAATTAACGGTAAAACAGAATCTATTAAAAAGCGAAATGTTGCAATAAATTTTGGCGAAAAAAGAAAAGAAGCATTTTTCAATGAATATTGCGACAGTCCCGCAAAAATTAAGTAACAGAATTAGTTTTGATTTCTGTATCTTTAACGGTCACAACTTTGTCAAAAATAGCATCGAAAAAGAAAAAATGAACCCTTCTTTCATAGTAATGTGCAAGAAGCTGAGAAAAAGTTAAAATATAACACTATGACAGGCCAAACCCAGAATTGAATAACTCTTTCTGTCGTCCTTTGTGAGTTACCTAATTTTTAGGTCCAATCTCAGTAGCCTCCTTATTCTTGTAACCACTCTTTTACCGCTCTGTGTATATAACGTCCATCCCCTAGCGCCTTCACGACTCCAATACAGACTGTCATTTGCCTCATCGCTGTTGTCACGTAGACTGTCAATGCATTTTGCCATGAAGAAAGGTGGATAAAAGTCGGCAACCTGAATCGGATACAATAGTGGACTCTGAAAAGAAAAATGCTCCCTGTAAAAGGGAAAAAAAAGCCACAGTTTTTCTCAGTCGGATAATATGGCAGAATAAATGTAAGCAAGCCTCTACAACTATAACACCAAAATCAGCGTTAGAGGACTATCAGAAAACGAATCGCCAGGTACTTACTTCGTACACCTTTGGAATAGGTGAAACTTAAATTAATTCAGAGTGAATTTCAGCAAATAAGATCTCTAAAGCATATAAGAATTTTTCGGAAGTTTCAGTCAGCAAAACTAAAACTCTTGTAGAGGATGCAGATTTGATATCTCGTGAAAATTTTCTCATGGTGATTCTTGGAGTTTCGAAAAAAACGAAGAGAAGTAAGATTTGAGTGCTGGAGTAATTTCAGTATAAGGATCTTATTTTGAACGATTTATGAAATTTTTTGTGCAGTGGTCTTGTATCTTGTGTTTGATTCTCAAATTACAGCTTTTCGAAGGAGAATGACAGAGGCAGAATTTCGTTCCTCGCGGAATATTTAAATATACATTGGTTATAGCCGACATTACAGACACATTCTTCAAACGCTGTTATAGTATGCTCTATCACAACTTAATGCGTCTCTCTGAAATTTTTGCTATTTAGTGGAAGATTCAATTTAAAAATATTGCCCATTGATGACCTTGCAATTTTTACAGGATTATTTCATTTTTAACAGCTTTCGTTTATCATTTATCTCTGCCATCCGTATATTTCTACATCGACGAGGCAGCGGAAGCTTTTAATAGGTCTTCGCAGGAATATTTCTTATATGACAACGAGGATTGGCCCCGGAACTCATCCGAATGATTTCCGCGGTCAGGACGCTGAGCTTTTAGAATATTTTGCGCGTCAGTAGACGTAATCACAATCAGAATTGTGGAGTAAGATGTTTCTTGCGTACCGAACGCGTAGTAGTTCTCCAATCGATAATTATTTTCGCGATAGATGTAAAAGCTATTTTTTATTCGTTTTATCGCTTTGAGCTCGTCTTACGCTTTAAAATTGCCTCGACACACGATTTTACAACATATAAAATCAGTCTTCTGTTTTAATTATTTGAATGGGAAATTAAAGGTCTTCTTCTCGATTTCTGGATCACCACAGATGATTCATATCGCTTCAAACGCCATTTACTAATTCCGTAGCCAGGAAGACTTTTATCGATTGCCAAAGACTTTTTTAACTGTCTGCAGTACTCAGTACGCTCTTTAAATTGAGAAAGCATTTTTTGTGCTTTTCAGAGGTGATATAACTGTTGGAGGCCATTGCGATAAATTGGAGAATAAAAAGCTGGACTTTTTATGGTTTTCAAAGAGTTTCACAAGATAACATTCGACCATTTAAATGATAATGAAGTTACGGTTTCTTCTGGAATGTAAAAGGGCAGCCGCACGTACACGGAAGACAGAGAAAGTTATTAATAAAATGAATGGGAGCTACAACAAAATTTTCTGCATGTGCGAAGAAGATATTTGAATTGTTCGACTCCTTTTGCTTAGTTTACGTGAGAAACCGAAAAATATGTGTAACGCCTACTGATTTCAGACTACCTATCATCACTGCCTCCAATTTTATAAGTGTTATCCTATATTTTTTGGTCTTTTAGTTTGCATACTTTCTGCTTCCTCGACTCGAGCACAGATTGAGTGATCTTTGCAAGAGTAATGGACGTGATTCTCTCTATTGTCTCCATAATATTAGCATCTACCTCCATTAAGTTACTAATGGTTGCAGCTACATTTTTTTCATTTACACTTGAAGTGTATCAGGTGCATAGGATTTGTTTAACGTTGCATTTGAAATTATTATGGGTTGCAGGCTGGAGCTGCTCGTAGTGATTTTCGACAGGGAAGAACCAACTGAGGAAACAAAACCTTCCAGTCTCTTACTTCGAGCTTACATAAGCTGATCTGCAGAGTTTGACCGACAACTAGCAACAATAGTGCCAATAACAGCTTTAATTTTTGCTTCATTAAGAATCATTTCCTGAACCGAATCTAGTTTTTCATTTCGCATTTTAACAAAAACAAAGTGAATTAAGCACATACTGTGGTTCTATGGGTGAGCGACGGAACTTTCACAGGATCAAACTTTCCGTACTTCGAGAAATTGTTTCATTAAGTAGTTTAAAATGATCTCAGCTTATTCTATCACAGCTTAGGAATCTTAGAATAGCGCATTGAAGAGCTAATGTATGGTAAACCTTTTCAATCACATCTTCTTTTACTCCATTTGCTGGATCCAGTAGCGAAGGGTACGACGTGACCGATTCGGAGCCCGCTGTTGGAAAATAAAGCTCTTTGCGTATATATTGAGATTGTCGTGGCCGGATCCACACATATATGCTCATTTCGTTGATGCAATAAACCATAATTTTTTCACGTTCGCAATTTTTGCCTTACGGAAACGCGAAGCGATAAATTTCTTAGCTGCAGAGCCATAAAAAAATAACATGAAGGAGTGCTTCAGAATTCAATGCTTGAGGCAACTTGCATAAATGTGGGGTAAAGTACTGCTACGAGCTTCTGTCAATTTCCGTCAACAAAACAGCCCCATTTTTTGTGAATGTGAAGATTTCAGAAGAACTCATTCTCAACATGAAAATTACGGTAATCTTCACGGATCCAAATAGGTTTCGTTATGAATACCAAAGGATACAGTGTATGCTTCATCCTCATCGTTATTTGGAAGGAAGGAAGCGATAGATGACTATGGTCATGGTTTGATTTCTGGTTTTGTGTGGGTATGGAGAGACCGGTTTGTTGCGGCTTGCGGCATTGGAGACTCAGTTTGACTTTGCGTTTGGTTCGGTTACCGAAGGAAGAAAATAATTCTCGATGAAGGAAAGCTGGTGCTATCATTTCATGTTTTTTAAAGATAAGACGAGGAAACAGGGAGAGTTGAGGAAGGTTTATTCACCACTATAACCTTTTCAGATGCATAATGTCTTCAATACTCGCCACATCCAGATTTGGATTGTGTAATCAAGATTTATGCTTGATATTTCAAGTTCAATACTGCAGAAAAAATTATGCATGTATCTAAAAAAAAGACAATTTCAACAACTGGTTGAATAAAATAATTCTAATGAGTTACTTCCAGCAATACATAATAATTATCATATACTCGTTTATCTATGAACGTTTTTGCTGGAACAAAATTAAGGCAAGAAAGAGATTCAGGACTCTCTGGTCTGAGCTTTCATTGCATTTTGTTGCATTTCGATGGATGTGAGCAGAAATTTAATACTCTCTCCATGAAATGGTATCCTTTTGACTGTAGATATAATTAAGAGCACGTTCGAAGATTTTGAAGATTTTGCAGAGTTTTGACGGCACAGTAGAACAAATATATCCTAATTAGTAAGAACAGAACATAAGTAACTGACTGTGATATCCTTTAAATTTGGCTGGTTTTGGAAGTGGCATGACCAGTTTGATAATCTTTACTTCACAAGAAATGTATGTGCGTTTCAGGGACTGGTCTGATATTCTCGCATTTCGGTCTGCGGGCCGGTTCAATCAGGTCAGCGAGAAGAACTTTGAAGCTTCTTAACAACTTCATCTAGTCCAGTGAAGCTAAACTCCCTACTCCTTCGCCTTCCATGTCTCAGTGAGGGTCCTGGTCACCTGAATAACTTTACTTGAAGACAAAATCGTACGAAAATAAATTGAATTTGATGAATATTTGGCTAGGATCTACCCTTTTGTGCCACATGAGCCACATGGAGTTAATGAAAGGATAGAATTTGCAAAGCGATGGATTAAAATGTGACACCGCAGAGCCGCTGGTAGATGCACCAGCAGATCAAACCTTTGGGAGGGCGGCCCTGGCGTGCTATGCACGGAATGAATTCCAGAGAAAAAAATTGACTAATGTATTTCCTTTTTCTTTATCATCTTCAAAAATTATTTATTTAATGCGTAAGCTGCCGTGTGAAAATACAGCAATGAACTCATGAAAAATTCCTTGACGTAAAACACGCAGTATTGAAGGTACTTATTTTTTGCGGGGTTTGGCTTTCTTCACTGTCGTAATTAAGTGTTCCAATTCCATACACTATTGCTCTTGGGCTACTTCATCACTTGAGGTCTGAAAAAAGAGATAACTCACTCACATGAACGAAACGCATTGGAAGAGGGGTGGGGGAGACACGCCCGGCGGCGGCAAACAGTTTTGTTTTTTATTTTAGGGTAAAATACTGATAACAGTGAGCACATTGCAATCCGATTGTATTCCACCATAGAATCAGGTCGCATCCAAAACAGGAGCGTGTCAAAACCTATATAAGCTCTGCACACTTCAATTATCTCATTTTTCAAGGGCCCGAGCTTGGTTTGTCTCGAATATTCCCTTCCTTGCAGAGCAGCAGTCGTTAATAAGTTCTAACATTATTTCAAGAACACTATTTTTTTACCTCAGATCGACAGTCAGCAGAGATGTCACTAGAACTGATCAATCCAGTACTCTTAAATAAGCTGGATTTATAGGCTTTTCGTGTCTCAAGAATGTCAATTATCAAGCTCTTTTTGTTATTTTGCTGTCCTTTTGTGAAGGAGATAAACATCTGTTTTGATTCTGTTAAGAAATGAACTGGAACTTGTTTCCTCAATATTTTTTCTACTTCTTTTGAGTTAACAAGGCACTATGGAACCCATTAACGAAAATGTGCGCTTTTGCAGCCGTTATAGACTGAAACGCTCTTATTTATCTCTTACTTGAAAAATGTAGTACATTAACACTCCCAGTTCTATCTCAGAGAGGAAAGAGGGAACCAAAGTGTCGCGTGGGATCCTCTTTTGTAGCAAATGCAGCTTCTGGGTACATTCTTATAACTCATTAATCTTGGTCCAGCTTCTTGTAGCGTACTCCTTGTAATATTACACTCTTGGTCCCTTTGGCATCCTTGTTGAATTCGGAAACTCTTTCATCGGTCATGATATATTCAGTGGCTTTCGAGGCATCATTCACTGAACATCCAATCTATAGTAATAAGAAAAATATCCAAGATAATTTTGAGCGGCACTTACTGGAAATTTCGAAAAAATATCCTTTGGAGCTTCAGCCTTACCGCATAGCGTCGAGAAATGCCTCCAAGAAACGCTAATTTTTCGTACACAATGGGTTTTGAGTCAAAATTCCGAAGGCTGTTCGCGGAATAATTCTAAAATTATGTCGTACCTTCGTTGAGATTTTCTTTGAAATTCTCGTTAAATTTTCCAATTCTTCATCCAATGTCTTCAGGTGGAGAGCCAGGTTATTTTGACTAGGGTCTATTGCACCCGTATTCCCTGTCATCACATATACCCTACAAAGGTCGTATTATTTCAATCCATTCATCATCAAGGATTCATTTGATTTTCACATCTTTCTTTTAGGGTATTTTAAATATGTTTCGACTCGTAATATCTTTCCTTTCTGGATAATCCTGATTTTACATCGTGGGAAATGAAACGAAGTCCCTTGATTGCCTCCACTGATAGACAGAGCCATACGGGTGGTGCTCGGAGCGTAGCGATGTAGGGCACCATGCAAAGCTTCTCCTTATCAATCTGCTCCTTGGCTACATAACGTGCTTCTGGCTTTTCTCGTTTTGGAACAATTTGTTAAGTGCAAGAACAAATCCCCATCCTAATAAGTTTTTATCAGATGGGACCTCTGGTTAAGGAACTGGTTCCACACCTTTCTTTTCTTCAGTCTCAGCACCTTATATTTCTTGGCTTAAAATTTTTTGGTGTTATTCCTACCGGAGCTCCCAGACTTGATGATCCCTGTCACGTTTATTCCCGTGACCGAAGTTTGGCTTGGGTAGTGTGCATCAGGGAAAACCGAGATTTTCCTGTTCCATTGCTCATACTTTCTTATCCCTTCCAAAATTTGTCTAAAATAATCTCATTTATCATTACTGTTACGTAAAGGCGTAAATTTTGGATTCGTGGGCAATTTTTCTTCCTACAAGGATTCCACAGCCTCATCATGTATACCATGAGTTACAGCATTGTTAGGGTCTAGCAAAACTGGCTCCGGTGAGTGCGGAAGCTGTTTACCACTTGTAACATGGTCTCAGTGTCTACATTGAAAATGCTTGAGATCAACAAGAGACCCTCTGCATTAGCATTTTCCCATGCTTTTTCTTAATGACGAAAGGGGATGTCAATTTAGCAACAGGATTTTCCGGTGCATAATTAATGTATCCGCTACTTATTGTGGTGCATCAGCAGCAGGCATATTAGAGCATAGAGCAGTATTAATACGAGTCTCATGAGGAATATCGGCCATCTTCTTAAGAGCTTCGTCGATTGCCATCATTCTTGCGGCTTGGTTCGAAAACTTCCACAGGATGTAGGTATGCTCTGGAGAACTCTAAACATTAGTAGAATTGTAAAGAGACCAAAGGGTCTTGCAGCGTCTTTGATACTTTAATCGTTAGCCCTAGAAATAGATCAACGTCCAGGGCGTGACTGCCCGCCTTTATCTTATCGTAAACTCGACGAAGTTATGGTTGATACCGTTCCTGAGCACCAATAACGTTATGTTTCTCACCACTTGATGACTTTGGAGTTATCCAAGTTATTCGACGTAAATTTTCCCATTCGTGTGAAGTAAATTGCCTTCCTTGGTCAGCAGAGACTTAATCCGGTAACTCAACGCTTCGTATACCAGATGCGCATAAATGCATCCGAAACATCCCGAATGGGATCCCTACCGAGAAAGATAGCTGCATTGATTTTTTGCCCATCTACGACGTGAAGAGATTGCTTGACGTCAATCTTCGTGGGACTAATAGATACCATACGGTAAAATCAAAGTACATATCATGCACTGCCACTTTGAATCGATGTGTTACATTTATCTCCCGTTTTCAGACGTCGCGTGTCGCTGTTATTTTTTCAACTTCTTTCCAAAATTATGCTTCTTGCCCTTTGGCTCCGCCCTGTGCACAACTGAAAAAATAATTCCGGCTTTTGGGTGTTATAAATGGGGCTGACTCTTTTGGAGCTCTTACTCTGTGAAGTAGATGCTCAAAGCTTGTCTAGTTTACGTATAGCCATGTCTTATTATAAGGGGTAGCTTCCGTCTATATTGCTTGCATACTGTCTCGTCTGTTTCGACCTATAGAATGTGACCAGCCTTTGTAAGAATTTCCAGGTCAAACGAAAAAGATACGTCGATTTCAAATAAATAAACTTGTACTACCATGGAGCAGTCACTATATATTGGGACAAAAAAGTTATGTATCCAAGACCCTTGTGCTTTTTCTCTCCAAACTCTAGCATCAGCTTTCGCCCGTTTAGCATAATTTTGAGTCAATTACTGAAAAGAGAGCCCGCGCTAGTTGTACCCTAATCAAATTTCATTCATCCTTAGAACCCATACATTCTCTTTGAAATTCTGTGGAGAAATTCTCCCCCATTCGCAATTGATGAATATAATTGCAGCTCCTTCGTTTTTATCATCCTACTGAACTTTTATTTCTTATTTCTCAACAATCATCATATTATTAACTACTATTCTTGCCCCATGGTTGGTAAAAACTACTTGTAGAGCTGTCACAAAACATCTTTTTCTTTGCATTTTGACCCATACCACGACTTAACACCAGCTCTATCTTCTACTGATTATATCTGTTCGTTTGCAACTTTATCGCCGGCCACGTAAATTTTTCCTCCCCTTTAATTTATAGGGCAGCCTCTGATTCAGAATAAAATATTTTCAATGATATTCTTTGCCTAGAAACCCTGTTCAGATGTTCACGTGCCCACGCGTATCACTACTGCATTATGTAGGAAATTTGTTTCGTGACCGTCCCCGCAGTGATTGGCTCGAACTTGCTTGGCCGTCTATTTGATAACTTCATAGACTTTTATCAATGCCTCAGATATCTCTGTTCCTTTTTCAACAAATTAAGAAATAATATAGATGGTGGACATTTTTTAACCTTGTCTGCCGTACAAAAAAATATTCCTGATTTAGTATATAAATCGTCTTTTTGCTTGTTTATATGTATATGTTTAGGAATAGACTTTCACCAGAAAAGGTCGTTTCTAATCCTTTGATAGATCTTCAATTATAAATTAGGCTTCTTTTCTTGGTTTAAACTGTAGTAGCCAGCAGTTTGGGCATACCCATCCACGTATTCCATCCAATACTGTCCTACATCTCCTAATAATTTCTTGTCCTCCTCCATAAGGTAATTTTTAACATTATTAACCGGCTTTAAAATATATTATCAGTCATTAAAGTCAGTTGAGGTGTCTAAAATGTCGCTGTTTACGGACAAGAGAGAATTTTCTGGCAATTCATGTCTTATTCTTTGTCCAGATGCAATTATGAGGTTGACCATTTCAACTTCGGCTTGGAAATCTTCTGCGTCATCTTACACTGCATGTAACAACATTTTAATGACCCTGCAAGAGTGCCCTACGGGCGTTAAGAAAGCTTCACAGGTCATACCAAATAGTTGTAATGTCACACATCTCCTTTGAAAATAGATAAGCGGGAATAAAGAGCTCCTTTACATACGCGCCGAGGCTGTTTCTAAATAAACTGGAGTCTTGCGACCTTATAGAGACGATGAAACAATTTTTTTGCACTCAATAAGGAACCATAGGCACCATCAAAGATGTGACATATGATCTTGGGTCCTCCATTGACGGAATCTGTACCGTCTTCGTTGTTGCTCTACAAAAATTTTCATTGTATTTTTTCAAGCTAATCCTCAACTCCATTGTCAATTTCAGCTCTCTTTCCTTTCTTCTTCGCACAGTCTCATGGTTTAAAGCAGTTATCTGTGGAGAACTCCGACCTCTGGTGACCGGCCCCCTACTGACGGAGGGTTCAAAGTACTTCGATATCTGGCGACCAGTCTTACACTGTCGAAGGGTTCGGGTTTTGGCTTCGTGTACTGTGTATTCCTAACCCTGAATAGAAAGCCTTTATAACACTTTTTTCTCGCTCAGGACATGCGTGTAGGAGTTAGTGACTCTTTTCTAGATATCCTCGGAAATTATCAATTGATAACATCATGGACGTTCCTTCCTCCTGTAATATTTTTCGATACAATTTTCCTCAGTGAAAAATTATGACGCCCAGCCTATCAATTATCTATTTCAAACGCAGCAGCATAGTCAAGTCGAGGGCAAATCGCACAATAAAGAAAAAAACAAACACAAACCACTGAAGATATTGTCCTGTATGAATCCCAATTCACAAAACGATAGTATTCCCTCATATTTTTTTTGAAATTAACCCCAAAATACTTCTAATTTAAGAAAACCAAATTCACTGGCCAAATCTACTTTTATTTTATATCTTTATTTTTTGATCCTCCCCCAGAGAGGAAAATTTCTAATTCGTGTTCTATCTGTCCATTAGATTCACTTCCATCATCTTGACTTTCATTTTTTTACCTCTTGCCCAAAAAATTGCTAAACTGGCTTAAATTCAAAACAAAAGTACGGCCTCACATTTTTTACCACGGCCTTGGAAACCATCGAACACATTCCCCTACTTAAAGAGGCTTTAGCAGCATCGCTGAAGCAAAAAAACGCCATCAACCACCCCATCAGCTCATCTGTGTACCCCCATATTTTTCGATCAAGATGACTTAGATCCTCCCTCCATTCACCAACAAAAACCTACATAGCCCTTGGTCACTGCACCGGCCTATTTTTGATGGCTAGTTGTCCTACTTACTACGAGGACTACCTCGTGAGGTTGGATCAACAATGCGGAAGGTATTTGATTCGTCTTCAGTTTGTGGAGGAGTTAGAGGAGGCAGAGGAGAATGCGACGGATATGGAAGGCCCCGAAGATGAGGAGAACTGGGTGGACTCGTATGAGCCATAGGATTACAAACATTAGGATCTTCTGTCGGGGATGAAGGAGAGAGTGAGAGTGACATCTATATCCCGGACTCCTCTGTTGGGGTAGAGAGTAGTTTGAGGGCCATGAGGAAGGTAATATCTAGAAACGGCCGCGTAGGCTATTCACGATAATGAACCGTTCGAGGGAGTTTGTACGAATTTTATTGGCGTTATGGATATCTTCGAAGATCCCTTTGGTTCTGACATCACAGATGGTGATCTGGTGAGGTAATGATAGATATTTATCCTGAAATTATCTATTGTTAGTGCTTCTCGCCCACAAGATTCCCTGCAATTCATTTTATGTTATTTACTATGTTTTTTCGGACTAAAAGGATAGCCGAAAAGTCTATATAGCCCTTAATACATTGCTTCCTCCGTGATAATTGAAGAAAGTTGGGAGGAACATTCAAATACAGACCCAAGTAGTCCCAGAGGTGAAAATCAACTCTAGACCCGAAAATCGATTCAATTACGCTTGGCAACTGCAGATAGGTGGTAGAACCTGCCCCTCCCTGAACCACTATTATCTCAGCGCCCGTGTCCCCTTCCACACCTTCGAGTTCCCATAGCTATGAATCTTGGGCTTTCAGTTACCGTTTCAGTCCATTTCATCTACTCTTTCAATCTGTCGACTAGCTTATTGCTGTCGTTTACGGTCATAGCCGTACACTGCGACTAGCGTACAGCCTCCATAAGCATTTGCCAAGGTTAATTTTGGCGCAGTTACATTCTGATCAGAAGGTTTCATGGCTTGTGCCTTCCGATGTATCTCAACCCTAGCTTTCTATTGGTTCATGTAATCGAACAGATCTTTTAAGCTAGGTTTTAGGTAATATTATATTGCGTGGAGTCTCGCCTTGACCGTGTAACCCAGTAAGTTGGAGACGCGACCCAGACCATTTTCATGACCAACTCTACCGTAATTTGGTACCTAATTCAGTTGTACTATCGCTAACACTATATCGCTAACACTTCATAGACAGATCAACTTACAAAAAAGCTCTCCCTGCTCGATTACGTTCTACCCTTATTCTTTTTGTTCCAGTTTGATCCATTACTCCCAAAGGCCTCTTGAAAGTCCATCTGTACGAAACTACTGCCACATTTTGCTTTCACTCTCGCTCCACCCGAGTTAGTTTGCCCTAAATAACTGTACTACGGTAACACTTTTTCGCTTGCAACACCTTCGTTTTGGGATAGGGGTTTATGCATGTCTCATCCGCTACTTTTTATCCCTATCAGATATCTCAAAGCCGGTGAGTGGTAATAATGACGGTTCCGATACCTCAGTATCGTGTGGTCGTAAATTTAAACTTGCAAAGCCTCGCAGCTCTATCGGGATTCTGACGTTGTGTAGGAGTAGTAAAAACCAAGTGCAAAGTGAGTATCGCAGACCAGCAGGCGGTGCAGCAATTCAGGGTCACGATATTGCAAGTCTTTTGGTGTAGGCGAGACTGGTGCTTCTCCTCAGAAAGCGATTTTGCACTTACTTGGGACACTGAAGCTTAAGAATCGTGCGTATGGCGTAGTACAAGTTGGTGGAGTGGATTAAGTGCAGTGTAGGCTGCAGCTTGGAGTGGACTCAGTGCAAGATGAGGGCTGTGAGAGAAAAAAAGGTGGTGCCCAGGGATGGGTGTCGACGTTTGTATTAGTTTCGGTTGTTAGAAACCCGGTCCTTTCAGTAGGAAAGAAGTACTCTCCACAAACTTCTGTCCTCTTCATCCGTGACCTCTGATTTTTCAACCTATTTTCTTTTTAAGAACAAAATCCTCAAACTACATTTTTCCTACGAATCCAAATTCACTGTACCAACTCCATTTTACATATTATCTCTGAGTATTTTTGTCCTCCTTTTTCAAAAAAAATCTTTCGACTCGTGATCTACTTCATCCTCGAAATTCAATTCCGATGTATTATCAAGCATGTTTTTTATTATTGCCCTGATTGATTGAAAAAAAAGCCGCGGCATTGCCTCGCATTTTTTATTTCGCCCAAGGCCGAGAAACTTTCAAACACATCGTCCTATTTAAAGTTAGACACCAAAGTCGTTGAAGCAAAACCCTTTCCGTCAACCACCCATCGGTTTATCCTCCTGTTTTTCTAAACATGACCACCCACCGCCCGTCCCTCACCATTTCCAAGTCATCCAAAACACGCAGCCCTCTCAACGCCCTGGCTTTGATGGCCAATGAAAAAACTGACTACGATGATTACTGTAGGAGAATGGACCGGGAACGCGTTCGGGAGTGGGTCCTCCAGCATTGCTTCGGGGAGGAAGAGGAGGCAGAGGAGGAGATAGAGGAAGGGATGGCAGAGGAGAAGGTAGAAGATGAGGATGCTGAGGCTGATGTGGAGGGATCGGACGGTGGACAGGACTGGGTGTACCCATGGGAGTCACTACTGTGCAACAGTGGGGGAGCTGCTGTGGAGGACGGAGGAGAGAGTGAGGGATTAACCGTTATTTCTGACTCCTCTGAGTGGAATGAGGCGAAAGTTGAAGGTCGTGAGGAGTGATTGGAGGAGTTCGATATTTCCGAGGAGGCTATCTATCATTCTTTGCCGTTCGACGGAATTTGTAGGTACTTCATTGGATGTATGGATACTTTGGAGGAAATATTTGGCTCTGATCTCGAAAACTAAGATTTTGAGGAGGAGTTCTATATATTATCCTGATAGTACTTGCTTTTAGTCCTTCTCGTTCACACGATTCCATTTGATGCATTTTGTAGTACTTACAATGTTTTTTTGAGACTTTAGGGTTAGCCAAAAAGTCTATATAAGCTGAGTAAACTGCTTCGTTTTGCGGAGGTCAGGACAGTTTGAAGACAACTTTAAGTCAGTCCCAAAAGGTTGGGAAGTTGAGAGTCAACTTCAGACCCAAGAGCCCTTTCTTTTACGCTGTTTACAGAGCATAGGTGGGAGACCCTGCTCCTTCTATACTCGCTTGCAGCGTTCAGAAATGTCGTCCTTACGCACCCCTTTTTTTCGCTCAGCCACGGTAGCGCTTTTTTCGCTTGCAGCACCTCCTTGTTGGGGTAATTGGTTCTGATTACCTCTTCTCCGGGTGATTTATCCCTATCAGTTTACTGCGAGTGGAACATAGGGTGAAATTCCGGTTTACCTGGCCAGTGATGGTGGGGACATCGGGAGTGTGGGGAGTGGTCACGGGTGAAAGTGATGTTGGGTGAGAGGGATTGACGGATGAAGTGATGTGGGGTTGGGTTGGGTTACAGTGAGATGGGGAGACCGCGGAGCTGGACGTTTCGGGAAAGAGGGAAGTAGGAGATGAAGGGGCCGTAGCCACGTGACACCAGGATTGAATATCGATTAGAGAGGGTGGGATCGATCGCCGAGAAAGACGTGAGCGGAAAATCTCGGAACACATTGTGACGTTAGAGAGAGGACGTGGATACAAACGAAAACTAATTACCGTTAGTGTTGTTTTCGCGCTACAAGTGTCAGACGACGAAAAAAAACTCCTATCATTCCCCCTTTTTCCGGGGCGCTTGGCGTTCGGAATGCCGTGAGTCCTCTAACTGCTCCCTCTATCTCTATTGGGGTGCTCCGTCGGTGGAGGTTGGGACCTAAGCGATAATACTTCAATATAAACGAAATACAACAGAAGAGGAGTGGGCGGGACACGCCAGGCGGATACAATGGATTCATTATTGAGTTATAAAATAAATGCTGGTCTGAATGCAAATTCATGACTCCCAACCTTATCACTACTCGCAGTAAACCAAATCCACTTCTCGCACGTCACCAGTTGGTGATAAGCAACCCCTATCTTTAACGGAAGCCGCCCCTATTATATTCAACCCCGAAGGCGTCTATGGGCAGGCGTCAAATGGGCGCGCGGGTGAGGTCATTACGAGCACGGTGATAGCCATGGATTTGTCTGTGCAGGGTCGACATTTCACCTTGTTGGTGATGTAGTCGTGATTGATGAGTTCTTTTTAGGTACCCATACCAACCCATTCAAGTAAAGCACCTCATTTAACCCTACTTCTTGCTTTGTCGAACTGATTCGAGTGAAGGGTCATGGGCGTCGATTCATTGCCCTTCAAATCTCCACCTTTCCCTATTCTCCAGATTGGAGGGCCGGCACTCGGCTGCTCGGGACCTCGCCAACCAGGTTGCCCCGGGCATTGCCGCACGTGTAGCTGTTCCGATTGCTGAGGCGCGGTAAACACTGTTCGCTCGTCATGCGGAGAGACTTGTCAAGAAGGACGTCAGTTGTCTGTTGGAAGGGATTTTGAGCGAATCTTAATGCTATGGTTAGTATATTCCATGTAACCTACGTTCTCATGGTTTATCAGTCGCTAAGTAAATTATGCATCATCTCCGTAATTTCTAGCTTAACCTAACCTAGCATTGATCCTTTCGGACATCGCGTGGCTACAAGCCACGCCGCCATTCCGCCACGGCGGCCTCGGGCTCAACCCATGCTCTTCCGTCAACGTCATCGCATACACGGTCTCCAACCTGACGAACATGCCACTCATTCGGCGACTACTGCACACAAACTCCACGCATGTTGCCAGGCTATTGGCCCCATCCTATGACACCCTGGCCACAAGTTTGGACCTCCCTGCAGAACTACGGCTAGAGGCACTGTTGTCACGATCGAACCACATCGACCACAATGCCGCTCGCTCCCTCCAGGAGGAAATCACCAGTCACTTCCACCGCTCACGCCTCTCCCTACTACGCGCTTCGGCCCCTTCCGCCTCTTCATCGCACTTTTTTACGCGGCTCGCCTCGACAGCCTCCTCAACGGCTTCCGCTCCCTTCTCAACACTTCCGCTGCCGTCCACCGACCCATACACCTCAGGGGAGATATGGCGCACTATGGTCGACCTCCGCTTAGGTACCCCAATATTCCGTGGCCTCCAGCGCTGCCCTACCTGCCTGGAAGGTAACTACACTGTTCCCCCGCTCCTGGATTCTGTGGGCCACCACGCATCAACTTGCAAAGGGGGTGTCGGTGCTGTGCGCCGTATTTGCCGCAGACCTTCACAAGAGCCCAGCCGAGCAACGCGCACTGGACCTCATCATTGACGACCCCTTATTCGCGCCCACACTACAGGATATTGACGTGACCATTGTCAGTCCTCACTCCGCGCCATATCGCAACCAAGCAGATGGAGGTCTCTCAGCACTGACACGAGCCGAAAAGCGCAAAAGGGAACACTACGCGCTACCTTGTCGTGCCGAGGGTATGGACCTTCTACCTATGGCCATCGACATTTACGGGCAAATTGGGGCAACCGGACTCCAGGCGCTCCATGACATGAGTAACTTCACTGCTGACCGCCGAGGGAAGCATCCTATGTCTGAATTCCGGAAACTTAAGACACGTGTCTCGGCATTTGTTCTACAGTCACCGCAGTCATGATTAATCACCGAAACAGAGAAAAAAATACCCCACCACCTGACGTCCAGACGGGGCTCTTGCCTGATCCCCACTAGAAATCATGAATTACAGTAAAATTCATGTCTATTTTTCTCTGATCCTTTATAATGAGAAAACCAACCCACCCCCTGTACAGTACTGAAAAAATACAGTGGGTACAATGTAGTCCCACTGTGATGCTCCCGGGAGTCATGGCACATCCCAGACAGGAGCATAGCGAAACCTGCAGCCACATTCACACGTGTTGAAAGGTTGGGGTGTTCTACCGGTTAGCACCTAGCTAGCAATATATGTAGTCGGATCCTGCAGCGGACACCCGTTTTACTGATGCCATAAAGTTACTCAACTCATGGAGCATATATTCGATCAATCCCAAAGTTTTCCAGACAACCACAATCGACTCAAGAGGGCATGCAGACACAGTAGTGGGGAAGAAACCACGCTCCTACTAGGTTCACACCAGTGAATCATCTGTACAAAACCGCAAAACCATTTGTGTTTGTCGATTCTGCAGCAATTTACACACAGGTGAACGTCCTCGTTGGGGACTTAGCCAAAGCCGCTCGCCACCCCGTAGTTGAGCCTTGCGAGGAACTTCACCGTTCTCGGCCGGAAAAACCGGCGATAGGAAGCGCGGCGGGACTGATTTTTTTGACGTCACCTTCGTCAACCCTCTCGCATGGTCACATAGGAGGGTTCGCATCACTAGCGAGAGGTCTCAGTAATACCGCCTGCGGCTGGGCTGGATAGCCTCTGTCCCCACTTCACATTTTTACATTCAAAGGTCACCTCTCCCCTTCCCGGACGCTACTATTCGCACGCACATCTACCAGCGTATCAGTTTCGCCTTGTGGACATCGGTGGCTGTAGCCATCCTGTCGCGAGCCCCACTGCATCTGACCGATTTGGTCCATCCTGGTAGCTCTTAACTGAATAGTCGGTCAGTCGGTGCACACTCGATATGAGTAATGAGTAAATACATATCTCTCTCTCCCTAAGCCCTGATTGCCGTTTGCCAGAGCAATATTCGCCTTTATTTGCTGAATCATATGCGGTTCTAATTTCAGGCACCAAATCCGTAGCCTCGCCTTCCGCCTCAGCCCCGCCACCGCTTTCCTCTTCGCCCACCCTACCATCGCTACCTAGGTGTCGCGGGCTCACTGGACCGTGATGCTATCCCGTCATCTCGGATTGCCGGTGTACATCGACTCGCTCCCGCTAACCTATCAACGTTGCGAGCGAAGTATGGACCCTTCTAGGCGATCATGCGGCCGACCTCTGCGCTGCCGGGTTCGGCCGCACACACCGCCACTGTACGCTCCGCTACGCGCTTGCATACCACGTCTTCCGCGCCGCCGGACTCGACTGCCAATACGAAGTGCCTTTCCCCGTCCTGGGCATTGAGCTCCGGCCCGCGGACATCCTGGTTCACCCACCCCCCCCCGCCGATCCGACCAACGGAGAGACACGGCCGGTCACATGTGACATAGCCGTCGTCTCCCTGTTCAAAGCCGCCGTTTACACCAAGGCCACCCTTGCCGCTGGCGGCGCTGCCGCGTTGGCGCAGCGTGACAAGGTACAGGATCTGGAACGCAAGCTTTCGCGCCACCTCCCTCCACCGTCTGACACCCCGATCCGTGCACTGAACTTCTCCTTCCAACCCATTGCGTTTGACTCGCTCGGTGCGCCTGCCCTGCAAACTGTAGTCTTGCTTGAGGAGGTAGCCCCGCGAATAGCGCGGAAGTATGGTACGGCCGCAGGCGTGATACACCTGTGTGTGTGTCGGCGCCTTAGCTGCATCTTGTGGTCTTCTGTTGCTATGGCTATCTGCTCGCGCACGCCACTGCACGTGACCGACGTGTGCCGTCCTATTAGTTCCTTGCTACTTAGTCGGATCCTAATTGCCGTATACGATTTGTCTTCAGATTGAGTAGGTTCGAGGCGTTGCTCCCCACGAAATGCCGTTCCAGCAAGGGGCTCAGTCACAACTTTGGACCAAGCAGCGAAGACCAGCCTCTCATGGATAAGCAATTTAGCGATGTTGTGTTGCTGCGCAAGGCCAAGATTTTCCGTTCCAACTGCTGCACAAACACAGGACGTATGTACGTTACAGTAGCACAGAGCATTCGCAGTGCTAAGAACCTAGCCCACTACTCGGGCTCCGCCACAATCTTGTTGGCAAACAGCTCATTCACCTCTGTTGAACAACCTAGTTTCTATGGAATGAACAGGGACTTGGCTGTGCAGCTCAGTGGGGGGGGAAGAGACTGTTATTGGTCAGCAGAGGGGATAGATGGTCCTGTGCCGCTCTCTTCTTTTGCCCACAATTCGTCCAAAGGCGAGCGATACCGTAGCAATTATTCCACATGAACACCTGCAACTTAAATGTACTGTACTGTAGCGTGCATTTACATTCGCTCTAAGGAATTTGTAATCTTTCAACACTTGCCCTTTAATATCGCTCAATTCATGTACTGTACTGTACTGTACAGCAGTCGGATCGTGCAGCGGACACCCATTGTAGAGATGCCATTCGGTTCACTTCGTACATGCCCCAGGAGCAACTGTCCGGAAACCCTGGAAATCTTCGGTGACCACCTCATGCACTGCTTGCATGGCCGAGAGCGAATCGATCGCCACGACCGCCAGGTTGCGGTCCTCACGTCGGACTTCGCAAACGCCGCGCGGAACCTGGTCATAGAGACCCGTCCCAATGGCCAACATCGCACAAGGCCAGACATCAAGGCTATAGGGAGCACCGGAGGACAGCGGAGGGACAGAACTCTTCGAAGTTACATTCGTCAATGCACTTGCTCCCTCAAACACACGGGCCCGTTGCTTCAACACCTTGACATCTCTGAACGCCGCGAAAGCGTCAAAGTTCAGGAGGTATCAAGACTTTATCACCACGCATGCCAGGTCCCGACTGATCCTAGTGCCGATATCCACTCTTGGCGGGTGGCACCCGGACGCATTCGCGGTGCTGACAGACGTGGCTAGGCAAGTCGCCGTACGAGCCATGGAGAACTTCGGGCTGGTGCGATATGTCCTTACGCAAAGACACGCTGCGGCGACGGTTTTGTCCAACGCAGCATTCCTTACAGCTGGCCTCACACAAGCCCTGTACGGTCGTACCTCATGACTCGGCCTCATTGTCAGACTCTCTAATACACAAACCTGTGCCCCAAGTCTTCGGAAAATAGCCGTCCTGATCCCGAAGCAGTAAAGCCCCCCAATTTTTCCCACCTTCGTACACGTGTACAGGACATGGCTCTCTGCACGGTGCAGAATAGCACTGTACCGTGCACACCTGTTATACTAAAACCATACGGTACAGTACTGTACATCATCAAAATGCGTTCCGCTTTATTGTATGTCGACAAGTCCGCACTACACAGAACCGCGGGTTCTGCTACTAGACGGACGACTCCAGGCAATGGCTGAACCAATTGCCCACTCAGGCGAGGCTTGACTGTACTGTACAGTCGGAATGACTGTACTGTACAGTCGGATCCTGCAGCGCGACAGTACTGTACAATATGTACAAACAAGTTGAAAATACAGTAAATGAGTGCCAAGCTTTACAGTACAGTATGGGATAGCTGGAATACCTGTACTTGACCAAAATTTCCGGAGCCTCAATTACAGAAAACTGTAAGCTGTAATGGCAACTCTTAATTCTACATTTTCGCCCAAAACTGAAACTCTTTTACCATTTCATTAGTGCCCCCCTTACACCTGGGGGCATATAGAGAAATAATCCAACATTATAGAATCTTGGCATTCACAATACTGTACTGTACAGTACTGTACTACAAGGTACTGTACAGTGCTTTTGATCCGAAGTGACTACTTTTTCTGTCTACATTTGCATCACTCGAATTAAACTAACTGCTCATCTGTTTCAATTCCACATACCCTTCATCCAGATTTCCTGCTCGCTGCTCGCATGTCGTTCCCGTTCCAAATGTATCGTACTCCAGTACCCTCACACCCCTTGCAGCTGCACCAGATATCCGTCTTTCACTCACCGTCAAAACCATGAAATCCCCCTCCCCCTATTCCTTCCTCTCCTTTTCCTCCTCATTACCGCCCCTGTTCTTTCTACCATCCTCCCCTTTCCGCATTCTCCTCCTCCTCCATCTGCAGTTCAACGTCTTCCGCTCTCGGCTGAATCAGATGACTATTATCCTTCGGAATCCGCAGACTTTGCACCAGTTTCACCTCAGTCTGTACGCCTTGCTGACGCATCTGCTGAAACCGAGGAGGACGACTCAGAGGAAGACGAAGAGGAAGAAGGTGATGAACAGGCCGATGATGACTCAGATTCAGAGGAAAGTGAGTCCACTGCTGTCGAATCTAACCAAGCGGATGAAGAGGGGGCGGGCGATGTGGAAACTCTACCTAGCTCTGGCCAGAAGAGTGTTAGAGCTTCATTTCCCAAAAATGGAAAGCGCAGTGGAGGAAAGGATTCCAAGTTTCGGGAATTGCAGCCGGAATCGTGGATGGAACCAATGTTACTCATCTAAGTTACATGGTGTTTAAGCTGATCAAAGCCCATAACATAAAGTCTGTTGTGGATATGCCTTGTCGTAACACTTTGAACTGGTTCCCGCACCTTTTGCATCGCTTGGATTTTGAGGTTCCCGGCTTTCAATACTATTGTGTCGATAGTGAGCGCCATTCTCAGGATGATATTCGCAAGTTGTTCTCCGATGCAGGTAATGCTGAGTTCATGCATATTCGCCCAGAAGAGACTCACATGATCCCGAAAGCAGATTTGGTGTTCTCCTGGGATGGTCCACAACAGTGGGGCGTAAAGAAGACGTGGTCATTCTTCACAGCCCTCAGGCAGATTCGTCCGAAGTACTTAATGATTACTAACAATCCAACTGTGTTGAATATTAATGAGCAAAGAGGGGCGTTGAATCTGCGAAAGCAGCCGTTTCATGTAAGTTTAACTTTGCTTATCCTTTCCTTGCACGAGAGGACTGCCGGTGGGGATTTACGATTATTTGAAGGCTAACTGTGTCGTTCCATTTTACTGCTTTTGCTCATGTATACTGACATTTGCCAACTCGCTGCAGTTTTCGCAAGCGATGAGAGTAATATCCCATGTGCACGAGTCAGAGGTTCCGAAACAATTGCTCTTTTATGAGACCACAAGCATACGACGAAACTTCTAGGCAACAAATGCTCGCGGATAGCGGTAATTGCAAGCAGCCAGGGGTAAGGTCCATGCCATGAGTCTTCGAGCTACTTGTGTACTATCAAATTGTTTTGCTATCTTTTTAAGAGATACTTTCAAGACATACCGTGCAGAGGTGAACTAATTTCTGCAATCATTTGCAAAACGCGAACATGTTTAATAGCGTTCTTCAAATTGCTCTGTTTTGATGAAAGATTATTTCCCTTTGCACACTTAGGTTGCAATCTAAACAACAAATGGCAGTATATAGTCATTTCTTGACTATACATCTTTATACGGTTTCGCCATGCTCTTGACTATGGGTATGTAAGCGGTAAATATTTTGCAAGCCTGGCTTTAGTTACATTACGGCATATGTTGAAAACTGACCCATAAGTACCCTAGTTAGATGCATTGAAACTAAATCAGTGCTCCGTAGCCATGAATCAATCGAAATTTGGGTAGCATTCGTGAAGGTTTTTTTCGACATCACAAGAATTAAACGACCCTCTTGTTTACTCCCATCTAACTTGTAGCTTAAGTATATCAATGGGCCGCGAGGGAAAATTACACGCTAAAATAATTGCTCAGTATAGAGATAGAAGAAATGAATTTGTCGCAGGTACTTTTGAACAGGCAGTATGTCTGTTATAGGAAAAGAACTCCCATGCTCCCCCTCTCTGAAAAATGGGAAAGAGGGGGTTCATTTTACGGAAATGGAGATGTTGGCTAAAACCAGCAGAGTGGTTGTCAAGGCAATGTAAAAGTCATTGCTGTAAAAAGCTAATACGATCAACAAGCTGCGAGAAGCTGCGAGAATGTCGATGAAGGCAAGCCAGCAGACAAGCCGCGTTGGAGTTTACTACCAACGCATTTTTGAAAAAACATTTTGGAAACATCGTTGCACGAACGAGATTTGATGCTCTGTGGCGATACAACTTTATCATACAATTTGCCAGCTGCTGCGAGTTTGCATTAGTCAAAGAACAAAAGATTTTGGAGGGTAACCTCAACTTCAAGACTTAAACTAAGCATTGCTTTGAAAGTCGAGCGAGTATATTTTATTTCGGTCATAGAAACGCGGCCCCCTGTTCCATTACGTGTAACTTGCAGGGCAAGAATTGCTGATATTATAAATAGCACTTTACATTTACTTTCCTCAAAATCGATATATCGCAAAGCTTCCTAGGGCTTTAACCTACTTTTCCATCGCAGTAAGCCAACCCCACATTTCCCCCATTTAATGGGCTACCTGCGACATTTTAGTTGCTGGATATTATTCTTACTGTAGAACCTGAAACATTGTTTCAATTGAAATCAAAAGGACTCCCAACCTTCGCCCCACTTGCAGTAAAAAAACTCATTTGCAACAATTATTGCCCAGAACAAATAAGGACGGGGGCTTGCTTGTCAAAAGAAAGAGTTGTTGTTGTGTACTTTTTTCTACAAAATTCAATAAAGTGGATTGGAATAGGTTTTCTGGGAGGCTGGGTACGGATATTCAGTCAACTCGTGAGGTTGCTGATTTGAAAAGAGCGGACAGATGTGCTGGTACTGCTGGTTCATCACACAATTGGGGAAGCTGTATGAGAAGAGGAGTGGGGTCTAGTCAATGGAAGTTTGGTTTATCTGCAAATCGACAAATCCTCGAGGCAGTACAATGCAATGCAAATGATTAAGGACCGGGGATACAGAGAAAAGACTTAATGAATTTCTTGGCACCAGCAAAGCCTGGATGGAATTTTGAGCAGCTCCATTCTCAGATAAATTCTGGTGATTGGGCGCATAGTCTTTTGTGTTTTACATCAAATACCGTGGGAGGTGGTCACCACTCGATGTCATACAAGAGGTTACGAGATTTTTCATATTGAGAAAAATGCTGGCTGTGACACGGCATGCGAGCAAGGAGGGCGGTTTCAACACCAGACCAGGTAGCATGGCTGAGACGCTGCAGAATTTGTCCCTTAGCGTGACTGAAACGGTGCGCAGTAAGAACGCAATATGTTGGCGCAATCGTTGATGATCTGGTGCGAGCGAGTGGAAAGGGCACTGAGTGCATCGAATGATAGGGACAAAGTTCCACTGGACATTTGATAACAGATCTGTGTCTTTGAGTAGGAAGAGCGCTTCGCGCACCATCCAATGCATTATTTCAACACCCAGTTTTCTATGTAAACACAAGGTTGAGATCTTTTATTGTAGTTTTTTGGGAGATAATTATGCAATTCAGATGGTTCTGCATATAGAATTTTATGTACCCTTGTGACCAATCCTTATTTATTAAAAAATTAAAGAAGATTAACGAGTTTGTTATAACAATGCTCTGGTCTTTGTATCCGGTCGCACCCTCTAATTCTTGAACAAAATTTGTGCTTTTTTTCTTTTTCTTGTCTTAACTAAACAGTCGGTCAGTCAGTGTACAGCACACTTTAGAGACATGTAGTGTTACACATCAGTGACGACTTATCCCGCATAACGCATTAGCGGCGTGGATATAACCGACCGGATCTTCTATGCATTAAAATAACCAAAAAAATTCCCCTTCAGGAGAAGGGTTTTTACTCATGTGAAAATGGGGGGTTAATTTACTGTGGTAGATATGTGGGTTGGTACCCAGTAAATTTGATTAATTTCTTTACTCATTACTTCGAGACATAATGATTAGAAATGAATGTGTATTAGTGAGTGAAAGGGTACATTGCTGGCTTCATTAGCTTCTGTTGTGTCCACTGCATCAGTTCAATAATTAAAACACCCGAGTTTTCACCTTTATGGTGACTCTATGGTGTTCGGCATTATTGTAATTTACAATAAATTATGGTGATGTTCGAAAAAATTCTAGCGATAATCAATGAAGTTTATCGTAAATTAAGATAAATCTGACACACATGGTGACCCTTAGTTAAATATTGAAATTAATAAAGACACGCTTATCACTTACCACGCCGTTGATTTAATAAGTTTTTAAATAAATGTTCGACGGAACAAATATTGTACGATATCAATGAGCACGGTCCCGATCCCTACATCCACACTTGGAGGTTAGCACCCAGACGTGTTGCGGTGGTAACTGACGTTGCTCGGAACGTAGCTGTAAAGCGATGGATACTTTTGGTAAAGATAGTTCGGTCCTCATTGCAAAGGCACGCTAGCGGCTGTGACGTCAAAAGCTGCGTGCCTTATTGCCGGTCTTTTTCTTCTCTTTTGAGGGACACTGAGAGCGTCCCTTGTGGGCCTTCCATCACTAAGCCCCTCCTCCCAACCATGGCGCCGGCTAACAGCCACGACATATTTCAAAAATGAACCATTCCACACTTTTCCCCAAATTTGGATAACAGCCATTAGAAATTGTATATTTCAAAAGTAAACCACCCCACACTCTCCCTCCAAGTAAAACACTCAAACCTCTCGGGAAATATGGGGTTAGTTTACTTCGAGTGGTGTGAAGGTTGGGGGTCCTATCAATTTGAACTCAAACCATGATTGGAGATCTATAATACAGGACGAATAACGAAGGATTTCTATAAACTTAAAAAGTAGCTAGTAGCCCGTCAACAAGCAAGCCGCGTTGGAGATGATCATCAACGCAGCGCGTCGTAGAAGGAGGACGGCTCCATCCCTAGAGTATTGGTCCAGGGCTCGGTTGGCTACTGATCGTGCCACTCAAACCTTTCCCTTTTTCCCCTAGCGGCATCAGTGTCTAATGCTGCATTCCTGATGGCTGGTCTCCATCCCGTCCCCTAGGGTGATCTGGGCGCGTTGCTGATCTCTCAGTGTGTCCATCCACTATGACCATCCCTTAAGTAACAGCTGACCTCACTTTGGAAAATCCCAATGCCTTCTCCTCTCTACTTGCTGGTAGAGTGAAGTGCAATTAGCGCCTACCGCAACATTTCGCCATAAAATTTGACTGGGTATCAGCCTCTGTTACAGTAAATGAACACCCAGTGTTCCCGTCTTTGGAAAATGGCCCTCCTTTCCAAATAATAACCTACCCAAACTTTTCCCTTTTCATAAATGTTGAATAGTCGAGCTCAGTATTCAATCCGCAACTGAGTGACCCCAAAGTACCGTAGTTTTATACCGTAACTGCTCAGAATACCATTCAAGACTTAAATTATAGCCCAACACAGGCGCAGAGTCAGCTTCCGCGTGAGCATATTTCCTGAAATATGAGAGGTGCTTTCGATGTTTCTCCGCTGAAGTGTGGTGGTAGTGGTGGTAAATCTTTACGAGTTGTACAGTGACAAAGTACCGATACATTTTATCATGGCATATCGGAAATTTTGTACAGAGTGAAAGGGGAATCTTGAGGTGTTTTGCTCTTTGAAAAGGAAAGCAATTTGTTGCCAGGAGGACTTGATATAATAGGAACTGGCTTAAAACTGACGGATCAGCAAGACGCCGTGAACTCCCACGGGAACTGGGTGGAGGCCAGAGTAAGAGGAAACTTCTGTTGAATGAGTCAGGACAGTTCTTTTCCTTTTGAACTGTTCCCACTTGTTCACCACACAGTTCCTTCCCCATTACGCTGTAGGTATACCCTTTTTGAGTCGATTGCGGTTGTCTGGAAAACCATGGGATAGGTCGGAAATATCTTCCAACAGTAAAACACCCAAACGTTTCCCCTCACCACACCTTATACTTGACAGCGATTTTCGTATGTGCGACGCATTTTGGCAATTCCACTATTCTCCTTGATGCAAAGAATAGCGGCAATTACAACGCCCACCTCCTTTTCAGGATATGGGACTGCCATCGTTACCATTAATCCTCAAGGCGACATTTTTTCAAAGCAATTCCCTGGTGTTGTTATATATTGCATTTCACTTTGTCAAGTAGTATACTCAATATACGGTATCTACGCTCCGGTACAAATTTACTGGGTACCAACTCACATATCTACCACAGTAAATTAACCCCCATTTCACCAGTAGTATACTTTGACACATATATTCCAACAAGATATGAGTGATGATGCATTTATCTCATCAAGCATCTGACATATTTTTGCAGGGCGACACTTTCTAGATCGTCAGTATGGCTCGCTAGGTTGAATAGTACAAAAAAATTGCAGAATGGGTTGTCAACTAGTCTTGCCAAGAGGGAAGGAATTTGAAGGAAATACATTTGACTCTTAGGGCCATTTCATAATGGCAAGCATGATTGTTCTTGCTCTTGTTGTCAAATGCAGAATTACCACTCCATCACAATTAGGGAGAAACCCCGAATGAAGTTTACTGTTTGCAATTTTAACTCGCCCCTTTTTCAACGAAGGAAACTGAAAGGCGAATTTGCGAAACAGGACTACGCCGAAATGCAATGACATGATTGTGTCACGGCTAGCTAGTGCAATAATACAGTATTATATTTGTGGTGTATACTAATGCCATAAAGTTCTTCATTCTATTGCAATTGTGCCCTCTGGACAATTAGCCTATCACGACCTGCATCAGAGGTAGGCTCGTGCCTGTGCCAATCTCCACCCGCTGAGATTAGCACCTGGATGCATGCGCAGTGCTGACGTAGCAAGGAACGTGGCCGTGAGGGCTATGGCGACCTCTTGAAAGGTTAAGGGGGTTTTGATGCAAAGGCACGCTGCAGCAGCCGTCATGTCCAACGTGGCCTGTATGATGGCTGGCCGTTTAGGGAGCTTAGTTCCTCCCCATTACTTTGTTGGCATGGCCTTTTGAGTGGACTGTGGTTGTCTGGAAAACTTTAGGACAGATCGAATACATCCTCCAAGAGTGAAACACACAAACCTTTCCACCAATTAGCCTATTGCAAATTGCGAGTTTTGACTTTCTACAATCAATAGAGAACTTGCGTGAACAAAAAGTTTTCATCTAGAAAGACTTCTCAACTTCGACGATTGTGCAGAGGCTGAAACTGCCTTAAATTCTCACCGTTCTGAGTGTCAAATACATTATAGGATATGTGCTGCCGGAACCAAAAAAAGGAGCTGCCTTTCCTGACTAAGAATCGCAATTCACGTTGACCAAACATATCCCATGCATTAGAATAAACCAAAATTTCCCTTTGACTTTCTCAATGCCTTCCAGGTCAACACCTCAGAGGAATATCAGACCGAGAGAAAATTAGTTACTGAGAAGTCAACAAGCTGTATTGATTACCAGAACATTAGGTTCCCGCTCATCAGGAACTCTCCGCCGCAGATCAAGTAACATTACTGGCGTGCCTGCCGTTGTTAAATATTCACGCTTTCTGATCAACTTCTTCAAGCTGGGAGACCTGGGTTTCCTCCAAACCTCAATTCTCACGGAAGTTGGGTACGCTGCCTCTATCATCGACTCATTTCCCGTCTTTCATACCCTTCTTACCTCATCCAAGGACACCCACTTAGATGAAGTTCTCCGGTCCGCGATATCGCTGCTTTCCTCTCGTTACACCCCCCTCTCTTCTTCCTTGAATCCCACTGCTCTCTTCCAACGCTGCACGTCCCAGTTCCAGGTAAAAGACTTCAATGTGTTATCACTTGCGAACTTCTCGATTCCGCATTCTATTGTATGTTCCTTTACGCTGACGCCGCCGAGCGGGCTCGTCTCCTCTCAGTGCGTAACAAATCCTCTTATTCAGTCTTTACCACCCTTCCACATCCGCATCGCAGCACCTTCTTGGCGTCCCATGTTTGGAAGGTGCTGTCACCCTTCGTCTCGGTATACCACCTATCTCTGGCCATTCACAGTGCCCGGTTTGTGCTCGTAGTTTCCCCGAAGTTGATCTTGTCCTGGACCCGAGCGGGAAGCATGCCCTCACCTGCAAGAACGACGACGGGCAAAACCGGTCTCACAATGTAAAAATTATATGATTTGCGTAGATCCAAAATAGGTAATTCCAAATAAAAGAATAATAAATTACCTGAATAGAACTGAGAATAATAATAATAAGAAAACCAATATTTATTGATCGACGGGGGATATGGGGGATAGTTCGATGGCCCGAGACTTGCTAAAATCTTCTAACCACCTAAGACCATTTATACCGCAGATCAGAGTAGAAAGCTATAAAGATGGTTGCACCAGTACTGTATAATAATAATTGTAGACCATATTAATGCTCAATAATAATTGTAGAATAATTATCCAGGTGAGCATTAATCCAAATAGTAATTTGCTGGCAATATAGTTCCAGTAATTATAATTGCAGAATTAAAAACCAACTGACAGACATAAAAATTGCTTCACATGTAATACAGTATAAAACACAGGCCAGTGAAAAACGGATAAAATTATTTTCGATGATTCACAATAAATAAAAAATTGTTGACCTCTGATGAAAAATTGTTCCACGGGTTTTCATCACTTTATTCTAAATGAAAAACCAATTAAATAGTTTTCCAATACTTGTAAAATTATTTTTTCCAACTTTCACACCACTTCCTCTTTGAAAATTATGAATAGTATATATTATTATCTTGTTGACTGAAATGAATAAGGAGATAAAGTATTACTCACATCTATAGGTATAGATCCATCAAATAGAAGAAGCTTGAGTGTGTCAGATACGGGATTGTCCTTTTTTGTCAACGGGTCAAATGGATTAACTGAGCCAGGTTTCCAAAGCAATTTCTTGATTTTGTTTGTTTCAGAATTATATCTTACTAAGTGGACATCAGCTCTAATAGATTTGTCTTCAGGTACACGAAATGTGGAAAGAGAGCTGAATAAATTCTTCTATTCCACAGCAACATGTAGGGGAACATTAATATTGAGTATCTTACTGCATGCTGCTGCAATATTTTTTCCTTCTTCAATATCATCACCAGCAGCTAATATTTCACCAGATGCAATTGATTTAATAGGACGCCGTGATAAATGTGAATGCCACTAAATTTTGTGAAATATATATTTGCATTTTAAAGATCCAATTCAGAGTCCAGTAATACATCCAAGTTGCGCATTTTCGAGCCTGCAGGTTTTCCTGCATCAGAGAAAAAAAGACTCATAAATTAAATTTTCTAGAATTTTCCGCGCGTCGATATGTAGTAGTAGAGCCAAAGGATTTTGAATTTCGTATCATCGAAGATTGAAAGATAAATCACGAACCAATGGATTGGACCCTCTTTGCTGCAAATAAATGACTGTAAAAGCAGATATAGGAGAAGCAACAGTACGCAAATAGATAACCGAACCATTCAGAGAATTAGAGGAGAATTTTTCAAAAGAATTCATTTCGTCATCTGGTTGTTTGCGGCGATTTCTGGATATAGTGTGAGGTTCAAGTCCACATAACTTTTCACCAGCTGATACATTAATTTTGTAATCATCTAGCTGTGTAACTTTAACACCATTAAAATTTGAAAGACCCAGGCATGTGAACTATTGATCCAAGCTTATGTATATTTCCACGGTCTTGAATAAAAATTTTCTTGAATTGGTCCGGTCCAGTAATAAGTATATCATCAACCAATTTAACAACAGGTAGCATCAATAACCCTTTTGAACAAATAAAAAATAATTGAGGAACATAAAGCACTGATTTCACGCCAAGATCTAAAAAATTATTATCCGAATGTATTTGCCAGTTTGCATTCGGTTTGACTAAGCCATATGATGAAGACAATAATAACCAATAAAAAGTTTTTTCTGTGCCTTCTCGAGGGGATCTACCGTAAAGATCGCGAAAATGCTGATCGAGACTGTAAAAATGCTGATTTGACGTAAACCTTTGAAAAATTCCATTCCAAAATTGTAGCAATGGATAAAAGCATTCTATTTGACGTTGAGGAACAAGATTATGAATATATCTTTAGATTGTTTTTCTCCTTGTCCTCATTTCATTGCGGAGCAATCCGCGCCTTGCAATAATATTTTCCATCCTCTAGAATTTTAATCTCGTATAAAACGAGACTGGATATTACATTTGAGTCTGGAGGATTTTTTGAAACATGAATTTTCGAACAAGTTCTTAAAAATTGTTTTCTTCTGTACTATATGCATTTGAAATAATCTGAGGTGGAAGTCCTGATGCTTGATGAAGTAAAAACTCTTTAGATCCAATCCTCTTATAATAAAGATCCAGATCTCGTTTTTCCGAAGATTCCAATTCTGTTCCAGGTAATAACTCAACTTCATGAGCATCAGCTGCACCATTTTCATTCAATGGAATGTGATTTAAATTTTAAGGCTTAAGGAAGTTGTTTTCAGTTTCAATCGGTACATATTAAAGAGATAATACATTTCTAGTAGAGTCTGAAAAATTTTAATCATTTTGTGCCTCAGTTTTATTAAAATCAAAATCATCAAAATGTTCGTCAATATTGTTTTAACATAAATTCCTGATTTCATGAGTACTTGATTGTTCTCAATTTTCTGAAATTTCATCAACATAATAAGCAATTGAGTCGTCCAATAAATAATTCGCTTTTTGAAATGATACCCAAGTTCATTTGACGAGACTGAGTGACGAACGTCTTCAACTGCTATATTAAAAAATATTCCAGTAGGTCCAGGAACTATAACAATAAGATATTTTTTTGAACTTTAAGACTGGTTTTGGAGATAACCACGATCCTTTTTTTGGTTTGGCGGATGAATAAAACTTTCCACAATATCTCCATCATTAATTGGAATATCAGTCACAGACTTCGATTTCAGGATAAGATTTAATTTCCTCTTGGCAATAAGCTCATCATGATCCCATTTTAAATAATTTGGTATAATTTGAGGACTAGTATTATCGGTGGGTCTGGTGTGACCAGTGGCGAGTTCGTATGAAGAGAAAACATCGTTTCCATATAAATCATTACATATTTGAAACATTTGAGCAACGCAAACAGTACCACTTCCATAGGGTTCAGATAATTTTAAACGTAAGTAAATATCTCTGAATATTTTGTGTTTTGATTCAATAGAATTTTTGTTGTGGCGGCGAGAACCAATAGGACAAAATAAAATCCCTTTTTCCTCTAGATAGCTTTTAAAATATCATTGTCAAACGCCTGATCTCTCATTACGTTATTGGGGTCCCAAAAGGATGTTAACCAGAGAGTTTCAAAACAATTAGTACAAATTTATATTTTCATTGAGGGCACAATAACACCAGTAGAACATCTGGTAACTGAGTCCATGATGTGAAATATATCCAAAATTTCCACAAAGAAGTAATCCACACAAACCAATTCATTAAATCCGCGAGTTAGAGAACTTATAGATACTGCACGAGGATGAGATGGCGTTTTTTTGTGACATCGCAAAATTTGCAAGAGTCAACTATGTTTGATATATATTTTTTGCATTCATCGACCCAGATAAAGTTTCTTTGTAATAATAATTTCATATCATCATAATTTGAGTGACCACATACATGTTTCTGGACCTCATTAATCATTTTCTTTTTTCGCTCAAGATAAATTTTTTGTTGTACTGATATTGTTGAAACATATTGTTGATAGAAATGAATTTTCCATACGGTCGGAGGTTTGTATAAATATATATCCGGGAACATAAAAATGATGAACATGATCCACAAATGTTATTGAATCGGTTGAATTATTTGCGGAATTGAGCTCTATGGAGTTACCCGCCATATGAATAATATTTGACTTTTTTGTAACATTTCTTTCGATAATCCATTGCGATGGTCCACTGATTATCAGATGCCTTATTTTGACCCGATTACCATTATCTGAAATAGCTGATAGAAATATAGAAATATAGAGCCGATTTTTTTTCTTTTTTTGCTTGAATGAACTCCGTTTATAAATTACTAGAAGGGAGTTTCTTTGATAGGTATCGGAAGATCATCTAGATTTCCATTCCATTCAGGTAAAATGAAATTTAAAAGTGCCCGTAATTCAACGATTCCCATTCCACTTTATGATACTCCATAATCAGGTAACGGACCAGGGTAAAATTTGTTTGATGGAGAATCAAAAACAGTTTTAGCCATATGAAATGTGACAGAACCAAACATATTTTGTTTTTGATTTTTCGGGATTTTCCATTTTTCAAAAATTTTTGTACCCTTGCATTTATCCTTTCATAAGCCCAATGTCCAATTTCACCACATCAGTCACAAGTTGATTTTGCCTTGAAAGCAGCGAATTATTCAGGGGGTAGTTTATGCTTGGGGGTTTTCTTGAAGTTTTTCTTTTCTCCGTATGAAATATTTAATTGATTTGAAGAAACATACTTTTGAGAATTCCCATTATCTTGTGTTACATTTTTCGGTAAATCACATGCACGAATAATAGATGATAGTTCTGAACATTTGATTATATCTAAAATTTTTCCTTTTCCTATATCGGCGTCTTTATTGTGCTTCGGAGATGCAGCAGCCAAAATAGGTACTCGCTGATTTGAATCAATTTTCGAGTTAGCCAGGAGTAGAAATGATACCATTGCTTCAGGTAATTTCGAAGTGCCAGTAGATGAATGAAATCGGGCAATTTGTGCATCAAAACCGGGATTCAAAATTTTTGAAAGACTCATTATCACCACGAGTAGTGTGCAAAAGATCCAGAAAATTTTGAAATGTCTCAAATACTAATGACAGGGGATCCCCCTTATGAATAGCTGGCAATCGCCAATGAACCATTTTCAGATTGAATTTCTGTAACTGGAATTTTCTTACAGATATCAAGAGCTCGTCCATATAATTGTGATTGTAAAACAAGAACTTATAAAGTTTTCGGAACCTTATGGTTTTGGAGGGATTTCAAAAGGGACATACAGGTAAGTTTTACGCCCTGGTCATTGATTTTTCAAGTATTCGGATTGCGTTATCAGTCGTTCTGTCCCTGAAATACAAATTACAACAACTTGATGTGACATCGGCGTTACTGAATGGAGAGTGATAGGGTTAAATCATCGCGAGAAGAGATATTCAGAACCAGTTACCCCAAGAAAAAGGTGTTACAAGCGACGAAAGTGCTCCCTGGTATATTTGAGCGAACAAAAAGCGGTGGGTAAGGACGACAGTTGAGAGGGCTGCAAGCATAGAAGGGACAGGTTCTACCGCTGATGCTCTAAGACCAGCGTAAGAAAAATGGTTCTTGGGTCTGAATTTGACTTTCAACTTCCTACTACTCGGGACTTGGCTTGAAGTTGTCTGCCAACTTGCTTGAAATTCACAAGAAGAAGTAGTTTACTCAGCTTATATAGACTTTTGGGTAACGCTTAAGTCTCAAAAAAACATACTCAGCACCAAAAAATGCATCAAATTGAATCGTGTGAACGAGAAAGACTAACAGCAGATACTATCGAGATAAATATCTACATTTCTTCCTTACATTCTTAGTCCTCGAGATCAGAGCCAAAAAATTCCTCCAAAATATCCATTCCACCCAAGAAGTCTCCCCAAATATCCGCGAACGGCTTACAATTCTCTAATTCCTCCTGGGAGATATATAAACCACTAAAGATGCCCATATCCGGTTCCAGCGTTGGGACCAACTGGTCCATATTGTCCGTCTCCCTCCCCACCATTCCAACACTTTCTATGTCTCCACCCCTCCCTCACCTTCCTCGTCCTCCTCCTCGTCCTCCTCTTCATCCTTGTCCGAAGAGTCAGAAATAATGATTACTCCCTCTGTCTCCCCTTCGTCCTCCACAGCAGCTCCCCCACCGTTGTACACTAGTGGATCCCACGGGTGCATCGAGTCCTCCTCGTCCTATTTTTCTACCTCTTCTTCTACCTCCTCTTCCTCCTCCTCCTCCTCTGCCTCTTCTGCCTCATCGAAGCATTGCCCGCCGACGCACTCCTGAACGCGTTAACGGTCCATTCTTCTACAATAATCATTATAGTCGGTTGGTTTATTGGACATCAAAGCTGGAGCGTTGAGGGGGTGGAGGCCTCGGGATGACTTGGTGATGGGGAGGGACGCGGTGAGGTTGGCCATGTTGAGGGCAAAAAGGGTTGAGAGGATGGAGTAGTTGATGGCGGGGGTTTTGCCTCGACGACGTCGATTTCGAGCTTTAAATTGGGCGACGCCTTCGAAAAGTTTCACGGCCTTGGACGTAATGAAAAATCTAACGTAACGACGCAGTTTTGAATTTGCATGCAATCAGAGCAATAACTAAAAATCTGCTTGATAAAATATCGGAACTGAATTTGGAGGACGAAGCGGATCACGAGTCGAAAGATTTCTTTTTTGAAAAAGGAGGACCAAAATTCCCAGAGATAAAATGGAAATGGAGCTGTACAGAGAATTTGGATTCATAGGGGAAAATTTGTCTCATGATTTTGTTCGTAAAAGAAAATTGGTGAGAAGAGCTGTTTTTGGAAACTCACAGGGAAAAAAAGGACAGCAGTTTGTGGAGAGGACCGCTCTCCTACAGAAAGGACCGTTTTTTATAACAACAGAGAGCTTGCGGATGATGAGTACATCTTTATTCGTCCTCCGCCAGGGATGGATGTCGGACTACAAGATGGAAAAGCACTACGCCTGAGCAAAGCCATGTATGGGCTCAAACGTGCTCCTAGGATTTGGAATGCGACGTTTACAAAGGCTGCATCTAGCATGGGATTTTCGCACTTCAAGTCAGATACTTGCATCTACTATCGTGAAATAGGCGGCAATAGAATATATGTGCTGGTCTACATAGATGATATTCTAATCGTGTCATCTGTTGAGATGAAAGTACAGATCACCAACCGGTGAATCTCTTACAAATTTAAGAAAGGAGACTGTGGTGAGATTGGAACCTTCTTTGGAGTGGAATTCAAGCGAGTCTATAATGAGATGTTTCTCAGCCAGAAAAACTATCCAGCCGAGGTCCTTCGCAAATTTTGCATGCATCATTCCAGACTCTGCTCAACACCCATCACTCAGAGTGATATGAAGTCAACTAAAGTTGGTAAGGAACCACTTGATCAGAAGACTTTCAAGGAGGCTATTGAAAGTTTAATTTATTTGTCTACGAGGACTCGACCGGATATTGCTTTCCCAGTGGGGCTGCTATCAAGAAATTCATCGAGTCCTACTATGTCTGATTGGGTCAGGATGAAGCGTACCTTCAGGCATTTGAGGGAAACCCTGGACTATGGAATCGTTTCCGCAAATATACAAGTGGACAGTTGTTATTCATCTGTGCAACACCAGTCTTGTGGGCCTGCAAGAAGCAGAACAGTATAGGGCTCTCATCTAGTAAGTCTGGGTATATTGCTCCTTCGGATTGCTTCAAGGAATTCAGATGGGTGAAAAGACTGTTAGAGGAATTTGGAGTAGCGCAGGACGGGCCAGTGACTGTGTTTGAGGATAACAAAGGGAGATCAACTGGGCAAACTCATAAAGGAGATCAAAGCACGTGGATACTCAGCACTATTTCGTTCGTGATATGGTGGACGAGGGCCCTATGTTGGTGATGTATTGTCCAACCAACCAGATCTTTGCCGATCTGTTCAGAAGTCCGCTGGAAAAGAAGAGATATACAGAGCTACGAGCTATGATAGTAGAATATCATTCAGTCTGACACGATGCTTCGTCAAGGAGGAGTACTGGGAATTATTGAATGATGTGATTTTATTAGTGTAAGGAAGCATTTTCAGTTATGATGCTTATTTCATTGGTGCTCTCCATACCAATGAATATAGATATGAAGACTCTATTTGCTACGTGAAATTGCCTCGTTATTAGTCTACCTGGCTATCATTGTTGTTACTTGTACTGTGGCTTTGATGTAGTTTGTGTATGCATTTATGTTGTCAGGAATCGCCATAGACAGTATTGGAATTGTCCTGTTATCCCGCGACTATTGACTGCAGTTGTACGGGTGTACTATCAGCCTTATTTGATCAACTGCAATGGCAAAGAGGTAGGTAAACAAAACTGATTTACTGAAGAGAAGGGGCCGACGCGGGGGCGTGGGCAGAGCTACGGATTCGGCGTGAATCGGACGTAGCGGTACTCCTCGATGATCTTTCAGGCAGTGTCCGCGAGATGCGGTAGAGCTCTTACATATTGAACCTGCAAAGGTGTGCCACACTGCGTCTGAAGCGTAGTGTGCACCTGGTCATTACAGTGTAAATTGACACTCCCACCCATCCCTATAGCACACCCTTTGCATGGAACAGTACTGTACAAATGGGGCCTGCAATTTGTGACTGGCGTTACCCACCCCCTTTTGTTGCGACCGGCGGCTTATCTTCTGGGGGATGCCTATCTGATCGTGCTGACCTTTTTTGAATTTATTTCCCTTTTTTGTTTTCTTTGTTGATGTGGTGCGCACAATGAACGGACGAAGAGCCGAAACTCCTGTGCTTTCGGCTGAGCCACGGCGCGTAGGGCCAGGCCCTGATGTCCAGCGTCCCCGAAAGCGGTCAAGATTTGCATTGAATAATGAAGTATCCCTGCGCGAATTGTTGGAAAGGGTGGCATTACATGCGGAAGAGGGGACCCCACTGACAGCACATGGAGATGTTGGAAATGATGGAAGGCGAGAGACACCAGCAATGGAAGACCACAGTAAAAGGTCCGTGCCAGTGCATACCGAAACAGAAATTTGTGATGATATGGCACTTAGTGCTGATAATCGAATACCCGATTGTGTTCATTCCACCATTGATAATGACATTGTCCCAGTTGATCGCACACAATATAAGATAGATGGTAGTGTACTTGGCAGTGGACTACAGACAGGGGAACGATATTTTGAAAAGAGCGTGTGGAATGGATGCCAAAAATCTGCCAACGACGCAATGAGTTACTTTGGGATCGTACGGCAGCCTCATACTGCACCAGATTGTGGCATGAGGCCTGTTTCCTTCCTAACGAAAAATTGAATGTATCGATAAGTGGTGAACCGGCGCTGTGCAATATGAATGAACGAGGGCCGCTAAGGAAGGGAGCCTTAGAGCGTGCAACCAACTATTTTGTGCCCGAAAAAATCTTGAAAATTTCCAGAAAGAATCCAATACCGGGGGTGGCCCAGGAAGTAGGGAACCAAACCCTGGCCTGATGCAGTATAAGGTTGCTGGTTGCAATGACCTCATACCCCTTCGAGTAGAATTAGATTCTGTCCTATCTTATATTGTCAACGGAGTGAAGAAACCGTACAGAATGCGGCTGGAGCGTTGCTGAAGAATGCACCATGAAGTCATTCAGCTTGTCTCAATGCCCTCCGGTGATGTAACGGGCTTCATATTTTATCTTATCATCGACAGTTGACTTAATTGACAGCACGAATCGTCCGGGAAGGCGGTTACCATCGGGAGGTGTATCTTCCTTGAGAATTACTTTAAGCGTGCCACATTCAATGAGTCCTCGAATTTCTTTCATCTTTGCTGCTTCTATCTCTGTGCTATTTACTCGACTGTCGGATGAGTCAATAATCTCAGTTTCCATTACTTCAAGTTCATTTGGCGATATTGATTGCGCCAAACCGTAAACGAGGTCAATCATAAACGCGTGGGACAGATCTTCAGGGGCTTAGTACGGTTTGACTTTAGCAAAATTAAAATGTTGGGCTGTACTGTTGTTTTGATCTCTTACTAAGACCAATTTGCGTTGCTACTCACCGCCTTCAACCTCGAACGGCCCTATCCATTCACGTATCCTGTTGATGAATTGGTTTTTGCGCTACAAGAGCACCTTTTCCCCAGCCCGATAGTCGCGATCAGAGGAAGGAGGTACTGCATGGCGAAGGGCACGTCGCAGTTTCAAACCAGCAATTTGGCTTTCCATCTCTTTGCGAGCGAGCTGAGCGATTTCTGCTCGCTCTGTCAAGGTTGAGCGACTGAGTCTCGGCTAAGGCGCTACTGACATATGCGGGAACTCTCCGAACACAAGCCAGATGGCACAACCACTTCTGGGACAAGGGTGTAATTCTTGCCCTCACGGTACAGGAAAATGCTAGTCGCTTGTCAAAATTTGGTCGAGCAGCCGTAATCGTATGGAATGTTGTTCGGAGAGGTTCGTGGCACCGTTACCCTAAACTTAGTCTTGATTGTGCTTCTTCTTCCGTCTGTCATAGGCCAACATCAGAAATACGGGCCAAGTCCATTAATTTATCGCGGAACTGAGACCCTTGATCAGTTAGTATCTTGTTTGGCCGCCCTGTATGTAAAGCTGCCCAGCACTCGATAACCGTCCTCCAAATGTCCTCAGTAGATACAATTGGGAGGAAACCGGTCGCACTGAATCGCGTTCCGTCATCAAAGATATGCAGCAATGACTAGATATCGATGTACATGATATCGATGATAATTAATTCGTTAAATTTAACATCCTCCGCTCCCATAGTCTCATAAACTTGTCGGAGCGTGTTGAATCCTTTGGTAATGGTCACAGCGCTTGAAAAATTCCTGGAGTGTTCTCAGAGTCTCTGGCGTGGCTTCTTCAGGGCGAGATCTCTTGATAGGGTCATATAGCTTCTGCGAATTAAAATAAAAAATTGTCTGTGTAGCTTAGATAATTCCGCTCGTGTGAAATAAGTATCAGTAGAGATTCAAATCGGAACGTAAAGGTGCGAGCCAAGAGATCTGATCATGGCGATTGACCATTCGTCGAAGTAGACGGTGCATTCTTTGTAGGTAACATGGGGAACTCTCTTCAAGAACTTGTTGGAGACGGTGCAAGGTGTAATCGACTTACTGTCCATGGCATTTAATCCAAGCAGTGCTCGAATAGCTGCATCCACGATGTCCAGTGTAACCGTTATACTTGGAACACCAATAGGTACATAGATGTGTAAATTTATCCTGTCAAGTGATCCGTGAGTAGCATCAGCAAAGCGGAAACGGCTCCTTGAAAGCAAAATCATCTTGTAATGCATTCCAAGATCATGAAATATTCAGTTCAGTTCCTTTTGACCAAATACAGATGCTGGTGCTCCCGGGTCACATAACGTAACCAAAGGACGTCTACAACGTGTTTCAGATTTGAGGGTCCCAACGGAAACATTATTCATATGCACATCATTAAATGTCTGTAACTTGTTACTATTACCTCGCTTACTTCTGCGAGGCAGGCGCGCAAAAAGTGCTTGACGTTTTCAGCTCCCCACCGCCGAGACGAAATAAATCCGGGAATCGTCCTGTGCAGTAGAAAATTGAGCCGTCTTTGATGAAAGCTGTGTGAAGTAGATATATCTGTATGCAGACTCGACGGCATTATGGTCCAAGGTATCGGCATTGGCCAAGTGCGCGTCAAATGCTTTCAATTCAGTTTCCTCGTCGTCGTTCTGGCTGGCACAAGAGTCAGTTCTATCTAATGACTCACTTTTCTCGTGCTCCTTGATAATTTCAGACGAGAATTTAGACGTAGGATTCTCCACGTTCAAGGCAGAGACAAGTATGAGCAGCAATTGGTTCCTTTTGTACAGCGATGTTTGGAGTTCCACGGTTCCCCACATCTAACAAACTCGTTACGCCTACAAGCCTCCTCGAACTTTTTGCTAGTAGGTCGGTCCGAACTATTCAGACTAGCTCTCACCGTGTTTCCACTGCTTAGATTGTGGCGATACTGTCGAGGGTTACGACCAGACCTCATCATGTGAGTTACCATCTCTCTCCCAAAACCGCGATTCTTACCTGTAATTTGGTTCAAGTGGCGCAAGTTCTGAATTGATTCATGTAATGTAGTGACAAACTTTTTGAACGAATAGTTTTGAGAGGTTATACTCTGAATAGGTATCTTCGATCATTCTTGATACTCCCTTACTGATTTTCCAAACAGTTATGTCTTATGAGAGTCGGTGCGGAAGTCCGAAGGACATTGTAGGGTGAGCTCGTTGATGTTCTCAACCAATTTGTTGAGTCCGTCTGATACATCTCTTATTCCCTTTCTGTGCATGAATTACTTGAGGCGGAGTGTCTCGATTGAGCCTTTCACCTGGATTTGCCTAGCATCACTTAGGTAATGCGGGGTCACTGACTTAACAATCTCTCCGTTATGCATTGCATCTATGCAGCTTTCCATGAAAAAAACGCCTAGCAGCACCCTGTAGAATATGTACGAAGAAATAGGCCTTCTGGGATGGAGATAGTTTGTACTGCCTCGCACAAATCCCATACATTTTGAGCGTCTCGTTAATGAAATGATAGATGTCCCCCGTAAACTTGTTCTCCTTGAACATTTGTTGTACATAGTTCACCTTGCGAGATTTTTCCGGTCCACTGTTACTCTGTCGACCATTTCCATTATCCAGAAGGTGCGATTCGAAACCCTTTCCTGAATGATTGGATCATTTACACGAGTATCCACTTGGTCTCTTTCAGGTCCACTAACAAACGGAGCAGTACCAACAATACTATGGTCACCAAAAGTGCTTCGCGGAGTTCCGATCATTCCCGCCGATAGGATGCCTGATGCTTGAGGAATCTGTGTTGAATTAATACCACTGTCATTGAAACCATTTTCATTCTCTCCTTTAGGCGGATGTTCGAAGCGGCCGCTAAATCCAAGACTGTCCTTAAACTTGTTTATAACTGTTTGAGTGAATTCGTGGGTACGGTTTACGAGATGGCAAAGCCAAATATTCGTACGAATAGGTTCCTCATTCTTGTCTGTTTCTGAAACCCTGACACCTTCGATAAATGAAATTGGAATATATTCGAATCCATGAAGTTCAGCTACTTCAAAAAACACTTTGACGGAAAGCAGCGGCATTTAGAAGAACTCTTTGCCGAAGATGAACTGCAAAGCAGGAAGAATATACGCCAAGTACTCCGCGATTTCATTGGGATCTGGCAAGCCAAAAGAGGCTTCAGAGGCCGAGCCGGTGGGCGAATCGGGAATAGTGAAGAATTATAACGTTGCCTTGGCTGCTATCAGGATCTTGAGCAGAAGACCAGCATTCAATGATGAAGTGGATATCATTCTGGGAATCTAAGCACACTTCTTCTTGAACTGACTGCGGGAAAGCGGCAGCATCTTGAGTATATTTAAATGATGTGTTCGAATGTATCTTTCTATGTGTCGTCGAAGTGAAGCAAGGAGAAAAAATCAACAGCAACAAGTTTGTTAATGGTGAATATGGGATGTTGTCAACCGATGACGGGAAAACGAATCCGAATTGTCGTGTTATTCCGCAACTATTGACTGCAGTTGTAAGGGTGTACTATCAGCCTCATTTGATCAACTGCGATGGAAAAGAGGCAGGTAAATAAAATTTATTTACTGAAGAGAAGGGGTCGTCGCGGGGGCGTGGGCAGAGCTACAGATTCGGCGTGAATCGGACGTAGCGGTACTCCTCGATGATCGTTCAGCCAGTGTCTGCGAGGTGCGGTGGAGCTTTTAGATATTGAACCTGCAAAGGTGTGCCGCACTGCGTCTGAAGCATAGTGTGCACCTGTGTATTACCGTGTTAATTGACAGGAATGTATATTTGTATTGCATTCGTACGTAGTACGTAATGAAATGAGCAAGCTGCGTGTATTGTCGACTGCCGTGTTTAAGAAGTTCAGCAAACGAAAACGGACAGCTTGACTGCGGTGTTAATCCAACTTCAGTTACGCAAAAGGGTTAATAGGACCACTTATAAGTCTGCATTGCAGAGTGATTTCGACGAATTAAAAGGGGAAGTGGGCATCTATGAAAAAACCATGTGACGGCATTTTAATCTATCGGTAGGAATTTCGTGCAATAGGCAGACCTAGATAGCTCAGCATATGAAAGAAATTTGCTTTCCAACTGCGACATAAACAATACATTACTTAATGTAATGTATTCTCTAGACTTTCCTGTGGGTTTTCCTTCAGTACTAACAACAACAGAGCCACGACTCACTGCTTTCATCTGTCTTCCATCCCCAACTGATGCTAACCTGTCACCGGCCCAGTTCTCATCAGAGTACCCTATCAGTTCAAGTAATTTTCTTCGCACGTCACCCTTGAAAAAGATTTCATACTCCAGGGTTCCCCTCAAACTTTTTCCGAAAGGTTGCGTTTATGATGACCAAAAAGCAGACAACCAAAGCATCTCTCACGTGCCATCGACTTCAAAGCCCGTCTCTTACCCGGGCTTACAGTCGTCCCATGGCTTTTACAAGACGGGCCAATCGCTCCCTTGCTGCCTGAGTCTTATTCAAGCAACAGTCGAGCTGTGATCGGCTACTATGTCAGCTTGTTATCCAATAAAGTCTGCTCTTGCATTGAGTTGTTTTCACTCTAATGGTGTACGTTTTTTGTTTGTAAGTTCACACTGTTGGATTTATTTTTTTTGCAACCATGGACGATGTTTTCGGGAAGATGGCACCCCGCTTTGACACCAACAGAGGAGAGGATTTCCATCTCGAGACATTTCCTTTCGAAGCTCCAGCTGAGTACAAGGAGTTCTCATCTGTTCTCTTCCATGTTATAATGGGATTATGGAAGCCTGATGATTCTTCAGCAGAGGATTAGACGATTGTGGTCAAGGCTCGCGCCTTATTATTGATGTGTCTCGGACCGAAGGCTGTGAGGACTGTGGCGGTGGATAAGACCAGTCTGTTTAATATTTAGTCCCGTTTGGAAGCAAGGTACGCTACGAAGACTCCCGCAAGCATGTTGCAGCTACGAACTGAGCTACACCAGATGAGGTTTGACAACAGCCTTTAGATGAGTGAATTTTTAGACAAAATAGAGGGCATCTTCAACCAGTTGGAGACCGCAGGTAGCCCTATTCACGAGAACATGAAAGGTTCCAATATCTTTGAGATGTTTGGACACCAAGATAAGTCGCCTTATGGGCCAGTTGTATTTGAACTATAGACTTTATTGGATGACAAGCTGACATGAGAGGCGGTCACAGCTCGAATGCTGCTTGATTAAATCTCTCGCAGCAAGGGGGCGATTGGCCAATCTGAAAAAGGCCATTGGGCGACTGTAAGCTAGATAAGCCACGTGCTTTGTGAGATGCTTCAGTTGTCGGGGCTTTGGTCATTATAAACGCAACTGTCCGAACAAAGTTTCAAGGGGGACAAACAATCAGAGGATGAAACACTAATTGGATCGGGATATGCAGAATGCTCTGTTCACTCGAGGTAGAAGAGCAGCTAATGCCTCCTTTACTAAGGATTCGGTTGGAACTACACATATGATTTTGAATGAAGCGATTATACCACTGATAGCACAAAATGCTGTCACAAGATGTTTTCATAGATGCTCCCTGCCCCTTTTAATTCGTCGAAATCACCCTGCCATGCAGACTTATAATTACTACTATCAACCCTTTAATGCGCCTGAAGTTGGATTACCACCGCAGTCAAGCTCGCGGTTTTTGTGTGCTGAACCTCTTACACATGGCAGTCGACAATACTTGCAGCTTGTTCATCCCATAACTTACAACCTACGAATGCAATACAACATAGCCATTCCAATACTTTCTATGGCTATTATTGAAAACATACACCTATACGCAAACAACATGAAAGTCACAGTACAAGTAACAACAACGATATCCAGGTAGACTAACAACGAGGCAATTTCATGTAGCAAAATACAGCCTTCACTATGATATGCATCGCAATGGAGAGCACAAAAAAAATACGCAACATAACTGAAAATGCTTCTTCACATTAATATAATCACATCATTCCACGGTTTCCAATAATATGTAGGTGTTTTGCGATGATTCGTCATAACAGCCATGTATCACAGGATGAACGATGAGGCACGTTTACGCAGGGAATGAAACTCAGAATTACGGCTGTTGTAACTCTTAATGAGTTCTAAGGCACGCAAGTGCGGAGAGTATTCAGAGATCAACTATCGAATTTATCTTCAAAGAGTAAAACACTCAAACCTTTCTCCGATATCAAATATGCGGTCAGGCGGCGGGTAGTAATCTGTCACGCATGCATCAATTAAAGGCTAACAAAACGGGTAAGGAAGTCGCAAAGTTCCTGCTGAGAGAAGGAACCATTTTAGCAGCATGACCACGTCACCCTGCTAAACGGGCTGGAGTTGCAGAGAAGTATTGGGCCTGTAGAGGAAAACATGTGGCTAACAAAGTACTCATAATAAACTTCCCCGTGTGTGCAGTTGAAGCTTATCCATAGACACTCCTAGAGCTGGGAACCGCCATCCTACCTGACTGATACAAGGTATTGTAAATCTACTCTTTTCTTGCACTTTACACAGTGCCCGCGGAGAAACCTAGAAACTGTCGACGCACAAAGGGGTCCAGTTTCGTACTACATACATTAATGGGAACTTCTCCATCGCCACAAATTCAAGGCCCCAATGGTCGTCTCAGATCTGAGAGGGCCACTCGTTACTGGATTGTAGAACTAAATCCGTATAGAATCTATGACAACTGTACTGCAGAACCCGCCCCATGATTTGATTGAAAGTTAGTAAGAGTCTCAACCTTTGCATCACCCGCACTCAAAACAACCCCATTTACATCTAGGCGAACCCTTTGGCCCCGTACTTCAGAATGGTAGAGAGCTTCAGCCCGTTAACATCCTTAAATACAGCAAAAGCGACGAATTACAGGAGATATTCTCGTCCCTTACGCAATTTTTCGACTTTTCCGAATGGCTATCTTTATCCTGATCGTCTAATGTCCGCAAGAAATGTAGCTTTCACGGAAAATACAAGTAAAGAAGACATCCAAGCCTTACAAACGTTTAGGAGGATGTGGACTGATTTGAGGCAATTGCACGTCACGACAGTCGTTATATTCAGGGGGAATGTTTGGGTCGCTTTACTTGCTGCAGCATAAAACAACGGACTTCCAGGACTTTAGAAGGAGGATGGACCAGGAACACGTTAGGGAGTGGATTCACCGGAATTTTCCTGAGAATGAAAGGAGGAAGAAAGTTCGGGGAGGAAAATGAGTAAATGAATCCGTGAGAGCCGTTGCAGAAAAAATAGGATTTTTTGAGACTTGGGAGCTTTTTGAGTGGAAAGCTGAAGAAAATAATGACGTTCTTTTGATCTTTGGCTTCTCTTAAGAGGAATTACTAAAGGACTAGGGGAATGCAGAAGGATTGAAAGATACAGGTAGATACGCGGAAACAATGTACAGTCTTGTATCATGCGCAAGGATTTCCAAATTTTTTCGGTCTGAACTCGAAAATTGGGACCAGGAGGAGCAGAACTTGGTATTTATTTTGTAACTATATATATTTTTATATTTGTTGTACACATGACCAACGTGAATGCATTTGTGTTATTACGTATGCGTTTTTAGATTTCAGAGATAGCCGAAGAGTATATAAAAGCTGATTGATTTGCTTTCGAAGAGAGAAATAAATCATATTAGAAGATAAACACAAAAATATGCTCCAATGGGAACAAAGTTAGCCGTCATTTTTAAAGCTGAGACTTGATATCCACCGAGCAAAAGTGGAAGAGCATAATTCTTCTAGTTGGACTAGAAAAACTCGTGATTATTGTCATTTTTACCCCCGTTTCTCCCTCAACTACACTACAATAGCTGTCTTGTGAAGACTATTTATTGATATAATATGTACTGATAATTTCAACCACACTGATGTATTAGTATCAAATGCAAAAGCGGATTGGTGAAATGAAATCGATAAGGCTATAATGTATGTTATGTTGGACAGATTAGAGTCGCTGAAAAGGCCAAGTAGAAGGTACTCTAATCTATTTAGGAATTGGAATACTCAGATAAATTTGATCTTAGTTAAATTTTGAGAAAAATGTGTCACCAGGGATAAATAAGATTGCTATCTTGTATACAAATAGGCGTCCCTAGAAGTTTTTGCTGCAGAGATCCCACAAATTAACATACGGGGTACAATTACGAATTACGTTGGATCAGAAAAAAGAGATAAATGTACTTGAAACGTCTATTTTACTGAAATTAAACGACACCAAAAAAGCTTTAATATCTTTACAATTATGCACTGAAAACAAAAAAATGCATGCAATGAAATAAGTTTTGCTGATAACTTGTGAAAGATTAGTTTTTATAATTCAGCGAACGAATTGAACTAAGCATGCAAAGTTCATTACCCACCACATGAAATTATTTACCGAAGTTTGAAAAATTCTTCCCGCATGGAAAAATACGATTCAAATTATCTTGAATCGGGCACAGCACCTCTCTTCTACGGAAAAAGAACACCACTTAACACTCAAAAGTCCCGGGGACCACACATCCCAGAGATATAGCACGGCAAATTATTGAATGTCAATGAAGAATTCCTCAATATTTCTTCAACAGCGAACCACATTTGTACTTGAAAGGAAGGCTGGACACAGTGTTTTTAACCTTTCTTGTTCATTTTCTTATTGGCTTATAAGAACTAATGTAGGTATTTTCAATCAAATGAGCCTTTAGAAGATAAAAATCCTGCAGAAATTGCTATGAATGAAGGACACTTTGTCCACCGTTAAGGAATAGGAGATAGTGTATTATCAAATTTTAAACAAAAAAGCTCAAAAGCAATGGGTTGTTTTTATCTCGCTGTTATTTGATGATTGCGAACAAAAAATCATTTCCAAGGCATTTCAATATAGCCGTATTTACGATAGCAAACTACATTCTTATAAATTTTTATTCTAAACATAAAATAAATAACTCATTACACAGTAGTATATAATATATTCCTGAAAAATGAAACAAAATACGTATTTACTATATATTCTGTTTTAAATGGATCAACTGACTCAATGGGCGCTTGATTAACTACCTAGTTTTTTTTCATAAGATTAAGTTTAATAACTTGAAGTTATTTAATTTTTCCCGGTTTTATTGGGGAGTAAAGTTCGTCCTGGACTTATTTGAAGAATCCAGAAACAGAACCATGAAGAGTAATTATAGCATTTGAAAGATTGATTCCGCCCCGAATCTTGAAATAAGCAGAACTACATTTGAATAAACTTACTCTACTCTGGATGCATGGTAGTAATTATTTGCATCTAAAGCTTTTACGTTAAGTTTTTCTGAAACAAAATATTTCAAAGTCAGTGACTATGCGTCCTTGAGTTAGATTCTTTCTACAGTTTCGAATTAGTTAAATACAGCCAATTTGATCAGCCACCGCTTTGAAATAAACTGTGGGCCTAAGTCATAATATAGAGAATTTTCATTAAAAATAAAGTATCGATTAATGCTACCGTTTAGTGTTAAAAGTTCACAACCACATCATTTGTATTTTCATTGTACCAAGTCATACATTTTTGTGCCACAGCATGACTATCATATAATATTGAGTAATGTTGTCGTTATTTTGCACATAATTTTGGGCGAATTTTCTGCCAATTATTGTGTGCATTTGTCGTGAATGCATCTTGACTTCATAAAATATTTTTCTGTAACCAATAAATTGGCACCAAATTTAACTAGGTGAAAATTTAAAAAACCAAGGCGATCAAATTCTTCTCGTTGCAATTAAGTCCACAATAAATGCAAACCCACGTAGAATTTGCATTATTTCATTTCTCAAAACTCTGTAAACCACCATTTTGGTTGTCCAGTAAAGAGTATTAGTACCATTTGAATCAGTAATTGGAGCTTACCATTAATTACTGTAGAGCTGCTTGGAAAAGGTTCTTTGATGCCATTTGAAGGTCCTAGCCCTAAACCTTCACTATTTTTTTAAATTATTGCGTGAATTATCAATATTACATGAAAAATGTGCAAATCGGATTCCTAACTTAATTAAAGATAAGTAAGATCACATTGATCCTCAATTGGCCATCTGCTCTCTAACTCTAAAATTTTTGTCCGCTGCAATGTCTTGAACTGGAGCTTCAGCTTTCATATGTACTTTTTCTGAATAATTAAATACGTCTTTACTAATTTATAATATCCTAGAGTATAGGAAATTTTCAATGATCCTTTAGGAATATCAATTAATATGTTCATAGTTATCACCGTGATTGTACTGAAAATTTCAAGTTTTAATAAAAAATAGATAATGGTGTGATAATAATTTGAATTCAGTTTCAAATATCACGTGCTGAAATATATCTCTAAAATATTGTGTTTAAATTTGTTTGGTAGCTTAGATTTATAATGTACTCAAATTCGTCTCAACATAAATATTAACTAAAGGGGACTCTGTAAGCTGCCAAAAAATTGCACTGACTTTTTTGTGAGGGCATTTAAACAAAATAATAATAATATCAATTAGAATAGGCAATAATGCAATAAACTTCAAGGTGTTTACATCACCTAATAGATGAAATCGAATTTCATTGATTAATTGAAGTTAAATTTCTATTAAAAACTGATACAGAGTATTAGACACATTCGGAAAATCGATGAATAAGAATTGAAATCAATTTGTACTTAATCCCACCTCTCAGAGTAGCCTTTTTTCAAAGCGGGCAACATTTTAAGCACATTAGTAGTTTATAACACTCTGCTGCTCAATTTAAAACATAACTTTGGAACTCCGTCGTTTTCAAAAAATGCTTCTTTAACTGTCACGAAAATATTATTTAACATCTTTTACATGTCTAAACATCCTTCCTGTTTAAATATTTCTCCATATTAATATAAGAATCAAGAATAGCTACATTTTTTGCACCACGGTACCCTATAGTACTGTATCAAAGTGTGCACTAATCGGTGTTTTTTGTTGCTTTCGTTCTTCATGGGGCCAAGTGGTACTAGAAAGTAAGGAACCTCCCTACTTTGCCGTTTCATAATTCTGTAATACGCGAGACAACAAACCACTACAAAAAATTTCGCTTTTTTATATCTAGAATAGAGCTGAATGTGCCCTATTTATTGCCCATTTTCGCAACAATTGGTATCAAAAATTACCAGACATTGAATATATTGCATATAATCGTGAGTATGGTAGGGTAAAAATGACGTCAACGGAAAAAAGGAACCGCTTATTACCTGAGATGAGTGTTGTTGCAGGCGACTATGCTACAATAAACGTCAACTGAAAAGAGCGAGGAGCTGTAGTGACAAAAGATTTATTGTCTAGTACCCAAATCTAAAGGGATAGACTCCAGCATCTTTCTTAGAGGCTGGAGAGCTGATCGAAGGTTTTTGGTTCGAAGCTGACTCCCAAATTGCCTTTCATCTCCTGAAGGAAGCAATTTATTCAGCTTAAATAGATTTTTTTCGAACTTAAATCTCTATAAAATTACTAAAAGCACCAGAAAACGCAGGAAAAGACTTCATGTGTTCGCAGCTAATTTGAGAACAGATAATTTACATAAAATAACAAATATACTCCTCAAAACCTAGCGATTATTTCAAGACATCATAAGTACCCATGTAGTCCCTACACACACCCGTGAATTTCTTACGATTGGCTACCCCTCCCTGCAAAGAATCCAGCTCACCTGTGTCAAAATATTTCTGGAACTGTTGTAAAAAGATTCTCTGAATCGGAAACTCGATAAACCAACGCCGATTGTATCCATTACCTCCATACATACAGTAATTTAGTGTACCACAGTCTAGTACTTTCTGAGGAGTTTCTTCTAGATCACTGCGACACAAAAATTTCCAATCGTGGCTTCTTCCTTTCAATGGACAGAATGCATGCAGTATCATCCCACCTGGGGCGGTGATTTTCTAAAATTTGATAGAATGTTTCCATTTGTGTCAGTTATATGACACATGCTGCATAATATGGGACCCGCTTGGATGCTCAATTCCAATCACAGTTACATCTAAAAAACAACTGCAGCTCTTTATTCTATTCAGTTTTTATCTAATATAGACAGCACACAACGCAGAACGATCCTCAACGACCTAATGAGTAAGACATCCTGCTAGGAGAATACTCCTACTGTTCAAAACCCACTTCAAATCTTCCCGAAAGATCACCGATAACTGCGAAGTGAGCTTGCTAAAATTGGCCTTTTGGTCTACCCTTCTTGAAGGCGTTGCAAGTCATCTTAGTATCACACAGCATAATAGCATTGTGTCAGCGGCATAACAATTCCGTTGGGTTGTGGACAGAGTTTCCGGCCACCTTATGACATTTCGAATTTGAGAAACCTCGCTTTTCTCGAAGCGAAAGAGACTGAGGCAGTCGTTGCTAGAAAATCCGTTGAAGTTGAACGTAAAATTAGACAGACTGATCCTGTTGCTGAAACGGAGCACGCTATTGAAATCCTCTTGTAGAAAAAATTGTTAGTTATAAAATGTAGGATAGCAGCTGACCTGGAGCTCGATCTCCTGCGTGTCGTATCATGACTCCGCCGCATATAGGCAGGAGAACTAATTTCCTATTACAAAGCAGTTCCATGCATTTTTGGAGCGTAAAGCCTTTCAGGCGACCCTTAGTTATCCTTGATTTGTTATCCGCCAGTTCTGGCTCGATATTTCCTAGATCTAGCATCGAACATGCCTAAAATTTAAGTGCTTATACCCGTCGGGTATTATTACTACAGTAATACTCATATTTAATCGTCCTGGGTGGTTACCGTAAAAATGTTGTACACGCAAGATAAATAATTTTCAATATTTCTCTGAGTCATGCGAGTGAGTCAGAGGCGCAATTTTTTTTTGAGAATTTCCTCAAGCGTAAGCTCGTTAATGACTAATACGTGCACAGGTCTGAAATTTGACTGGTTGGCGATAATGGTGATTAAATTTCTGCAGCACGTGGATGAAACTAATAGATGAAACTAATGTAGAATCGTAGAACCATACCTTTTCTCTTCATCGAACACCTGACGCGACGGCGAGCTTCTATACTGTTTTATTTTTGGGACAGGTTGTCTTGGTTCCTTTGAGCGTGATTCTGATTATTTTTTTGTTAACGTTCTTGGTTACTTTGACAGTCCTGAGTAAAAACGATGGACTGAATTCACGCAGCGGGTCCCGCTCTTTGTTAAGGCGGGGATGGGAGGGTATTGTGGAGTCTGGTAAAGGTATGTGGCAAATTTTCAGTTGCGCGCAGTGTGTGGCTATCTTTTTTTGCCCAGTGCTTTCGTCCGTGTGTCAGCCGCGTTGTGTTCCGACGGTATATGGTGGATTGAGACGGTTTTCTTCTGGAAATGGTAGACTAGATGATGGTGGTAGATGTCGATTAATTTCCTGCGTTTGGTGGGAGCTGTATGGCTCGCTATTTGCAATGCCGCTTGGTTGCCGATTAGTACCTTCGTGGGCTTCGCGTTGTAATTCTGACAATCGTGGAGTAGGCGTCTTAGCCATTGGGTTTCTTGGACGGCTTCGGATGTAGCAATATACTCAGCGTTGCAGGTACTTTTGGCGACAGTACGTTGCCTGCAGCTGCGTCATGCGACTGGGAAACCAAAGGTGGTGAGGATGATTCCAGTTCGAGAGTGGCTCGTTTGGGTGTTTGCGAAGTCCGCGTCTGTATACGTGATGAGTAGGTGAGCTGTCTGCCTGGGCTGGTTGTTTCGTTTGTACAGTATGCTGTGGTGTTTAGCGATGTTCAGATATTGAATGAGCCAGCGCATTAGTCCATAAAGTTGCGTGGTTGGCTTGTGCATATGTCCTGCTAACTTTGACACTCCGAATTGGATGTCCGGTCGTGTACTATTTGCCGAGTAGTGGAGGTCTCCCAGTATAGATCGGAAACGTTTGCCCTATTCTGGTGGGAGCTGTGTTGGGTCCGCGGTATGTGGCCAATTTTTATTCTCGGGGACGAGGGTATGGTGTAGTTTGCTGCGGGCCATTTTTATTCGGTCGAGGAGGTAGTGGATGACATGTGGCTGGTATATGTGGATGTGTCCCTCTGGTGTTGTGTTGAAGTTCCATTTCAAGTATATTGTGGGTTATCCTAGATTAGAGATGTGTATATTTTGTTACGGCCAGCGAATAGGTCATCGATGTTGCGCTGGATTGGGATGTGGGTAGGAAGTCGTCCATTCTGACTGCAACGGATGGGGGCGTCTTTGTGAAATTTTTGGAACAACCAGTGGTCAACCTGACTTTCGGTGTAGCCGTGTGCTGTTATATGAGCGATGAGTCCGGTGTGGTAGGTGTGGGTGGGGGTGGTGTACCATAAAGGTTCCGTACCAGGAGTCCGGTGTGTTTGGAGTGTGTTAGTTTTCCGTTAAAGATTGGTTATTACCTGACATAAACTGGTTGGTCGTGATGGTCTCGATGGCGAGGAGCGTGCGCACAGTGGTTTGTCTGCCATGTGCGTTGTGGTGTTTGGTGAGCGTCAGAGTCGAGAAGAAACTTACGCGCGTCAGTATCATATTCCTGGGTATTGTCTTCCATGCTGCTTCTGAGCATTTATTTTAGTTAGTTCATGACGTCTTCCTAGCGCAGGGCGGTTTGTTTGCCGGACGGCTAGCTTCGGCGGGGTTTGGGATGATTTGGGTCGCGAAATTGGACATCAGAGTGTCGTTTTTTGGGGATTCTAAAGTAGATGTGGTGTTGACACGGTTTGAACCGGGACAGCTGGGTATGACGGCTCGGATGGCGGTGAATCGTTTTAAGATTTCCGTGAGGGCGTCGTTAACGGTGTAGACTGGACCAGAGATGCTGAGTGCTGTCACGGACTGCGCTTTGGGGGGTGATGCGAAGGGGTCCCGTGAAGCGTTTTGCGACCTCGTTGGGATCCTTTGGTTTTTTGCCGTACATGATCATCGCGATGATGGAGGTGGTAGAGTTGGACTGAAGGACTTCGAGCATGAATTATACGGTGATGAGGGGGTCCTCGATGTTTGGGTAGTTGGCTGCCATCATTTTGGTGCGGATTGTTTCGTGAACGGTGAATTATTCCGTTACCGTCATACCATCTGTGAATTTGGTAGCATCCGTTGTTGCCTTGAGCGTTCGATGGTTTTGATCTTTTTTCCAATGTACTTGGTAACAGCTGTGATTAGTTTGAACGGTGTCGGATTGTGATTTCTGTGGACAAAAATGTTGGTAATATCATCTGGAATTGAATCGGTGAGCGCACCTACAAGGATTTCTTTTTTTCAGTGAATATTTTGCTTGTTGCGGGGTAATTTGGTATCGACGGGTCTTCTATGACCATGTCGGGGGCATCTATGGAGGCTGCAGCATCATGGATCGATAGTATCCAGGGCGTGTAATTGGTCTTGTTGAGGATGGCGATCTTGGGTGTGGGGACTGTGTCCATGCTGGGTGCAGACTGAGTTTCGGTTTGGTGGTATGGGGGCTGTTTATCGTATCTGTTGGGTCCTGTGAGGCGCGGAAGTTCCTGGGTGAGTTCCGAAAATGGAGTTTGGATGCTCTGCGAATTGCTCTGAGGGCTCTGTATGGAGGAGCGTCATCGGGACTTCGCCGTTGTCGGTTTGAGGGCAGTGGATCCAGGGCTTGTATGCTTACCGCGTTGCTTTTGGTTGTGTTCTGTTGTAGACAGTGTTGTTAAGCGTAGTTTATGGCCATAACCTGCAGTATCGTAGAACGATACCTTTTTCCTTCATCTAACATCTGATGCGTCGGCGAGCTTTTATACTGTTTTGCTTTTGGGACGGGTTGCCTTGGTTCCTCTGACAGTATCTAGCACATATTAAATTATATGGGACACATTGCAATAGTGCATCAGTTCAGTGTGCGCAGTACGCAGGCCAATACCATTCTAGTATATCAATAACCTGAAGTGTATCAAGACACGCAGAACCAGCCATCGGGCGTGCGACCCGCATCGGGTTCTCACTCATCTTGCAATGCAATCGCCACGAATTAAATCTCATATGGAATTGGACTCAGTTACACACCGCATTAGCTACTAAGTAAAATGATAAGACGGAGCCATCCTTAAGTCCTCATATGCGGGCTTCAGTGTTGGCCCTCGTTCCACTAATTCATCTTATATCCTTCATGCTTTTTATATTTCTCATGTATCCTAATAACTCTAGCCTTGACGAACTCGCTGCGTTCACTACCCTTGGTACTATGGTACCATATCCATATCCTGTCCCCAGGGTTGTAAATGTGCATCTATGTTTCTGAAGCACTGCGAGATCCGAGTGCGCTGAATAGCCCGGGTAGTAGTCTGCTAGACGTGCAAATACAGCAGTTCTACGGGTACAATCGAGGCTATCATGGTTAGCACTGATGGTTGGTATCCCCGAATTATCTAGAATTAGAAAAAATTCGACATAAATATCGCACAGGCAACCTTTGCACTCGAACTGGCATCATTTATCTCCTTTTCGAAATATCTGAGAATTTCTTAGACAACCCATACCTTTCTTTCGACATTGCACATTTTATTGTGGTGGTGGGCAGGTCTTAACTTAAACAAAACTTCGTGCAGATCTAGTTAACACCGAAGTAGCAACTTGTTTTCACCATCGGCCGCGAGTGCTGTCGAGGCACCATGACGAAGTATCCAAAGGATCTCTATTAATTTGCACAGTTTCTTCAAATCCCTGGATTCCGTAACGCATCCCTCTGTGTACCTTCTTTCCGCATCTGTAATGAGGAATAATGTTTCTTTCCTTCCATCAACAATTTCGAAGCCAAAATTTATCTGTATCTCCATATTGAACTCTTCACTAACATATGTAAGAGATACCTCACGGATCGGGACCGGTCAGTCCGATCCTGCACATATTCTTCATAAGCTATCGACTCGGCCGAGAGAATTACTCAATCTGACAGTCAATTATCCAGCTTATTCACACACAGCTTTGATCTGTGCGGCGAGTGCATGAGTCAATCTATGTATTATCTTGGTCACGAGCTTCGCAGACCTTTAAATCTTACTTGTCAATGATGTAGATATGAGATTAGTCACATTTGCCTGTAGTTTTGGGAAAATAACAACGCGAATTATATCGCTCAGAGGTCATCTGGAATCTGCGCTTATGTATGTGTCGAATGTGCGCGAGGCGGCATCACTTTCGCGTCGAAAATTCAGGTATGGAAGTTTTACCCCGTTGTTCTGTATCGCATGTTTACCAACTTCTAATCAGATAATTATGGGGGATGAACCCTCATAATGTCAAAGTCGAATGAAAATGACAGATACTCGATATCAAATTGGTTCAGTTCCCATTTGTCAATGACTAAGGTAGGATCGAGACCCTCATCGCCCCATCCGTTAACGTAACAATCCCTGCACGGATCTTTGCGGAGAGACACTTCGGTAACTTCGCAGAATCTTTCTACAATATTGATGCCAGCTGCGAAACTGGGAGATCCTGAGTCGTACCTATGGTTCGCATCAATGATCATTAGTCATCAATCGTTCGGGAAAGAATCGTACTTTCCTCTTAGGTAGATACAAACTGTTCGGCTCGCTTTTTTCGTCCGATTCCAGGTGCTCGTAACATCTACCAAGACGATCCGCTATCCTTATATTTCCCTTCTGGGAGTTCTCGGGGTCCTTGCCCTGATTTTAGGGCCTTTTTGTCATTGGGAAGCTTTCAGCGCATTAATGTCTATCTTTACACCAATTTCCGATTTCTCCACACAAAAAACATTTGGAGATTCTTTTCTTACTCTTCATGCGGTTTACATGTACCAAACACTTGCTCCACAAGATACTTGTTACAAATTTGAGTGCCTTATCACGCACTTTCCCAACCACTGTCATGTTCCCCACGGATATTTTTCAGAGCATCGATCGTATCAACAAGACCGAACTTCAAGGCTATTCTATCAGTGGCAGATTGGGCATCAATATCACTGTTGATATTGAAGGTCTTGTAAGAAACGCATAACCGATACTAAATCGGTTATGTGTTTCTTACAAGTCCTTCAAAAAGTGTGAGCTGCCTGAATATTCTTCATTATACTTCAGCATGCTGTGTATCGCAATGGTACCTACTTTATAGCTTTTATCAATTTGTTTATATATATGATATCAACACTCTGCTGTCTTGACTAGCGGATTTTTTTGCCACTAGTATACTGAGCAAGGTACTGTATGCATTGTCGGAGAAATTGGAATTCTCCAAAAGGATCAGCGCCACGGTCTGCCCGTTTTTTCCGCAGCAAGAGTGTTATAGAATGATTTGCTATCCCTTATGTATCTCGGCGAAAGTAAATAACGGGCTTAAACTAAATACAGTGAGAATTCGAGTATTAAAACTGTATCTTTAGACCCTTATCATCACACTATCCGTAGTCACACCGCCTCGGGTACTGACATGCTTCTCTAAAACTGATCCGTGGAATCGCAATCGGGTGGGTTCGGTAAGCTCCGATATGGGTTTTGAAACTTTCCTAGGACATGGAAGGAGCGACTCAGGTAGTATGCGGTCATGAGCGGGCATAAACTGCCCAGCTTTGAACAGTGCATAAGCAAAATGCATTATTCAGGCTTTTATCTGTGAATGAGAGGGGGTGCAGATCCATTGCAAATTCCAGAGCAGCTGACCCGGAGATTACTGCCTACGAAGAGATTACCAAAGGCGAATAAGGTGAATACTTACAATAGTTTGAGTTGTTTGCTGTTTCGAATGCCTTTCCAAACGTCCCGACCCGCCTGATGTGGTATTGAATACTAGCACCGCATTCTTTACCAGACAATCTTGACTTCGAACATACCAAAATATGAGCCAGCCAACACGTTTGTATGTTGCTTGTAGCACAGTGCCTCGAACGCATTGTATCTCACCTAGCGAAGAATCTCAGTTCTGTTTAATTGGCGGAATGGACTGAGGTCACAATCGCATGGTTTATGGAGAAGTATTAACTTGACAAATCTGATGGCCTCTTCACGCGATATGAATTTTCGGGAAGTAGCCACTGTCAGGAAAATTCTTTGAGTATAATTTCAGTACTAGGGGACGTTAAAACTCGTGCTGTGTTTAGTAACATAGATTACACGTTTTGAGTATTGGTATTGGTACTATCCTCTACTGGTACCAGTAGTACTGCAGTAGTAGTTTCGCGCAATTATATTTCGATAAGTTAGACATTTGGTGCTCCGAATTCCATACTTTTCCCGTTGTCCGCCAATCTTTGCACCACAGCTTGTGTAAAGCCTGTTTAAATCAGTAAAAAATCAGGCCTGCTTCAGGCCTGCTTGGGCCATGTATATTGCTCGGGCATGGCTCCTTCACATTTTGTGCAACAACTGAAATATTTGAAATTTTTATGCCCTTACCGGAATTGTACTTTCGGAAATTTGTTTAACCTCTCTATTTTTACGCTGCTGCGACCGTAATGTCCAACGCAGCTTGCCTGCTACACGGCATTAAGCCGGATTTTATGGGTAATAAAGCGGTAATACCGGTCTTGCTGTAGGATGGTCCGGGTCACAACAGACCATATCTTTCAAATTTACGGTACCAGAAATTAGTATGTGAGCCCCTCCATTGTTAAAGACATCTCGAAAAATATTCTATTATCAAATTGAAATTTCCACTGTACATAGAACTGAGGGCTCGCAAACAGACACAAAAAAGACCTCAAGTGTCTCGACGTACTTCTGCGCATTCTGTTTTCCAGGCTATAAGCAAATCTACCGACAACATCCTCAAAAAAGGCACCCCAAACCATAAGCCCTCCACCTCGAATCTTGCGACGCGAGGAAACCCTTCCTTCTTTCCTAAAGTCATTCCAGTAAAACCTAATCCCGTCAAAACGATCCATATTAAACCTTTTCTGGTCGGAACGTACTACCTGGCTCCATTGTTGAGGTGTCCATGCGTGGCGCTCTCGGGCCCATTCCAGTCGATGTTTATTATGATCATCTCCCAGTGGAGGGGCTTGTTTTATCTTCTGGTGTCTCAGATGCTCTTGCGATTTCAATATTTGGAGAACAAGCAGAGCAGTAATAGATACTTGAAGAGAATATCTCAGTTGTGAGGAAGATGAAGTTTGTTTAGATGCTTCACTTATTAACATTCTCCGAGCCCTGTAGTCTATTTTCGTGTTTCCTTTAGAATAAAGCTTTTAGCATATCCCTGCTTACCTCGAAAATACTTTCGGACTGTTTTGGCGCTGCTGTTGAGCATCTTCGCAATTTTTTGCTATTGAATCCCTCTTTTTCGTAAACCTCATTTTGTGTCTTCTCTTTTTCCGTCAAAAGTGTGACCCTCGTCATGTAACTTGCTCTGGGGTTGGCGGAAAAAGTGAACAAATGAGAGAGGTACCTTTTGGGCCTTTTTTGTGTTCACACAGTCATCAGATTGATACGGTAATAGAAAGGAAGTGCTCATATACTAATTTACCCCTTTATTAACCTTTTGAAAATTTTTATTCATGAAATTAATTACTTTAAAATCTTTTTACAACTCTGTATAAGTATACAAAAGAAGGCGACTAGCAGATTTTTATATTAAATTGTAAACTATTTCAGGAGAAATCATTATAAATATGGGGGCTCACATACGAATTTCAAGGCATCCCACATTCCCCCTTGTAATTTCGAATTGCGCCTGACGGTGGGAGTTACGTAAACTAAACCCGCCAAGTTTTGAGTCAAGCTGTCTTTATACAGTACAGGTACTGTAAGTGCTTACCATGCCGTCGTCGCAGACAATCTGCGGCTCCAGCTGCGTTCGCGCGCTAATACTGTATTTAACGATGGCAAATCGCTCACATTTTATTTCCGTGGAAAAAAGGAGGAAGATATTTAAGAACCATAAATGATACCCTCTGTTGCTTCCTTTACAGCATCATCACCGGTCAGTGTTTGTAGAGCAAAATCGTTGCCATGTGACCCCTTGAGATTGGACGTAAAAATTATATTGTTTTGCTAACTTGGCACCGAGGTGGAATTCCCACCGGTTCAACGATTACAGTACTTTTTGGGTAGCAAAGAGACCCTTGCACCTTTCCCGTACTCCAAGGGTATCACAAAGATCGCTGAAAAGAACAACCCTAAGTCTATGCAGTCAGTAGTACTCCAGGAATTCGCCTCCCATGAAACCTTTCATCCTTCGATTTGATCGAAAATTTAATGAAATATAGGAATGAGGAAGGAAGAAACAAATTGGAGGCTCTCATCCCGGGCGTGCCCCTAACATTGCACGCTATCGCGCGCAAGGTGCTGTAAAACTGTATGAAGACTACTTTTCACACAATCCGGTCTACAACGACCTGCTCATCAGAAGACGCTTTCGTCTCTCTCGAGCAACATTTATGCGCATGTATGCGGCTTTAGAAACTACTCCCTACTTCATTCAGTGATAGGACTGTACCGGAAATGTGGGGCTCACTGGATTCCAGAAAGCTACAGCTGCTATGCGCGTCGTAGGGTACGGTTGTGTGTCGGAGGCAGTGGACGAATATGTGAGACTGGGAGCTTCAACTAGTTGCAAATCGCTTGTCGAGACTGTAAAGTCCGTAATAGAGAATCTTTCCGACAAATATCTACGTGTACCTACAAAAGGGGACCTAAAGCAACTGTGACGTCGAGTAAAGAAGCGAGGATTTCCGGGAATGCTTAGAAGCCTGGACTGTTGCAAATGGATTTGGGAAAACTGGAAAACTGCCAACGGCATGGCATGGGCGGTTCGAGGATGGAGAGTAGTTTCTAGCAATCACACTGGAGGCGATTGCAAACGAGTCATGGTGGCTATGGCATGCGTTTTTTGGCATTCCGGAATCCTGTAACGAAATTAACTTACTAGATAATTCTTCACCATTCATCAAAATATCGACAGGAAAGTATTCACCTTCCGTTGAATACATAATATTGGGAAAGAAACGCTATATTCCTTACTGGCTTGTGGACTGAATAAATATTAAATGTCCTTGTTTCCTACACAATGTTGTGGAACCAATATCACTCAGTTAACAGCTTCTTTCGGAGTCTCAGGAATCGACCCGCAAAGATTTGGAGAGAGCTTTTGGAGTGTCCCAAAGCAAATTGCATATCACATCACGCCTTCGTAGGTTTCTTTCGAGTGAAGAAATGGCTGATACTGTAACTTGCTGTTTTATTCTTCATAATATAGGTGTGGAGAAAAGAATGAAACCAGAAGGTAGCGTGCTTACTGATCAGGTGGAAGCCATTGATTTTACGATTTGGAAAGGTGTTATTCCAATGTAGGGAACACTGGAAAGCTCCTGCAAAACTACAAATTCACCTCCCGGATCTCTAGCAGCTCTTTGTGAGCTGAATTTATTCACGGGCAACGATGCAGAATAATGCAACACAAAACGACTGGTCGTGGACCACTTATGGAATGTGGTGGGAAATACAGTCTTTTAAAACGTAATTTTCTCCGAGATTGCTGCAGTAGATAGTAGATAATCGAAAAAACGCAGCAAGACAAATGAATACAACACTAAATGGCAGTGTGGTTATCATTGTCATCTAGGACATTAGATTCTAAGTTGCTTAAGGCTTCTGATACCCGAGCGCTAGCGCTCGACAAGCAACCCAGAGACAAAGATAGAGTTTGTGGAGGTAACCAAGACGTCTCACCAGTAATATTTGATACATAAAAAGCTAGTGCCTTTTGCAAATCTTCTGCATGAAGTAGGTTGCAGAATTCTACAGTTTTAGATAGATCCCATTGAGAAGGAGCATTTGAGAGTAACATAATCTCATTATGAAACGATAATGCTTCGTTTCGTCCCTGTTGCAATTTAACTGCACTTTCAGCTAGCTTCAGTTTCTTCTGAGAAGCTGTATGCTTGATCAACTTTTCTTTCGCTTTTCGTCACCCAACAGGGCTTTCAGAGGCAATAACGTCGTCTTCGTCAATCGGAACGGCCCCGGCTTCATTTCTCTCGCTCATAACCGCTACCTGCTTCTTGAAAGTTACACTCATGAATTCTTCGTTACCTCGAAGTACTTTTCAAATTTAAAAAACTTGAATGATCTGCTGCAATCCTCAGATGCTGCATTGATTGTACGACCATTGTAGAGAGGCGGCTCCATACGTTAGATATAATTTTCCGCAAAACCCGCTGGTTGAACTGTCTTTATGCGTGTGACACAGCCAGAAAACTTGGCGAATTCCTTAATAATGTGCTTGGCTCTGGCCTTCAGAGATTCCAAGGGTCTTTCTTCTTATTCGGCGGTTTGAAGTGAATAAACATTTCAGAACTTTTCGTGAAAATCTCCAATGCCTTCTGCTCCAAACCAACTATCTGATGCTCAAAAATGCAAAGCTAAGCGCGAGCAAGGGCACAATCATCGAGCGCAATGTAGTTAGCTCCTCTGGGTCGCGTATTTTTGCTGTGTTGTTCCTGTCGTGATGGGAAGAAGATGATCATCTGATCGGTGCTGAGTAGGTTGGGAAGTTTCTGAGGAGGTCATCGCTGAACGGGTTTGATGGTGAGGTTTGCTCTTGATAGACGTGGGCACCAATCATGATAGGGTATAGGGAGAGGGTGAATATCCTCTACAGAGACAGCTTGGATAGTACATGCAGTTTTGTTTTCATTTGCTTTCGAGGGCGGAGTAAGGGTTTAGCTGGAGGCCTAAGTCCCGCTTTTTCGTTGGCGGGAAAAAGGAACCTTTGACAAAGAAATCATGACAGCTGTTCGCTACATGATGGAAATAATGTGAAAGTTGGTAACATTTCTCGCCATGTTTAACTCCATATTTTAGCCCTGGTGCAAAATGAAATCAAATGAGAAAAATGTATATATTTGGTTATTCCCTTAGCCGGTAGAGGTTGTGTTTTGTTCTTTTATGATACATAAAGTAAAGATAATTACAATTGTGTTTTATCAGACTAGGGAAGTGTGACGTGCAGGGCCACTAAAATTGACTAGCTTTGGAGGGGAAACAAACATCTGCATGTTGCGGTCTACGACCAATCACTTCAGCTGCATATTTGGGCCATGAAATGTTTGAGAATATCGTTTATTCTTGCCTTTCCTACCTTGCGCCAAGCGTAACCTTTCTCTGCCCTTTTTCTTTCCCTTCCTATGCACAGCACAGCACAGTACTTATACTGTACTGTACAGTACAGTACTGTGCTGTGCGACTACAGAATTTTTCACCTAGCAGAACCTCCCCTGGAGGTGCCGAGAGCTCCCCCGGAAGATACTGTACGCCCTTTCAATCAAGGCGTTCAGTATCTCCAAACTCGTGACTTTTGCGGTGCATTGTACTGTACAGTACTGTACCGTACAATACACCACTGAACATGCCCCATACCCAAAGTGCACCACCGATGCACTCTTAAGGACCCACTTGCACCGGTCACCAACTCCCCCGGTCTCCCCTCGAGGCAACATTCCTTCCCCGTTCGCGGCCCAAGCTCCCCCCATTCTGAATCCCTCCCCCCATCACCCTGCAACCCCAATTCACGCCAGCTTCCAGCTCCTGCCCCGCCCCCTCCCTTCCGCAGACCCGTTGGAGTTGCCTTGAACGTCGCGGAATCATCAACTGAGCGCGCTGAGGTGTAGCCGAACTAACAGTGTGCCCGTTGGAGTGCCCAAGATAATCTCGGCGGCGCCTCCGTCTCCTGGAAGCGACGTTGGATCGTGGGTATTGTGCAACTAACCAATCAACAACTCGTTCTGCTTCCTTTTCTCCTGTGTACCCCAATGGCACGCAGCAAACAAAAAGCTTCGCTCAGTACCGGGGGCGAGCTCCTCGCGCTGCCACCGCAACCATGGCCGCCCATTTTCCCCGTACCAATGCGGGAGCCTTTTCTTGTCTAAATGTCAGAGATACTGGCCACCTGTCATGACGATATAGGCCATTGGGATGTCGCATCTACAAGGAAGTTCATTAGGGATCAGTTCTGGTGGCCTGGAGTATACCGCGATATCACGGACTATGTAGCGGCCTGCGACGGTTGCCAACATGCCCGTAGACTCCTGATGTACCATACCATCCTCAGGGCTCCCGTGACCGTGCTGTTTGAGGCTTTCTCGATTGACTTCGCGGGGCTGTTTAAGCCCTCGAGGGCAAGGCAAAAATTCGCGCTAGTCGCGGTGGAACACATGACCGGTTGGCCAATCGCTTGGGTCAGTAAGGAAGATACGTCGAGCACAGTCCTCAGGTTCGTGGAACAGGATATCATTCTGCCGTTTGGACCGCCGAGAAGGATAGTCTCGGACAATGCAACAGCGTTTATGGCGTCTTCCGTCCAAGAGTTCATGGAGAAGCATGGAATCGATTGTAAGGCAGTCTTTCCGTACGGACCGATGGCAAATTGGCGGGCCGAGCGGATGGTGGGGACGCTGAAACAAACTATCAAAAGGTCTGTGGTGCAAGCGGTGGTGACTGGGCAGAAGCCGTGCCTAAGGTCTTGTATGGCTATCGCCAATACGATCGTGGGGGTATCGCTTCCCCTTTCCGATTGATGTATGGAATAAACCCAAGGATGAAGGCCAGCGATGCAGTAGCCCTCCTCAACGAGGCCGACACGATCCATCGCCTCATTGGGACGTTGGGAGAGTCTGGATTGAGGGCAGCTGTAGCGGAAAGGTCACGCATCAAGCGTGAACCCAAGAGACTGGAAAGGTTCTTCCAGGTTGGTGAAGAAGCCCTGTTTGAGCATGAATCGGCGCTGACTAGGAACCAGAAGTGGCCCGCTTTCGATTCGTACTACTATGGGCCTTGCGTGGTCATCAAGGCCAATCATCCGAGATACGAGCTGAGGTTGTCGACCGGGAGGGTCACCCGCAATGCGATCCACGCCAGACGGCTGCTTGGTTATAAGAGGGCGTAGAAAGCGCTACCTCGGAAATGGAATAGGGAGGGGCTGGTTAAGAAGGAGGTTAGGACGGGAGAAGTGTACAATGATCTGACAGAGACGATGACAGGGCACAGGAAGCTGGCAAGGCACAAGAACGAAACCAAGCACTTACTCAGAAAGAAGAATTTGAGATTCTATGAAGATGGAATGTACTAGGATGAAAGAGCGGCCACAGATTACTGGCCAAGGATTAAGACGAAGTGAAGAAGATAGGAGCTCCCGATGAAGGATCGACAGGAAGGCGAAGTATTCAGCAACAAAGTGCTTGAAGCCGAATAGTAGGATGGCAAAATTACTGCACTGCGCTGGGGAGAAAATCAGCCGTTTTTTCTCCTTTCTTCTCCTTCTTAAGCCTCCTCCTCGCTTTTCCCTTCCCATGTAGAGGGCGTTTTAACGCAATTCCGCTAAGGAAGACGACGCTTCATGCCTCGCGCGGGGTGTAGAAATCTGAGTTTTCTCCTACGCATTCGGTCAAAAATTCAGCTGAAAGGAAGAGAGCATACGTTTCCGTGGGGCCGAATATGGGACGCGATGTCGTATTAATAGCCACGCAATGATTCAGACGGTTGGAACCGGATAGAGTGACGATATATACAGTACTCCTTCACCCAGGCTTAGAACTTCGTTGAGCGCCGGATTAAGGAGGAACACGTTCTGAAGCTCTAAGCTTCGCGGTGGAAGATGTTTCTGGGCATCCCGGAGGCCACGAACGCGGCCGCCACCGGTAAGGTCCTCCCGTGTCTGGTCAGCGTTCGTAAGAAAGTAGGACACCCAATGCTGCGCTTGTGCAGGTTCACCGAATTCGACCAACGTGTTCCCTAAAGAAGCCCCAATACATAGGTCGCCTTTATCCGTAAAGGGGACCTGTTGGAGAGGGGAAGATCGGTGACGCGTTGCGTCCAAACGAGGCTCGCGAGAGCGGGTGAAGGAGAGATCGAGCTTCCGACCTGGGAACTTCGGACACCAGTCATGTATGCTGAGGATGGCTTGAAGATGATCAGGTCGCCCAAGGATAAGGCTGGTACCGGAAACAGCGGCATCTTCTTCTCCAGAAAATCCTTCAAACGCCATGGTATACAGGAGAACCGGGTCCTCCATTTCAGTCTCAGCATCGGTGGTCCGATAAATTCTTGTGCGAGCGTCCCAATATATGTCCCTGATTCACCACGCTGAGTCAGGGAATTAGGTTTACGGGCGCACGTCCTCCTGGGACTTGGTGAGGCCAAGACAGTAGGCCTCATCTCGAGTAAGTTCCCGGCCGTTCGCATGTCGCACGAAGGCGGTCAAGTGAATCCCGAAAAGGGCCTGTGCTTATCCTCAGTTATGGCGACTGGGTTTGGGGCCCCTTCGGTGTAAACAGCAAAGTGGAGAGGCGTTCGGCTTCAATAGATGATCTTCACAATGTCCAGACGACCACGAAGCCGCCGGACTTCAGGACGAGAAAAGGCTCCTGCATTGGCACGGGGGAAATGGGCGGCCTTGGTTGCGATGGCAGCGCGAGGAGCTCGCCTCCCGGTGCTGAGCGACGCTTTTTGTTTGGTGCGTGCCATTGGGGTACACAGGAGAGAAGGAAGTAGAACGAGTTTTTGATTGGTTAGTTGCACAATACCCACGATCCAACGTCGCTTCCAGGAGACGGAGGCGCCGCCGAGATTATCTTGGGCACTCCAACGGGCACACTGTTAGTTCAGTTACACCTCAGCGCGCTCAGTTGATGATTCCGCGACGTTCAAGGCAACTCCAACGGGTCTGCGGAAGGGAGGGGGCGGGGCAGGAGCTGGAAGCTGGCGTGAATTGGGGTTGCAGGGTGATGGGGGAGGGATTCAGAATGGGGGGAGCTTGGGCCGCGAATGGGGAAGGAATGTTGCTTCGAGGGGAGACCGGGGGAGTTGGTGACCGGTGCAAGTGGGTCCTTAAGAGTGCATCGGTGGTGCACTTTGGGTGTGGGGCATGTTCAGTGGTGTATTGTACGGTACAGTACTGTACAGTACAATGCACCGCAAAAGTCACGAGTTTGGAGATACTGAACGCCTTGATTGAAAGGGCGTACAGTATCTTCCGGGGGAGCTCTCGGCACCTCCAGGGGAGGTTCCGCTCGGTGAAAAATTCTGTAGTCGCACAGCACAGTACTGTACTGTACAGTACAGTATAAGTACTGTGCTGTGTTGTGCATAGGAAGGGAAAGAAAAAGGGCAGAGAAAAGGTTACGCTTGGCCTAAGGCAGGATAGAGACATGAGCGGGCGGGATTGACGACTGGATTAACATGTGCAGCGTTCGTAATTTTCCGTGCGCCAGCAATACGCAGAATACTGTCATCCGAGTTTGACCTGTAATTTTGTGAACACCAGTGTTGCACACTCATAATGTACAGTGCATCAGTGAAATGTACAGTATTTTACGCCGAAAGTACTGTAATACATTGTGGTTTGGCTTTAATCTATAGTACAGGGGGAAGAGGTGACCTTTTATTCAAATGAAGTATGAGGGAACCGTAGGGCCTTTATACACTTGGACACGGACAACCCAACCCGAGGACATCTGTGGCGAGCGTTTTGCCCTTTGGACATGCACACGCGTGATGGGGACATCGTCCAGTCGTGTGCAATTGAATGCGACAAGTACAACAATTTTTACAAAAATCAAGTATCTGAGCTAGCGCGGGAAACCGAATCAGCAGCCGATCAATTGAGCGGGAATAACTAGAAATAATTGCTAAGAATACGCGACTACAATAGGGTTAAATCTCTTCTGCCTCTCACGAGTTCTTCAACACTCATCGCCCACAATCATTCACAAGTCACGACGAGACTGTTTTACTTCCCAACGCATCAACACCTCATCTTTTTCCATCGATTGGTAGGAATAAATAAACTATCACACACGTTTCCAAGGACATCCTATCTTCTCAATATGCTTAACCCTCACACTACTTCAGACAAAGAACCCAACACCTCAAATACCCAATCCGTATCGAACACACCATCCGATTTCCAAGGAATTGAGTGGCCAGCCAACGTTGAACCATGCACACCCAAGCCAATGTCAAGCGTATCCCAAGAAATCGTGCTTGGAACTCAAGAAATTAACGCTCAGAGTAGCCCTAAAGTGCATGGTGCATGTCCGAGTTTGGAGATATGAATGGCCATTTTTCGTGGAGAGTGAATGTTTGAATCTCCAACGAAGCGAGTTTCCGAAAACCATCCAGAATAAGGTATAAAAAGGAGGCCAGCCATGCCAACTCAAGGATTCGCTGAAGTGAATCGCGAAAATAGAGAAGCTGATGGGCGGCAGCGGTCAAGTAACGCCAAAATGCTCACGGAGAATGCAGGAATTGGTAGAGAATCACCCGAGCAGCTTACGACTTCAAACTCGAGTCGTGCGGACTATGCGAATTATAACCACGATGCCGTTTTGGTGCTTCTCTCGAAGATGAAAAAGCTGGACAATGGAAATCGGAAAGAATAGAGAAAATCGCTTAAAGAAATATTCGAAGAAGCCGTCTAGCTTGCAATGAAAGAAAACGGTGTCAAGAGAACCGCGAAAGCCTGACAGAAGAAGTTTACCAGGATAAAGCAAGAATTCTCTGCTTTCATAAAGAAGATTTTAGCGTCCGGTCGCGACAGCTTTGATGAAGGATTTTACGAGAAACCTGAGTTTTTCCAGGAGTTGCATGAAATAGAGCACAGTAAGGCCAGGCATAACCCTCCTGCGATAATTCCTTCTTCAAATACAACAGATGGTCAGAAGGATGCATTCACACCAAGTCGCTGTCGGAAGCACAAAAGGATGAACCAATTGCATATGATGGAGAAGCATTATCAGCAAGATGCTAAAAGTTATGAAGCCATTGTGTCGGAATTGAAAAAGGGTAACGAGGAAAAGATCAAGCTTCGGGAGGTCCTCGAATGCCTCGTGGGTGGATTGTAACCACTTGTGACGACTTGCAAAGGACCTTGAGTAAATCCCTAAGCGGATGCAAACAGCACATACCTATTTCATAGGATCTCGCGGTAAATCACCGTGACGTATTTCCCACACCTTCTTCCAATCTCTCAGCCCATTTAAAACGTAAAAAGCAAAGCATCTCTCTGATTTTTCCCAGCTGAGGACTCCGCAGTAACCAGTCCATCCTTAACTGCTTCATTCGGAGGAAGAGATTGGAAAGAATCACCATTGCAGTCAACGCACATGTTGTGCAATATTACACATACCAGGACCAAGAAGGATACATCGTTTTCATGTTGCAACCTTACATCACTCTGTAGAACGTTACAGCGGTTCTTCAAGCTGCCGAGAGAGCACTCAATTGGCTTTCTCGTCTGGGAAGCCAAATCATCCCATGTTTGGAGGACCGGATTCGCACTTATCTCTGGCTTGGACGATGTCTTCATCATGTTGGGTGCAAGTTTGAATGCGCAGTACCCAATCAGATAAGGGCGCACTACAACATTCCAAAATTTCAATTCCGATACGCTTGATCCTAACCAATTCACACAATCAATATTCGCCTTCAACTTGCAATTGTCGAAAATGGAAAAATCACCAAAGACTCGGAGCCTTCCAATATCTGTGGATAGGAACCTTCGACTGGCGTCGGACACAACAAACACCACTATGCTGGTGAACCATTTGTAGCACCGATACTCGTAGAACTGATCCTCCGGACAAGATATCCACGGTATATGAGTTCCGTCAATGGCACCCGCACAATATAGGAGCCCACTTATATCCTGGAATCCAGACATAACCCTTGCTAAATCCTCCTCCTGCTCTGGAAACTTGATAATTTCTATGAAATGCGAGGAAATAGAACTACTAACTTGTTTAAAATATAGGCGCACTGAGCTTGGGCCTAGGCCAAGTTGGCATGCCACAGCGGAGCACGTTGCTCCTCCGACATACATGAGAAAGGAGGCCAGTTTGGTTGGTTCTCTCATAGACGTTGGCTTTCCACTTAATTCCGGGTGTAAGATTGACAGTGACCGCGTAAAAAACATACGGGGAACTCGGAAGAGCCATAACTAGGCTGCGCGAACGAAGGACGCATTTAATGCGTAACCAGAGAGCCATCCCTTATTGTTCCGAGAATATTCCAATCCCCTTCCAACTGAGCCATCATTATTTCTGTTGCACATTCTATTCTCCAATCAGCGGTAAGATACCAACGTAACTGCAGCGCCTATGGAGTCGTCGTCGTCATTATATGCCATGAGCAATTGCAGGACGGCTAGCAGGACCAATTTTTTGTAAGGATTCAAAGGCATGGTCTTTTGGCGCGATGACTTTGGTCTGCCGCAGTGGATACAAAAGTTAGGAAGGTTGGAGTGATTTCCTGAAAGAGCTTTTTGATGATGTCGATTAGTACCGAAAGGAAGGTTGATAACTCGCAATGTTGTCGAGAAAGCCGATGGGGTTGTTTTTTGTGAAGCTAGGGAGTTGGTATGGGATCACCGGAGAAGATCTTCTGTTGGGAGAGAGAGTGGGAATGGGGCGCTTTTGACGTGGACTGAATGCAACATGAGAACTGTCGAAGATTGCGGTGGTACTCTTTAAGACAGTCTGGCCTAAAATATAGATATGAATAAAAAGAGAGGGTCGCAGCAGACGGAGATGTCTTTGGGTTGCGGTCGCTCCCGAAGCCACCCCATATCTCGGGGAAATTTTTCATCTTTCTACCCATCTATCATAACGCACGTGTGCATGTCTTTTTTTGAAAAAGACGTCTATTACGGCTAGAAAGATGGGAAATTGTCTAGGCGTACGAAGGCCCTTACGGCCCGTACTGGAACTAGTGGGGCTCAACAGCGCTGAATTTGCGTTGGTTGATCTACTGTGCAGTAACTCAAGTTCATTCTCAGAAGTACAGGCGTTTCACATTCGATCATTATTGGTAAACGAATATTATTCGAATGTTTCGTCTATTATTGCTGATGACATCCGAGAATTTCTCTCCACAGTGGGAAAATTTGGGACATGGGTTAATTTGGGACATTTCGCGCCAAATCAAAAACAACCGAAACAGCTACCAAAGTACAGGTTCTCTGGCCATTAAAGTTGCAATTTGCAGTACAAGTGTAGTGCTGGGAAGCATTTACTCTCGAGAGTAGCACTGGAGTCCAAGCCGTAGTCGCTTCCCGGACTCTGCAGACAGGACAATTCACCATGCCACGCAGTATGATTCAGCAGGCTAAGAGACGCCGCGAGAGAGTTCAAGGCTCAAGACCAATCCAAACGCCGCCACAAAGCCGTAGGAACTCATTACTAAAAAAGCCCATTCTGTACGAGGGATTTCAAGGATAATTGAGGTATCCAAGACTTGTGTTGGAAAAATTAAGATGCTTCTTGCAGCAGAGAACACTAAATAGCTGCAAAAGCTTCTATCCGATGAACCTCAAGTTGGTCGCCCTTCTATTTACTCACAGACAGAAGAAAAATGGTCAAAGAATCGATAATAAATGCATTTTCTCATGGTTTCGCAGCTGATATGCACAGCTTCAATTATGTCCTCGGCCGGATAGCCGCAGATGTACGCGAAGGCTGGAAGAACGGCGTGCCAGGTCCAGACGCGATTCGGAAATTCAGAGCTCAAGACCGGGATGTGACCTACCGTAGGCATCGGCAGAAGGAGGCCGGAAAATTGGCAGCTGGGCACGAGGCTCATGTGCAAACATATTTTAAGTCAATGGAAGGTCTGGAGCCGCAGAATCCTGGTCTACTCTGCAACCCCCTTCTTCTTTGGAACATGGACGAGACTGCTGTCGATGCAACGTATGGTAAGCATCAACGGTATTTTCGTCGTCTACTGAGAATCCTTGGGGTTTTAAGTCTATTAAATCATCTCATGGCTCCATTGAATACGTCACAGCGGTTATTGCAGCTTCTGCATCTGGTATCCTGGCACCTCCTTTCTTTATCATTGCAGGTAAACGTCTTTATAGTAATTGGTGGGCTTCAGTATCAGGAAGTTTTCATGCAATGCCAAGTGAGATCATAGCAAGGTTCACAGAACCCGGTTGGTTTCCAGTTGACACTGCCGTCATTAAGATGTCCGAAAACGGTTCTATTGAAGGTCCTATACTCGCTGCCTTCGTGAAGCACATCGATGACTACGCCCGCAAATATCTTTCGAAGAAGGAGTCCTATTTTTTGGTGCTAGACGGTCATGCGTCACGTAAGGACATAGAATGGTAGGTGGAGTGCGCAAATCGTAATTGCTTGGAAGTTATAAACGCGGCCAATAAATATCATTTCCTCCAACCTTGTGATCTACAGATTACCAAACGGTTCAAAGTGGCGACGAGAGAGATTCAGGATGAATTTGCTCGACAAGGAAACGTTGATACGTCGAAGGTTAACTTCAACTTGGCGTGCGCAATTTATGCTTTCGATACAATTACCCCGGCATATATCAAGTCATCGTTCCATGTCACAGGGATTTACCCATTTGACCGGGCATTTGCACTAAAGTTACGGAAACCATTCGAGGTCGCCGCAGCGAAATCCAAAAGTCAAGTCAAACGGCTTGAAAACGCCTCTATCGCATCCAGGCTAGGTGGAGTTGAAGCAAGGCAGTCTGACAAGAAGAAGTTCCAGAAGATTACGAATATCCTGCAAACTGCTGCTCCAATTTCAACAAAACTTCAACGCGCCTTCTGTGTCTTGAAAGAACGAGAGACTTTGACCAGCATTGTTCATATAGGCTTCGGTAGAAGCTCACATTCTACCTCAGACCATAGCGCATGCACGGGTGTTAGCATCAACAAGAATATCCCCGTTAACATTCTGTACCCGCCGGGGCCCCCGCGGAATGTGTCACTGTACGCACAATTGTGGATAAGCAGATTGAAGAAACCCGTCGGCCCAAGTTGGCACTAGAAGCAGCCATAAGGGAACTGGAGAAGCAAAGTTTGCAAAAGGAACAAAAAGATAGAAGAAAGCGAGTTGCGAATTGGCGCCATAAACTGCATAGGCACTTGAGACGCGAACGTCGCATCGCTGCGGTAGAAAAAGAGCGCTTGCTAAAGGCTAAGCCGAATGAAACTGGAAAATTAGTCGCCCTCGAGCAGAGAGAGGAGAAGAAGAGAGGGCGTGGTGGAATTGTTAGGAGAAGCTGTGGGGGTCGCGGACAAATTGCAAAAGAGAAGGTAAATCCGATTCGTTCTTACCAGTTTGTTGCATACTTGGTCTTTTCCGCCGTCGAGAGCGCCATGGATACCCCAACTACCGCCCTGGTGGAGGCCCTGGAGGACGAGGAACGCCCAGACAGACTTTGAAATGGATGGGGAGGTTGCAAATGAGGTCGGGAGTGAGCAACACGGTGATGGGGAAGCTGACTCAAATTGACCCATCATCCTGTATATGCCCTTTTTGTCCGTTCATGCTGTAAAACGTAGTAATTTGGGTACTTTTTGGTCGTTTTCAGTAAAAAAAGATAGAATCTAGACCTCCTTTCGGCGAGGAATCGAACCATGCAAGAAAATGACTTCTCAACATACGAAAACCCTATTTTATTTTTATTTTTATGTTAGGTGTCCAGAATTTACCCACTGTGGAGTACTGGATATCCACAGATAAAATGCCACTTTTGCAATATGATGCCGGCTCCACCCTCCTGCAACAATCAGGTCGCTTTGCTGCACAATGATCTCCCACGGGCTGCTCCACGCCTTTTCACCGAACCGCGTTTGCAATATCAATACTGGACAAGACGTCACATTACAGCTACGGGAGCTGCAGGTAATGTAGTACGCACTCAGGTATTGAAGTACGCACTACTCACTACAGTATTGCGACATAACGTTCGTCAATCCACTCGTCCATCTCATTCCAGAGTCCGGATTTTCAATCCATTGACCAGTCTCAATGCGGCCAGGGCGGAGAAGCAACGAAAACAACAGGGCTTCCTTGAGGATTTGCCTGGGGGAAACGGGCTGGTTCGACGCATTCTTGAAAGAAAGAAGTTTAATGCGTTCAGTATCTACTGGAATGCCTCGAATCCTGCGGCGACAATCGGCGTTGGCAGTAACCTCCAACGCGGCTTGTCTGATGACTGGCCTTCCATCGACACTCTTGTCCAGATTGTCGATCATGTTGGCTTTCTACAGCAATGCTTTTAACATTTCCTTGGCAGCCACTCTGCGGGTTTTAGCCAACATCTCCATTACAATAAGGGAACCCCCTCTTTCCCCAAAATAGTAGTCTGGTTTAACGGATGTTTCGTTCATCACTGATGGATGAATGTGCAACGCCGCAATGGTTTCAGTGCTGTACTTACAAAGTTCATTCTCAACTTGTTCTGTCTGTCGAAGTTGTCGATATTGAGATTAATTCTCGAGAAGACATTTTCGCTGAGGTCGCAATAAGCGATTTGTACAGCTCAGTTAAAGACACTTCAGAAATTCCACCTCGCACAGATATGTTCACCACCCAAATTCGTGACCAAACTCAAATCCACCCATGACTCACGCACTGATCACACACAGGCTTTATGATGTGCTTACTTGATTAGGTTCTTTCCTTTCCAATTCGGTCAGTCGGCAGTTCTGACTGTGGCAACGTAGTGGACCTCCTTTGGTCAATTCACTCTAATCACAAGCCAGTGCAGTAGCGCCAATGATCGCGTTCGAAATTCCTCAGGGGTTTTACCGCCAGTCCTTTCGCACTCGACTTCACCCGTCTCCATACCCAACTAAGCTCTAACCCCTGAGTTGTTTCTCTCGACTCCGCTCTCTCAAAACAACGTCCATTCTCGTTCTTAAAAATTGCTATCTCAACCACGACGTCAATGGCTTTGTTCAGTTCCCCACAATCGTAAATGAAACATACACACTACCCCTACTCCGAACCGACATCTACTGTGAGAACAACACCCGGGACACACGCAGCGTCAACCAGGAGTATGTACTTGGCAGTAGTTACTTTATGTCTCTTTCGGCATTAGCAGTGTACCGATTGGATCTCGACAGGGCTTGTTTCGCTATCTTCAAGAGTGTGAGGAGAATAGTGAACTCTGTTATCATCTGAGGCTGGAATCGCAGCTTGCTAGATCAAAGGATCACCGATTTGGGTGATGTCGGAATTTTGCTTGATTTCTTTAAAGGAAAGTGAGCTTTGCGGCATAAGGACACGAGTCGAGCTGATAGAAACTGGGCATGAATGCAAACGGTCCGTAGAGCAACCACGCTGCTGAAACGAGGGGCGGGATCCTCCATCGCTGGTGGAGGAAGTAAAGTTTATGGCTCGTGCAATGATTAAAGAGGGATTTCGAGAAGAAGTGCCGGAACTGAGACGCATTCTGGTCTTCCGCCCACTCCACTATGACCACGGGTCTGCGGTAGAGCACCTGGTTGGATGACACCTGCGTGAAAGGGCATGACTGTCATTCAGTCGCGTAGAGGCAGATTGCACACCGTATCCATGCTCTGTCAACAACGTTCACTTTCAGGGACGGTTTGAGAGTTGCAGCACTTCTTTGTAGAAAGAGAGACTTTGAGTAGACTGGATCAATATTTGAGCTTGACACCGCGTCCCAACCATTCTTGAGCCCAGAGGGGCTTCATGATCAGGATAGCAGGTGACAAGCGGAGCGATATGCTCCTTGCTGTACGCCTTCGTGGTTGAGCATTCAACAGCCATGCGACGAAGCGACCGGACTGCGGCTCGACCGTATTTGAAGGCGATGGGAAGGAATGGAAGGATTACATGCGGTTTGCTCCCGGCGACCTCTTCCGAAGAGAGAATGGAAAGTGATCCAAACATATTGCAATCAGCGGAAAGCCGGTAGGCATGACGCGAAGCTCATGTGTTTGGATGGAGAACGGAAGGAGAGTAATGGGAATGGCGATGCTCTACGGAGTTAGAACTACAGAGAACCTACCAATACGCAAGGACGGGAGTCTCTCCGAAGGAATGCGTCACAAGCGAAAGGGCTTGATCACCATCTTCATGTGAAAGCGACGAGTAGTTCGAAGGCGGTAAATCATGACTGCTATCTTTCCTCAAGTGGCAACAGGTTTCTGTAACGCAGGGCGCGGGATTTTGGAAGTGGCGATTCGCACGGCGGCGGCGGTTATATTTAATCAATTCCGTACTCCACACTATTTGGCTCCAAATTTGGAGGTATGGCACTGTACTGTACTTGTAGAGTACAGTACAGTACTGTACGGTGGAATTCCTAAGCATACTGAGCGTCGGCAACAATTTCTGGAGTCTTTACTGTAAGACCGAAAAAAGCTAACTGTAATGAACTATCCATGTGGATATGTTCCATACTACAGTACAGTACTGTACTGTGACCCAAACTACTGTACAGTACAGTACAGAACACAACAGCTGCCGGGTGCGCTGCCTTCTTTTCCAACCCATGTCGAAAAAGTAATGCTAGAGCCGTCACAAACTCTTGTTGGTGGGTAACGACGTCACGTTTTACAGTTTCGGAGAGACGTGGGAATATTAGGTCGACTGTTCACGTAAGACCAGAATGGAGAGGACGAAGCACCTTTCGCCAAGTTTGGAGCCATGATTTTTGACATCAGTAATGACCAAGTTGATCATGTGCGCAACCTATGGCCACCTCGTTCGCGACACCACCACTATTGCATTCGTTCAGGGGGTGCCTTGCGACGCGATATTCTAACCTTCAAAAACTGCGACACGGGAACACTCTTCACGTTTGGTTTCATTATGCTGTGCAGCACATAGTCCTTAGTACCAGAACACTTGTAGACGGGTGCTCATCAGTTAACAGCGTGTCGCTGTATCTTCGACCAACGGAATGTCGGCGTAGGAACTGTCACGCGGCTCAACACTCCCAGATTCGTGCGAGTTCAGCGGAATCACTCCCTCTGCCAGTGCCGCGGGTATGTCAGGATGCACCGAAGGAGATGCCAACGTAGTTGTTAGTGGTGGACTCTACGCAGGGACTGTCCGGTGCATGGACGATGACAAGTTCGTAAGCAGACATTGCGAATCGTGGTCCACTCTAGAGACACCTTTAGTCGGTATGCACATGGGAAACGATATGCCAACTCTGTTCCAACCCAATCACTACTCTACTTCCCACTCCCATTCATACTACAAAAGACGTCACATGCTAACCATTCAACACTCTGTAGATCCCCCCCTAAGAGGGAGCTAGCAAGACACCACCTCAGCTAAGCTGGCCACAAGCGGCAATCAGCACCTCTGTAGTGGTAGCGCCGCTTTTGGAGCCGACGGCAGCGATGGCATTGACTACCGAGAGGCCATCCGTGACTTTGCCAAAGACCACATGCTTGCCGTCCAACCAGGTGCAAGCCTCCAGACATATGAAGAACTGGCTACCATTTGTGTTAGGCCCGGCGTTTGCCATGGACAAGATCCCCATCCCTGTGTGCTTGAGAGTGAAGTTTTCATCCATGAACTTGTGACCATAGATCGATTTCCCACCTGTACCATTGCGCATGGTGAAATCACCACCCTGCAACATAAAACCAGGGATCACCCGGTGGACTACACACAGGGATCGGACAAAGATGAACAAGAACGACATGATAGGGTTAGTCGGTTCAAATGGGACTTTGGATCAAGTACTGAGATGAGGATTGGATCCTGATCACAGGGGGCCGAGGAGAATACTTACATGGGCAGCCCTTGAATCCAAAGCCCATTTCACCAGTGCAAAGGGCGCGAAAGTTTTCGGCGGTCTTCGGGACGACATCGCTGCGAAGCTCCATCTCGATGCGCCCGGAGGGTGCACCGCCGATGGTAATATCAAAGAACACCTTTGGGTTTGCTGCCATAGTTAATATCTGGTGTGGTATGCGAGGTTAGGAAGTGTTACTGAGCTTGAATGTGCCTGACTGAGGGGATGTCGACGACGGTCTGGAGAGGGAGGTTGTCACTGTGAAGTTCGGAGGTGATCGCACGATGCCCGTCGCGGGTAGCAGTGATTTTGCTGGGGCTTTATATGATAGTGAGAGAGCGGCACACAGATCAAATTTTGGGGGCGATTTTGTATTTTTTGGAAATCTTTTTGGGGAATTAGATTCTGGTAGGATCTACAAATTATCACCGCGGGTGGCTGCGGTCTGCTTGCGGATGGATTTAAACCGTATCGAAACCCTCGTCTGGAAGCGTCCACTTTTGGACGGTTTTGGTGAATGGCTATGTTTCTTGCTAATTAATTTGATATTTCTTTGTTGCTCAGGACGTTCAGCTACTGGTTTTTTTTGAACGGAATTTTTGATGTGGCGTTCGGCGTTTTAAAATACTGTAAATTTCACAGTAATAAAGATCATGTCATACAGTATTGAATCTTTTTCAAAAAATAATTTAGGGTAGCCGTTGTCGTGTTCAAAAACACACGTGTGAGAAATGATAGGCTGATTATTGCTTTCCAAATGTTATTTTTGAAAAACTTTTGCCCATTTTAGGATGCTGGAAGGTAAACAAGGAAAGCGATACAGTACAGAATAGTTCACTGTACAGTACAATAACACACCACTTTCTGTACCGTACCCTAAAGTACCCTAAATTAGGTTTAGACACACCAACGGTCCCATGTTCATTGATATCCAAAGAACGCTGAACCGCCAAGATTGGACAACCACAAGAAGTAAGCCAAAACTGTACTGTACTGTACGTACACGTACCCTACACAATTTATACTGCAAACAAAATCCCGTCAACTGAGCCAATGGCTAGAGGCTTCCTCCGCTTGGCCCAGCAGAGAGCAGATCTGTACGCTTAAAAATTTGAATTGCAGAAACTGCAGACTTGCCATGCCGACAGCTAATCCATAGTGCGGTATTTTGGAACAAATAATTACAATGGAGGGCGCAGACTGGCTTCAAATTTGCGAGGACACGACAGCGTTTGGTATCCCTTGGTACCGTGGCGTAGCGTGGCGAAGCTTCGCTGGCGATGGCGTTTTCGAGAGTACAGAATGTACAGAAATGCAGAATTGTGGTTGCCACGAAATTTGCGTGGCAACTCCAACGATGTTGCTCTCTGCGCAGGAGATCGTTTTGTTTTCATTTGGTTGGGGCAAGGGAAAGAGGTTGTCGCACTTGGTTGGTTGTAGGAGTGTTTTACAAACAGGAGGTTGAAAGTGGTGAAAGGGCGGCGGATATTGATACTGAATGCATTAAACTTCTTATTAAAGTAAAGCACTGTACTGTACTGTACTGTACTGTACGATGAATAGAATGAAAGAAGTTTAATGCGTTCAGTATCTACTGATTACTTATTTTTACGGCATGTCTTCAAAAATAATACTTTACACTAATATCCAGTATGCTGTACAGTGCTAAAGTGCAGTATTGTACTGTAAGAAACTGTAATGTCGTTATACAGTGCAAACAAGATGCCCTAGGAAATATCCAATAAATAAATAATAATTTACTCACCTGTCATTTTCCAGGGGCATAAGAAAAATCCAATAAAAATCAACTGCGGGGTGAGACAACCAATTGGACACAGTGCAACTCCTTGCGAGGCGCAAGTAGTCAAGTTGTCGAAGTTGCGTTATGTATTTCATTTATTGTAATGAACATCCCGAGCCAGGAAACGCATAGATTCTTTGCTTGTACAGTATAGTATACAGTAAAAAGGCATACAGGGAGACATCCGCGCGCGCTTGGTACGTTTTCAAACCACTGAATATACTGTACTTTGAATACAGCCAGTTGCAGTGTGGAAAATGCCTCAATGCCCAAGTAGAAGGCGTAGCAAACAGGAAGATACACTCCCGGAAAAAAATAATAGCACCAATACCCAACAGAAAAATAGACAATTTATTTCATGGATTCCAAGACCCAAATGTGACTCTCTGTAACATCTCTCTGCAACATCTCTCTGCAACATCTCTCTGCAACATCGGCATGCTAAACAGAGAAGCCCTTTTATAATACATGAAGTAAAGATGATTATATAAACATAGGAGCTATAGGATCGAGGAAACCGTTAGTGCTACCAATAAAGTCAATAATTGTACCGGTTAGGAAAACTTGTCACAACCACAGCGCAGGTGAGTACCCCTATTTACTTGTAACCTATTTTCGCTCGAAAACGAGTAGGATCAATGCTCTTTGAACAGAAATTCTCCAAAAAGTATGTAAAACTGCAAAACTGGATTGTAAAAAAAGATATTCCCAACCAAGCATACCAGCCTATTTTCAAACCTTTCAGCAAAAAGGGGAAAGGTTTGGGTGTTTTACTCTTGGAAGATATATCCGGTCTATCCCATGGTTTTCAAGACAACCGCAATCAACTCAAAAAGGGTACATCGACACAGCCACAATGATGAGAAGATAAGTGGCAGTCACTGACCAAAAATAAAGCCATGTTGTTACTTTGCCACGAAATGTCGCCGAAAGAAAAATAGTGGCATTTGTCGCCAAGTCTAAAACGGTGCCCTACACCGTCATTGTGTCTTAGGGAGTTCAAACTGAGAAAAAGCCGCGGAGGCTCAAACAAAATTCTAACAGTCCGCTAAGGTCTTTGTTTCGACACGCGTCGACCGGGAATTACATTTGTAGAGACCTTAAATCTGAATTATAATTACACATTTTCATTCGCTGTATACAGTAGCTGCTCTTTGTAAGCGATACATAGAGTTTAGGAAGAAAAACAGCATTCCTGCTATGAAAATAGACCATAAAAAACATGTTGCATGTCAGACTAGAAAGATATGATATTTATGGACGAAAAGAAGTTTAATCTAGATGACCCCGATGTTGCAGTATATTATTTTCAAAATTTACGGAAAGAGCCAAAACAATTTTCACGCCTCCATCAGGGAGGGAAGTTTACTGCCTACAATGACAGACATCTCTCCACCAGAGATGGAACTCTGTCATGGTATGGGGCACAATAACTTATTACGGTGTGTCTGTTATTGTTTTTATTTCCGAAAAAGGATTCAAAACTATACTGTACTTTACCGGAAGATTTTCTCTTACCTTTTGCAGGAAAATATGCTGGGGAAAATTTTTTCGCAGTGTGATAATACCACAACCCATAGGAGCAATCATACGAAGCATTTTTTGGAAGGTAAAGACGTTTATATCCTTCCTTGGCCTGCTAAGATACCTGATTTAAATACTATAGTAAACGTTTGAAGGGTTCGGAAAGCTATGTTTATTAAAATAACCTTCAATTCGCTTTGGTTGAGAATTCGGAGGAGTTTATAAATTACACGTGCCAAAAAATCAGTAGGGGTGTGATTAAGAATCCTTTTAGTCACCACGTAAACATTGCTTTGAGTTACTTGAGAAAAATGTGATTGTACGTACTACTATTTTTGAGTCTAAGAAAATCGTCGAAAACATACTTTGGTTTGAATGTATTGTTTGTATATTTTCTGAATATGGTCATTTAGTTTTTTTCTTTTGTGTAGGACTAGTTGAAGATTCACGCGCTTTGTGCTCCATCAATGATTATTTTATGTACCCAAGTCAGTTACATAAGAAAAAATTATTGGATTTGCTCCTATTTTTTTCGAAGGAGTGCATATGCTTCGCAATCTCCAAGAATGGCCATTCCCCATAACGCACATCCGCAATGACTCCTCGCAATTTTCTCCTTTAAAACCGCCAGAAGGGCTTTATAAGCATCCAGTTATGGGATATCCGTTCCCTTGATATCCACGACCGAGTAATCTAATAGCATTCAGCTCCTACTGAATATGACTACACAATACGCAGATGATATGATACGGTACAGATCGAAATCAGTCCGAAGTTTCTCGGAAGATGAAGCAGACCCATCTTCGCGATTCTGGGACACTATATATATAAAATTGGGAAACAGGGTATCAAAAACAATGATATATTTTACTGCTACTGAGGGTGAGACAATCTGGGTTATTATCGAAATTTCTTTGAATGCATGTTGTAATGCAGGGCGCGGCGTAAAATCGTGAACTAATGTAAGGTATTATGCTTTGCTTATTTAATGACCGTCATAAAACACGGAGGGCAGTGGCAGACTCTTGTAAGCGTATTTAAAGTACAGCGACATCTGGATCGTAGTTTCTCTCGCATTACTATGTCTGCACACATTTTTGAGTAGATTGTGGATTTCTGGAAAACTTTTAGATAGTTCTGCTACATCTTCCGACAGTAATAACACCCAAGACTTTTCCCTCCTTCAAAAAATTTGTGAAAAACTTAATAATTTTCCTCTTCGATTATGCATACGGCAGATTTGTCGAAACATTTTTTAAAATATTCTGTATACGACGGCTGCGTAGACTGGATGCGTTTTCAAAATTTTAGCGAAGCTTAGTACGCTGTAAACCTGACATTTAAGCATTTATATCGTCCGAACAGCAGTGTGGAGGAAATAAAGCGTTACTATAGTGCTAAACACAATCTTTGTGGATACAAAGTGCAGTTAACCTTGCTTTCGGACGGAATTTTGGTACGGTTTAATCAAAACTTTCCATTTTCAGTTGCGTATTTAGAGAAAATGCCTTGAATGCTCAATTAGTACGCAGAAGAGCTGAAAAGTACTAGTGAGAAAATTATGGGAAGAACTGAAATTTTGGTAGAAAATGTCCCAATTCATGGGATTTTACAGCTGGTAAGTTTTATCAGGGTTGAACAGAGACTTTACAAGGAATCTTTCAATCCAAAGAAGTAAAATGGCGCTTATTGACAGTTCTACAATAGTGTTCTAGCAATCGATTCATTGTTGAACATTTTTCAGTCGTCTACTTTGGGCTCTGGACTCTGTTCTTACTCAAATGGAGGCTGTATGAGTATAAATACAATGCTTTTCTCAAGCTCGGCGTTGAGTTAACCAATCTTCATATTAACTGATATCCCTCGTGTGAGTCAGCTCAACCGTTTTAGAAATAAATTGTCAAGTATTTCCAACTCCAGTATCAAGGCGCGCAAACGCGTCCTATAGCACTCTGGGGATAGACTTGGAGAACTTTGAAACCGACAATTTCGTGCGACCTAGAATGAACATTGAATTACTGCATTTTATGGCATTTTAGGATTTAGTGATAAAATTATTTTTTCGTAATATTTTAACAATTCATTCAGTAATTACATATTTCAAGAACTATATTACTTTACTACTGAGTGGTCTTTTAGAAAAATGTGTTTTTGAATCACGTAGTTCTAAAATGTATTCCTTGTACTGAAATCTCTGCTTACATTCAGATGGAGAGATTATTTGGGTTTTTGACCCATTGTTAAATTCTCAAAACATTCGGAGATCATCTGTATTACATTTATGATATGGCCGTACAGTACTTATTTGAAAACTTTCTATTTTGACTTAAAATAATAAGATGGATAAATACTCTTCAATTATCTACTGATGAGCAGAGCAACAGTATATACGCAACGACGGCCTTTTGCGGAATAATAAATTCAAAAGGGGAAATTAATCGTTAATTGCCCAATATTGCGATCACCTCTGGACTACGTTAAGTACAGGGTACAGTTTTATTCCCCCATTGCTATTGAGCGCAATGATAACTTCAATGGGTTTAAATCCAATTTTGAGTGTGAGAATGGCAGTGATAGCGATTCTACAAGCCAAAAAGTCATTTAGCTCTACGAAAATGGGAACAGGCTATCCTATCTGTTACAAATTTTTCATGCTATAAATTCAAATGAATACAGGTATGTCTATAGAAGTACGTTAAAACCATTTATAATGCCGGTCATGGACAAAAAGTCAGAATTCAGGTCGCGACGCTTTTCTTTTGCTTCAAACAACTGCCAAGCACGGAAATGACTTTATGCTCTTTTCAAAGATTTTGAAATGAAAACTCAGTTTTTTTACATCTACTAAATCTCCTCCGAACCAAAGTATACCCCCTCCAGATCAGAAAGTACACCTTGGACATCTTCACCTACCGTAGATTTAAGCAAAATATTCTGTGCAGCTAACAGGCACCCGTAATTGCTCAGTACCTTGTGAAATCACCATATGGAAGTAAATTTCCCTATCCGTGGCCGTAGTTACTCCACTACCACGACACAGCTTCTACAAATAGACTCCTTCCACAGTTTTTGATAAAAATGAGCGACTTCCGAGGTTGAAGAGTGGATATTTCCGTCGCTAGGTGGTTGTGGGTGCGGCATTTCCATTATCACGGTGCGGTTCACGGTATTCATGTTTATTTGGGACACAGCAGGAGCCAAGTGAGCTTGTGACGGTGAGAAATCAAAATTTCTAACAAATTGTCCCTTAAGAGGGTATCTAAATAACAATTTGCCCACTTGAACGTATTTGCATTAGGTATTAATGGAGATAATAAACGAGGTGCTAGACCTCTGATTGTATTCAGTCAAATTCTCATTCTGAATCGCGCAGATTGAACCGAACTTCATTTTTAGGGCGGAGTAGACCAATCTAAAACACCGGAAAGAATCTTCTTGAAGTGTAAACTTGTGTGGAACTTCATGCGAGGCGGTCGCTCCCCCTGCAGGTGGTGATTCAGGACCGTCTGAGCTGTCCAAGTCATCTCTCCAATTTCCCACTTCCCCACCTACCTCTCCGTCAAGGTGTCCCGAGTAGAAAATCTTCACCCTCTAGGTGATAGTGAAGATTCTTGAAGTGTGAATAGTCGAGGGGTGTTGAGGAAAATGGCTGTCCATTTGGGTTATGTATTGCAGTAAATTTTTGTAAGTGCAAATTAACTTTCAATTACAATAGCTACTGAAGTGCTAAAAACCCATACTCTAACTACTTACAGTATTCCACCATACCCTATGTACGGCCAGATTCGGATGTTGTGCTGTGGAGTTTAGAAGCTTTTCGACTGGGAAGGGATCACTTTTCGTAAAACTTTGACTCTTTTTAATAAAATCACCTCTCTTGGTACATGAAACGGTTATTCCAGCGAAATAATAAGAATACTGTTTGAATAGCTCTGATATTTTTAAGTAGTCGTCGACACTCGTTTCATATCCCTGTCGACCTTCCTTCTATCCTTCGACGAATCTAATTCTTTTCCTTTGTTTCCGGATAGCTTAGGGACCAGGGCTGTGCGGGCATGCCAAAACAGGGCGGAGAACACCCGCTTTCATGGGTACAACGGGCAGGGCATTGAGATACCCGTGTCATAAGGGAATGGGAAGGTTCAATGTATAATGAGCCTGTACCCCCCAAAATAGGATTTATTTCAAATACTAACCCTGTCCCTATGCTTGCCCTTTCGCGTGTAGAATTTAATATCCATGCCCTTAAGTTATGGCTCGAGCCAATTAACGTGTTTCATTGTACCTGGTACCATGCCTGTCTCTCCTTTCCATGTAACCGATGTACCTGTCCTGGTAATATTTACATTACCAAGACTTTATCATATATGTACCCATGCCAGCCAGCGTAACGGCGGCACGCAGTTGTGAACGAGCAAAATTTTACCATTAAAATAAATTTTTTCCAACAGATAGTACAACCGTTCAGCATAATTCCGGTTGATTTTCTTTTCCGTGAACATGGGTGAACGACTCGAGTCGAACATTTCTTTGGCTTCCGAAATGCCGCCATTTCCTTCAGCAATGGAACACACTAGTGCATCTAATTCAACGTTGGGGAAGCGAAATATGATGTAACCCGCTCCGGAACCAGGAGCGTCGATGCCAATGGAAGAAACAGACGACATTTTGGAGAATGGAGTTAGTCGAAGATCTCCTGTGCCCAAGGGGAGTGACGTGGGGATAGGATCTTCTTAGCCCTGGAAATTGGAAAGTGCATTGCAACGCCACAAGAGATATAAAGTCATTAATCGGAAAGCTTAGTTCTGGACATTTTATGCAGAAGTTCAGAAGGACATGTTCGCGTGCCAACCGTGTTGTCCGAAAACTACCGTAACTTCTCGAAATAAGCAGCTTCATTAAGGGCTTTTACAATATGGAAGTTCTTTTGGTACAAACGCGCTCGGCCGACATGTAAAAAAGCAGCATCCTACTGAGCTTGAAGCACTCGAGGTGCAACTACGGGAGATGTACCTGGAGGAAACTGTGACATCTACACAAAATATTCCGGAGCGAAGACGTTTACTCAAAGAAAGTTTTTTCAAGACCCATGAGAAATATGGTATGGAATCCGTACAGCAGCGAAAGCACAATGAAGATCTTGTGCTGTTGGTTGGAAAGGCATGTCTACCCCTCAGTGGCGTGTACCACCCGTACTTTCGTCGCTATGCTCTTGGGAGGAACCCTTGCGTCCATATTCCCAGTCGTCGGAAACTGACGGATGTATTGATCCCAAATTTTATTCAAACATGTGAGAAGAAATTTGTGGGGCCAATCTTGGATTCTCTTTCAAAAATTTCAATTTCATTTGACCTCTGGATGTCTCGCGGATGTGAGGACATTTTTGACGGAATTGCACATGGACTAGACGATAAATTTGTCCCTCAGAAAGTGCAGCTTCGGATGATTGCTCCGAAACCAATGGAACATACCTCACTGATGTACTGAATCCAGAGTTTCAGTTACGGGGGCTGCAGAAGAAGGTCATTTGTTGCGTCAAAGATGGTGAAAAAAAACCTGAGAGCCTGCACCCGTGCTCTCGAACAGGTTGTGGAATGCCCGATACTGGTCCTGGCGACTTGTTTTGGTGGTCCATGTTTGTCGCATGTTCTATCGAATGCTTTTATTCTTGCGCTGTCGGCACAGAATGACGATGGTCTCACAAATATATCGTCTGTGGGAGCACGGAAATCCCTCCAGGGATATATCACTCAGACCAAGAATAGTGCGAAAGGCAGGGAGGCTTGGTTCGAGTCACGTCGAACTAAACATAAAGCCGAAGGAGTGATGCCTACACCGGTTAAGACCACATTCGTCTCCACCGTTGTAATGATGAATATGATTCTGCAGTATCGTGAAGTAATAGAACATTGCTTCTCGAATCAAATAAGCTTAAGATGCGGCACGCGTTCCATCTGCAGAGATCTGGGAGTTTTTTAGGACAATATCTGGGAAATTACAGTCTGTCATGAACACATTCATACTGAACCAACGAGGATCGAATAGGCTCATTAGAGACGGAATCTCAAAAATGGCGAAGTTTTATATCAAGTATGATCACGAGATGAGTGATATGTCCGGTCCAGTTTGCCGCAAAGTGCCTCTTTTGAGGAAAAGCTCGTGACATTCAGGTGGCGCATGATGTCTTCCCTAAAGTTTGCGATCCATCCCGATTTGTAACCTCTTCTTTCCTTTCAAGGCCTAGATAGCAAGCAGGTCCACCACTACCTTGCCCTCGTCCTTGACCCACAATACAAGACATTGAAGCGACCTTTCATGGAAATGCATCGGTTAACGCCAATGGATGGCACATTCATAGCCAAACGTTATGATAATGAGGTGGCCATCCAATTACTTCTCAACATCTACAAATCTAAGAACGTCATAGAGCCCAACTCGCCAAATCAGGATAATCGGGATGGTCCTATCGCAAATTTTCGACTTGCTGAGGACAGCGATGTGGAGGACTGTGTCGAATTTGACGAAGTCGCAGAACGCAGGATGATCGACTGAAGAAATTAATGGCAGAGGAACTGAGAGTTTTTCGTCGTGATCCCTTCGACAACAGCGACGAAAAACTGACGTGGCTGACGAAAAATAAATCTTTTTTCCCGAATGTCGCTGACCTGGCGAAACATATTCTAGACATACCACCGACTCAAATGGACAACGAAAGAGTCTTTAGCCTTGCTCTTAGCATCGTAAAACCACTTCGAAATGCCATGTTGACGGAAAATATCGACCGGCTGGTAGCCGTAGTCAGGAACTACCCGGATGAGGTGAAATGGAAGCCCTATTCAAGAATTACGACAATGGAAGAATTTAGCGACTTTGTGGTCGCTAAAGAGACTGACAATGCCGTGAGTGATGTCGATGAGGAGGAGAAAAACTAATCATTTGGAAGTTTTAATGACGTGAGGGGAGCGCGGAGTACTTGAAGTTCTTGGAGTCCGCCTAGTACTCGGATTAAAACACAAAAATAGATAATGTCGAAAACTGATCACCTGAAGTGGCAACATTGGTTCAGTATCTGCAGTAGTCCTTGGAGTATCCAGAATCTCATAAAATATAAATGTACTTAGTTGAATGTTCAACTATGGCTTCTTATTCTATAAAATCACAGACAAAATCAAACAACGAAAGATCGCAGTTCTGATATAGCGTAAAGAATTCGGCAGAGAGAGAGACGAACCTGATATACTGTCACCTGATATAGTGTAACAATAATTAGAGGTCACCACGAAAAAGGTATTGCCGCCAGTGTCCTCCAGATTTCATCATTCCCGGTGCTGATGGTTGGACGCTATTCTTATCGAGCAAAAAGTGAGGTCCGAATCAAATCCTCCCCGATACTGAGCCAGAAGGGACTTCAGCACTGCTTAGAAAAGCCTTGTCATGAAAATCAGTTGGATAATCAGAAGAGATTTGGACTCCAAACGACAGCCCCTTGTGCGACACTGATTCGATGATTACACGGATTCTAGGTGGCAGGAATCGAACCCGCGCTCACCTGTAGAGTGCCCTCGCTTAACCATTGCGTCACGAGGGCACGACTGGATTGTAAATTCGATTAATTTATAGCATACCCGGACGGGCACGCATTTTTTTATTTCTTTTACTTGTACCTGCTCCATGTACCTGTAATTAATGTCATTTACCATCTAGGAGAGATGCCCGCTATACCCATGACCGTCAGTTGAAAAATACTTTTCTGGGCCCGTTCGATACCAGCAGGGAGCTTCTGTAATTAATTTTGTATTGTCCTTGTCCGTAGGTCATAAAATGGGATACCTTTAATTCCTACTCTACTATGCCCGAGGTGGTGAGTGTAATTGTGTATCAAGATGCCCTGCCCTTGCCTTGCCCTGGGCGACATTATTTTCTGCTTCTAGAAATGACCCTGCTGCCGTCACGGAAAAAGGCGTAATAGGCCAAAGCCCGTTGTCCCTGTACGGGTCATAACTTAAAATTTTAAGTCACGTACCTTGTCTTCCGATACATGTCCGAACACACATGCAGGCACAGCCCTGGTAGGGAACTTCAGTTGGGAGGTCACGGTGGTAGTATTTGCGATGAAACCTCTCGGATTGGTGCTTTGTAATTCGAGGGCTCTGTGAGACCGCTGCTTCGATTTTCCCCGCTTCCAGTCTTGATCCCACGGCGAGGCTTAATGCACTGCTCGTCAGCCTTTTGTATTCAGTTTCCGCGGGGTGCCAGAAGATTCGCGGTCACCCCTCCTCTCTACTTGCCCGATGGCGTCGATGTCAGGCGTTGATGCGTAAACGTCGGTCCCTGGAGGCCTTGTCTATCGGCACTTGGCGTTATCCCGAAGGGTCAGAGTAAAACAGAATATTATACCTCGCTTCCAATCGGACTGAAAGGCAAAAATAATAGAGAATTTGACCTTCTAGCGGATTGAAAGAACTCGCAGCACTATCTTTTTCGATTTGCCCGGTGTGGGGGTTGGCTGCATACCAGATGATCGAAGGTTGAACTGGTTTTTGATGCCTCCCGGTTTGGCAAGAGCTTCAGAAAGGGATTTATATAGACATCTCAAATTTTCAAAATTCCTCTAAACAGTACTAAAATAAAAGATTTTCGTTAAAAACAGTCCCAACAGTAGTGAAGTCACCAACTTTCCTCCCATGCTCACACCCTTACTGTAGCCGTGCAATAATTCGTTTCTAAATTTTGTGCATACAGTAGATTTGGCCGCAATTGACAAATTCTCGTCGTTAACGATCATTTTCGATGCCGAGTTTGAAAGTCACATTTTTGGTAAAATTCGTGTTTTCGCAAGCTCGCAAAGATACAGAAGCTAGTCCCATTGTCATTTTACCGCCATTTTTGAACATAGATTCGTTTTCATGCACTCATATCCCCTTCTACTGCACGTTCGTCGATCGCATGAGAACAGGGGCAACTTTACCCCTCCGCCTTGCCCCTTCATCAATCAAACCGTATGTCAGCCAAAACTTCAAGCAAGCTTACTTCGGCGTTTTCAACATGAGTCCCAGCCCGCAGTGTTTCTTTTGTTTGCGTTATGAGTGATCAGATCCCCGTCGATAGCTTGCAAAACAGTAATGGGGATTCAGAAAACAACGATTCTGAAGCGATTCTAGATGCTCCAGTTCAGGCAGCCGTGGCTGATTCTGGAAGAATGCACACTAATGTCGCTATGCAGCTGGCCGATCCGAATTCTGGCCTGATGAACAATCTTCGTGTGAAGCCTACCACTTCCACACAATCATGGAGTCTCAGTATCATGACGTCAAGATCGTCCGGTGTCGCACAGAGCAGTCTAAAGATGAAGAAGCGTGGAGACGTCATTTGAGCTGAGGCAGTAATTATGCTGAACAGTAGCTGTAGTATGCATTTTAATACTTTCTGCCGAAATCGAAAGCATTCGGTCCAGCAGAAAGTGCTCGCTGCTCTATGGAAAGAGTTTTATAAGGATTTAATTCTCTCTTATAAACAAGAGTGCAAATCTAGTGGAACTAGGTTTGATCTGGAGGGGCTTCCGCGAAATAGGACACTGCAGAACGCACTCCGAAGCACTTCGGGAGATACTGGCACATGCGTATCAGACGATGCAAGTGCTCGCCGACATACGCTTCAATATGAGTCTCGTCTGCAACGTTTGAAAGGACCGGACATGTACAATCAGAAAAAATTTGTGCCTTTCGCGAGTCCCTTATTATTGATGGATGTAAAATTTCAAGCGCTCAGCGAGATTCTAGGACACCGGCAGCTGCCCAAATTAATACGAAAGGAGGTTCTACAGGAGGATCGGCCGTCCAAGGTTCTATTGTTATAGATAATAAAAGCTGTGGAAAAGAGCGTGGGGATATGCCGACAGGTAGACTTACAAAGATGTATCTCCTTGAAGACAATGTGAAGGCGATTTCAACTATGGGGGATGTCGTCGAGACGCAGTCCGGTAATTTATGTCAGGCGGTGAGGGAACAAAACAAAGGTACAACAAGATGATATTTCAAGTCTGCAAGACTTACGACAGAGGCAGATAGGTGCACTTGAGAGTCAGGAAATTGATCGCAAGATCAATCGCCTTATTGTTCTACGTGACCAACGAGCTATTTCGGAGGATGTATTCAAGGAGCGAATGAAGAAATTGGTGGGGCTTTAAAAAAACCATTCACCAGCATTCTGGTCATTAATTGGATTCAAAACCATGCTATAGTCACGACGTCTGCGAAGTAAAACGTTGGTGAGTATAGCGACAGTTGTAAACATGTGCGTGAATGCATTGCGCCGATTTGGGCATATATCTAGAACTCGTCTAAGGCATTGCTTCAAACAACCAATTCCCCACTCAACCTTAGCTCTGAAGCCAGATTTAAACTTATTAAATGCAAGAACTACGGGATCATCGTCAACAATTGCGACTTCACGAGAGTCTATCCTTCATAGTATAAAATGGTCCATACCCAGATGCCGCGGATCGCCCAATAAGTACTTTAGAGGACGTGGCGAGTGGATTTCAACAGAGAAATATTGCTGCCAGTTCCTCGCCAAATAAGTGTCACGAAGCACAGTTACGTCATAACAAGATCCGGCATAGCCTGGTGTAAGGAATATAAATATTCCATCATGGTCGATGACAACTGACTTGTTCATGCGGTATATTTTCCTGCGCCCATTAAAGTACGCCCGGTGATGTTTTGATGCTGGTTTTCTGATCTTGCAAAGAGTTAAATCGATGAAACCGAGACATGCCTTAAAGAAATAGTTCCTGTTTCGGCTCTGTTGGCGTTGAATAGTATCAGGACACGATATTTCAAATGCTAAGACCTGATTAATCACTCCATAGAAAAAAATGGCATCGTCACGAAAAAGAGGTTCTACTATAGTTCAAGCACGCAGATTCGTTTCTAATGCCATTGCACCCACGAAGGTATATAATACTGACTAGCAAGCGCTCTTGGGGGTTTAGCCTCGTTCGTCTTTCAGCAGCAACGAGAGTGGAATTTGTATGCTTACTGCGACTGAAAATTGTATGACATACTAGTTGACAGAGCTCCTCAAATTCGACCGGATAAAAGCCTGTATTAGAATTAAACAAGGATAACTATCCATGCATGAGGTTGTCCAGCCGACTAATCTTGGAAATCAGAATTTCAACTGAATTATCTCCAACAAAATCATCATCAAGTTCCAAGATGACTGTCACTGCTGCCTGGACAGCGATAAGACTTGACTTTTAAAGGCACAGATCATGACCAGCAATAACCGTAGGACTGCAGATATCACCAAAATTCGAGGATTCGCTTTCCAAATTGTGCTCATGGGACAATTTGATGGGAAGCTGTTCATGACACTGGACGGGAACGCTTAGGAAGGGATCCGCTAAGTAACGAGCGTAGCATCAAATGATAATGGGGTGAGAAGTAATCAGTGGGCGAGAGCAGTGATGTGTTGTAGGATTATGGTAAGGACCTTCGTATGGTAGATCTGGACCCACCACCATGGAAAAGCGGGAAGTTGAGTCATTAATGTGGTCAAAAACGAATGCAACGTAAATGTTTGCGGCCAAATTTTTCTCTGCAACTCGAAGTTACAGCCTAGTTTTAATTACGGCCAACTTCAGTATATTGCCATGCTGTGCACGGATTTTGACACAGCACGGGATGTTCTACCAACTATGATTTTCATTCTCAGTTGACCGGTTTACTAACCAACTCAAGTCCTGACACGTGGCCTTAAACTAAATTCCACTGACCTGCGCTACCAACCTGACGTAATTCACTTTTTATTCAGAAATAAAAAGCAGTCGGACAAATATATTTTGTTGTATCATATAAGCTCCTACGCATTGAATAGATAAACTTCGCGTTGGCTGGTGCAGTGGATTATAATTTAAAATTTTTCCTCCTCGTGGCGGCCCATCTGATCTCTCCTGCTCTCCGACATCTTGTAGATGTTACCTTCGTTATAGCATGCGTGTGCTGTGTCTTCAGTGTAACCTGTTAGGAGATTTCTATATAACTTGTTCCCAAATGAGGACGAGTATTATTAAGGAAGTAGATTTTGAGCTTGTTCCGTCTCACCCAGAGTGATTACTGTCGTCCAACTTTTGCTTTTGCTCTTTCTTCTTCTTTGTCTACCTAAACCTTTCGATATTTTTGGCATACTAAGTCATTATAGACTCTTCAAGGGGCCTTAAAAAGAAATAATTTACCACTGATGACTGAGTCTTCATCTGTCACCTTCAGAGTTGCTTTTATCCACTGCTGGCCTTAGGAAAGCCATGTATTTGAGGGCTTTCAGGCACATTAAACTTCAGCCTTGTTTACTATAAGCTGTTCAAATGTTGTATATACTATGAAATTATATCCATACAAGGCTGAACAGTGGTTAAAGCTCGGCTGAGGGTCTGGTCCTCATGGAAAGCTCACCTGAAATTTGTAGTGGATTCAAAGTATGCTTTTTTTACATTTCAGTAGTTCATTGCGTAAGTTGAGAATAAACGAGTTTATTATAAGGTCCCAGTCAAATTTTCTTGATCCATTTGGCAAAAATGAGATAATTTTGGATGCGCACACTAATCCGGGTTTACAGAGAATTTGCTGCTCAGCTTTTTGGGGAAATTTTTGGGTTGTTTTAATGCATGGTATATGTGTTCGGTTATATCAACGCCGTTAATGCGTTATGCCCAGCTTGTAGTGTATTTAAAAATTTTATTTTTGTCTTTGTGACAAACCACGTAAAACGTCGTGGCCAAATGCCGTCGACGACTGTGCTAACTTCGCAGGAGCGATGACTCATTACAGCCCCTAATTGCAAGGTGATGAATCATTGTATGTACTGATTGAAATTTCACCGTGCTACTGCGCTGTTGTGAATTTAAATAGCGTGAAACCTGTAATATGATTTCCTACTGCAATTGGATTCTATTAATGCAAGCAGGTGCAATAAATTTTGGTCACCATTGAGCCAGTGATTGTTGGCGGCTGTTGAAGACAGATTGCCGGACCAGAACGTACCCATGCCTATGAAGTTAAATCTAGGTTGATTCCTCTCTAACAGCCTAAAGGGTACTTAAACCTTGAGATGACGAAAGAAGGCGTGAATTATAAGTTTTCTGAATCCCAGGGATCCCGGTGAAAAATAGAGAAAAATGCAGCAAGTTTCTTCAAGAATCATCAGCGTTTAGCGGAAGTGCTAGTCTCTCATTGGTCGCTAACCATGGTATATAAAGCTAGACTAAAGGGAGATGGCGATGAAAAGCGTGCGATGGTAACCGATGGTGAATGGAGAAGAAAACCTAAGAGTATTAGCATGGCCTGCATAGGTCGCGAACGGGTGATAACATTCTTAGCACAAACCTAGATCTAGATGGAGTGTGAAAGCTCCAGCGGCAGAGGGTTAGAGAACTACGGTGTTAATAATGCAGTGGGACTCCTATTCCGAAGCTGATACCCCACCTAGATATTCTTGTTGCTCGCAAGTCATCTTAATCCTTCAAAATACGTCTAACTTGCAGCTATTTTTATCAAATGTTTTTCTGTCCAACATTTATGGGATCAGAAGTGAGCGGTGGACCTATATCCAGCTGATATTCGAAATCGCCGCCACTATTCTTCGACAACAAGACTTCGAAGGTTTTTTTCGGAGGTTCTCTAGTATATATCTTCGATAGCACTGCACTAGTATGAGGACAGAAATATTAATCATCAAAATATTTACAGTAACTGTATCGACTAAAGAAAAAAAATTTGGGCCCGTAAATAGATACTACATATATATGTATGTAATCATCTTTACTTCATGGTTCATATACCAGATATATACTCTAGAAACTATATTATTGGCTGTGTCAGCGACTGGGGCGAAAAAGGAAAGCACAGTGAACGAATAAAAAGCACGCGGTATGCAGTCGCAGTCCCGTATTCGGTGTGTTCTAATAGTCTGATTGTCGTAGATATTTGACACACAGGTAGGCCGATAATCCGATTGACCGTTTTTCTCTCTACCAGTCTTGTTCCTTCTATCGCCCCGATCGGGCGGAGAGCTCTTCCTTATATAGCAGTTCGCATGGCAGCATAGTAGTAGACAAATATCGATAAGTAGAGCACTGCATTATCGGAAATACTATAAACTAGTACTACTTCCTGTCAATTACGTCACATTCATCGCAGTTGCCAAGTCACTGAAGTCGTAGCCAGCAATTGGACACGATCGTTTGTGCAGTATACTCTGTACAACATACCCCTCCTGCTAGGCTGAAACGATCCTAACCGGCAGTAGACCCAAGTAAAATATTAATACAGAAAAATATTAGCAAATCCAAATAATTGCTGTGCATCTCGAATATCTTGAAACTAGCCGTTTAGAGTGCCACGTACAGTACAGTACGCACAGGAATTGTCGGCCAAAATGAAAAAATAGCCGTTGCATCATGTGCCACGAGAAACATAAGGCACCGACAGATATAGCACTTCCGTTGAAACTCCAAAGCACCGTTTTTCTCGTGACCGCCACTGCAAAATAGCGTTTTCAGGCTTATCGATACGCAATTTGTGTATTTAAGTGTCTTAATTCAACCAGGAGGTTGTAAAAATGCCAACAGCCAACAATGAAGTACATGATACCCAATTGTTTGAATTGTTTTCAAGTGCTTCGCCTGCCTTGTTATCCGGTGCACCGCAATTGGCGCATCTTGGACCGGTGCATTCATAAATGGCTACAGCGCATCAAGTACGAGGACGGCACCGGTACGGCTCGGGGAATGCACCAACTCTTGTGTAGGCATGTTGAAAGAATTGTAACCACCCTGAATTGGACCGCTAACCAAATAGAAGCTTAACCAAAACAGTAGCCTTTGATGGAATCCGTGTTTATCAATGATGAGCTAGACATTGGTTTAGCTAGAAGCATATTTTCTGCCGACCTCAACTTCTCGATCTGTCTTGACTCTCTCAGCATAATCAAGTATCTCCGAATCTAAATATCCAAGCGCTCTAGTCCGGTTAAGTTTTTGGAAAGTATTTATGTTCCGCTTTGTTAAGGCATCGGTGATCCTATTTGTGCCTTTTATCCACTGCATGACAGTGAGCTCTCCGGATTCAAAGGATTCTGCAAGCCCTTCGACTGTGAGATGGGGTTTGTGGTCCCAACCTTCCTTAAGAGTAGTGATGGCCGAGTAGAGTCCATGTGAATCAGCAATCAAGATGAGTGGCAGGGAACAACCGGAAGAATACATCTTGGATAAGCAGTATGCTATGACTCCAGCCCGATCAGCTGACTCTGCCGCTGCGAGTATCTCCGCCTGCATCGGCGACATCGAGACACTAGCTTGCTTAGAGCTAGGCCATTCAATAATATTGAATAATTTGAAATTGGGAAAGAATATTCCCGGGAAGTATCCTGTTTGGCCGTAGAACTATTTCCCTTGGCTTGCGTCAGAAAATGCTAAGTTTGCCTCGTCGTTATCACTGATGTCATGATTAGCAGGCACACGATACGTGAGAACCGGAGTGAGTTGGCGAATCTCATGAAGAGCCCGATTGGCCTCACTCAATGGGCGCACCCTGTGGCAGGCGGTCCGGTGCTGCAAAAAACTTGATAAAATTGCTGAAGGACTAATAAAACCATGATCAAGACAATTCAGATGTCCAGCAAGAGCTTGAAACAACTTAGTTTCATCTGGTGAGCATTTAGCTTCTTGATCCTTAATTCTATTACCGTTTATTGGAAGTTAGACAAGTGTGGTCAAGTATTACTTCATTAAGACAGTGATTTAGAGATCTCTGTCCTCGAAGACATGGAGTCTGTTGAAAACAAAGGTAGAATTATAAACAAATCTGCTGACATTAAAGCCTTCGGAAATTGCTGCATGGAAATTTTGAATCCTTTGTGCTTTTCCAGCAATTTGAACTTCATTGACGACTCTAGTAACAAAGATAGACGCATTCGATGATGAGTCACGTTTCATAAATACTTACGGCATTCCACGGACGCATTCAAGTCCATTGTCGAACATCCATTCTTCGACTGAGAGTTGCCACAGACGGCTGATTCTACGAGACAGAAGCTTCCATACGAAGAAGCTATTCGTAGTCCATCCTTTGGGTAAGCGTACATAGACGTTGCGATTCAACTGTCCCAAGTGAAGAAATGCACCAGAGACGTCTATCGTTGCCAGGGAAAGTCGAAGTATCGCTGCAGCGGAAAGAAGAGCCCGTACAACAGGAAACTGAGCCTTGCTGAGCCCTAAAGGATGAAATTCTTTTTGTTAGTCCAATTTCCGTGTGGAACCAATCTGCACTTCAATTTCAATTTGTCTGATTCTCCATCAATTTTGACTTGAAAGAAACATTGCGACGATATAAGGTTTGAAGCCCTTTGTGAGCTTCTAACATTGGCTTCCTTATAGGCGCTTTATCCTTTTAATAGCACTTTTCCTTTGCGATAGATTTTTCAAATACCCACTTTGGTGCGATGAAGCGATTTTGCTTTCCGTCACAGGCTCATCTCCAGTCGCGTTTCGAGTTGGGCGAAGTTTTTTTTGCTTCTGTGACTTAAAACTCTTTTGGTAACTTTGGTGCTTCCTCAAGAGTATTATTTCTAACATATTTGCTCGATCGACTGATAGGAGTTCTCTTATCAATATTGTCTTCGAAGTCCTTGTACTTTGCCTGATTGGCAGTGTTCTTAGTCACGAGGAACTATTTTGACTCTGGGGCGATTATCGCAGTACTCTCAATGTCATCGACACAACTCGATAACAATGAACAATTCTCATCATGGAAAGCTTGGCTCTGAGATTTTTCAATCTCTAGTTTTGGTCTTGGCGCAGAATCAGACAGAATGGGTGCAGCATCAACAGAATCAACTTCTTCACCCAACTGGATCTAATTCTACTGTCCTTGTCCTGAATGTTCGATATTTTCCAACTCTTTCAAAAGAAATGAATATGAGTATAGCTGTATGTTCATCTGTCTACAATTTCCATATTTTCTCCGAGTGAGCTCCACGAAATATTCTTTTGAGTTTTGGACTTATCTCAAATCCTAAACACCATACTTTTTTGCTTCTCAAAGAAATATTCTGGAGTTCCTCTTGTGAGAATGTTGGAGGGAACAGTTTTTGGTGATCGAGATTCCAACATCTTTGAGAGCGTGCGGCGCACAAATTGCTCACAATTTGCGTTAATTAACTCAGAATCCACTTTCATCTGTGGTAGAAAAGGATATATGGTGTGTATCCTCTCGCAAGTTCAAAGTAAATGACAGGATTGTTTTCACGAAGAAGGTTCGTTGCAAGACAGCTCTTGAGACTATTTGCTGAGCAGTGAAGGAAGCGCCCTTCATATTTCGTCCGTGAATTTCATCCTCGAGAATACTCAGTGACCTCTGGCGCATAGTGAAGTTTTCACTTTCCACCGCCCCAATTTTGCAGTGTCTCCACGCTGGGCGAGGTTTCGGTTTGATGCCACCTTTTTGCAAATTTTTGCAAAAATCATCATTACCGAATTCTCGATTAAACGATATTGATTCAGGCGCTCTATTCACCTCGATTTGGTGATTTTCAAGGAGTCTTGCAGCCTTTTCATATACCTGGTCGACAAAACAACTGCGTTGCAAAAGCGTGAAGCCAGACCTTTCATATGGAATGTTAGGTACTTCTTCAATTGAACCAAGTATATGAAATCGATTTGCACCTCTTCGTTCAATGTTCGAAGAGGCCTACGCAAGGATATTATGCGCACTTTGAGTGGCCTACCAGTCGTCTTGCAGCTTGAGCACTTCTGCACAACAGCTTGCAAAGCTTGCTATAAGACAGAAGAAGGAACTCCGCCCCGTTTGCAGTGATATTTCATGTCCTTCAGAGGTAATTGTGAGTACAGGTGAAGTTTTGGTGCTAATAATTCCTCAAATTGTCCCATGAAGCGTTAATTTTTGTTGCTGTAACTGCATCAATCTCCTTTTGTTCCAAGCAAAGTCGGCTGTGTTGCAAGATAGCTTTGAAACTTAGATATTTGTCTCATTACAACATGTAGGTGAGTTCGAGTTTTTTTACCTTCATTGACGTAGATTGGAGGCCCGATTTTGCTACCCAATCCTTTGAAAACACCTGGTTTTATTACACGAAGACAAAGTGTTCGTGAAATGAGCCCATCCAACTTGCTCAAGACATACTTTCCAAGTAGAAGACGACCATCATCCTTCGTGACGTAGAACGGAACAGAGATTCTATTCTCTCTCAATTATTCAAGAGGAAGTATCCAGATACCGAAGTTGGGCTTCGCGTCGCTGCAATTTTCACCGTTTCCGTGGTAGAATTTCTCACAATCTAGAGGATCCAACTTGAATTCGATGCCCCTCGCAAAAGAAAGCGTTACAACTGACTTTATTCTGCCAACAAATTTGGGAAAACCCCCGTACAGTATATATTTTGGGTCGTCATACAATGGCATCAGATTGGACTTAGTAGTGATTCTGCTTACCAGGTTCCTTCCCTCTTGGAATCCTTGGAGCCCTAACCAAAATACCCGTCGAATTTTCGGGCTCTTCGTTCGCAGCAAGCCCTTTGTCACGGCGATTATTCGCTTCACGGATTGTCAAATTGGCAAAGATAGGACGCCGACACTTCAAATCTACACTAATATGGCCCTTCTTCCACAGTCGATGCAGGCATCTCCGAAAAGTTCTGCCAGCATAATTGATTTCTTCCTCTTTTCATCTCGGCTAGGTTTGTAATTATTGTCGTCGTCGCCATACGTCTTCGTATTCCTTCCGTTGAGGGAGCAAATATTTGATGAGTTTCTGTTCCTCGTCTCTTGGTGACCAGCCTTATGAGTACCTAAGAAATTTCTGAAAGTATGGTCAATTTTGGATTCAATTTGAGCCCTTGTGATCGGTGTTTCAGTCCTATTCGTAGTTTGAGCAAGAAAACGGAGTACTTTAACCGCATAATGAAGACTTGAAATGCAACGAATACCAGAGGAAGCAATTGATTTGGCTACATCTTGAGTACCTGTTAGCTTCTTTATATCGTCAAAGATGGGCTTCGCATCTAGACACATGGTGTTGAAGTGACTTGTGACCTTCTTGAATAAGAGCTTTTTATTACAACTCGAGCTCTCTGAAGCTATCATGATCGAGGCAGCAAGCTTCCTGGTACTCAAAAATGTCTTCTTTGCCTCTCCAAGTGTCAATTTGAACGTTTTGTCGGAGCTTATCGATCCTTTATCTCGTTCCTTTGCCATTATGATAAGATGGAGCTTGGAATTTGCTAGAGACGGTCCAGAAAGTGAGGCGTGATTAAGAATAAGACTTTTCAGTACTTCCCCGATTTGATATTGACTGGTTGAACCTGCTTTCATCAGGTGTTCGGCAGCGAACTTCGCTTCATAACGGTTCAAGTCCTCATTGCTCTTGCCTTTGCAAGAACTGGTCTTATTGAAAAGGTGGATAAAGCGCGTAATAACAGAGATGGTAGAATCTTGGGCTATCAGTTCTACAATCTCTTGGACTGCCTTGACCTGGTCATCCTACTTTTAATCGATCTTGGCTTGCTCCTATGCTTCGTACACGAGGCTCTGCTGAGCTTAGCGAACAAAACTTTCAAAGAGATGACGCCTAAGCGCATGGAAACCAGTTTCATAGAACTTGCCTCCTCCCTTCTCTCAAGCGTTTGCAATCAAGTCAACCCAGCTCGCAACCTTCTTTCTCTACAAGAGGAAGTCTTGATCCGCTTCGAATACCACAGGGTTCATCATGCCAAAAACTTTCTCGAAGTCCTTTCCTGGGCCCATAACTGTATTATGCGCTGTGTCAGCGAGGCGAGCCGAAAAAGTAAGGGACAGTGAAAAGGTACAAAAGCACCAGGTATGCCGTTGTAGTCCCGTATTTGGTGTTTTTTACTAGTCTTATTGCCGTAGATAATTGACACATAGGTAGGCGGACAGTCCGACTGACCGTTTTCCTCTCTACCTCTCTTGTTCCTCCTACCGCCCCGATCGGGCGGAGAGCTCTGCCTTATATAGCCGTTCGCACGGCAGTAAAGTAGTAGACACAGCTCGAAAAGTACAGCACCGTATTACCGGTAGCACTATGCAATAGTAATGCCACCTCTCAAATACGGCACAAGTCATCGCAGTTTCCAAGTCACTGCAGTCGTGGCCCGCGATTGGACACGACCGTTTGTGCAGTATGAACCGTACAACAGAAACATACAATTACGGGAAGTTTGTGCTTATTAGCTTTAACTGTATACAACTGCCGCTAAAACATCCCCATTCAGAAAACCGAAAAGATAAATTGTGGAAAACTGACCCTATAATCGAAGTATATCAGGAAGGAAGAAGTAGTTCGCACTCTGAGTAGAGTTTAAATTACAAGAGAACAATGATCCGATAAACACAAGGAAGATAGATAAAGACAGTCATAAAATTTGCGAAGGATGACGGTAAGGCGAAGGCAGTGTGAAAAGTTGCAGATCAACTGATATTACTATGTTTTGATACGTTCAAACAGTACCTTTGAAGTAGAGCAGGGATATATGGAACACTTCAAGTATACAGACACTCCTCGCACTAGTATCTGGTAAAAATATTAATAGGAGTAAAATTGAAGAGAACACACCAGGATTTAATGATCTACATTATACAGAGATAGAGATGCACAGAGAACAGACAAGACTCCCCACCGCTTTTTAATGCCACGACACTGGCGTGTGAATCGTATAGACACAAAGGGGAGGTGTCTTCTGCCAGTCGGGCTAGACGGTACCGTCAGATCACGTAGAAGTAGGTGAAAAGAGCTGCTTGATAGTTTAGTGGTAGAGGAGTTGCGAACTAGGGAAATCCCGTGACTGTAAATCTGGATAACAAGCGCGTAGTACGAACCGTATGAACATGCTAAAGGATGTTTGAAGACGCTGTACCGTGTTAGCACTAAGGGAGCAGCAGGAGGGGAACGATCAAGGGGTTAGTTCTGACTTGCCCGAACTCGGCGTTGTAAAACCGAATGCTGGGGTGTTCAGACTCAGGTTCTGGCTTGATGCCTTTACTTGACGGAGGTTTTTCGATTAATTAAGTACTATAGTCCCTGACCCCTCACTACTGTTACAAGAAAGCCCTACTGGCGGTACAATGAAAGAAAAAGGGGAAATTAATAGGATAATCAACAAAAAGAGCCCGCAGAGGCAGCTCGGCACTATCAGCCACGATTAGAACAGACACGTGTATGCCACGCCAGCGGTTGGGCTCGATGGACCATGTGGGTCAGTTACATGCCCGCATCAATGGCTTACAGGTGCAAGTGTAAAGAGGAGTATGAATGATAGTTGGGCCGAGATAGCACTGTAGTAGGGGTAACCAGGAATTAAATGAAGTGAAAACCTGCCTTGATCTCCGATGTTCAGGTAGGAGTGAACTTGGCCTTACACGCATCAAATAGTACACAAATCGCAATTATAATATTCTAAACTGCTTCTTTATCTCCAGATAAATCTTAATCTCTTCCATTTGAATTGACTTCAGCCTTCCGCAACTCTTTTGCGCGACTGAATATGATACCCTATTTAGCAGAGGTGGAGGTATTGATTAATTGTCTTAACTAATTATCCCACAGTCCACTTACCAAAGTCTATTGCTTTTGGAGAGGCTCATATATGATATAAAGTTTATTAGGTCACAAAGTAGGGGTAAAAAAACCCTTTCCCTTTTTAAAACGCAATATATTTCCTTTCCTGATTGGTTGATATTCCAACCCCAAAGGTTAGCTGTTTTCTTAAAAAGCGCAGAATACACAAAATATACCAGTGGTTGATATTCCAACCCAAAAGGTTAGCTGTTTTCTTAAAAAGCGCAGGATACACAGAACATACCAGGATTGAGGAGGAAGATCAAATCGGAAAGAATATGGTCATGCGGAAAAGTTGGCAACTAGTGCTTCGAAATGCAGGAGTTCAGAGGGTCCATGAAAGCCAAGCTTTCGGTTCATTTCCCCATCTCCGTCGGGTAGTACCGCAGAACAATACCGACGGCGGAGCTCAGCACATGTGTGTACAACTTGAGATGTCGAGGCTTTCCGTCTTGAATAAAACTGGTCTCTGAACAGTTTTGGACAAACAAAGTATCGGTAGTTCAAAATTTTTTTGTATGTTGCACTGAATGTTCCGTGTATCCCTTGTCGTAAGCAAAGCAGAATCTTGGTTTTCTTCCTTCTCATTCATCCCCCTTTCTTCTCACTAATCGTCTTATCGGACTTATTTGTCTATTATTCTACAGTATGGGGCTGTACGTTTGGATGAAAGCGAGAAATGGACATTTCTTTCTCACAAACTCCCCACCCAACCGTAATCCCTGGGCTCAAAATTACTTAGTGCAATTTTTCATTCATTTTCTTCGGTTCTGTTCTATTTTCTCCAACTTGATAACGCCGGTTAGACATGCGCTCTCCTCCTGTCTCCTCGTTCAACCAAATATTGTTTCCCGATCCAATTATCGTGTTGCTTTCACGATTTTTTCGCCTCTTTATTTCCTTTGAGATTCTTTTGTACCCCAACTATTTTTGCTTCACCTCAAACATGGCTGCAGTACTCGTGCCAGATAAAATTCTCCCTAGCTACCTCTCGCATTTCCTGATCGCTATCAACGGTATAATCCCCGTTTTTGCCGTAATCTCCGACCGACCGGTCTTCCCTTTGTCGTGTGAGCATTTTCACGTTACCTCTATCCAATCAACCATAAAACCCTCAACCCATTAATGGAATGAACGAAGTAGGTGCCGAAAAATAACCAGTATACGCTTGATGTCAACCATTCATCCAGCACCGCTGCAAACGGACGAAATGCTAAAAGACAGCCGACATATGCTTTGCGTTACCTGCTTGACCAAGAAAGACGATGAGAAGGTGCGGACGAAACAGATCTTACGGCTACGCATCTAGAGTCGTGCACCGAGGAAGTACATTATGTCAAATGCCACTTGTAATACTCCCCAGTATTTCGCGCTAATGTCGAGCAATGGGATCATCTGTATCTTTGGGAGTCATTCCAAAACATCGAAATTTCTCTCTGTAGGCCATGATTAATAAATTCTCCATGTGATATACCCGAAAAGTGGTTACCTTTACCTCCATGCAAACAAGTAAAACTCAGCTGGCCTATTTTTCTATGTAACATTAAATACATAATACGTCATACATTCCTTCAACGAATATTTATCGTGTTATCTAGCCACTGAGTGGACTAACTCTTTCCTGACTTGATGATCGCTCCTATGGCGCCGTCCAGCCCGAAAGATGGGCTTTTAGTTCGATCATGGGGGACACAGAAGACAGGAGACGCCGAAACGGGGGAATAAAATTCCATCTTTCTGTATGCCTTGTCCATATAATTTCCTGACTGCGGAGAGGACTACTCGGTGTGCAATGATCAGATCTACTTCAGTAGAGGTGTCCATCAGTTTCATTGACGGCTGATGTCAACAGTAAAAGGTTCATCGCCTCCAGTTAGTCATCTTACGTCCGTTCTCATGATCCTTGCACCAATCCCGCCTCTTTCATGACCTCTCTCCAGGTCTATATATATTTTTGAGTATCAAATGGACCCCTGCAACGACGCATCGATTTAAAAAAACATCCGATTCCTCGTGAAACAAGTAGAAGTACTCTAATAGTCTTCTTATTTCAAAGAAAACGAGCACTTGTCAAAGTTAGATTTCCATCCCGATGTTCGCGTGAGAAGGATTGCTGTGAAGCACATATTCCATGAAAACTTTTCCTTTAGTGAGTTCTGTTTCTTATAATACCAGTATAGACACTGTCAGCCTCTCTGACTGTATCCATGTATTTATTTTAGAAGTTTCGAATGAGTTCCAACAATGCGCTGTAATGAACATTGCAGCCGGCAATTTCTGTGATTTGGTGGCACTAAATGCTCTGAATCCTTCCTATTCGTCTCTCAATGACTGCACTTCGAAAAAAATAAAATAAAAATGAACTACCTTCGTTTGGGTTCTCCAGGTAATGTTGGGAACCGAGGGAAAACGTAAGTAGCATTACCGCCAAGGGCTCAGTTCCCTTTTGACCTGCATAAAAGAAAGAGAATTGAGGGAGTTCTATCTCGAAGCTGGTTCTTACGATGCTTTGGAAAATACTATCTGCCGTTTCCTAGTCAGGCTTTTCCGCCTTTAGATAATTTCAATTCTCTCTACCTTCCTATAAAACTCCTCTATTGATGATTTCTCATATTATTAGCGACCTTTCTTCAGTCCCTGTTCTGGTTCTTACTTATTTTGTAAATAATTTTGTGTCCTGTTTTACGTGGAAACCTTCAGGAATGAATATACATGCGAGTAAAGCTTCCTGTTGAATACCTGAGTCGTTCGTACGTTGGAACAACACATAGATCGTAAAATTTTGACTCAAATACTGTTCAGTTCTGATTAATCAGAAGCGCTTCATCGCACGCCACGAGAAACTTGGCACCACCCTTGAAAATTTCATTTCGCCCAGATCGAATGAGCTGAATTGTCCGACAGAGCTGCGCAACCACCCTATTCTAGTAATATATTGAAAAGAAGACTGTTCGCACTCCCTCCGTTGTTTTGGGCCAATAAAATGCTTGAAAAGGTCCAATAATTACCTCGATAAATCATCCAGAACAATGATGTGATGTCCCCGCGATTGCGTCGGCGGTAGCCGTGCAGTATTTATGGCAAACTTCTCGCAAAATCTCCGTCGTTATAGAGAAAAATCTCTTTATATCAATTTTGTCATGTTGTTCATCTCGTTTGCTCCACTTTTCGCGATTGATACGTCTGGGAGACAAAATTTCATCCAATGTCTTGTTAAATCATGAAGCCCTGTACTGAAGCTACCATGAAAGCTGCAGTATAGTCCGACACGATCCATCTCGGAAGCCTGAACGGCAATATATCTTCTCTTCTAACCGGACTTAATGAATATGTTATATGTCGCGTTCTTGTTTGCGCAAACCCGCAATTTGTTACGCTGCTATCAAGCCATAACTCTTCCCAGTATTCGGAGCTTGAGCCATCCCGCATATTTAACCAAGAATATCTCAAATTATCATGTAGCAGGAATCTCGAATTCCGTTTGGTATGCTGGAAGCCTCTAGGTGTGTTACCATTCTCGAAAGATTTACCAACGCTTTCAGCCCCAAATCATAATTAAGTGGTCTCCTAACCCCCTAGTTTCCCAAACCCCACAGTCCCTAAAAACGAACACTCCACTATAACCCCTCATCCGATTAAACCCTACGTAAGTCACTATACATACAAGGCCATCAAATCCGGTCCCACAGAATATTTCAAGTTGTTCAACTCTCTCAATGGCCTATATTGTCGTGAAGGTTCATGGAAATCCCGAACACTGCCTGAGAAGTGGTGCAAATCGCGGGAAATCCCTCTACCGACGAAACCTGATGCCATTGCATAACAAAAAATTACCTTACTCATTTTCATCGAGATATTGGACTGTCTGATCCAAATCTTGGGCCTGTGGCTTGCTCTTATGCCTCCCAAATCTGTTGGAAGATATATTCGATCTATCGAGTCACGAAATGCATCGTTAGCTCTCATATCTGCTGAAGCTACTGTATAAGTGCTCACCGGATCAAGAAACCTGTGCATTGTAGATATGCAACGCTAAAGATGTCAGGCAAAGTCTTGAGTTCAGTTGCGATCGCAGACTGGAGCCATTCACCGGGGACCGGCGATGAGCAAAGCTCGAAAAGTACGTTAGCTGTAAGCGAAGAAGACGACTGCGGGTGGTGGGAGGATAACAGAGAGCTGGAAGTCGTGCGCAAGATTCTGAGGCCGTTAAAAAAGCCCGTGAAATTGAGACGCTGATGGTGCGATGAACATTTTGTTGACTCCCGACGAAGAGCCGTCTAGGGCTACGTTCCCGGAGAAAACTAAGATGGTAACCGTAGAGTTTTCGATGCGGGGCTCGAGTGTAATTGCTGGGGTCCATGCGCAGGCCCAAGTAAAACTAGTAGGGAAAAAACAGGCCTTGAACTCGAAGCCGATCCTCCTCGACTAGTGCTTTTCTTCGCGTAATTCGTAGAGTGTGAGGTACTCCTTGTCCGAGAGTCAGTTCTTGAGCTTGTGTTTGAACTTGTCCGCTCTTCCTTTGCTTTAGTTAGTGCTTCTGCGTTCACGGGTGACTTTTACGCCTTTCCAGGGACGGTAGGGGTACATGGCCTTGTTAGAGGCACTAATAGGAGTATAGCACTATTCAAAGTGGCACTATATCGTGACCACCAAAGCGATAAATCTATTATACTATTCTTAATACCTAATTATTATTTTTAAACGCAGAATTTAGTGTCGCCATCGAAATGCGGAATGGGACCAGGTACCACTCCTCAGCTTCGATCATTTACGCAAGACTTCATCAGAGCTTCATTTTGACCAACCTTACAGTCTCAGGGTGCATAACAGTGCGTTGCAGTGCTTACAGTTACTTACAGTATATTTGGGGTGCGGCGTGGAATAAGGGGTGTATGAGCGAAGTAAAGAAAATATGGGGCGGTGCCGCGGAGCGCATCGAAGCAAAATCGTCAGGGATAACATGTAAAATGGAGTTCTACAGTGAATTTTGATTCCTGTGGGGAAAGTAATTACAGTATTTTTTTCTGAAAAGAAAATAGGCGATAAAATTTGTATCGAAACGTACAGTATTTCCGATTTTTGCTTACAGTAAACAGACGGCAATTTTTTCACAAAATTCAAATTTCTCGGCTCTCGGGTCCAACTAACGATCTGTATGCCCTTTTGATATTGTGCGAGACAGATCACTGTCCACGTCTGCCTTGAGGCGTTACTATAAAAGGGGTAATTGGGTTCTCTGATATTTTAAAACTCCCTTTATAGTTTACTGAAGCTAGATTGATAATATATTGAAGTCGAATCGTTGAGGAAGCTTGAAATTTTTTTGAAAACTGCGGAGTCGGTGGCAGTGTCATTGTCTTGCAAAGAGAGCTTCTTTGACTTTTCTGCGGTGGCTAGAGCATTTTTGCAGATTTATCCGAGCTTCACGAACGACTGGGCTTCCCAATCGTCGCGAAAATCGCTGCGCTCCGCGGCACCGCCCCACATTTTCTTTACCTCGCTATTACACCCCTTATTCCACGCCCCACCCACAATCTACTGTAACCCGCACTAAGCGATACTCATCCTGCTCCCCACCAATTTTTAACCCCTCCAGATCTGCAAAGACATCACCGACGTCGCCGCCTTCTGAAGAGTTGAGTTCAGAACCCTTCCAACAAACACCTGGCGTTATTCTGGATGAGTCTCGCTGCGTGAAGAGCGAATAATGATTGTTGCGCATCGCACCCGAGCATTTTGTGACTAGGAATATAGTACAGTAGTGTATGCTACTGTACACCACTATTTTCTCCCGCGTAACGTCCCCACAAGAGTCAAATGAGTGGCACCTCCCACCCACTTTCCCGCCTGCCCCGGCCCTGTCAGCTCTCCAGCCCCGCGCTACCCTCCCGCAGTAACAATAATTGCCTGTGGGGTCCGAGAAAGAAATCATCTCCTCCTCCTTTTTTGATCGCAATCAGGCCCTGATCAATTGATTAAGATATCAATGAAATCTCTCCGAAAGCTTCTTAATAAATTCCAAGAAATAAAACACCAAAAATATTTCCCCCATTCACTCCTATCTTCCTGCATTCCGCATCTATCTCCGTCCGAGTAGCCCCTAAATACCCGTAGGACAAACAGCTGGAAAACTATGCTTTCGAAAATCCAAAATGCAAAGAAAAGAACTATAAGGTTAAAGCAGGTAGTGGAGATTGCTTCCAAGGGTAAGCAGGTGGAGTCTATGCCACAATCTCTCACCTTGTGGTCCGGGCCCAAGCAACTCGCCTTTACAGTTGCGCGTTACACCTCTAACTATAAACAGCGGACCTACTTGAACTCATTAAGTACCCGGTCGGCATTCTGGTAATTTCTAGATTCTCCCAGTAAAGTATTATTACTATGGTTACCCGTTACAGTACGGTTTATGTAAGGAGTCATTTTGAGAGAGAAAATATGTTCGGTGACCTGGAATGGATCATCTCGATTACGCGGGACCATTACGAGCTCCACGCAATCATCCATTGTCCATTAATATGTGCCTATGTTTTCGGGCCCATTATTACCGGAAGAAGATTTCCGATTATTCATAAGAGTTCCCAACAGAACTGTCCCTACAAAGTGCAAGTGCCTTGAACCGTACCTTCCCATTCTAGTCGGAAACATTCAACTGGAATGCAAAGGTCAGAACATGCACCCAGCCTCACCAGACGCAAGGTGCACAGTGCGTAAATACGGTTGCTCCGTTTCGACAACTTGCAGCTTTTGCCACACTAAAAATGACGAAAAGTCTCGATAGCTGCTGCTAGTGGTCCCGCTTTGACGAAGCTCGCCGTTTACAACTTATTTAAATGAAAGCAAGGCAGCAACGGCATCTCCTCCCTAGCCTCCATCCAAGTCCCCTGATCATACGCCCCCACAAAATCCTTCTAACCTTCATCAACAACGTAAAAGCCACACGCGATGGATACTCCCCATCACACACCGCCGCCGCAAGTCCATTCGATCGAACATGCACATGCACCAGATATTCCTCATGCTCTATCGAGCTCCGCTGCCCCAACTCCACCCTCTTCGCCACCGTCTTTGATGCAAACGTCGCAAACTGCTTCACACTACCACCCGAATCAAGAAAAACCCACGTACGCCCCTCAATATTCCACAACATGCACAAAATCACAGGCTAAATCATATTACCGTAAACGCCGCTAAGCAATGTAATTGTCAGTATCCACGCCATTCCCCTCACAATCGCCCTGAAACTTGCAAGATGAAGCACATGACAGATATCGCAGAAAACATTCTCTCAAATTTGACGCTATTTTCTAGTAACATGTTAGACAAAAGCCATGCGCACAAATATGGATAAAAATTCATTAGGGCTGCTCAAATGTCTTGAAGTAGAAAATTACAAATAAAAAATCAAAATATTTTGCCAGTATTTGTAACCACTGGAGCATATGGTACAGTGCTGTACTGTACACCACTGCACGATATTGTACTGCAGTTACAAGGCTCTGAATCTTAGCCCCAAATTCGATGTTTTCAAAAATGTTTGATTTGGGCCATTTTGTGCATTAAATTTTTTTTCTCATTCACCAGCCCCAAATTCGATATTTTTCAATGGAACTACCAGGACACCAAGTTCAATGAGAATGAGCTGCGACGATCGTCTTGAGCGAGAATTCGTGATGTACACTAAACTTGCACGCAATAAAATCTAGAAGAGTACCAATTTCGAATACAATATCGAATTTGCAAGATATTTTTACAGTATCTGAGCTTGAGAGATATTTTTAATTTGGATGAGTGTGGCAAGTTCATGGGTTGATTTTTATTTTGTACAATTCTAATAAGGATTAAGGATTTGGAATAACTCACCGAAGTACTAGCATCAATGCTAGCATCCAGAACCAGTCTCCTTCAAATTTCTCGTATTTTCAGGATCCGAAAGGAAACATCTTTTGAAGTCGCATAATATCTACAAAGCGTCTCCGTACATTCAAAACTGCCGTTTATCTATTAGAGAACAATTCTACAGTACTGTATCTAATCCTACTTCTCTTTCATCTCATTTTCCCGCCCCACCGATGATTTCAAAATATGCGAAATTGGTCCATTTTGTGTAGTAAATTTTTTTTCTTCTTCAACCGCCCCAAATTCCCAGTTTTCAAAAATGTGCGAAACTGGACCATTTTGTGTTGTAAAAATTGTTTTCTCATTCAACAGCCCCAAATTCGATGTTTTTGATATTGCTTATTAAGCACTTCATGACTGGTTGAATGAAAATGGAACAAATATGCCGCCGCGTAGCTCCTGTCGTGTTATCCGTCACCTAGCCGCTAAAATATTTCTTTTGGTGAACATCCATGGCTATCAAGGTCGCCAAATACACCGCCCATTTCACCCTCACAATTTTATTTTTATCCGGACGGATCAGAACGCAAGCCTTATACCGATATTTTATGATCCCCAATAGATTTTCAGTACTTGTCCATCTATTTTACCTTTGGGCTGACGTCTTGAACAATTTGGAAGAGATTAAACTTTCAAGTACCCAATATAGTTATTACTAGATCATGTGGCCGTCGACCCCCCCGCTAACTTGCACTTAACTACCGATCATTTGAGCCTATTTTGCTGACACTAACTTGATCAGTTACTGTCTGCGCTTTCCACCCAGGCTCCAGTTCACCTTTTGATGATCTAGTTTTCCTTTCGAACGAAACTTTTCTTGTGTCCGGGTCCGTTCTTCTTTAGAGGAGCGGTTCATGGGGCGCATCTGCGTTCTCGAACAGTCGCGGGCCGTTTTGGCACGTCTCTGTAACGTTAAATTATTGCTAAAGCCGTCTCCTGCTCTTTGACCAAGCCACAACAGCGGGTGGCATTTGAAAGGTTTCGGCAAGCTGTTCGGGTTCCGACGGTTGTTCCTGGTGCTTGTACTGCATCGGCCCCTGCCTCTGTAGTTTAATTTACTACAAAACGGCCTAGCTTCGCATGTTTTCAATTTTACTACAAAAAATAACTTAATTTCGCATGTTTTCGAAAACTTCGGATTCACCGTGGTGGTAGAGGCAGAGGCAGGGATAAGGATGGTAAGGGTAGGCCGGGACAGGAGGTAGCTATTGGTTACCTCCTTTCCGACTATCTTTGCTGCATGTTGACTTTTCTTACTTCTTTTTACTCAAAACTTTTAATGGATTTCAGGATATGAGCCTTAAAAACATTATGCAAAATTTTCATTTAATGTTGAATTGAAATCACTCCAGATCTACCCGGTTCCTTTCCCGGGTTTTTCTAGTGGAATTCTGTGCCTCTCACGTCTCAAATCTCCTAGGAAGCAGCGATGGGCGATTCTCGAATCAAGGGTCGGTTATTTCAAACGAGGCCCTTTATCGTGGCAAGAAGCGCCCAAAACTAAAATAATGCGCCCTTCAGTCCTGACATATGATATGCCAGTTCCAACCAAGAAAATGCGCACCACTGAAAACGGCACCACCGAAGCATACGTCTCCATGTAGACCTCACCAAATTTCAAAGAAACGTATTCCACGACACACAACTGTCAAACTCCTCGAAAAATGGACGAAAATGAAGAATAAACTAAGACAGGAGGTCCTACAGTGATTACACAGAGTACTATGTTGCATCAAACAAGTATTATACTTGAGCGGCAGGAGATTATCATATTTCGTCCGCAAATTGCGAATTCCATTGTGACATGTGACTTCTATCTGAAAACCGGAAGGCAATGTCGTCATAAAAGAGCAATTAAAAAGATTCTGCAAGGTTTGAAACTGTGGTACTGCTCTTAGCTAGCAAAAAGTCGGTTCCTGCACTGGAACTCAATACTAAGAAAGGAGTACTGTACATCTATCTCGTTTCGTTTGACCGCATCTCGAACATATTGATATGCAATATCAATGTGCTTGTTTCGCGTTTGTTCACTCATTCCTTGCTAGCTCCATTGCTCCTTGATTGTCACTATGGAATACTGTGCTAGTTTCTGCACGCGTTTCCTTTTCTTTAGTCCACTCCAGGGCTTCAACATTTCCCATACTACCCTACGTAACCAGACAGATTCTTTGCTAGTGGCAGTTGAGGAAATATAAAATTTTTTTAATGGAATCAATAGACGAGAAATTGTACTGTCAATCATTATGATCTATGGATTTCCTAATTTAATCAATAGCAGATGCACTAATTACAAGAGAGTGTGTTCGTGAGATCATCGAGCCTGTAATCTTTTGATTGGTCATTCAGTCAGCTGTTATTGCTTCCCTGTTCCGCTGCTTTTCTCCGCAATGTCTCTCGAGAAAGCATACTTTAAACATGGATCTGTACCGCTGCGCCACCCCTATTTTCCCTTTTCAAGTTCAACCTTACATTCCCCCACTCCGCTACAGGGCTTTCGTCTCCCATCCAATCCCGCACCGTCTTACCGTCGCCTAACTTTAAATCTGTAAAATATGGGCTACCTGCTCTCCTCAAATAACGTTTACTATGTGATTTAACTCCTCAACTTGCAAGGCACATGACGTTGAAAGCGGTAACAAGTACTGTACAGTACTGTAGAGTATTAAACTGTCGCATTTTTCGAAAACATGCGAAATTACGTCATTTTGTGTGGTAAAACTGAAAACATGCGAAACTGGGCCGTTTTGTGTCAAATAGGCAAATTTTCTTTTGTTCAAATAATAGGGCACATGTTCAAAAGGGGAGACAACCTCTGGTATATGTGTAATTATCTTTAAAGTTTCTGTACAGTATCTAGAGCGAGTATTGTATGTCGTCCCAAGGAAAAGGTGGACTGTCATCACACGTGTAAACGACCCCTCCTGAAAGCACGATGTGAAACTGAATCGCAGTACGGTTGTATTGGATGCGTAGATTGATACAAAATTAAATAAAAGAACTGTCTGGATACAATAAAGGGTAATTCTTAAAACACGAAGGAAGGAAAGCTTGCAGCCATTGCTGGAACAAAAAGATGAACATTTATTCAATTATGGACTTGACAGCATAAAATCCCTCTCTGTAATGATACAGAAACTGTAGTTTTAATTTATGCAGTAGGGAAAAACATAATCTTAATCAGCCTTTTTATTGTAACGCTCCCCATTGCGTAAAGCAATGATTACTCGGTGTTCGACACCCCTTTCTCTTTAATCCCCTTATTCTCTTTAAATCTTTCACTAGATAAAAAACTCTCCACTTTGAACTGTCGTCGATCGATAGTATATAGGTAGTTTTCAGTCCATTGAATAGTACCAACAAATAGCTCGGCCAAATTGATCGCTTCTCTTCCTCTGTACTTGATATTTCTGGGCGATGGTAGTTGGCCATTCTACTCGCAGGTCTCGCTCCGTATTTAGTCTCCAAATCTTTTTCAAACTTCAAATTCAATCAGCTCTCCAGCTATGGATACACTTCTTTTGAGAGCGGTTTGTAGAGCCTGGTGGCCCGAATAGATAAAATGCCGTTTGGTCTGACAGTATGTATACTCGAAATTTCTGTAAGCAAACATGACAGCGAGCGCCTCCTGTGCACTTGTCGAGTAGAGGATCTCTGAGTAGATCATCTTACATAACAGATACTGAATCCTAAAAGCCCTTCCATCCTCCCTGTTTTGAGAAATCAACTCCGAGGGCCACAGAAGATAAGTCAGTCTGCCTACAAATTAGGAATCGAAGTTTGGAAAGGCAAGCAAAGAATACGAATTAAATATCTCCTTAATCTCTGTAAACACTGCCCGCGTATGCTCCTTCTATTCTAAATCCTTCTCACCGTAAGGTCTATCGTGTTACATTGCCAAAATTCAAGCAATTTTTTTTACAAAACGCAGCTAGTACTCAGATAACCCTTGGTAACTCCTGACCTTGTTCACAATCTTCGTCCTGCGGTATCTATGATAGCATTGATCTTACAGTGGTCCTCCTTCACTCCACATGAACTAAAAATGTGACCAGGCAGCTCGACTCCTGTATGGGCAAAACTGCACTTTTTCCCTTGATCTTTAGTTGTGCCACCTTTATTCTTTCGAGAACTTCTCTGCAACGACTTATGTATTCTTGCATGTTCCCAGAGAATATGAATACATAATTCATGCACCATCGAGAACGGTAACCCTCGAAGAACTTCGTATATCTTCTCCTGGAACGTCAAAAGTGCATTAATTAATTCGAAAGACATCATATCTAATTTACAGGTTCCGTATCGACACACGAACTTCTTCATCTCCTTACATTCCTCCGACATCCAAACTTGCCCGTAGCCAGTATATGCATCTAATTTCGTGAAAAATCTCGCTCCTGCAAAACTATTGAGAAATTCTTCGATCTTGAGTAACTTCCAACACTTTAACTTCATTAATATGCTGAACTGGCAGCGATTAACACTAAAATAGGCCTTCTATTCTTTTTTGGTTGCGAGAACTACGGGAAAGGACCAAGCTGAACTCGCTGATATGATCATACTCGCCCTCAGTAGCTTTTCTACGTCTTTTCTTACGACTTCATCATGCTATTGTACCATTCTACGGGCCTTTAAGTAAACTAAATTCCCTGCGGCCAACTAAAAAGCATGCAAAACAGGTACATTTTCCCTCAAATACCAGTGATATTCCATGCAATGTCTCTAATTGTCCTTAAGTGCCCTAACCCGTGATTTTTGGTCCTTTTCCAAGAAAATCTTCGCATTAATGTCAAAAAACATATCTTGGTCCTCCTTCTTCTACTACCTATGAATATGTCTCTCATGATGTTGAGGCCCAAGGTTAAGCTCGTACGCCTCCTTATTCAGGATGGCCATCACTAACTCCTGTTTGGTCTTAGAACCATCGTCGCTCCTTCCCGATTAGGCGTTTATGAAGAGGCAAATTGCTAACTAGTTGACTCTCCAATTGATGAGAAGTATTCACTACAGATGCAAATCACGTCAATAACGAAGGGTTCGCTGATCAGTGGTAGGAGCACTTCTCCTTCCCGAAACGAAGAGAATTGTTTCTGGAATTAATCGAGGTTGGAATGAAACTATTGTAAGGTATTATTCTCTACGGTTGTCTCAAACAGACCAATTGGTGCCACCAAAAAGTCCATGAGGCCGACTAAAGGTCTATAATAGGTTGCATCCTTTCCACACATCTAACAACCTTGGAAACCCTCCCGTCTGCGATCATGTATTTTACGGTCCGTAGCCTTCATGTAAACCATCAATTTCTTTCAAAAACCCCGAGAAGCTGTGAAAAAAACGGCGCCAGTATCCATAAAAGCGTAAGTTTCGGTGCCGTATGCTTTCAAGACAACCACCTTCAAATATTGCGTGACCCTGAAGGGCTTATACATAGAGGCCTTGGTTACTAGCAAAATATTTGTGATTAGACACTTAAGTTGCGTCGTAGTCATACCGTCATCTTCTCAAAGTAACTCTCAAGGCTTCATGAGCTACGACCCAATGGGAAGCTCTTCTATCAAATTTTAAATTCCAACATTCCCCTCAAGGACACTATATTACTTCTTCATCTTCTCTATCCTGTTCATCTTCTTTGTGAGAACTAGCATAAACATCGCCAGACGAATGGGTAGGCGTTGATCTCCATTTCGTGTGCTTACATAATTTTTTCTCTCCTCTACATATTAATACGCTTGAATTTAAGTATTAATGTTATATTTGGTATCTAAATTCCCACTCTTAGACCCCTAGACAACTATCAACTGCTGATTGCCTTCTTATTCATTCTACTTCAGCTCTTCTTTCAATTCATATCTCTTCCCGGCCAAACTGTAAGAAATATATCCACCGCGCTGCTCTTTCGACCAAAATATTGTCTCTAGATGAGGCCTACACTTTCAACCAGTACCATAGGAATTCCTATGTTGGTTTCGCAAGATTTTAGTCTCAAAATGACGCTCCTTTATACAATAACTGCCCTAGTACTTAGCCTTTCCCTGTTTTGAATGTTTTCACTTCTGTAGTTGTATCTGAATGGAGAGAGAAACTTAGGCCAAATGAACGACCAGATGGTCTTTTCTGTCTTTAGCTGTTCCTTATCTCCATTTTGCATCTCATGCCTCTTCATAATCTGCCTCAAAATCACAGTAACGGCAAACTGGTACCATCAAATCTTCAAAGAAATCTTTTCCTCCAACATCTTAATTTAGTATAGCCTTTTTTATCCTCTGAAAGTCGCTTCGGGTGCGAAGAATAATAAAATATACCATATTCTTATGCTATGCTACTGGTTTTCGAAATAATCTAAAAAAGTGTTGCTATCAAATGCAAACATTTTATAACAAGCATTTAACCGCGAAAAAGAGGCCAACGTGTACTTTGAATCCAACATAATAGTGACGGCCTTCAATAATCCTTCTCTAAGCCCCTGTTTCTTCCCTTTTTCTACTTCGTCATGGAATCCTCACGCGCTAATCCTTCGTAGCGGAATTCAAATGCAGCGCCCTCTATATGGCAGAGGATCTGGAGCGCCATCTCCTTATAGCTCTTCCCGCTCACCACATTTTTTTCGTACGCGAAAAGAACCGAAATAGCAGAGTCTTGGACCGAAAGAATGCTTATATAGTAAAAATGAATCAACAATTATGATCGACAGGAGAGAGGAATTGACCCTGAGCGACCAATCTTTGACTTCCAATTTCTTCTCAATTCCAAGGGTATCTTGCCTACATCTGTTGTGGCGATCGACTTGAGAACACGTATCGTAGTACCTCTCCACAACATCTGGAACTGCAATCTCGAATTCTACTTTCCTTGTCTCGCCATCCACAGTTCTCCATCTTTCCCTACAAATTGGGGTTCCCTGATTGGTTGTATGGCAACTGCTGACGAAATATCTCCGTTCTCTTTCCATCCACAACACAGCCATTAAAGATTTGTTGGTGTCCGGATTCTTCGAAACCATCGAGATATGATCTCCGCGCTCCGTGAGCTCCTGTGACGACAATTGTTGCATCGTAAATTCCTTAACCGCATTCTTGACCACACCAATAAATCTCGTTCCATATCTCATCAAGGCTTCCGCAGTTGACACTGATGCAAAAATGAATCCCCACATACGACGCGACCTGTCTTCAGCCAAGGTTGAACAAGACGAAGTGTAAGTGCGGTTGTGTGACAGAATTGCTCTGTGAAGTCACGCCGAAGGCCACCCGTTTTCCCCATCACGAGCTCCAATCTCAACATTATTCCAGACTGTCCACATGCAGAAGCCTTCAATTCGCAGCCATTCTCGGTCTTTCTGTCATAGGCAACGTAATGTAGGAGTCCTTTTTTGATCCAATCTCCCCCGAGACCGTACCATCTGCTAATACTTTCATCGACGCAGATATGAGAAGATGGCGTGACATATTGCCTGCGGTGGTCATTGATGGCCCTCAAAAATCCATATACCAGAGACCATCTCGAGTCATCCAAGGGTGTTTCCTCCCGTTCAGAAGTGTGACTGAAGCAAATGTTTGCCAGAATCAGCTCAAACCTTCTACGTGACATGATCTTTCCAAAGCTCGGTGCTGGAATGTACTTCGATCCAGATTCACTCCAGAGGTCGCGGCGGTTTGAAAATGAAAACCTTGTCATAAGTGTGAGAATCCCAAAGAACTTCAATATCTCTCCTGACGAGACGGGATGATTTCCAATGGCATTCAATCGATCATTTGTAAGGTCACGCATGACAATTAGGTGACGGAGCGGAAACATGCTCATAAAGCATTCAAATGGCGATGAATCTCGAGGAGCACAACCATACGCGAGAGTATTTCCAGAGTAGCCAATTATTTTGCAGCTTTTCTCCGATACATTTTCATTAATAGGTGTGAAAACCTCCTGATTAGTCCATGATCGTCCATGACAAAAAACAGGTGCATCTGATTGATGCGCCGTGGAATCATCGGAATTCCCATCTGATGCCGACGAAGACGGTTGAGGAGCGCCCAAACTTTCATGAACGGCTTCGTTTGGCAATTGAGCGGTTCCTTCCTCCACTAGGACGTCTGTTGGAGGTAATCCCGCTTTGATGTTGACAATCTTCAACGTGGCAGTTTTGAGACGGTCACGTATCATCCAGCTTGCCTCCACTGACTTCCTCCTTCGACCGCTTACAATGTCGATGTGGACGGCAATAACGGTTCCAGCGAGCAATTTTGTCGTCCAAGTTGACCCATACAAGCGCTTACATTCCGCAGCTGACGTAACAAGGGAAGCACGGCAATGAATGGGATTTCCTGGAACGGTTCGTGGATCCATTTTTGTGAAAATTGAGGGGGAAATCGATGGGTATCGCGTCAGGGAAAGTTGTTCCTGCGTTGAGCAGAGTGGGAATTCTCGAAAAGTTGTTTTGATCGATTATCTACACGTTTAAAAGAGTATGTGGGAACTAAAAAAAGGCGGCTAAAAAAATTTTGTATTTAAAAAAATTGTTGGTAAAAGTTGTCCTCATATGAGGACAACGGTCCAATAGACACTAGCTAAGAGCAAACCGGGTGGTCCACGTCGGCCACGTGCACAAGTGTACGGGACAGGATAGCGTTGGCCAGATGACCAGATCGTGTAACTACTGCGTCGGCAATTTCTCATTCTGATGACTCCGACAGATATATGCAAATTTTCCGCGATGCGCGATTTTCCCGCGAATTTTCCGCGATTTTCCCGCGAATTTTCCGCGATTTTCCCGCGAATTTTCCGCGAATTTTCCGTGATGCGCAGGAAGAGATCGTCCATGAAGTGGATAGAAAGTGGATAGTATCGAACCCAGGGAATCGAAAGCCAGCGGTTGGAAATCGAAATTGCGGCTTGTGTGGGGTTATAGTAGGGCGAAGGGGAGTCGACGCGACAGTTTGCGTTCCAGTTCAGTGACCTTGTTGCGGTGCGCAATTGACGCAGCACCTCCCACTTCGCGGTCAGCCCTTGATCGTACGTCGGCCTTGAACGGTGATACGACGGTGAGGTCGCAGGCGATGGGGCGCTTCGCAGTGCCATCAGGAGCTGGCGGTGGCTGGAAGAGGAAGTCAGCTGGTCTTAGCTGGGTGCCTGGTACCAGGAGCGGGACCTCAAACTGGGAGTCCAGACCGGCTGCACGGGCGATACGGCCAGCAATGACGTTGCGTCGCGAGTCATGCCGGTGTTTTCGACCGAAATCCGAAGGATACAGGTCCACTGCGTGGTCTCCTAGCCTTTCCATGGGTCGTTTACAATGCTCACAGTTCGGAAGGAGCGAGTCATCGTAGACAGACAGTCCAAGGTAGCGACGTACCATGGTCTTCCAGTGTACTGCCGACACTTCCGTGTCGGTGCCGTGTCGGTGGTGGGATGGGCGAGGAGGAATGCGGCGCCGGGGCCTTTGCGGAATGCAAGGCCGCACATCGGTTCCTCACTGCGGCGATGGTGTAATCGTTTGGATTTGGGTGACGAACCCGGACGTCGTCGTTTCGGAGTGCCGGACAAAGTGAATATATCATACCTTGGACGAGCATTGTGTTCCCTCCTACGTGTACAGTACAGTACAGTACAGTATTATACTGTACGGATTGTGCGTGGCTGATGGTCCCCATAACCAATTCCATGTGAAGGGAATGGTAGTATCATACAGTACTGTACAGTATCATACCTTACAGAACTTGAATGTCTGACAAACTATTCTTATCTACAGCAGCTACCGTAGCTACATAGATGGCCATGTGGCAAAACGCAGTCCATCTTCACGATCTCTTTCCAGTCAGCTTCCATTTCACATCCACAATTCATCTCTGTCACTCAATCCACCCCAAAAACATGTCCATCCACATCGAAGACCCCGATACGCTCGCTGTCTCCGTCTACCAACTGAACGATCTGAATTCCCCTCGCGTTTCAGGCCTTCCCCTACGCTTGCTATCCCTACTTCTAAATTATCGCTACCTCGGCTATCCCTTACGCCTTTCAGTCTTCCACGCCTCCGGATTCTCTTCGTTCCGCCTCCGTCACAATACCCCACCCTCTCCCAATCACCCATCTCTCACCCCTCTCCCCTTCAATTATCCACTCCCTTCCCCACACCCACCTCCCACTCATCCTGATCTCGACACTCTTTTTCACCTTCTCACCCTCACACCATCTCCGACCCATTCTCTACTCGTCGTCCAACCATCGCCCATTTCTATCATGCCTATCGCCATGACATTCTCACCCCGGTACAAGTCGCGCATGCAATTCTGGACCTCATATCTCGTTCCAACTCTGGCATTTCATCTGGATCTCAAACCAATGGTCTCAATGCCATTCAACTTGTTAACCATTCCGACTTGATCGATCAGGCCGAAGCGTCCACTCGTCGGTGGAAACGAGGTACGCCACTCTGCGTACTAGACGGCGTCCCATTTACAATCAAGGTGAATTTCGATGCAAATGGCTATTCCACAAATGCAGGTTCCTATTTTGACGAGTTTGCGGATGGTGATGTCCCTGACTGTGACGTCGTTGCCGCGTTAAAAAGGGCAGGTATGATGTTGGTGGGTAAGACAGGAATGGATGAAATGGGGGTAAGCGTCAGGGGATTTTCGATGAGTCGGGGGCAGGTGCGGAATCCCCATAATAGACATTTTGTGCCTGGTGGAAGTTCGGGGGGTAGTGCAGCGAGTGTCGCAAGTGGTATATGCCCAGTGAGTGTAGGGGCGGATGGCGGGGCAGTATAAGGATTCCCTCAGCGTGTTGTGGAGTCTATGGTATAAAGGCCACCTTTGGAAGACTGTCAACACGGGGGAGAGACTTAACGGAGAGGGGAACATGGGATGCTGGGGAGATTAGCGTTGGGCCAATGGCGGGGTGTGCGAGGGATTTGGCAATGATGTACAGGTTGATGGCGGGGTGGGCATTGCAAGAGAAAGTGGACGGTCAGCCTGATTTTGAAGGAAGGGTCGATGTGTGCACGGGCTGGGAAGGGGGAGGGGGTGAAGGGTCTTAAGGTTGGAGTATGTAAGCCATGGGTGGAAAGTTGCGCGGGAGAAGGACTGAAATGGATGACGGAGGTGGTGAAGAGAATAGCGCAACAAGGAGGGGAGGTTGTTCCGGTAGTGATTCCAGATTTAGAAGATGTACGCGTAAGTTTGCAAATTCTGTTGATGAGAAGGATGTTGAGGAACATGAAGACAAAGGGTATTTGGGGAGGCAATGGCGAGGGACAAAAGTTGGGATATGATGCGATGGTTAAATTCAGGATGAGTGAGATGTTTTCTGACGAGGATGAGAGGAGGGCTGAAGCGGTGAGGGGCAGAGCTATGGAGTATTGCGTCAAGGAGTTGTTTGATGGGTTTGGAATCGACGTGCTTTTGACACCGGCGTTGGGAGTGGACACACCGCGTGTACCAGACAACTTGGAAACAGGATTAGTGGACTCGAAGACTGATAGTCAGATGATGAAGTATATGTTGTACGCAAATCTGACAGGGATCCCAGGATGCATAATGCCGGTGGGACGGGACGGGAACGGAATGCCGGTCGCAGTGCAGTTTATGAGCAGGCCATGGGAGGAGAGGAGGTTGCTGGATATTTGTTTATGGGCCGAGATGGAGTTTGACACGGAGGTGCATATGGTACCGGAAGGGGTGTACAACCCGTTACAAGAGGCGCGGAGTGTGGAGGAAAAGGCGAGTGGATGAGAGAGGGTACGGCAGGGAATGAAGTTTAAGTGTTATCTCTGCCAAGGTATTTGGAATCACTGGTGCTAACGTTAATCTTCTGACCGACATTAATAAATAACGGGACCATAATCTCAGCGCCAGTTTCAATAATCGCGGGTTTGGTACCACCGCCCTGTGCGGTATTGCCCTTGACACCCGGATCCGTTTGAGTAACAACAAAGGAGAGAGTTTTTGGTAATTCAACGCCTAGAATCTCCTCTCCATACTTTAACACGGTGACATCCAAGCCCTCGATCATAAACTTTGTGACAGTGTCACCCATAACACTGCTGGTCATTCGCTCTTCCTCAAAGTTCTGCATGTTCATAAAGACGTAATCGTCTCCATCGACATAGGTATGCTGCATTTCGACCTTTTCAAGAACCGCTTGTTGAACCATTTCGCCCGCCTTGAAAGTCTTGTCGACAGTGTTTCCAGTGCGCATGTTCCGTAGCTTGGTTCGAACAAACGCGGCGCCTTTGCCAGGTTTGACGTGTTGAAACTCAATGACACGAAAGATGCGTTGTCGACTTGAATTGTGGTGCCGGGTCGAAAGTCATTACTTGAGATGTTCATGTGCCAGTGGGGGAAGACGTAGCGATGTGGAGAGTGACGTGGAATAGGAAAATGAGACGTTTGGCGGCAGAGCGAGCGCCGGGAAGGGTGGAAATGGTGCGGGATGGAAGGGATGAATGCCATTGTGATTGTAAGTGAAGGGGGAAGGCGGGGCTGGGAATGGAACTAGAAGAGAGAGAAGATTCCAAGGCGAGCTGTCGGATCAAAAGTATAAAGTACGACGACGAGTATTGTTTGGAATGCTGCAAGTCCTGATACATCAAGTTGTTCTCATCATAATGGGTACGGGATTGGTTTCTTCCGTGACTGGGAACTGTTGAGGTTTTCCGTTGCTGTGTGTCAAACTCATTGCGGAATTTGATCTCGGAAAGGAAAAACCCTTCAGTAAATACTTGGAGATTTGGATCCTGTGAAAATAAGGACACGTACGCAACGTGGACAGCATTACATCCCTATTATGTAATTGGTTCCACTTGGCGTTTCTATGGTGGTCGATTTGAGCGAAAATCTTGGCCGTCCGGTAATACTTGGCAAGTATGAGAACAGAGCATGCAAATTTTGCATATGCACCCAAGTCGCTAACCCCGCCATACAGTACACAAGCTTCACGATAGCATCCGGACCACATTTAGAGTCTTGGACGCTCGGGTTTGATTTACTGAGGTGTCAGAACAAATGTATTCAGCAGGTTGCAAATCCTCCGATAAACGATTAAAAAAGGGTAACAAAATCGCTGTCAATGCAAGCATTTCTATTTGAGTTACACAGCAATCCTGAACCGAAACAAAGTAATCACAATTCTTTTTTATCCGCCATCATTGCAATCTCCACTCCCAGTCCGAGGGTCCTTTTTCTGCCCGCAGATCCACACGCCATGCAAGCCCTTACCGCATTTCAATTACCGCTTTCCTCTTCGCCATTTTTCTCCTCCACAACACACCCACGCTGCCCCACACCGCTTCCCCTTTCATCTCTCGCTCCCCGCTCCAACCGCCAACCCCGCCAGTTACCTCTGCAATCACTACTATCCCCTTTCAAACAGCTCTCCATCCCCGCTCCTCTTTCCAATCCCATACACTCTGGCTCCTTCGGTGAAATCTTCTTTGCAAATCTAGACTCCGGTCTTCCTGTCGTCCTCAAACGACCCTATCCATCCGCCACGGCCCGCTCTCTTTTCCGCATTGAACGCTCCATCAACAAAAAGCTCTCCGCAAACCCGTCTCCCCCCCATTGGCCGCAATACCTCGGCGATTATACCCGCGGTTCTCAATCCTTCCTCGTCTGGCAACGTCTTACTGACGCCAACTCCTTGTACGACTACCTTTCACACAGACCGCTTCCCGCCCTTGTTCAAGCCTTATCCGTGCCTCGATATGACCCTTCCAACTCCACTCTCAATATCTGGCTTTTCAAAACCCTTGTCACTGCCTTGTTAACCGCCTTGGCCGATCTTCATTCCCGTGGTGTCGTCCATCGTGACGTAAAGCCTGCAAATATCCTCGTGTCCCTGAGTCCTCTCGCAAGCTCCAGCTTATCGACTTTGGTAGCTCATGCGACGTTGGCAATCTATTTTGGACTCGCGGAATTAACACGTTGGACCCTTTGTATGCTGCCCCGGAACGCCGCCTGAGTTTTAAAGCACCAGAGAACTTTGATGTGTTTTCCGTCGGCATGATAGGCATCGCTGTATTGGTGCCGGGCATGGCCGATGAAAGACGATTAAGGGAGTTTCGTACACAGCTGGAACGCAATGGATTTGACTTGAGGAGGATGAGGAGAGTGGGAGCAGGGGTATATGGCATTTGTTTGAGCAGGGATATCCCTTTGCAGATCAAGTGTTTGAGCTCTTATGCGGCATGTTGAGGAGAGACCCAAAGTCTAGGATGTCCGTAGAGAGAGTGCTAAGGCAACTTGTGCTGTGAGTCATGAGTCACGGAAGGATAGGAAGAGGTCTTGAGCCAGTTAGGTGTGGTTGACGTGGTCGCAAGCCAGTTTTGTTGGTACGGATTCGGAGAATTTTGAAGAAGACTGTCTCTAAAGTCTTTGTTGTGATATAACAGTTTTTACAGCCTTCCCAGGAAAAGGGGGTTCGTGTATCCTTCTCACACCCCGTCTCATAGGTAAATGTATTTGTTATTCGTCTCTCCAGGGGCTCGTGCGTTTGAGTTTTCCAGTTGCCGTCCTATGATGCGGATCATGGCGGAGCTCTCACGACAATACCATACGCCAGGTTTTCCGCTAGTGCAGCAAGCACTGGTTGAGTCCCCGGATATTCATTCTTCATTTATTCACTACAAGGGCAGGGGCTTTGCTTAATCAGAAATTGAGTCCCTATTTCAGATTTCAAGGGGTTGCGGCCCTCGTCCAAACGAAATGCAAGCATGTGAGGAACGCTGTCACGAGATTGGACCAGACGTCGGATCTCAGTCTCTGCTAGTTAAGGAGGTTAACGGGGCTGTACCTCTGTGGGGATTTGAATGCAATCCATCAAGCGCAAGCCGTGTAGAGCGCGTTGCGAGCGCGTGTAGGGAGCCTCTGGGGTGTCATAGGAATGGGGCATGAAATACCACTTCGTACCGTATGGTTAGGGAGATCGGGGAAGGGAAGCAGCAAAAAGGCATCACTAGCTGGCGGCCCAACAGGGTCAAGCTCCACGCTTTGGCGCCACCAGGCCCTATGCCACGATCTTTTAGCTCTGCGATCTTCGTTTACGTCAACTGAACCCCTTCAAGCTTCACCTTGTTTCGCTCGGCGCCGGATCTCCATCTGTCTGCGCGTTTCGTAGATCGCACGGCAACGGCTACGGGGCTCTCGTTGCACCGCACTTGATCTCTTTGTCGTTGTGACAAACCTGCGCGGGGCCCTGATCTATGCGTCCCGGAAAGTTGGCTGCCAAGCTCGCTCGTCCAGAGCTTCTGTCGCCGTCGTCGTCGTATCTCTTTGTAAGCTCTCAAGCGTACACTGGGAGTTTTTCAAACCGCGCGTATCCCAGACTCGGACGGTGGACTTTTCATCCGGCCCTCTTTTCGTTTTCGTATGACTATAGGCGCTAGTGGTTTTGAAATTACCTGGAGTGGTTTGTCAAGCAAAGTCTTACTGTAGGCTCTACGTAGTGCGTGTCCATGCGACAAGGCCAATGTCCTCATTTGATTCGAATTTTCTGATCAATACAGATGTTGTCTGGAAAGTCCGACTGAGTTTCACTGTGCAATGAATCAATAGCATACTCTTCAGTTTGCTTCCGAATATATTGTACTTATCTATCAGAACGTCTTGCGAGATGAAATTTCTTGTTAGTTGGCGCCGTGCTCCGATACAGGGTAAAACATTTTCGTTTAACTGAATCAACAGCACGTCCGCTTTTTGGATATCACAAGAGGAGCTTTTGCAGCACAAATTACAGTTGCCCTTGCACGATGAGATGCATTCCTGTAGTAGCTCTAGGAAAGTCTATTTCCATCCGCGTACAGCCAGAGCCGCGTCCTAGGTTGGATGACTTTTTCATGTTGCCTCACCCTGAGGAGTGCCCTTGCACTCGCAAGTTTCTTGATGGTGAGACGGGAAACGGCAAGTGGTGGAAGTGAGCAGAGGTCTGGAGTCCCGACGAAAGTTATGTTGCGATCGGCGTCGCGAGGGCTGTGTTTGTGCAATTGATTCGGGAAGGATTTGGCGAGTTGTGGCCACTGCAATGGGAACTCGTGGCGGGGGACTTTTCCCGGAGGCTTTCTTTCGATTGGTATTGAGAACCTGATAACCTCTGCACCTGCCCTTTGCCTACACCCCGAAAGATGACGCCCATTGTTTTAGCCTCCCCACAGGAGAGCAAACAAAGGAACTTTGGAGGGGATATGAGGGGATTGTGAAGGAGGTGCAGACATGAGTTGGGCTGGTCTCGTGGAAGTGGCCGATAGGATTTGACGGTATGAAAACGCAGTGGGACGATTTGTGTGCATGCAGCCACATCAACCTCGCACGTACTTAAGGTACGGGCTTGCATGAACAGAAACAAAATTTACTAAATTTTTTTTTGGTCATGCAAAAATCACACAGTCGTTAGCTGAGAAGCACTAAATAGCTTTCGCCAAAGGTCTGGCTCAGTGCCGGCGAGCAGACATGCCGCGTAGGACATAAAAGACCGCGGCAGCGTGCTTTTGAGTTAGCACCGGTCGAACTTTCCCACACAAGTCTCCCTCGCTCGAACGGCCACGCTCCGCGCGACATTGGTTAGCACCGCATACGCGCCTCGATGCCAGCTTACGATGGTCGATACATATTCGTGTATTACCACAAATTTGAAAAGAGGGTAACAAAATAAAAATCTCGATTTCGGGAACGACGCAGTGTTTCCTTTATACGTATGTGTGTTTGTAGTTTGTTACATTATACCTTGTATGGGCGGCATGAGCATTACAGTACTACAGCACTACAGTACAACATTTGTCATGAGTCGATTGACAAATCAAGCTCTAGTAGAGACCTTTTATTTCATGGGGTTTAGGAGGGGATCACGCACGAATCCCGTCTGGTGGTCCGTTGGTGTGGTGTATGCGCAGTTTTCGGTGATTCAGCATGACTGCGTGTACTGTAGTATAAACGCCAAGACACGTGTCTTTAGAATTACGGAATTCAGAGGGGGGTGCTTCCTTCGACAATCAGCTCTAAAGTTGCAAAGGTCATGAAGGGAGGTCCGGTTAATCCGATTTGTCCGCACGGTAGATATCAGTGGCGATACTGGAGGTATAGAGGGTCAATACCCTCGGCGTGTCACGGTATCGCATAGTATTCCCTTCTCCGCGGTTCGGCCCGTGTCAGTGCTGAGAGACCTCAATCTGCCTGGTTGCAATGTGGCACAAGGTGAGTGCTGACAATGGTCACATCAAGTCCCTATGCCGTGTGCGCGCATAGAGGGTCGTCGATGAAAAGGTCCAGTGCGATTTGCTCGGCTGAGATCTGGTGGAGGTCAGCGGCAAAGACCCGCCCCCGACATGCAGTGAGGGAAATGGCCGGGCTTGTACGTTTGCGGTATAGAATATGTCAAAGACGGTTGTGGCGGCGCAGTGCACCCACACCACCTTTGCAGGTTGTTGTGTGGTGGCCCATGGTGTCGAGGAGAGGGGGACAGTATAGTTACCTTCCAGGGAGGTAGGACAGCGCTGGAGGCCGTAGAGTACTGCGTTGTGTGGGGGGAAATGTTTGGGGTGGGTTAATTTTGAAAGATATTGTGGCTGTTATCTGTCCAGGTTGGCCAAGCGAAGGCCGACAATTGCGCTCCGTACTACATCTTTTCGGAGGTGTATAGGTCTGTGAAGGGCTAGAATATTCAAACATAACGTAGGGAAGACGAATGACCTAGAACGTTATCTCAAAGATATTGGATTCATAGAGGACGATTATTACGAGTCGCTACCTTCAAGAGCTCCATTGCTTTATGCACGTGGGTTGAGTGCAATCCGAACTAACAAAGGAGCATGTGGCCATTTCTGCTCCCTGCGGTACCACTGGATCTACAGTAAGGTGTACTGAGCCAAAATCTGCCAAAACGGCATACTGCAAGATACAAGGATTGGGCATCGAGACCTGGTCATACTGTATCACAAGACCGGCCACGTTGCAATTCTCTGACGTGCAGCATGACTGACTATTTCGACAGTGTGGGACCCGTGTGCCCAATGATTCAGTCCGAGCTGTGTTCATATCACATACCGTGAGGTAATCTTTGGCCCACGGTTGTCCTCAGCATTTCTAAACAGCCCCGGACATTCGTGCTCTGAAAATCGTTTGACAGAAATTTGAATCTGAACCGCATTTGTTCCGGTGCGGCATAGCGTAAAGTTCCGCTTCTGACAGATCCCATGCGGTGTGCGTGGGAACCGGCCTGAAACGACAGCAGTGGGAACAAACAGGTGGCACATTGTTGACAAGAGGAGGGCCGGTTGTTTGCACGTTGTATGTTTCAACGTTATGGCAATAATTCACAAAGTTGAAGACAGTTTTCAGTTTGCTGCAAGGACCGGGATCACCTGGGCACAAACTCTACTCTTCTGAATGCATGGACACATGCGAGGTTATGTTACGATTGTTTTCTACCTTATCTGACCGGAAACGTCAATCTAAAAATGAGTATGCGCTTTGAATAATGGCAGTCACGGGACTGGCTAGTTGTCACGATACTCTCTGCGTTTGGAAATGTCAATGGCTCAATACCTTGCTGCCACACTTGGAATTTTCCCGCTCATGCTTTCCTCCCCGCGTACTGCAGCTTACTCATTGGAAAGACAGTGCCTTGAAAGTTCAGACCCTGATACGGTATTCATGTTTTTAAGCCTGTAATCAGTGACGTTCTATAACCCGGTGCAACGTTCTCTGCGACTAGTGCATGCAGGTGTGCGGCCAGTTGCGTCTTTTGCAGGGTAGTAGATTAGAAAAGATTTGTTCAGCACAACGGTATCTACAGCGTCTCGCAAGACAGAAATTTTACTGAGCACCGTAAATGCAGAACCGCGAATCAACGCAAGGAAAATCAGTACCCCAGTTCTACATGCTGCCTTCCCCACGAGGCAAACATCAGCGCTACCACTATCATCCGTTTGCACAACGTACGAAAGAATACGTGTGCGGCTGGACCGGATTCACAAGGTTCAGTTTGTGTGTACAAGTGCCAAATCGGTGGCTTTTCAAGCGAGGTGACAATGTGTGGTGGAGTTTGGTCACTGTGGTATGTGAAATGGCAGTGATGCAGCAAGGGAGAAAGTGGTGGTCTGCGCGGAACGGTGCGGGCGGTGGCGCACAGGGTGAGATGGGTAATTTGAGGCAGTAACGGTGGAGTAGCAGAAATGTGTGGTGTTGTGGGTGGAGTATGACTGGGCGATGGGCAGCACGTAGAGCAGGTGAGATATGGGAGAGTTGCGGGGGACTGGTTTATGGCAAAGCGTACCGTAGCGTGTAATTTGCTGTGGATGCGAAATAAAAGGAGTGTGAAATACTGTACGTAAGAGTGTGCTGATGTTGTGAACATGGTCCGCGAGGTGACAATTGCTGGGACAGTAGCAGCCAGGTTACAGGCGGATTGGAGGGCACTGCAATAACTTTGCTGGGAGGGTTGAAAAGGCGAGCCTTCTTGGCGTAATTTTGAGGCGGCATAAGAGTTTATCACGAACGGTACTACAGTAGTGCTGGGGTTGGGGAGCTGCCTCCCTGGTGGTAGCCATGTATTTTGCAATCTGGAATGGGCAACAAGTATGATACCTCCCCCGTTTTGCTATCAAGACTGCTGTACTCTGCCGTGCAATATGCTGTAGAGTACAGTGTGGAGTACAGTACTGTACAGTACACTGCACACAATGTAACTCGTCATCGTGGCCAATTGTGTGTAAGTTTGGAAAAATATTCAAAGATGTCTACAGAAATCCCTTTGCCAAATGACGTTTCATCAGATTCGCACCGTCATAAATCTGCCGTTCATTTCGACAGTTTGAATCTCTACCAATTGTTTCAAGGCGAGTACTGTCAAAATAAGACAACTGCTGTGCCGTCCAAGAGCGGAAAAACAAATCCTCTACTGGGTTGCACTGCGTATCCCAGGTTGCACCTGATTAGAAAGGTCATGAACTGTGCTATACTGGGTTACATGATGTGCAGTACAGTAGTAGATGTACTGTACTGTACTGTACAGTAGTCATCATCCAAAGGTGGATTTGCAGTACTTTCTAAAAAACGGTATAGTTATAATAATTATAACCAGAATATCCTGGTGCATTTACTGTATCCGTATGCCATTGTACGGTACTAGTACATAGAGGACACTGGAGTCGCCCCTGCCCACAGTGGGACTCGAGAGAACATTGTCTCGGACGACAACACCAACTTTCCAAAATTCGAAAAAAGCATAATACTTTTCAGTACTATAGCTAGTACCCTTCAAGGGTAGCTGGCCCTTTTCAGGATTTAAAAATAATTGCCCACTAAACACCTGACTTTTGCATAGCTGAGTGCACCGACATTTCAAACGTACAATTCGTTCAACATCGCAAAACGTGACACTAGTTGAATTCATACTGTACACCTGTAGTATTGTAGATACTCTATCAATATGGCTATGAAGAGCACCAAGTACAGTATGGGTACAGTACACTAGTGTATTTTCCCATCTGCGCATTTGATAACTTGCTCAAAGTCGAGATGTTTGAAACCCCGAGGATCACAATAAAACGGTACCAGAACAAGAACCAGTCTCCAAGCGCACCCTTTCGCGCCCCCCAGCAACATGCCTCCATCACGAAACACGGCACACAAAGGATAGATATTCGCAACAAGATACTCCGCCCCTTATCGATCTCTCAAGCCGCTTGCCCCTCCCTATCTTACCCCGATCCATTTCACACCCACACACCCCTTTCCACGCGCCCTTTAAAAAAAAAACCCATCTCTACAAACCCCCCAACCTCCCAACCCACCCCCTGCTGAATACAGTGTGCACCCCATACGACACATATTCAGGCGTTGTCGTCGCCATGCTGCCCCCCCCCCCAAAAAAAAAAGCAGGGAGCGGTGCCTCTGCCACGATTGCAACAAGTGAGATTCGACAGAATCAACACCTGGTCCTCACGTTACCACAACCCATACATAACCCAAATAGGCACCCATTCGCAATGGCAGCATTGCACACATGGCACCCAACCCATCGATACGGCACGTACCTCCCCTCTAAATAGCATACCATATTATACACCAAAGTTGGTTGCAACCCCGAAAAGCAATGCGGCATGCGCCGTTCTGCATGCGCCACCATTCAACGTTCCAAGGGACACGAAACGCGGGGTCATACCCCCACGACAGGCGTCATACGAATGAAAACACACGACGGATCTGGGCAGTGCAATGCACCTTTGGTTTGTGCTTGTGTACTCAAAAGGTACGTGATGTTTCAAGCAATTGAAAAAAGTATACAGTGGGCGTTGGTGCTAGGCTGCACTGACGTGGTGTGGGATATTTCACGGGGGCGCAATGGGTGGGGAAGGACGGGTTTGCCATGGAGTTTATAAGGTTGTTTCATGGTGATGGGGCGTGTGGTAGTGTCGGGGGGTTTGGTGGTGGTGTGTTGGGAGGAGAGTGGTTTGATTGTGGTGGCGGGTGAGCGGTGGGGTGGAGAGGATTGGAGACGGGGCGGGGCGTTGGATATTTGGTGTGGAGAGAGGTGTGGGGTGGGGTGGAGTGGAGTGGAGTGGAAATGGACATGGAAGGTGGCATGTACTGTATCTGTATACAGTACTGTACTGTACATATTGGATGGTATTGTATTGTACAGTACAGTACAGTACAGTACAGTACAGTACAGCACGGTATGTCGCGTAGTGGTTTGGGTATTGGTAGAGTAGGTGTGTGAATGGAGAAATAGAAACTGGAGGAATGCGGGGAGGGCTGTGGTTTTCTCCTGTGACAGGGCGAGAAGGTGCGAAATGGTCAGGTCCAGGTACTAACTAGTGTAGTGTACAGTACAGTATTGTACAGTATTGTACGCTAGCTCGGGAGGAACGGTCGTGGGGCCTTTAATGGAGTCACCTTCCGGAGATGAATTACTGTTGTAATGTTGTACCGTACGCTGGTATGCAGGCATTCACGACATTCAGGCATGTAACTGTATTGTACTGTACTGTACTGTATGGGACGCATGACTATTTTTGCCTTCTGCTTGTTGACAATGTTCAAAATAATATACTGTACCGTACAGAATTATACATAATTCTAATGATTCCTACGACCTGTTTACCCGCCTCATCAGAAAATGCTATGCATCCGATTGGCCAAAACTTTGAAAGTATGACCTCTTGCCATTCTTGCTGCGCCCCATGGCGCATACAGTACAGTATAGTACAGGAAAACCCAAAAGTTAATTACAGTTCATTACAGAATTGTAGCAAAATACTGTACGTTGTCTCTCCACAGCCCCTCAAACAAGCCCCTGGGACCTGCCAAAGTCATCGATACAATCATCATCACAATCATCATCTCCGACACGAGACCGTCATCATTCCATCATCGCTTCATTTCAGCCCTCGCCCCCAACACCTTCTTCATCCATTCACCCATTCACACTGTCTCCCTTTTTTTTTTGAACAACCCAACCGCACCTCGTCTTTTCTCGACATTTCTCCTCCCCTTGACCCAGTCAAACACCACATCGTCCCCCTCCTCCCACTCTCCCTCTCATATACATACAGTCCATAACCACCCACCCATGTCCCCATTCCTCTTCCACCCCTCAACCATTCATCATACAAACATCACATACCCCTGTATCCCCCCGCCCCCCCCCCCCCTCGAAATCCTTTCATACATACCCACCGCCATTCTCCCATACCCCCACACACATAAAACACAAAACCACACAAAATAAAACCCCATCTTCCCCCCCCCCCCAACACCCACCCCACCTTCACCAACCCCAAACCCAAACCAACGCCATGGACAAACCGTGGCTCACCCCCGCCGAACTCCGCGAAGACCTCTTCCCAACAACACCCTCCTGGCACGACGCCCCACCCCAGGCGCCATCATCTGGTTCGACAACTTTGGCTCCTCCACTCGACTCTCCCTTCATCCTCGTCCCCCGTCTTCCCCCCTCAAATTCCCACCCTCTGTTACACCCGCCCCTCCCATTCACCCACGCCCTCCGTTCAAACTTCCAATTCCTCGCCCGCAACCTCCGTCCCACCTCCCGATATCCAACGTGACAGTGATTCCACCGCCAGTGCAACAAGTGCTACCGAATCGGGGGGGGGGAGGTTCAGGGGATGGTGGAGGAGGAGGAGAGTCCGTACTACCCTACTTGATACAAGGAGAGAAACTTCCCCGATGGATTCCGTACCCTGGTAGCCATGGGTACCCAGTCTCGCTACTTTGTGTTGAGGCGAGGTCCACGGCTCACTGGATACGCGCGCTGCACGCTGCTTGGAAGCATGTGGGGGACACAACTCCACCCAAATCGTCCTGTCCTGTCCTGTTGCACACCCTACACTCAAGTTGATATCGTATCCAGTCTACGAATAGTTTACTCGTACCAACAACAACCACACCACTTTCCCACCGCTCCACAAACGCCCCACAATGCTAGCTAGCCTTAAATCTTGGTCGCTTCACCCCGATTCTCCCTCTCGATTTCCTCTGCGAAATCAGTCCGCTCAGCGTCTGAATCTTCACCTCCGCACTCTCCCCGCTACTCTTCCTAGCCGCCGCCGCCGCCGCCGCCATCTCCGCCTTTCTCTCCTTCCGTTCCGCAACTCGGGCCCTCATCTCCTCGCCAACTTTCGGCATCTTACCTCCCTTTCCTCCAACCTGTGCACCACCCCCCGCTTCTTCCTCCCCTCCAATGCAGGCGGCACTTCCCCCGGATCACATCCCACGCAATTCACCAAATGTAGCCTCAACGCCTCAACAGGGTCCGCCATAAACACCGCATGTTCCCTCACACGCCGCACCTGTTCCGTCTCTTCCGCCACAATCCGTCTCCTTCGACGATACCCCATACCCCTCTCCCGTCCCTCCCGTCCCTCCCGTCCCTCATTTCCCCCGCCGTCAAAGTCCGGCAACGCCGCCGCCAGGTCTCCCATAATCGCCAACGCCGGCCTCAACCGGCCCCTTTTTTTCTCGGCCTCCTCTTGTATACGTTGTAGTTCACCTGCTACGAAACCACGCTTGGCCGCTACTCGACGTCGCGCCTCTTGACGGCGTCGACGACCACGATGCATCGGTAGAGGAGACTTGGAAATTGACGGGCTGGGTGAGATTCGCGCGGTTGGGGCTTGCGCCTTTGCGCGGCGGGAGAGATTGCGTTTCGACATGCGGGGATTCGAGAGGGTTGTCGAGGGCTCGGGTTGATGCCGGGTTGAGAGTTGGGGGTTTGGTGAGGATGAGCGCGGAGGGGAGGGGTGGCGGCGGCGGCGTGGCAAGATGGGTGGCGGAAGGTCCCTTTTTTTTTAATGCAAAAGTAAGAGTGTGTATTTTTGGAATTTGTCAAGTCATTTGCCGCGATCTGGTTTGGGTGCTGTGCAAAGCAGTATCCAAGTATGGTACTGCCGAATAGGGCCTTGCGTGGATATGGGGATAACTGAAAAGGGTCACTGGAATCATCTCTTCTTCCTACCAGGGATCCGGCAGGCCGTTGGCAACATGGATGGGGTTCTGAGGAGGTTGGTGGCGAGTGGCGAGTGCAACACTCATAGAACACAGAAAAGATAGCACCATGAGATTACAACGAATTTATGACCACACATATACGGCGACGCGGTACTGAGGAGCTTGAATCTACCTCTAGTCATCTCGTTTCCACGGATAGTGCATGACGCACTGAACAAGGCATGAACAAGGCACCCTCATCGATCACACTCTGCGCACGCAGAATAAATAAGACTCCTGTACTTGAATCGCACCTCAAGCATTGGCTTTAACCAAGCCGTCGCAGCCACCTTTACCATCTCCCCCACCATCCGCTCTTCACCACCCTCACACCCATTCCAACCATGCCCACAGTCCCTCTCTTCCTTCCTCCATCCCCCCTCTCCCCAGCCCCGCGCCGCCCACCCTTTCCAAATCACCCCCACACTGCCCCCCTCCGTCCTCCATCCATGTCCGCATCTCCCCTCCCCACCCTTTCCTCCATTTCCCATCTCATCTCCCAACGCGGTTACACCCTCCAAAACAACACCCGAGGACCGTTCCTCAACCTGTCCCTTCTCCACCCCCCCACCCCCGACACTCCCATCGCCACTCTAACCGGTCTCCTCATCCCCACCCAACGTCTCCACATCGAAACCTTCCGCGCTTCCACCCCCTCCTCCCAGACCAATCTCTTCTACATCTCCCCCGGCATGATCCTCTTCACCGCCGCCCTAGCCTATGCCAACGACCAAAGCATCAAACACGTCTACGGCCTTGCCATCAATGATTCCCCCCCTCAACACCGCAAACTCGTCCGATACCTCAAACGTTTCGGAGGTGTCCAAGTCCGCCGCGTCACAGAATCACTCCCCAACCTACCGGCCCGCATTTTCTACGGTGGCCTTGGTACCATTATTCGAGGCCACGTCCCTACCATGCTCGCCCGTGGTAACAACTTACTTCAACGCTCCGTCAATACCGTCCAATCTCCCTCATCTTCAACTCTGTAACCGCCCGTCCCCTCCCAACCATCCTACACCGTCACAAGCATGTTTACCGCTTTACTTGAGTGCAATTTTCATCACGACGTCGCATACGAGCTCAATCGTAGCAACCGAACGTCACCCTTATCATTACCTACCGCAAAGTAGCCCCCGTTTGGACTAAACCTCATGCAACACGCCCTGCGCACATTGAATCTTTTCGACGGCCAGTTACTATATACCGTCATACTCGGTGTATGTGCAATGCGCACCGCATTTTTCTTGTCATGGCTGCTGAAAGCCAGTAACTTTCCATCATGGTTGAACCGCACCTCATCGATCTGAGTCGTCAAATTCAAAAAGCTCTTCTCCGGTTTCTCCGTCCGTATCCCGCCCATGAAACTCCCTGCACCCCCTCCCTTCATTGTCCCTGTCCCATACACATTTACCACTCCTGAATCACTTCCCAGCGCATAATGCGTCCCACTCGCCCCCATGCATGTCGTATGAATCGCACCCTCGTCCCTATGCTGATCCACGCATCTCATCCGTCTCAGATCCCACAAGTACACCACCCCATCAACCGACGCTCCGTACAAATGATTCTCGTTACCGCCCTCCCCGGGAAACGCTACAGCCGCCAATCGTCCATTCAGTCGCACCTGTCCAATCTCCCTTTTCGTGTCGTTCCCCACTACCAAAACCCTCCCCTGCTGTCCCAAAAACGCCAGTTTCCGTCCATCCCCAGACACCTCGAATCGTTCCCATGATTTTTCCACCTCTCCCTCCAACGTATGTATTTTCGTAACGGCCCCCGAATTCATATCCAATTGCTGCAAGAACCGTCGCCGCCCCGCCATCACCACCTGCGTCCCATCACCGGTAAACTTGGCTGTATGAATCGGAAAGCCCTTCAAATGCACCCCTTGTATCTTTGCATTCCGTTCTCCGTCCACCTGAAAAATTCGCAAAGTCTTATCCAACCCAGCTGTCAACAACAGACGGCCACTCGGATGGAACTCTACACACCTTGCCTCGCTCTGGTTGGGATCCTCCTCATTTGCATTCAACACGGGGCGAATTCCCAGCACGCCAGCTTGCAACGGCTCCAGCTCACGCGGCTCAAACGCCCCATTAATATTCCGTTGCCGATTCACCATCTTCCGCGTCGTCTGCAACAAGTTTCGCACTGCTGCATTCCTACCCTCCCTATCCGGGTCCTCCTCCTCCGTCTCCTCACCACTAGACCCGTGACTATCACTATCATCACCACTCTGCTTCAACTTTTTCTCCGACGGCAGCTGTGCCCACAGACCAGGCCCTCTGTTCATAGCCTTTTGTTTCTTAGCATACATTTCGCGAACGCGTTGCGAATACTCCCCCCCTGTCACATGTGTTTCACCCATTTTCCGACGCAGTTTGCGCCGCCGCTTCAGTGTCCGGATGTCTACTGCATGATGCAAATCATCTTCATCTACCCAGGCTGCCTTGCGTGTGGCGGTGGTTGTCGCCGCGGAAAGGGTGGATGCTTCATGCATGGGGAGAGAAGCAATGCGTACATTGGCGGGATCAATTTGATCGGTCTCCTCGGCCTCGAGGTCTGCACCTTCGCGGTCTTCGATGAATAAGGGCCGCTCCATCCTGAAAGTAGAGAAATAAAGGCGGTGGCAATGGCCGCGGGTGGATTATCAGGAGAGTTCGGAGTGGATGCAGAGTTGGTTAGGAGCGTCGGCGAAGGTCATCTACAGTACTGTAGTTAATATGTCCGTCGAGTTCATTGATCCATTTCATGCAATAGAGTGCGCCTTACAGTTGGTTATTTACAGCCCTGCAAAACATACCTCGTCACAGTATTTTCCAACCAGAGCAGCACTTGAAACAATTGCAGTTCCACCGTAGAGTAGTACCAGAAGGGAGAACCGTAATGTGTTCGGAAACCTGAACCATGTGGGAAGAGGGTCACACTAGACTAAACATCATCTGGAGGCGACGGCTGAACTATGGATCCACTCCGACCACAACAAAGGGGTAACCAGAAGAAAATTCCACCATCTGGATACGACTTCTCTAGACAGCTGGAAAAACTTGTACTGTAAGCATGACCGCCTACAGACGACGACAAACCCAACGAAGAAAACTCTGGACGAACGAACTTGGCGACGGACTCAAAGGGCTGCACAGTCCATGTTCCCTCGAAGACTGTAACGAATACAGAGGTTGAAAAGCGAGAGGAAATAGCAAACTTTGTAAACCGTGCGCGGGTGGAAGAGCCGTCCCTACACGCCGTTCCCAGGTCGTTCCACATGCGCGGAGAGCTCGGGACGACAGTCCACTCGAAATAGCCATCGACAACAACGGTGCAGCGAGAGATCTCGAGTCAGGTTTGTGCCACCGCAAGGACATGCGAACGAACATCGGTCCGGCGCCCGCCGCGGGGCAAAGCGGGCGCCGAGAAGAGCGAAAACAAAGTTTTTTTGAACTAAAGGGAGGGTACAAAGCGATACAGATATTGTACTGTACTTTACAAACGGAGTCGCTGAAGCGGCAAGCACTTTGCGTGCAATAGGAATCGGTAGAACAACGGTCCAGGTAGTTAAAGAGGGTCTCTATGAAACGCACGTGAGGTTGCCGTTATTTGCGCCGAGAGGAACGCTTTGATTTTGAGACCTCCTGTGGCAATTGAGAGGGGAGGGTGCCAGAGAGAGTAGCGTATTTCTCCATGATATGTGGAAGGGCAGTACGCGTGGGTTTGTCGGATCACTGACGCCGTAAAGTTGAAGATTCTTGTTCGACAAAGCGTGCCAAACGCTCATAACAGAGCAGCTCAACATTCCCCTCTTTTTCTTGTCATCCCTCCGCCCCGCTACATTCCTTGCACATCGCCCCGGTGCCTCCACTGGCGTCCCTTTCTCTGCCCCAACTTAACTCTCACAGTGCAAGCTCTTCCATTTGCACTTATATCCTACTTGCAGCTCGAGCCTCATCAAGCGCTTTTGACCTCACCGACGCTGAAAAGCTTCTTCATTATGCGCGCAAAGTCTGCTAGATCCTAAGTCTCTCCGACTTTGAAGACTTTCCGCAAGTTGGACGAATTTCCCTCTCCCGTTTTATACACTAGCCGCCCGCTTCTTACGCACAACGACGGTTCTGAATGAGCACACGCTCCTTTCGTACTGCCCATGGAAGCCCCGGCTACTATTCACCTTCCTATCCGCGAGAAAATGTCCTTTCAGCCAGGGCGTCCCACACGCACTTTGATGGAACTAGACACAAAAAGTTTGTAGGGATATTGCCCGCGAAGAATATAGCAGCTGAACGCTCCCCATGCCGCACCCTCAGCACTATCACTAAAAGCAAATGTTCCAAGGCTGTAGTCTTTGCCTTGTTACAAATGGCATAATAGAGTTAAAGGATTGTACACTAGACCCGTGCCTTCTTACAACTGCTCGCTAGTCCTCTATGCGAAGGCGATCCCTAATCCTCAGGGGTTTACGAAACAACAGATGTACAAGATAGACTCCCTGCCACATGCATAATACGCGCATGTCAGCCATAGCGAACAACCAGTCCTCGCTTATGACACGACTCTTACGACTCTCTTGATACACTTGCACGCGACGCCATTTCGCGTTTCATCATGCAACACTTCAAGAGGCGTTGTCAGGATGTTCGCTGAGAGCAGCTTGGATTACTCTCTTGTGCTGTACCTTGATCTTCACTTTCCTGAGATTCTTCGGGTTAGCAATCAGTTCTCTGAAAACAGTTCTCAGCGCTTCCTGCCTCTCAAGTGCATCCGCTAGCTGCGAGACAGGCAGGCTCAAAAGAATCTTTAGTGATTTCTCTTTAACTTCAGCGCAGTATCGAAGATACCCTTCCCATACCAGCTCATTCTTCCATACTTGCTTCTCATTCAACTGGATCATCACAGTGCCAGTTAAATATTTTTCCATCTCTGGAAAAAAGATGCGCGCCAGGTGTACCGTGCGCATAAACAAGTCTGGCACTACGGTCTTCTCGATCAATTGCTGCAAAGCTTGAGCAATAGCTTCTTGCTTGTATACAGACTTGAGTTCAAAGCAAGCTCGAATTGCATTACTTACTGCCGCAGTCGGCTCAATGTTGTGCAATTCGATCAGCAGTTCAGCTGCAGACAGTGCCGGGGATCGATTACTCATAATTGACCCAATGATTTCCTTGAAACTGACCGTCTTCGCGCCGTCCTCTTGCGGCGCTCCTTCCTTTCCAGAAACTGTTTTCTCTGTGCTCGAAGGTGCCTGGGTCACAAGTGGCTTCAGATACCGCAACAGATCTTCTTTCTGAAGTCCAGGCAAAACAGCGATGATAAAGCCAATATTTCCACTGCATTCATAACGATCCTGTGCTGCTTGAACAACATCATTCGATGGCTTTCCATGCTTTTTCACAACGGCTCTCAGCATTTCGAGTGCCATTTCCTCAAGCCCATCTGTCAATTTCGTGAGTGACTCCCCAACAGATCGTGTGTCGAGAAGTTTTGCACCGATGAGCTTAACAAGTGGTGGTGTTGCCATGCCCAAGTGAACGGCAAGTTCTCTAGCGCGCGAGAGCAAAACCCCTTTCGCCCTCCGCGGTGCATTCAAGTACTGAGCCGCAAGTTTTGACAGAAGCTCGGGCTTTTGTCCACAAAGCGCTGTTAGAAGTGTTGAGTCACGCTCTAATCGACTCAAGTCATTCTCCTCAGGAGTGTCAGAAAAACTCTGTGCGGTATTACGTAGGGCTTCCTCTGCATGCTTCTCAATCGCATTTGGTAATTCACCAACGCTCTCAGTGAATATCGTGTTTGCCACAAGCCGTATGGCAGGACCTTTTAAGGCTTCATCGTCACTGCGGCAAAATTTAAGCAGCATTGAGAGAGCAGTCCATCGATCAATACCGGGACGCTTCAGAACGACCTCTCGCAATATATACAGTCCCAGTTTCATCCTGGAAGGATCTGCGCACGTCTCTCTAATGGTTTCCCATGTATCAGTTGGAATGACGGGTGCATCGACAAGAAACATAGAGTGCAGGTCATCTGCTTCCGGATATTTCTGGAAGATAAGTTTAAGAATTCGTCCAAAAATTCTGTCGTACGCCGTATTTTGAACGAATGGTTCATGCTCGTCCGCTTCCTCTTCCTCCATCTCCACATCCTCCTGTTTCTTTTGACAGTGACCGCTAGTTTCCTTGACTTCCTCAGGACTAGAAACGACTGCATCCGGAGGCTCCCCCGCGAGGTCTGGTTCATTTCCCGCAAATTCTTCATTTGTTGTTACTTCAGATTTTTCATCCTTTGCAGTTGAGATCTGCATTTGCTCTTTAGAACCGTTCAATACCTGCTCTGAAGTGCCCATTTCATCAGGTGGTTCTAGTTTCTTAGTCTTTGCGGTCTCTTCTGGAGCAACCGTGCTTTGCTGGAGCTCAGATTCTGACTTTGCGGGTATGGTCAAGTTTCCGTCAACAGGCTGTGCATCTTGGACATCTAGCTTCACCTTCTTGTCTGCGAAATTTCCTGCATGTTCATGACCATTTGCTGCTGTCGAAGGAGAGAGTGCCCGTAACTCCCCTTCACACAGTAGTGAGAACAGCCATGCCTGTGCAATGGAAATGTTCTGCACGAAATCGCCGGCGATGAACCCGCAGGCTTCCTCACAAAAATTCGAGAAAATTTCGCCCTCTGTTATGGCGAATTTAGCCAACAGACGGGCTAACAGTTGGATTCTGAGGGGCCCGGTGCCGCTGGATACTGCTCGTTTCTCCATGCGCAGTATTCTTCGACCACAGAAGACGATCAACTTCTGCCTGGCTGTTGTAGAAAGCCTAGCAGGGACAACCGGTGGCGCTATCTTTCGCACCACGGCCACTTTCTTCACTGGGGCTGCAGATACTTCGGAAACCGGACGAGTCGAATCTTTAGCTGCAAAGCGGGATGATCTAGGCTTCTTCACGGCTGGCTCCTGTGCCACGCTTTGGCTCGACGTAGGGGGTCTTTTGCTCGCTCGTCGCGCGCCTGGGATCGTCTCGGCGGGTGGGATATTGAGGAGAAGTCTAGTCATAATAAAATTTACCACTTCCTGGGGTGGCATACTCTGAATGATGGTTTGAGACAGTGAAAGAGCCTCTTTCGGCGGGAGCCTGGGCCAAGGCAGCGACGGTTCGTGCGTTCGCGGACGTTTCTGTGATGGCGGAAATTGCAATGTGTGCGGAACCCGGTGCACTTCCGTCTTCGCAGCGGTGATAGTAGCAGCATTCTGAGCGCGCTCTCTCTCAAGAGCCTTCGCAGCTCTTTCTTTGCGCCTCGCCTCCTCTGCTTTCTCATAAATTGCAAGATCATTCATGGCTTGGGCAATGTCCGCCCCCACCCTGCCGCTTCTTAAGTGTGGATAAGGGCGCAGCGCAAACATGTTGAAGCGCAAAACTGAGATGATGCTTAGCTTCTGACCATCTGTTAGATTGTGAAAGGCATTGTTGCCAATATTCCCTGCGTTCCTTGCACCCACAAGTGCCGCGACGGCACTCAGAAATGGTGGAAGGGTAAACTCTATAATTTTGCGCCGTCTTCGCACAAGGTTGCCAAGCACTGAAACGGCAGTCATGAAAGACGCAGGCGGAAGTCCTCGCACGGTTTCCCCTCCTGCTGGTTTCACAGTGAGTACCTTGCCTTCAATACTATCAAGCATAAACTGGCCTATCGATTTGACGCACCGAATACCTTCTTCCTCCAATGCCCGGGGATCCAGAAGAGGACACTGTGAACCCTTCTTAAGCAAGAAATCGAGAGTGAAATGATCTGGGGACCCGGCACTGCCTGAGAAACTCAACGCCAGAACCACTGTTTCGGCAAATTTGATTGCAGCTTTTCTCAAACCTTCATCCTGAGCATGAATGTAGCTGACAGCCTTTTGCTGCATTTGTAACCACAGAGAGAGGGCGGCTTCCTTAAATAGACCACCTCCCTCCCCACCCCTCTCGACACAACGAACCCAAGCAACTTTCGAAACAATGTTGTCAACGCTCGAACACCGCGGGTGGCAACAATCATATGATCGTCGTGCAAAGCCCTGATCAGAAACGACGTGGCTGCCGGAGCGAAGGAACTCATATCACGGAGACAGTTATCCTCACAAGCCTGCAGAAGAACAGTGCGAACTTGATACGAGGAATCCGCAGCGGCTGCAGAACAGATACCGGAGAACAGTGGAATTAGATGCGAAGTAGATGCTCGTGCTCTTCGTGCGTCAAGCAGAGAAGAGCGAGCTGCGTCCAACGCCTCGAAACGGGCAATGTCGGTAGTACTGTCTCGGTAATCATTGAGATAAGCATGTGCGCGCTGTAGAGCGATGTCCGCCGAAGACATGGCTGCAGGTTATGGTGCGGCAGGCGGCGGGGAAGAGGCGAACAGCTAGCAATCTTGCCGACGGCGCTAGCATGCGTTTTCGATGGTCGCCGCGCAATGGTTTCATGCAGCCTAAGAAGTTAATACTGTACGTAACAATTTCCATCTCGACTTTTTCTGTAATGTGCTTCGGTAAATTACAGTTACTCTTTATTTTGGTTTTTGTAATAATTTACGGTTCTTGAGAAATTTTTTTTGAAACTTTGTCCGTTTAGCAGAACCCGAGGTCCTGTACTGTACGGTATACTGTACAGTAGTGCGGACTCGTCGACAAACAATAAAGCGTCATTCTTCCTTCTTCCTCCTAGGAGAATGAGGTGTACAGTACTGTATAAACCTCCGTACAAATACTGTGTACTGTCAGTACAGTACTGTACTGTACAGTTCGTGTATCTGTAGATACTGAACGCATTAAACTTCTTCCATCTACTGTGCAGTACAATGGTGAGTGATCGAAAATTGCAGCCTACAAGGGGGAATGTTGGGTGATTTAATATTTGAAAGATATGGTCGGTTGCCTAAAAAGGCAATTGTTGGCAAAAGATTAGATCAGCTCTTTGAGACCTCAAGTACGTGTAGACAATCAAGTTACTGCAATTGCTAGTTGCTAATTGCGATACTGGGTTAGAAATCCCACTATGAGAGAGTTTAAGCAAAGCCAAATTTCGTTAAGATATGAACTTTTGTTTTTTATCGCTGTAATATGTATGTGCAACACTGTGAAGTCGCTACAAAATTAGTTTTGAATACTTAAGATATGGTACAGTTGTGGTTGATAATTGACAACTTACCATATTTTAACGAAATTTGCCAGCCATACGGTATGTGGTAACTTCGACTTAAGTAACGAAATGAATTTGAATATTACATTTTATCGTAAAGTGGCTTCGACAGTTAGGCGAAATATGATCAACGAAAACGAAATTGGCGCACGTTATGACCGGGCTTTTGTCTACGTATGTGAGACTGCAACTGCAATCGGTACGTTCTGTACGCTGAACGCGGGGACTTCAATGAGCTCGAAAATTGGCGCGTATGCGCGTATGGTGCACAGTACGGTACACTGTTTCAAGGGAAAATTTACATAAGTGCTTCCTTTTTTGCTGTGCGCAGTTATCCTACAAATAGGTTTCCGATTGCGTTTAGAAAGCCCTTTAACTCGTTGAAAAGTCAGCCTGACCTCACTTCGCAGCCATGGCGGAATTTCGGGAGTCCCCTCGAGAAAGATCTCATGAGTTGGCAGCTGATTCAGTGGCTCATTTACGCAGCCCCACAGCGCCGGGCGCCACCGATGCAGCACTCTCTGGCGGCCAACCAGGTGGATTCAGCCCGGAAACTGCCCATGTCAGGCTTATGTTACCCCACCCGACGAATGGCACCAGCTTGGTAATTATTTCGGTTCTGGTGAATCTGTATTTAGAAAAAAACGTTCTGTCATCCTCTTCCAGCGCGAATTGGGTATTCGCCCAGCATCAGGGCAAAGGTTATGTCGGAGTATACTGCAGCAGTGCAAATATGACCTTTTGAAAAGTTATCCACATTTAAAATTTGCGAAACGTCTAAAATGTAACCAAATCTCCAAATATTTCTCCAAAGGCTAACCCATACTAATCCATAACAACCTAATCAAGTAAACTCCCACACACACTATTTTCCGTGAACCCCACAAACCATACTTTCGGTGCTTACTGCACGGACTGGTAGTACGTTCAACCCTTTTGACTTGCATTAACCCTTTTTTACCTGCGAAATCGAGAAAACGACCTCATATAACCTAATTTAACCCCATTCTAACCCCATTTTCTACTGACGCTGAATTAAAGCTCTCGTTTTTCGTTGGTGAGCAAGGAAACTACACGCTCTTGAAAACTTCCATGCAATTCCTAACTTCAGCATCATCACAAACAGTACTCTTATTAATACAGAACATTCAAGAGCAAAAAGGAATTTCAGCTCTTGGTCATTGATGTAACGACACTACCGGTGAGTATCCATTGAAGTATTGCAGAATACTGCTGAATACTACATGGAAGTAACGCAGACAGTGTGGCAATTACTTGTCAAGTGTACTGTGTGTCTACCTCGTGTGTCTTTACACATTAGGTCTCTCTCTCAAGGATTCAATGAACACGCAATGACTTGCTAAATGAAAAAAGATTTTAAAACACAGGCTCGTATTCTGTGTCATTTGCTGCCACCCTTATTTAATCTAATTATTTATTCAATTTGTATAGAATCAAGTAACTGATAAAACATCCCGCCAAACATTGGAAGCAACATCAATAAAGTTTATTTGAATAATTACTCGGATTCAACCTGGCGATCGTCGTACTTTCCGGACTAAACTGCAAATATATTCGACGGCGGCGCTTATTCCGATATCGCTCCTGTACGCGCTGTCTACTCTTAAAAATATCATCACCAAACGAGTAGAGCCGTTTTTTAAATCGCCTGTGGTGGCTGGTATCTTTACTCATCAAAGGGTGCATTTTAATGTGAATAATGGAAAGAGGCACGCACAATCGAAAACCCATATCATACTTGTTTTTTTTCCAACGCCACTTGGTACCGACAACATTACATATAATACAAATAAAACCCAAAAAATTCTCGCGTATGATGCGGTCCGAGGAAATATTCTTATTCCTAGCCTCCTCATCCCTACTTAATATCCCATTTTGGGCTTCTTTCTTGGAATAGCAGCCCTTATATTTTCCGCTGCACCTTGGTAACCATTTTCCATGACAAAACCCCAGTCATTTGGATATTTGTCGCAGAAGAGCCCAATATTGACCACAGATTCATCGCTACCTTTCTTGCGTAACGCACGCTTACGGAATCTAGATTAAGATGAAGTATCTCTAAATCCGACACAGATCCAGGATGATGGAGAAAACAGTTTAGTGCTAACCCATTCGACAACCACTTACTTCGACATAGTACCCATACTGCTTGTGCTTGCCGCTAAAATAGGCCTTGTCCTCCTGCATATTTCCACTTGGTTCATTTACCTGCTGAAACTTTACATCTGTGACGTAACATGTAAATGGAAAATGAAGAAATTTTTTTCTGCATTTCAGCAAATTTCTGTAAGAGAAAACGGACTCATGGCCGCAAACCAATGCTTGATAAAGCTTATCGGAAATCATTTCGATGAAGTTTGTTATCATTCCCTCAAATTTTAGGACCTTTCAGATCGAAAACTTTAGCCACGATTTCCCATTGCCCTCCATGTTTTAGAAAAGTCGGCATAATGAAAGCATGTATTTGCCGTGTGTTGTGACATTCTGCCCGGACCGATGTTGTATTTTTTGGTGATGATCTCCGAAAAAGAGGTGTAGACGCTGTGAAATTATGCCGCATCTAAGTAATTCATGCTCTGGATATGGTTTGATCCTCCTGATTCGTAGAAGACATCAAATAATGATCATGGGGAATCTTCTTCTCCGTCTGTTAAGTAGTCATTTTCGTCACTGAATTTATTCACTGCATATTCGCGCCATGTAGCTACGTCAGACAGGATTTACAAGGAATTGACAGCCTCTGAAGAGGACGGGAGTGCTTCCGCAGCAAGGGAGAGGGGAGGCTGTGACGAGGATGGTGCCATTGGATTAATGGGATAGGGTGAGGGTAGGATGGGAATGCGTACGGGAAACTGTAGGGGAGCAGGACTTAATTCAGTTCGCTCAGATCTGCATCAAGCCCGAGAAAAAGTATTGGTAAACAATGACTGAGGCTTTACAAAATAGAGCGGCATTTTGATTTTCGGCGGTACTCATTGCAATATTACTGTTTCCAAAAAATGACGAGCAACACTACAGTATTCCACTCATCGTACTGAACCATAAAAATCTTAAAAAATTTCATTGCTCATTTTTATAATGCTGTAATTCATGGAAGTTGGTAATGTGTTTACAAATGTGTTGGCTCTTTCGGGTGTACATCATTTTTTGGTAGAGGGGTTTATTGAAGTTAAATTCCCTCGTGTAGTGCCGCTTCCGGGTTCCCATATGCCGACTATTTTTACCAATGTACTTGATTCATTTTGAAACAAAGGCTAAACTATTTTTTCAATCATTAAAACAACCCAATTTTCCCCATTGTGTAGTACTAAATCACTGCTGCTTATTGTAACGCGACATCCCACCTTGAGACCAATAAAATATGCGTCGTACCGGCTGTCATCGCTGGGGGTAAGAGTTTCGCTACCTTTTCACTATGGCACCACGCCACTTCGGACTCGACGCTACCTGATCTCCCGTTCCTCTAGATACGACACTCTATCTACCGCTGTTCTTTCTTGCCTTAAGCTTTTGCACCTAAGTACGTGTCTGTGTCGCGCTTCAGCTGCCGTAAGTTTCGTTCCTATTGATAGGGTGTATATACGATACAGTATATACGGCAAGAACTATACGCTTAGTTCAATCCTTCCTGAAGATAACCTTTGGAAGCATCCCCATTCATATCCCAATGGATCGTTCTGAAAGCGACAGAACGGCTTTCGCCATTGACTGTACAACTTTCAAACAGGAAAAAGTGTATTTGCAGGTACAATGTCGAAATGTATATCTGAATCTGAGTTCACCATATATTCTCGTCTGAAAGGATATTACGAGTTGCAAATGTGGTCCAGTTAGTTCCGCTGCTATGAATTGAAAAAACTGATCAACAAAATCATATGCACAAAGTCTTGGCTAGTAATCGATAACATGAGTATTATACTACTCTCTTCTCTCATTTTCAGGAAGAAATTTATTCCCTAGTTAACATTTTTTACTATTCAGTGACTCATTTGAATAATTAATAACCGCACTTTACACTACAAACCGCACTATATCGGTTTAAATAATGATATTTAATTTCGCGCAAGCCGCTCTATGTCAAAATCTGCGTAAAGAATTGAGACTGGAAAAATGTAGTTCTAGCCAGATTAATATTGTTTTAGTTCAAGCACCAGAAAGTTGTAAAACACCCAAGCTAGTATGATTCATATCTTCAGAAAAGGTAAATTGTGTAGTAATTTTCCAAAAATTCAACCATACAGTATTTACTCAAAAATTAATCATGTATACCATTACTTGTGAAGCTAGGCCATGTCAACACTGTGGTATAAAGACAGGTGAGCTAATTGGTAGGCATGAGACAAACCGGAACACCTAGGAAGCAAGTGGGCACACGTGAGGGGAAAGAATAGCCACCTGATGCTGGAACGAGGGAAGCACTACAAACGAGAAGTTTCATTGGGTGGGCGCGCAACTTTGGAGGTGAAAAGGATAAAATTAAAAGTGTTTTCGTCAGGATGAATTTTAACAGCTATTATATTACTTACCAGTATCAAAAAGAGTATTTCTTCGAGTATGTAGGAAACGATTCTTCTCATAATTTTGGTAGAGGAATATGCATGAAATTGTACAGAATCAATCCTTGAAGCTTTTCATTTTTAAAATTTCTGAATGGTATTTTGCAGAGTTTCAACAGTACATTCCTAGCTCCAAAAGCGGAATAGTAGTTGACGGAAACAGATGAAGAGATTTCAAAAAGATAAAAATACAGACAAACTAGAGAAGATATGGAATGATTAAATATGTTTTGATAGTTTTATCCATTTTCGTTCGAAAAAATGATTACTGGGAGCCCATTGTTTATGAATAGTACAGGTTGAACAAGGACAGGAGAAATTTTTGATTAATCTTGAATTACACACTATGTATTGCGCACGAACTCAATTTCTCTTAAAAGGCTAATAAAAAAGAGTAATATAAATGGCTCTAGTAAATTCATACGATATTTATTAGGCTAAATGAGGCAAATTTTAGGAGAGGGGGATTTCATGCCTAAAGGCATGGAATTTAGGGTTAAATTGGGTAGAATGTTGTTTCAATGAAGGAAGGGTTTATATTCAATGAGCTGTTATTATACATAGTATTATTTCTGTAAGTACTTGTTCCATTGAAATAATAGAAATTGTTCAAGCAATTTATTAAACCAGACAGTAAAATTCCATTAAGTATTAATTTCGGAAATAAATAGTTCAATTGTACATAGACGGAGCTGCTCAATGTTTTTGAATACTTTAGTTGATTTTATTGACAAAATGTAAAAAGTAGTTTGGAGTAATAATGAAACAAACTGCGGATGTTATTTTCCTCTGTTCTCATGTACATTTGTTAACGTTCAAAAATGAACTTTGGGGTTTTAAAACGGGACTATGTATAATTTTGTAGTAAGAACTGAATTCAGAGGATAAAGACTATTACTCGATAATTTCTGGATTTGTTGTTTGGTAACCTTTTATTTAGTGATGTTCTCGGATTTCCCATTAGTCGGAATATTGACAGAGTTCTATGCTTACGGATCTAAGCGCGTCCTGATTTTTTGCGATACAATGATTTTGAAGTCAAAATACAGTTTCAAAATGACAAACATTCCATCTCTCGAAAAGATAAAGAAAATCATCAAGACAATTTTCATGATCTCGTAGAGGTATCTTTGAAGATTTCTGGGATGATTCAGTTATGTTTTCAGTTTTATTGTAACTTAAAAATTGAAATTTACTCCTTTTGTGTAGAATCCCGAAAGGAAGAGAGCAACATTTAAAAAGAAATTATGACCTGAGCATTATTTATTTTCGAAATATTTTACACGAATTGTCAAATGTATAGAAATATGCCCATCTAATACCATATAACATCTGAATTATTTTACGGGATGTACATTCCTTTGGAACATATTCCTAAGAGATGTTTTCTTATAAGATAAATCTTGATTTCTAGTAAAAACTCACATAGTATAAATGTGGTATTTTTTTATATTCTTCAGGATTTTTCCCCCAAAAAAATTTTTTCCATAGGATTTAACAATCCATTGTAGTACTATACAAAAAAATAATTTCTAGTTCAAAGCAGCATTTAAATTTATTAGGCATACGTCTCAATTTTTAAAACTCTATCTGTAGCTCATAATGTGTTGTTATTCAGCAATAATTTCAAAAACTGAAACTGTTCTTATGATTTCAAAGTGTTCCATATCGTTGAAGTAATATTTTTGACTCTAAAGGTTTTGATAAATGTTTTCCCACATTTCATGCAGTTAATAAAACTTTTAAGGTAAAGTAAACTGTGTTGAAAGGGAATTTATGTACTTTAATCGTTATCTGGGGAATTTAAGCTTAAAAATAGCATTTACAACTCAACTTACTAAAACTACAGGAACAAAATCTGTATTTTATGTTCGAAAAATGAAAATTTGAATGAAATTCATGGAGTTTGTGGGGATTTTAGGAATACTACAAATGTAATCACAGCCAGTGATCATATCTGAAGTGAGAACAACCGACACTAATAACTTATGTAAATTATTTTTTTGAACTTGAAATGTTCAGAAGTGATTAAATAAGGAACATTTTGTCTTATTGGTGCCCAATTGTTCGACTATCCGGGAATAGCTCTACTGTTAGTTTCCACTTTGCATTTTCAACGACAACCTAACCTGTGTAGGAAGACTTTCTATTGAATTTGGACACTGCGATTTATGTGCCACTGATTCTACGACGACTTAGACCTATGTATCGCCGACTGAAGATCTAGTCGCACCTATTCATCGTCCGAAAGTTATCGCCATGCTTTCACTGCAGCATTATTTTTTCGCTGTTCGAAGAATTATATAGAAATTAAATGTTCAATTCCAATGATCAAGGAAAGAATAATCCTTAATACAAAGAAAGTTATTTTTGAATTTTAAAGGACACAAAATTAGTGAGATCTGCTGTGGAAGTTAGTAAATGGTATAAATGAAAAGTTAAATTCCGGTCGACCTCTTGGCTTTCTGCAGTTATTCCCTACTGAATTGATTTTTCATCATATCTATTAGAATCGATTGTTAGAAAACATATATGACTCTTTGCTGGACGCAGTTTGACTGGAAATAACGAAAATTATGTCATCAAAAAGACTACACTGAAGGTTTTTGTCGATCTTTAACTGCTAATATGATCAACTTTGTACAGAAAATGAATATATAAAATCCAAGTCCATCATGAAATGCCCATTTTTCTATGTTTGGAGAAAATAAAATGTGCGAGTCAACTTTTATAAAGGAAATAAGTTAATTTTTGTTACATAGTAACGCCAAAATTGGAGTGTCCGATTGCGCAAATGAGGGATGTAACATTTATGCACAGAGGAAACTTGATATGTGCTTATAGCACAGTTCTCAAAGCATTTCATCAACATAAAAACGATGGTAATATTCCATTGTCTTGTTATCATTTGTGTGAATTTCTGAATAGTGCTAATTCTATGAGCAACATCGCTCAGCGCTGTGTACAATGGTTTTCTTTTTCGTACATTGACTATTTCTTCTTTTGATCTCTTTTTAACTTTATGTGCATACATAAGGAAATTGTACGTTCATATGATCATAATAATGTGCAAATACATAGAAGAAGCCTTTCTCTTTATTTGGCTCTGTTTCAGCTATAGCTTCTGCACTACTGGAGATTTATATGCTCTCCAGATAACAACGATATGTAAATATGAAATTTCTTATTAATATTAAAAACATATGAATCAGACGCTCTCAAATATATATTTAAAAAGTTACCCAGTCGCAAAGAGCAATGAACACAATGAAAGTAATTGCTGTTTGATTTGCAATGCTTATGAGTGATTTGATCGTGGATATTGCTGAGAGGGAGTTGATCAAGGTTACGTCGGATAGTTTGCGATTATTCGCGTTCGAGGGTGTATTTTCATCGAGAACAGAAGTTCAAGTGTCGGAGGTAATGGAGAAAGTGATTACTTATTTTAAGAAATATTGTTGCGTGGAATAAATTTATCTGTCTGAACTCGTAAAAACCTACGTTGGATGACATCGCGAAGGGATACCTGTTATATCTACTTTTTAAGGTATCTGTTATGTTCATCCTGCTTTAACTGCTCGAATAATCTTATGGATACTTCCGATATTTAAGACTAGATGGTCACGTGACCCCTCTTGCAAAGCTGCGATATCTGGAATCATGGCTTGTTCGTCAAAGTTTCACAAGGAACTTGTTCTGACTAATGCGACAGAAATCTAGAGAGCTTGAGATAGAGACGACAACATATCGCTGAAAGCGATGATTTCTCAAACTATTATGGACTTTTTAAGTAGAAGAACCCTATATAATTTGAAAGAGACAGGGTAACTGTTTCTATTACCTTCAAAGATGTAGACGAGGTGGCAAAGTTGCAAAGGGTTATCTGTGTTGTTTGGAAACCATTCGTCCGATAATCAATCGATGCAATGACAGTTAGCGTCTAGACTTAGGAGCTTAAGACAAAAACGGTCGTCGACGGGGTATTATATGGGTTTTAAGGGGATAATTTGTTTCTGCGTAATTTACCTCTCGAAAATTTCCTCTATTACTGGACAAGTTGTGATATTTAGAATAGGATGTCTGGTCGTGATTGAGCGATCCAGGCCAGCTTAAAATACATTGAAAGGAAATGTGAAAAGGGCGCGTCGTGTAAAATATTCTCTGGCTTCGGAACAAATCCGGGTTGGTCGATAGGAAAAGTTCCGTTCCTGTTTTGTGTAATCAGGCATCCATTGAATTCAAAGGGAATGAAAGAATCATATTTGATCTCTTGTTTCTCCTTCTTCTTCAGGATAACTGTCCAGAAATAGGACTCCTCGCATCGAAGGGGGTAATACAGAGGAAGGACTTTGGTTTGAACTATAGAGCTGATTACTTGTACAACTCTCTTGAGAGCGGCTCAATAGACTGAAGACAATCTTGGATGATTTCTTCGATAACAACTAAAGTCAATCGGAAGGCGGTTGAACTAATCCCTATACACCCAATACCCTGGACCTAAGGTAGTTTATGCCTATCGATAAAAATACCGATTTAAACTTGATATTACAATCTAAAATTGATTTTCTGGATAAAAAAAGCATACTTGCAGTAAATTGGCATCTATTGGAACCTCTTCGTTGAGGATCAACTGCAGTTTGCCTGTTTGTACCAAACACTGTAGTTAATCCCGGATGGATTTGCTCATTTATGCCCGCCAGGCACGAAAGTCATGAGGATCGATACTCTAAGTCGCATAGTGATAGAATCTTCTAGAGGGTTAAAAATTGTGCAAGAACCATTCAAAATTTCAAAGGAAGGAGTGAGATATTTCTAGTAGAGAAAGATACGATTTGATCTACCTCACTGAATAACTTTGGTTAGTCGTTCTCGGTTATCTTCACGAACAGTAGCCTATTTTCATAGCCTACCGAAGCAAATTAGAAGGGGGTCAGTTATTATAAAAGGTTAGTGGCGGATCTTTTTCACGGTAGAAAACATCTTCGTCCCGGGCTGACACGTGCGGTCTAAAGATGGAGGAATGGCATGGTGCAGTGGGCGTTTGACGTTGAGACCGGCCATTTGGTTTTCTATTTACTTGTGAGAAACTCCAATATATTGAGCACACACGTGTACATGAGCTTGGAGAGGCTGGGTTTCGGATTGTATTGAAAGCTACACCTATTAATTAAAATCGTGGATGGAAAGAAGAAGGCCCTCAGCGTCAAATTTCTCAATTTATCGCGTTAACGGAAAAATCCAAAGCGATTTTTTTTGTCGGCATTCAGTTGCACGATCATTACTTTTCTGAATGGAGTTCGGAGAGGATCTTCGAAGCGATTGAAGACTGCGAGGCTGTAGTGAGCTCCTATTCCGTTGTTTTCTACTTACAGGTATGCGATTAGGGCTAGGTAGATTAGCTCTAAACAGAGTTCAGATTACTGGCCTGTCATTATGCGATTATGCAGCCCATTATACTATGCGGCATAAAACTCCAGGAGTGTGGTCCTAACGGCTCCAGTTGATAAACACATGAAGAATTGTGTTCCCCCAAAACCCAAAGCCTTTTCAACCATTTGGAGCACGATATCCCTGTAGATGTATATGGCATCGAGGAAGACCCACTCTTTAAAGAGTACAGTGCCTGCACATATAGCGACACGGAAAATCCTCGTAGAATGCGAGATAATCTGGCATCGGTGGCACCGTTTTCAAATAATTTTCAAATTTTTAGCGTCTTGGTATTTGCTTCTTCTGGACGAGAATTTTTGACAAGGTCGCACAGTCTCGTTATCCTCCAATGAAATAATCGACGATATAGTCTACTTGGCTGAGATCTTGTGAATATTTTGCTCTTCGGAAGTTTCATAGGCGCAAACAGATGACGCTTGGTATAGATAATCATTAGGATACACTTATATTCGACAAGCTACATACGAATATTGAGCATTTTCGTGTTGAACTCGCTTCATGAATCCGTAAGATAAAACGTAATGATTCAAAAATTTGCGAATCACGATATTTAGTTCTAGTAGATTCGTTACATAGGCGTTCAATATATATATTTAGGCGTAAACGGTGGAAACCCGGATAGAGACAACATTGGAATGTGTACAGGGCCGAAAGAATCAACGACTGCGTCGGCGAAAGGGAAAATATGGTGGGAGCAAATTATTAATGCGATTAGTATGCAGATGAATTCCTTGCGGTCTGTGATAAATTATGGGGCATCGATATCGCAGGGGAAGCCCAGGACGTTTCTGATTGTCGCCTGCCTGCGAGTATCTCATGTGCACGTATCCTTCAAATGGATATGAATTTTCTTTTTGCGTGAATTAGTTATGGGCTGAAGACTTAAACAAGGACTCAATTCGTTTCATCTCCGATCGGATTATCGTTTATTTACGCGTTGAAAGAGCTGAGCAAGTCCTTCACTGCGACACTAATTTTGGTCAGAATTATGTCCCGTTTATGGACTATATCACCTTTTTCTAGAGATTGGAGAAGAATGAGAGTGAATGTTCGCCATAGTATTTAATTTATTGGGATTCAGCATTTAGGAAGCTTTAAAAGAATCAAATCTACGAATTTCTTGTTTTCGGCGACAACGCTTTCTGTCTCCTTCTGTGGTCTAGTCCGTTTCAAAATATTCGGAATTTTTTTGCGTTCAAGAAATGAAACAGAGTATAAACAGATAATTGTGTGCCCTGGAGGCGGCGGTTGACAAATTTCCGCACTTGCCTTCGGGTCAAAATTGTGGCTGCAGTGCCAATTTGGTAATCCACACTGGGAGCGTTCTAGACCACGCCAGTGCATTGGCCGATTTCCGCGTAGAAACTGAAATTGAAGACGACTAATAAGACCACTTAAGTACTTCTGTCGTTGCATCTGTAGAGGGCCGCAACTTTCACACATGTGATTGGTATGGAATTCTTCTTTGCAGATGAATTTGGGTTTCAAAGAGCTTTGACATCTACCTTGTACTGTTAAAAGCATTTTTTGCTAACGCTTGGATTGGTAAGACTACTCCAGAGCAGCTCCGAGTCAGTATAAAGGTATAAACAGCGGAAACACTATTCATGGGTGCATACTTGAATGAATTCTGAAGCCGTCACTGCCCTATTAAGGTGATATTTCTAGTGAAAATTACTGCAGACTTCCGTAGAAAGTTGAGGAGCGTCGATCTCTTAAATTTTTTAGATCACCTTAACGAGTTTGATTGCACCGTTGGTTGATTTTCAAAAATGAATGCAAACGGGAGGTTTACATAGATACTTTGATGCGCTGTTTTATCGAACTACTGCTTTACTATTTGACAATTAGCTATGCTTTTGCTTCAAAGCTTATATAGGAAGAACGATTAGTAAATTAGAAATGAGAAGAGGCCGAGCAAAGGGGATGGGTAAGTCTTTCGCTTTCTGATAAAAAAGAAGATTTTTGCACTCTGAAAATACTCGTACAGCTTCAACTTTTCCGTAATGTACTGGGAGCTCCAAGGAACTCTGTATCCCTGAAAATGTTGAGATTACAAGCGGGATTTTGAGGAACACTTCCGAAGTTCTAATTATGTCCAGCAGGCCTCATTATGGCTATAGCGGCAGGAATATTTTTGATTAGAGCTTTTGATAAGACTGAGAGATCACTATGAGTAGTTGGGAGCTGCGATACCAGAGGCATAGTATTCTCATGAAAGGATATCCTCGGATTTACAGTGAATGATAGAGAATACATCACACGAATTTCTTTGAAAAGATTGCAGAATTTACGTGAGAAACCAAGATCGGAGTTGAGATACTTACTGAGTTTGATGTGCGGTAAAATGCACATTTCGGCCAGATCTGTGGAAGATATGATGTTTATTTCCAGTGATTCTTCGTAAATGTGGTAAAAAAGAACAAGTGGGGACTTTTCAAAAGGTTCTAGGGCAAACATTGGCTTCTAGACGAACTCAGGGACGAAGCTGAATTTCCTTATTGACAGCATGAATTCTAAGCGCTGAAGATTGCATTTTTTGGAGATATTTTGGACATGTTGGCGGCTGATTCCAAAGCGTCTTAACACGGAACAAAATATTCCAAGGTATAATTTGAACCACCGAGGATGATTTTCGATGTGTAATACGGATTCAGCGACCTTTCGATCTTTTTCAATATCCTTTTGGTGATGTTCTTGAACGCAGCAAGAGTTATGGGAGCCGTGACGTAGGTCGAATCGGTAGAGAATGATCTGTTTCGAAAGTTTTGATGAGACAAGAAACATGAGCTTAAGAAATGGGTTACAGAGCGAGTCCGAAAAGCAGGGTTATTGTAGTAACTTGGACCTATTCAGACGTACTGATGGGCGATCAAAAGTAATATTCTTCGCGCGAGAGAAAATAGGAAATGGCGTGGTGCGTAGTTGAATAGACGTGTAGGACATAAAGGGTATATTTTTAAAAGTATATGTCGGTAGTGGAAGTTTTAATGAGTGCTAGCTAGCTTTATAAGGAACAGGTAATATAGAAGTTTTTGTTTCTTCCTTATGTTGGCGATTGTGTCTGGTCATCAGCTTGGAGCCCTTCCATTAAGCAATACTCTATAGGACCCTCGTGGAGTACAGGTGCCCCCAAGAGAGGGATAATGTTCGTCGAGGCTTACCACTGTACTACTTTCATCCAACAATAAGATGTCAGAATAGAAAAAGAAGATTAGAAAACTATTCTACTTATATGAGGGGGCTCGACGAGTTCATTTACTATAACAGATATGTTGACTGAAACTTATCCGATTTGTATGGTAGTGTGCTTTCAAGTGATTTACTATAACAGATATGTTGGTTGAGACTTATCCAACTTGCATGGTAGTGTGCATTCAAAATGAAATGTTGCAACAGACACAGATAGAAATCAATCCATTCTACTATCAATTTGAAGGGAGGGCAGAAAGAAAACAAAAAAAGTGAAATCATGTTATGTGGCGGAAATATTTTAGCGAGCAATTTGAGACATGCAGATTCATCATTGATCAGCTTTTTTCAATGTAATATTTTGATTTTATTTTTCAATGGTTTCTGTGAGGCATCGGTACAGAGAGAGAGGATGGGAAATGGTTAGTATTCGGATCTTATACGACAGCGGAAGAGGTACTAAGAATAGGAACGACTAAAGGAACGGAAAATAAGGACGTATACTGGAATCATCAGACAGGTTGTAAAAGTTGAAGTGACCGGAGCGGCGGAAAATGGAGCAAAAGCCTACTCGGGAAGTCCAAAACGCTCCTAGTTGTGCATTAATTCAATCTTGGCAGAATATTGAGGGAAACATGTGCCAATAATGAGTTAGGAAACCTTCAAACTATTTTGTCGGTTAATTGCTAGCGGTCGTACAAGGCCCAAATTCCGACAAGGCTCACACTCCGTTGATCCTAATTTCGATAAAACCCATGAAGGAGGTCAACTTAGGACAGTCCCTTCAGGTTTCAAAAAACCTCTGGCATCTGCTGTAATCACTCTACTTTCTCTCTTCACACTGCCCCCTCACTTTGAAACATATTAAACTGAGTATTCATTAGCGTACTTATCTCTGTACCGATACAATTCTGGCGGTATCCTTCCTTTCTGACCCCCTTTCTTCCAGCAACCACCTCCTCCCCTTATGGTGAACATCTTCTTCTCCCTCCATTTCCCCTGCATGCAACCCGAGCCAAAAAGTCCCTGATGGCCTTCCACGAGACACTACCCCGACATGGATCCTCTTCACTACCGGAAATTCTCCAACGCGTGCGACCTGCGACGTCTGCAACTGAAAGAATTCCGAAGCCGAGGTACGGAACTCGTTTTTGCATGTGCGCTAAAGTCTTGCACTGCGTATGGGGATGTTACGTATCCTGTCGACTGTGTGAACATTACAAGAGGCGAGGATGGAGCCATAGTTGAGATGTTAATACAAATTGGATGGGCTGCGAAGTCAATTAAGACTTCAGCTGTGGAGTTACGGATTAAGACTCCGCGGTAATTGTTAATTTGATACAGGAGCGGTAGGTTCGCGTGCTTAATGTTGGTAGCCCTCGCCGATTGTGGCTTCTTCAAGTGAAAAATTCGAGAGTTACATCCAATGAAGGTCATAATTCTGAGCGTCTAATATTCAGTTCCGGAAACCTAGAAGGGTTCTTAGGCGGTCGGTACAACGCTCCGAATAAAGGTTCCAGAGGAGAGAAGAAGTTGTGTTTGGCGGACTTTTACACCCTCAGAGGCAAGAGTATGTATGTTGAAGAAGTTAGAAGTCAGTTACAGGCGATGTTAAAACGCGGAGCGAATCAGAAATTCACGAGAACCTATGCCAGTCTAAGCACTCCTCGCCTCGAAGATCGGGGCATAAGGACTGGCTTGATGATGACGTGAAAGCGCATTTAGAACTTATGGTTCCCTTGCGACGTACTATAGATAGAGCAAGAAGAGAAAAATCGACTACTTCTACTTTTATGGATCATTAATGTTTCTTTTTTGCGGACCATGGCGAAAAAAACGCGTCGCAATTGCGATGCTAGCGAAGCAGGAGAAGATGGGTAAATATAAATCCTCCAGCGGGGGTCCATATTCACCAGAAGCCTTGCGGATGCACAAAGATAGCTGCAGAAGCACATTGATATTGATATTAACCACTTGATGACGGAAGGAAATCCGCTGCTTGATGGCCTTGGGTATTTAACCAATGGCCTATTGGAAGGAATGTACTTGCATCGGAATCTTGGAAATGATTATCATGTCTAAAATATCGACAATATGGTTATAATTGATGTCAGATAGGCATTTATAATTGACAACATCGAGCACATTTACTTGAAGCTAGATGAATGCTCCCTGAAACCCTGCGTCGGGGATCTATTTGTCTCTGAAGGGACGATGTAAGGTCAAGTTCTGAAGATGCAAGAGAAGGGCAAAGTAAAGAGGAACATAAGGATCACGGTGCCTATACGGTGCTAAAGAAAGAAGTGGACAAGAGAAGAAAAGAGAAGGTAATTAAGAATCAACGGAGGAAGAAGATAGAAATTTCTGATGAGGAGTAAAGAGGACTAGTAATCCTCCTTTCGATTTGCTTGCCGTTCATTCTGTGCGTTTTGTGTTTCGCTAGGACGTCGACTAGGTATTCATAGCCTTTTGCACTTCACCGTAGTAAATTTATCCGATGAAAAACATTCACGAAGACGGGAGGCTGTTGCAAGATGTCCGTAGTTTAGTTCCCTCATGAAGCATTTACATGGTAAGGTACGGTCTGTGCAATTATAACTTCACTATAACGGGAAATATCATTGGACTCCTGTGGACGGAGTCGATGCAATCTGCAAATAGAGGTGAACGATATGGGTAGCTCGCAATGGCTAGCCCTAGTAAACATTTTCTGTGCATAAGGAGGTTTATTGGACGACATGGAACCTGATATAAGGAGGGCGAAAGGAGTATGGACCAACTGGAGCAGAGACGTTCTTATAATCTCCTCATTTGCTCCTTTTGTCCTCCAATCGCAGATCTAGGCCTCCTACTGTGTTCCTGGAAACTTCCTAAACCATAAATTTAACATCAATTACAGCCGCCTATCCAATTGTTCGTTTAATATTTGTTCTTTTCCAATTGACTTACCTCAATAAATGGCTTGAAGAAGCCGCCATGCGCTAGGGGAGGATCTGTGGCACAATCTAAAGGACCGGATGGACCATTGGTCCATAGAATGTATTGGAGCTCATTTTGAGATTGTAAACATTGTTTAAATCACGTATATTAGAAACAACGTAGTTTAGCCATATCGGAAATGCATTATTAACCGCTTCGCTGCTCCCAACAATATTTCAAAAGCATCAAATTAAAGTATGCCCGAAATGTGCGCGCCAGCGAACCAAGTCAATTAACCATGCGGATCATCTCAACACAATCATTTAACACAGCTTATCCATTGATAACGGCAAGTAGAAGATTAATTCCATCACGAGCAGCGGTTCCACTGTCCAAATGGTAGTCGCTTTCCCGCTAGGGTCAAGAAAGAAACTTTTGTACGGCGGCGTCTCGAAAAGTTTACCCTTGACGGATATGTATCTCGCATGGCTCCGATAGAGTTTCCGGTTAACATAACATCTTCAACTGTGGCATTCGAGAAAGCTTCTGTTAACCTCTGTGACACGCAAGTTGTACAACCAGTCTGCAACAAACATTTTTTTGTAACCTGCCCCCAAGGAAGATCAAACTTACGCAAGGAAATAATGGACGCGTCTGCAGTATACTTCTACGGTATCATATCTTCTTCCTATGAAGAAGCAGTTGTTTCATTGCCAGGCATGTACTCCGCAGAAATGTAAGAAGTACATCGAGAACCTTTCTCACGAAGGAGACTCTCAAACATTGCGCTCACCTCTTGGAACTCTTCGCCACACCTTACCTTGGCACCTCCAAATTATATAAAACACTCTTCTTGTACCCCTTCCTTTGCATTGAACTCGTCAAAGCCCTCATTATCAGTAATATAAGATTGAAAAAGAGTTCTCAACTGCAGTATAGCCGCTAATGGAGATGGAAACAGTGCAAATTTCTGCAGCTCCTGGATCAAAACAGACCTCTATTCATCGGTACATCTGGAAGAACTTTCAATACTAGCCCCCTTCAAATCACTTCTCCCATTATAGAAATGGTCACCGTAAAAAATTTAGAAGCTTCACAAAACTTGGCGTTTTCGGTCATCGACTCCTCAGCCTTTGCAAGAGCATTGAGTCTTGACTTTTTGAACCCAATATACCTCTCATCCCAGAATTAGCAGTAGTTAAACGGTCGTCCGCCCCTTTAAATTCTATTTTTCCGATACAAGAGAAGGTGTATCGTTAGTTTGCATCGCCCAACTCGTTCTTACTCATACCTATTGTACTCTCTCATAGTGATGAAAGAAACGTGTGGCGAGGTTGCCAACTTCACCAACTTCATGGCTGGACAGAGCTGGTCGTGACAAAATATCAATGATGAAGACAAAAATTTTGAGCCCTAACAAAATGCGCTTGGATAGATGGCCGTCAAACACAACAAGACAATAATTGAGCATGAACTGGCGATATTATGTTAGCCTTCCAAGTTCTATATACATTGGTTTCCCACGGACTGGTGTCAACGGCTGACTCCCCAGAGTTGGTTCCCACTTTTGTCAACTCCTCATTGATCATCATCCAAGAAATTGAGCTGATCACTATGTCTTCATTGAGGTACCCTGCGACTCTTCTCAAGTAAATGTTTTCTGCCTTGAATGTCTCCAGCAGATCGTTCAATATGTTGAAACCAAGTTGTATCGTGTCGATCGGAATAGTGTTGAATGGAAAGAAGCTGGGCAGCCGATGAATAGCCATAGGTCATTTGATTCCGGACTGCTTAACTAAGATCTTCCTTGTTGCCTCATCACGTCGATATTCAGAAGCGGGACTTCGTAGCAGGGTGTTGGTCTCGAGAAACTTGCATCTTCTTGGATTCTCATAGTCTTAAAACTGAACGAGACGTAGGCTTTCAGACGTCTAGTTGCACTCACACTTCACTGCATATGGACAATAATACCTCCTCGACCGTTTCGAGTATAATAATTTCTCATCGCAGTACATAAAAGCTTTCTTTCCGGTCAGACAAATGTGCCTAGAGTATTTGACAAGAGCTTGGAGGTCTGCGCTGGATCACAGCAAATGGACTCGAACTCTTGCCTCTGAGCCATTCCGAATTTTACCAACATCCCTCCGTTTGAGTTTGTACGAACGACTTCTCTCACAAGTGGCTCCAGTAATGAATCAAGATCGGATGGCTGTCTGCTACCCGCAATAAAACCAAATGTGTCACGGTTTACATTAGAAGGCGCTAGCATATAGGAAGGTTCAAGTTCATAGCGTCGATCAGCCAGCTCTCGTAACTGTATTCCCATATACGTCAAATACATAATATGAACTGTGATAAACGAGTCGAATGCGCACTGGTCCTCGCCGCCGTTTTTTCGAACCAAATACTTATACAGTGATCCATCCAATACTCATACATCTCCGCGCCCGAGCCAGTACCATTAGTATTTAATTTATCTGCCTCCATTCACTAGTGGCATCGCGATAGACAAAAAGTTTTCGCGCCCCGGATATCACCGCACCAAGCGCGAGGTACTCAATTACACAATACTCCGGGTGGTACTCTGATCTTGGCAAAGGGCACAATCGGGACTCATCTACCCCCAGGGGTTTGGCTAAACTTCTCCCATGCAAGAACTCGCTATAAAACTTGAAGCAATTATCTCATTCAAACCTGAGTAGCTTTCGAACCATATTTAGGCCCAAAGGCAAGTGTTTTTAGACCCTCCCTTTTTCTGATATCGCTTGCGACGCGAAGATGATTGAGCATTGTTGAGTGAGCCACCGGCCTTCCTGGAGTACATCGACATTTTTAGTCGCGTAGAAACAGTTAGCGTTTCAACATGACACTATACAGGAGCGATGAAAAAGGTAGCTTCGAGTGCAACTCTCGTTGAGAGATAAACGCAAAGGCAAAACGCCCTCTTAAGAGCTTTTATTTGCAAAAATCATTGCGGTGGGTGCCCAAACGAAGCGAAAGCCCCGTCAGGCACAAAATTGTCTCGAGTAACTTTCGCTTCACTTGATACCGATTCATGTTGATAAAACTGCAGATGTGATATAGGCAAAGGCAGTTCCTCAACTTGGAAGAAAGCTCTTGAACTTCTCAAATTCAGTTCAACCAGTGCTAGAGCCATTATTCAATCCTCTCCTTACCCTACATCATCCACTTCAATGTCTCCTCTACGGATTCCAAAGCCTATTCGAGAAGGATAACAGAGCAGGAAGTTTATGTCAACGAACTCCAATTCATCGACTTTCAAAGACAATCACAAGTAAATCAAAGTGCCTGAAGAACTTGAAGAATTTATCAAGAGTCATAAAGCTTCTCATTATGACTAGCCTGGAATGGTTTATGAGCAGTTTCCGTCAGATGGTCAGTCGCATCAAGATCGCGTCAAGATCGGTCTCAAGAAGATGCTTGGAGAAAAGCTGGCTGTTGTGTTAAAGTATGGAGATGCGAGCGAGAAGAGGTCGTATTTTGGAAAGGGAACATATGCGGAGGTTCCAACATCTGTGATGCATGACGTCTTTGAAGAGATAAATTCAATTGAAGAGGTAAATATTTATCGGCAAACTATCGGGAATTGGGCCAATAAAACCTTGATTGTGCAGAACATGGCAAGCAATTCCAGGTCATATCGAGCCAAGCAGAAGAACCACGTCGCTCAGAGAGACCGGAACATGTTAGTGACCGTCATGGTGGAAAATTGCCGAAACGGATACAATTGATGTAGATGAGAATTAGATTACCCACGCAATGAAATGCCATCCGAAATGCTGAACCAGACTGCCTCAAATCAATTTGATCGTTCAACGTATGAAAACATTACAAGTACGAGCCACTCGGGTTTGGGAGTCGTGGATAGCCAGCGCAAAAAGTAAAAGAAGATACTGATAGATCAAAAATCGTACCACAAAATGCCAGAGCGGCCCTCGATAGGGCAAACAACTTGAAGGTTAATTTTATACAGCGCAATCGAATTTACCATGATCCAGAGAATTTACAGAGCAAATAATCAAAGACTCTTCGACATGGCAACATACAAACCCAAAACACACAGAAAGGTCGTTACTTGAAGGACTAATTCTTCTTTCATACATGCAAATATTCCGAGGAATATAATTCTGGTGAGAACGGCGCAGAGATTGACGCGGCTGAAGCGGGATAATGAGCTCAACATCTTGAAAAAAGAGCCTGAGAGGCTCCTGAACATCCCAAGTCGTAGTTCTAAACCATATCAGCTAAGAAACCATTTAGAAACACAGCGTTCCAGGCTCATTTGACCAAATTCGCAAACTTGAAGGGCTCAGAACGGAGATGTGGAGCAACTCCAATCGATTCCAAAAAGCGCATCATCTGTGGGAGGTTCCGCAATAAACCCTTTCGGAGGAGGTATACTGTCGAGAAACCAGCTTTTTCTAAATCACCATATTAGTAATTTTGCAGTACCTTCGTATCACATTCAGCTTCTCTAAAATTTTGTCGCATCAAGGCTTGCAAGACCCCATCAATAGATGCATTCTGTGGATTTGCTAGTATCAACTGCCTAGATTGGCCCACGTTCCGTTGATATGAGTAATATTCTTGAACTAAGAAAATCATCCTAATCCATCACTGAGCGACGACGATACCTCAATGACAGCACAATACAGGACGATTCATATAGTTTCCGATAGTGTTGCAACATCCCCCAACGTATGCAAATCACCGCCTTGTTTGTAATTCTTACTACAGCCAAATCTATACTAGTAGAGGACACTTGCTCGTGCCAGTGGCAACTTCTACATGCGTCCGGACTTTTGAATCTAAAAATTGCACCATTCCGTGAGCCATCCATTAGAATTTTGCTCCTTCACTACTCCTTTCCCTCCACATTACATACCTCTTATTACAGATTCAATGCATTATGCATTCATGAACAGATCGCTTGGTAACCGGTAAGCACTTCACTTGGAAATTTGATGATATCCACATTTCGGCCTAATATCATCTCATATCCCCGCTTCGACCTCCTGAAATGCATCAATTACTAGCTCGCTTGCCGCTGCCACCGTCGTCGTCAAGAATGCGCATATGCTTCCTCATCATTTTGCTGGAGCATCGGCCACAGCTAAAGGAAAGCTTCAGATTAAATGTGCTCCGCAATAAAGAGCTGTTGATTATGATGATACCGCGATCTGCACTATGCATTTCAACGAGTTGCAATGTGCGGTCCATATAATGATATGGACTTCAGCCCCAGCCATTCCTCGCTGCAATCATCACTACCTAAAATGAAACTGATCCGAGAGTTGAGGCGCAACGTTGATTTGAAAGGTGTTACAGTGCTGTAGGCCGTAAAAAATGTGTGGGTGTGCGATTATGCCCATAAATCACCAAATACCCTGACAGTATCCCTCCGGTAACCTGTACCAAGGATTTACACTGTAAGAAGACATTCATTGCAATTGTGCACTGTACTCACGCACCAGTGTAAAAGCATATATCATACTCTTTGTACCTAGCCAATGACATGGATCCATCATGGCTATCTCGCGTGGTTCTCGAAAACATTTCGCACCCACCAATCAGCAACCACTTTATGCCTCCTTGCCAATTGGACCAATGATACTTTGCCATGATGTTTGTTGCTGTCTGTTATACTGATGGACCTTCAGAACCTTGTAGTTTGATACCTCTGGGTCGCATTTTCTAGAATACCTTTGAATTCAGTACCGTTTAGTTACAATTTATCTCTGCTGGTGTTGAGTACTTTTTCTATATAAACACTGGTCTGATGTCCGGCCTGATTACCGGAAGCATCAACCAACAGTTCAACATCGATTACCTTTGTGCGCTCAACACCCCACAGTGGGCGACGTGTGGCACCTTTTACACGTCACCCTGGCACATCTCGGATCTCCCAAACAGATTCAAAATGGATGGCCATGACTTATTTTTGACAAAAATTGAGTTTAATTGGCTCGATCTCGTTTTGATCTACAAAATAATTATTAAATTAGGTATTGTACGGGATAGGCAACCAAACGGTGCCCACTACCAGCAGATGATGAAAAAACAGTATTGCCTTTCAATGTACCAGCACCTGTCCGTAGCTTGACAATTTGTGTCCCTCGAGATTATCACGGCCTTAGCAAGGTCTAGAATCGTTTTATACACTTCCGAATACATTTCAAGAAGATTGTTTGCGGGACAAGTTTCCAGCCTCATTCTTGTAAGAGGCTGGGAAGAACGACAACTGCGCTAGTTTCCTGGACCAACGGCTGTGATAACACGACCGCGAAAGCGGTTTTCAATCGTTCCGAATGATCTCGTGAGGTTACTAGATTTTGTTTCGGAAAATCGAAATATGGTATTACTACCGGTTTAGTGCAAACCAGATGCGAATTTTGATACCGGAGTTCGGGTGTTGAGCGAAGAAGTTTTTTTGCTCACATTGAAGGCGCCATAGACTGGATATTGGAACTGCTAAGGCTTTGGCCAAGGCCCTGTGATTTTTTAGCAATGTACGAGCACCGAAGCGGCGTTGCACCTTGTAACTCGTCGCCTCAACCATCATCACCGTGTGGATGTGATCTTAAGCTGTAACTTTAGTCATTGGTACAAGTTTTTCGGTCCTCCGTTTGGTCGAAGATGCACAAGCCGCATGCCTGGACTCGATGTACCGGACATAGTACTTACTGTTTCATTCTAGTATTGCTGATGACGCTCATGAATGTCCTCAAAACCATGCGTGCTCGACGTCGACGTATCCTTAGATGCATCTTTATTGTAGCGAGGAAAATATACACTCGAGCCGCTATTCACTTTTGCGCTGTCTTCTCGTCTGCCACGACCTCTCCGAAAATCACCCCTCACTCATGTGAGACGCGAACGGTAGTGTATCAGAACCTTCGAACGTACAATGATGCAAGGCTGCCAAGTCTATGGAACTGAGGCTCCTTACGCTAACCCCGAATATAGAGAATATTCTCGATTTTATTGCGAGTGCATGAAGTTAAACAACTCTTTAAATTGCTCTCTGAGGGGAATGTTTGCAAGAAACGTTTTCTTTACGTCAAACGAATTCGTTTGAAATTTCAGATTTTTGGATTCGAACAAACCAGCCAATTGTCGTTTTCCAAGTATAAATTTCGACATAAGAGCTCTGCGACAGGGCTCGTTCGAAACCAACATATAACTCACCAATGGGTATTTGAATTTTTTTTGAATATGTTATTTTTAAAGAAGGCTCAACAAAATAAAGCATGCGAAAGGAGGATGCGCGTAATACACGTCGAATGTACAAGTACATTCTAGACGTCATCTTTTTGTAGTCCATCAGCCAAAAAATATGGAGTGTACAGTAATATCCTCCTGATGTCTTTCAAGTGTCCTCCTTGTGTCCTCCTGGTATCCTCCTGGTACCCTCCAAACATACTGTACTCCCAATGCTCCAGGTGTCCGCCGTAGGCAGGGAAAATGTTCCTTAGGATAGAATCTCTGTTACGATCGGTGAGAAGGTAACGTTTGACTTTTTACTTTTGCTGCAAGTGAGGAAGTGGAAGAGATCCCCAGGTAGCAGGAATATCCATGAAAATACCTAGTTCGGCCATAGGAAGATAAGTCTTGGTCAGCATCCGAGAACGCTTGATGTGCAGAAGCATTGAGGTAATTGAGAGAAAGAAATAGCATGCAGGAGAGAATGTAAGGAGTTCGAAGAGCATGGCTTTTGTAGTGAGAAATTTTGATTTCAAGATACAACCAACCTGACGCTGAATTTAGCTCGCGGTAAGGGACGAGGCTCGAGGAAGAACCCATGGCGGAGGAAGTTCAAAGATCCTTCGAGTGCCCGGTACGTGGTTAGCTCTTCAGGTTCGCCTGGATGTGAGGCTTACTTGAGACGCCACCGAGAAAGTTGAAGAGTGTCAATCTTGCCGGGGTATTCTCGCATGTAAGGTCAAACCAAACTTTTGATTACTGATGGAAGTGGAGGCGCTTGAAGGAAATGTACTCGTGGAAACGAAATTGACGATTGCGAATCGCTCTCCGATTGCTTCATGGAATGCATGGGTAGCGTGCAGTGTTACAGAAAAAAAAAGATACCGAAATTTTCGTGATAACAAGGCTGAAGGAGAGGCATTCTTTTGCAATGAGCAAACTATTTCGAGAAACCAGGGATGGATTTCATACTATAATTCTACATACATGAATCAATGACTAATGGACAGAGACGATCCGACGCAGCAAATTTGTATGAAGGCTTGATTATTTCCCAAGATCATGCGCAAAGGAGAAGCTCAGCCCTCGGAGGTTTCATTTAGACAACACAGCGAATTATCCGGCTTGGATATAAAGGTGCTTGATTTCGATGCTAGAAGGACAAACGTTGAGTATAGTGGCGATTGAAAAGAAGACGCGAGTGATGTCGAACGGCGCAGCTGAATAACCAGCACGGGCTATTTACTTCTCTTTGTCACGGCTACTTCCTAATAAAAGACAGAATTTGTGATTCAACTTGACAGTATCGGCCGAGAAGCGAAGTTGGCGGAAGAGTTTAGAAGAGATGATATTGGAATTGGGAGGAGATGCCTTTTATTCATCTTCCCAGTACGCCCTTGGATTTCGATAATTGTTCTTTTCGGCCTAGATGAACTTGTTAGTACCAATATCTGCGCAAAATGCAGCCGAAATTCACTGGAAGGGTTTCTACCAGTAATTAGTATATATTGCATAGTATCTATTGTTCGTAATTCTGAAGTAATTTGAAAGTGGACTTGGGTGGTTGGAAACTGGTCACGAAGGTTTCTTGGAATTGTCACAGCATTGAACGGCAAATAACTTCGACCAAAGTCCTTCTCGTTAGACCATCTCCAAAAATGTATACATGTAATCCAGATCAGGGTGTTGGAGAGAATTTTTGGAAGCGAAGGAGGTGGGTTTTCATCAGTAACGAGAATCGGAACAGGTGACTCTGTAATTTAATCCTCTCAAGCTTTTTAAGTATTACAGGCTTTCCGTTGAATATTAAGAAAAAGTGTCCATTATTCTTCCTCGACAATGTAGTAGCTGCAAGGGAGGCCGACACCAGTTCTTTCAATGATTAGATGATGTTTTCATACGACTCCTCACTAAAATTAGAAAATACAAGAACAGCGTCTTTGAAATTAAGCTGGTAGTTGTCCCTCTCACACAAAAACACATCGGTAACGTTAGCTTGCCGCGAGCATTTAGGCTTGTGTTGAATTTTCCTGAAGAAGCAAACCGAGAATGTTATTGAACTGCTATTTGTTGAGGAACGCATCAGAAAAATAAACAATTCCCTAGTACAACCTTCTTACGAAATGGCGATTGACGGATTCCAACTCCGAACAGATATCCTTTAATTCATTTTTTTCTATTCGGAGATCTTAAAAACTACTCGGCCTTTATTTTCACTCCAAGCTCTTGAATCAGCAAGAGTAATAGATAAAAGCTCGAAAATTTTCAAAATTTAACCTTCTAACATCTCGCTCTTGGAAATACGATAGCTAGACTTACCTAATATGAGAAGAGAAAGAAGCATGAGGATGTTATAATTGTTTGGCTATCTGGCCACGGAAGCGAGAGACGAGGTTTAAGGGCGTCTCTTTCTTCTCAAGACGAAAGCTTTACAAATTTTGATAGGAAGAAATCAAAAGTGTGCCTAATTTAATCAACAGATCGATAGAGACAAGTCTTTTGATATAATCGGCAGCGTCAACAGGAGGACATCTGAAGATAGCCAATTTGGCCTTTGGCATAAGCTTTATCAACGGCCGCCTTCTGAGCATGCCGAGGACCATACTCATAGAGGGTACGGCCTGTAAGTTGAAACATATTCTGGAGGTGACGATCGGCACCATGGTTGTCGGCCATCCTGATTGAGTCGACCCATTTTCCGAGACGCCATCTGCAGATCTTGAGGTCATAATCAGGAGAGAAACGGTAAGATCGCAAAGACCGGAGTTCTTTATCATCTTAATCCCTGGGCTCATAATTGTGAAAACCCGGCGCAGAGATAGAGGAGAGGAAATGGTTAGTAGCCAGGTCTTGCGCAGCAGCGATAGAGGCATTAAGGAAAGACGGGAATAGAGAATGGAATAAGAGGAAGGGCAATGGAGTCACCAGACGGGTTGAAACTGGGAAGTAACCAGGACGGTGGAAAAGTAACTAAGCGACTACCACCGGAAGCCGAAGACGCTTCCGGTCGCTCTCTGCTTAATGGCCGGAGAATTCTGAGGATTACCTATGCCAGAAAAGAAACTAGGAAAATGTAAATTATTTTGGCGGTTAATTGCCGATGGTTGAGCAAAGCCGTGTGGTAATTCCGACATGCCACAATTTCAATTGACAAATTAATACCTCCAGTTTTTCCAATAAATTATTACTGTTCTGTAAGGCCTCATTTCGCACGTGTCCAGTACATGTGTAATAGGTTGAGTGCAGTGCCACGTACAGTAGTTTTCTGTCAGTAACCTCGTTGAGGTTCATTTGATGCCAATTCGCATCCTACAGTACAGTACAGTACAGTAAATACGGCATGTAACGTGCCCCGGACCCGGTACCCAGGACAGGCGAGGCATCAGTGAATGGAACAACGGCCATCCTGATCTGCTTTGCAACTTCGAATGGACATTGTAACAGTACTGCACCAATGTAGTATAGTACAGAACTACCGTAGAAAAAGGCCCGAAGTCCCTTTGGTTGGTGGGCACTATCAGATATTTTCACTACTATAAGGGTCATAACCGCAGTCCCAGGGTTTCGTCGGTGAGGGCCTACTGTATACTCAAAAACTGGTAATATACAGCACGTTGCCAAATAGCGCTGCTATATTCACCATTATCAAGGTGCACTATTGTGGCTTGGACCCATAATTTTGTGATAATAGTTTTAGAGTAGTAAAATACAGTTTTTTCTAAACAAGTGCAGGCCAACTGTGAAGGCAGTATTCGTCGAATCTTGCACATCGAATTAAATTTGATACCTGTGATTTGTGATTCGGTGCTTTGTGTTTTCATAAATGCTCCATATTTTTAACCGTGAGTTACAATGCAGTAGGAACCAGTACAGATTGCGTGTGCAATCTTTGCAATCTGGATCTGTATTGTACTGAACAGTACAATACAGGACAGAACTGTGCAGTCCAGCAAGTTTACGATTGGAGCGTACTGTACTGCACTATACTTTGATTAAACTTACAGTACTTTCCACACCCTCTCCCTGGACCGTCGTGATGGGCGTAGAAACTATCTTCAAGGGAAAGAGGGGGGTTCATTTACTGTAATGGAAATGTTGTCAAAAACCCGCTGAGAGGCTGCCAAGGCAGTGTAATTTCATTCCACTCACTGTACTGCTGTATTTGGTTTGTCGAGGTTCTTCAAGCTCTGGATCCGCTGAGTCTCAAGATGTCGATTATCAGTCCCGCGTGTCCAGTGGACACAGTATGTGTAATGTGGCCATCGCAAATGGACAATAATCTCAAGAAAACAATATCGTACGGCGTACTGTACGCTCTGTCTACCATGTGCCTCAAGTGGCCTGGCACTTTACAGTTTTGCGCGGCTCCGTTGGTTGATATTCAACGATTAGGAGCAGTAAATTAAATTATAGATTCAACTTTCATTATGTATATATTAAACCTTAAATTTACGATATTGCTCGGTGGGTCGAGTGGGAAGGATTCTGAGAGGTACAAGTGGACTTGGGGTTCCTGGTTCAACCACATCATTGCAGCTCTTTGGCTTGAACTGCTTGAATGATTCACAATGCAATGGCGGGATTCGTTGTTGAAGCTGGAATAGGGCAGGCGCCAGCTTGAAGCTGCCAAGAGCAATTTGCCATAGCCTTGTGTGGTTGGGCTATGGGCGGACGACTGATGGAGTGATGTAGAACCTGCATTGTAGGTTGACAACCACCGACACTTGGATTGTACCGAGGGGGTTTTTCTCGAGAAGAATCTGCCAGCAGGAGGATAAATAGATTGTGTTTCTGGGATGCAATACGTTGTCAAGAACAAGTGTCTACCATTGACTGGATACATGTCACAAATCGTTTGAAGGCTGTCCAAATATCTCTTAGAGCTAATCCCTTGCATCTGCTGACGACGTTAGGCACCTTGAGATCCTTACAGGAGGCTTTACGAATGGGTTAAAGTGCGAATTTTACGGCTTTGGTCAGAATGGATCATACAATATATCTATTAGGATGCCTTTCTTTTCACAAATAAATTTGATGGACACATTGCATTTATGTAGGGGTGCATGTGGATGAAATATATACCCTTAATATCATGAAATTAAAGAAATATTAAATTAACACTGGACTCTCTCCGAGATAGTGTGCATTTTATATTCAAATTATTAGATAATGGAGAGATATCCCGTTGTAGATCCGAAATGTGAGTATCAAATGAAAAAAAAAGATCATAGTACAGTATCGGACATTCCTCCGAAGCCGAGCGTGATGGGCCCGCGGTGACGCTCTGGTCTTGAAATGACCCTCCAAATCGTTCTACCCACCAATATCCTAGAAATTCCAGTTTATTTCCGCACTTCAAGCTGCAGTTCACGTCGGGCGCGGTGAACGTCCCTTTTCACGCACATCCAAATCTTCCAATATAGAGCCCTTTCCGGCGATCCGCGGAGGCTGCCCGTCGTGTCACTTGTCACATATCCACAACTCAACACCGGCTGGACTTAACCACCACTTCCCTCCACTCTACACTCATCCCCGTTCACCTCTTCTATATTTCACCTGTTGTCTTCCCCCCTCCACATTTTATCCCTCAATTTGAGTTCCCCTCTCAACCGTTCTTGTTCGTCACACCTACAAAACCCGTGTCCACCGGCAACCAGTTGTTCGCTTCGCCTTTCTTCATCCTCTGGTCTCATTTTCAATCACAACATGTCAGAAGAGAACCCTCGTCTGTTCGTTGGAAACCTTTCGTGGGGAACTACCGATAAGTCTTTGCGTGAGGCCTTTGATGGCGACAACTCCGTCGTCGATGCCAAGGTCATCATCGACCGTTACAGTGGCCGCAGCAGAGGATTCGGCTTTGTTACTTTCACTTCTACCGAGGCCGCCCAATCGCCATGCAGAGGATGAATGGCGCCGAGGTGGATGGGCGTCCTGTCCGTGTGGACGTAGCGTCCTCGCAACGCCGTTAAGTGTCTCATGGGCACTAATCACAGTTATCCATCCTGGTAACTGTGTATCCGGTGTGGTTTCCGTTGCTCTTCTAGCTGCGTCGTGAACCATGCATGATGGGTTTGGCTATTTGGTTTCCTCGTTTGTTTTGTATCCGTCTTTGCAGCTAGACTGATATCAAGTTATACCATGTTGGTGTTGGAAAATGTTGGGTTCATGCCTTGTTTCGTCGATCTTGTTGCTCTGTCCGCTGATCTTGCTGATGATGATGAATGATGATGGCCTTGTCCGTTGTTCCCCTTTGTTGTTTGAGTTCCTGTCCCTTTATGGCTTACCTGAGCCGTTTTCTTCATTGCCTTCCTTGCGTGTCAAGTAGGAGATGGGGAAAGCTTTGCTCCGCTCTGGTTGCCGTTCTTTTTCTTCCGAGTCATCTGTTGTTTCTTGTCTGTTGCTTGTCCTCGTCCAGTCTTTGACAGACTTGTCCGGCCCTGGTCGGCGAGTCAAATGACGCATTGGAAAGTGGGCCTTAGGCCTCGAAATTTCTTGGCTATTGACTCACGGCCCTCTGCGGCTGAGTTCGTTGCTTGATTTTACTGTCCTGTCCGAAGAAAGCTACACTGTTCTGCAAATTGTCCATGATGTCTTCCTAGTTGTAGAGTGGATTCCCTCACAGGCTACTCTGTTTTAGAGTGCCGCTGTGGAGCGTTCTGCCGTGTAAGGATGTTATCGAGTTGTAGTAGAGCTGTAGTCTTGCGGCATTTCACTTTTACGCAACCTCGATGGCTCGAATGCGCAAGAGTACCTTTATGTAAACTGGGAAAAAGAATCTTCTAGTATAGTTGCGACCATCGGTCTTTACTCTTTGGCGCCAGATAATCTCCGGGTCTAATTTCCATCTTGCCAGTGGAGACATCAACCGCCCTGGCTGTAGACTTTCTTGCCGTGATGAATTTCTTCGCCTCAAAATCGCTAATGCAAACAGCAGTCGTTTCTTGCATCTGATTTCCTTTGAAGGTATGTACCCATCGCTTGAGCCGAAAATTACGTCTAGGTTTTTACACATCAGTGGGGCGCAGTCTGTAACGGTGAGATTGCCGTAGAAATGAAAATCCTCTTACCGTAGTTTCGAAGGCCAGTGAGAATGCAGAGATTTGCTCAGCCAAAGAAGAACAGAGGCTCGAGGTGGAATTCACGAAGAAATGGGATTTGTTCATATACATGACATGGATCAAGACTCAAGTTTCCATTTATATGTAGGACATCTACAGGAACATCTGCATGGCACTGAGTCTAAGCCCAAGGGGGGCACTGTTGAAACTCACGCGACCCCTAGCTCATGAACCATCAGTTCAACTTCTGCAGCAAATCTTTCGACTGGTGGCTCCCTGAAGTTCTTAGGTCCTTCGAAACCAAACTGCCCATTCCATCTTGCCACCCAAGAGCGTTTCAAAAAATAGCGTAGGTTTCGCATCTGAACGTATCCATGTTGCCGCTCACAAGGATGCAAGTTGTGTAAACCGGATCAGCCACCTCTCACTACCTGTAACTGAACAAATCTGGGCGTTCCGCAGAAATCACGCAAGTACTGCACAAACTTCAACCCTTCCCATATCTGCCGTTCCATCACTTTCGGATGGCTCTCATCCACCTCCATCCATACACTTCCCCTGTAACAACAAAAGAACTCGCCTCAGTTAACACTTCTTGAATGACATCCATACCGTCTTCTCCCCACATAAAGCAGCTTCATCCTCGTGATCTCTAACTTCTACTTGCAACCCTTCCATTTCCCTTCTGGGAATGTATGGAGGGTTTGACACTAACACGTCAAACTTTGTCCCGAAATCGACATCCGTTACTGTTCCTTGGACAATGCGACAGCGGTCCTCGAAGCCTAGAAGTCTGGCATTTTCTCTTGCCAGGTCGCAGGCCGTGGCGGAAGGATCAAGTCCGACGCCGGTCCATCCAGGACGCGCATGCAACAGGGCGAGAATAATGGCACCAGAGCCCACACCTACGTCAAGGATATTTGCTGTAGAAGGAAGGGATGGATCTTCAAGGACGAATTCAACGAGTTGTTCGGTCTCGGGGCGTGGAATTAGAACCGGAGGTCGTAGTTTTAGGTTGATATGATGGAAATCCCAGTTGCCGACGAGATACTGGACTGGGGTGCGGAGGTTTTGCCGTTGATTGCACAGGTAAAGGAAGTGGGCAAGTTGATCAGGAGGAGGTGATGGGGAAGGAGGGTAGGGCTGTTGTGGATTTGGAGTGGTGACAAACGCTGCTTGGGCCAGGTAACGGGCAGAGAGGGAGGGTTCTGGCGTGTTTGTAGCGGTAAAGATTTGTGTAGCTTGTTGAATGGCGCTCAGAATGGTGGGGGACGAGAGAAGGCCAGCCCACGGTGAGGGTGGAGATGACGGGCGTTGCGACGGGGAGGGGTGAGGGAGGAGAGACGGCGGATTGGCAGCTGTCGAGGATGTAGCCGCATGCCCTTGCAGGAGGGAGGATGAAGAAAGCAGAGACTGCCCATTGCACTTCACGCGTGAAAGGGAGGGATCAACGAACAAATTACAAGAGTGGTTCAGTTACATTGGTACCACCATATAGTGCTACCCCGTACAAGTACCTTTGTCTGGCACTATACGGAAAAGAGCACTAAAGAGTTCATAAATGTTGACAGTTGTCAATGAAAGCATTCTGTTTTAAGTAGTTACAGGTATACATTGCAAATCGCGCCAATTTTGTGCCAAGCGATTCTAGGGTAGCACTATACATTAGGTGGCACCATTCAACTACGCACTATATCGTGACCCCACCTGTATTGGATAGTTACTGTACAATAATACACGTTGCACAATAATACACGTTGCACAATAATACACGTTGTACAATAATACACGTACAGCACAGTACAGCTTAGTACCGTACTGTAAATACAGTAATTGTTGGAATAAAGGACAAACACACAGTGGCACGTGTCCCTTCCAACCGATATTTTACGTACCTCGCAGCCCACTGTACAGTAGAAACGAGATACAGCAATCAGAGCACGTAGAGCAAGCTAGAGGGCAAGACAAGAAAAAGATAAGTAAACGGTTACCCTTGAAGAAAAAATAGCAAACGGACGATGATGATCAATAGGGTACCGCATTCCAGGCATGACGACATAATAATCAGCACCGCGGAGCGCCGAGTTTCCGTAGACGTACACCCTTCTCCAGACCTATTCTTATTCCTTTTCTCGTGCAAAAGTTTAGTCCTACTTGGAAGTAGCAACGAGAAGTAGGCGTTTCAGACATTCTTTCACCTCAACGGAGCATAGTTTGAGAGGTATTGCAAACATTTGCGCACGAGAGATCAATGACTTGGGAGGCGAAGAACCCCGCACTTGATGCAATTATTGGTGGCTAGATTTTGTAGTCTCTGCGAGAAAACATTCATTACAGTATCCAGCAAGTTATCCTGGAGGTTAGAAAGGATTTTCTTATACCGTTCCTCAGTAGGCCTTCCGCGATTGACGGAGGGAGCACTGATAGCGATGATTTCATTTCACCCTGGGAGTCGGAACGCGAAATTTTGTCTGCATAATTCTCGTTGGAGTAGGGCGATAATGATAGTGGGTCAGATACAGTGTAAGGGTGAGTTCTGGCTACTTTGAATACAGGGATATGGAAGCCAGATTTGAAGGAACTTTCAATGTTGGAAAAAATCTGGGGAAGGCAAAGAGGCACACCGGGCCGCTCTTCTAGCTCAAAAGCTCAAATATTTTAAAAATAGGCCAAAGGACTCTGTTGAAGGAATATAAGGACATGGACGTGATAGTATGGGTTATTCATGCTCTCGAGCCATCTAACGTTATGGTCGTACCATTCTTTGAGTTCTCCGACTATAATCTGATACATTCAAGGACTATGTATTACTTTCAGGCAAAATTAAATCATTAAAAACTAAATCAACTACCTGTTTGAATAAAGGACCTTCAAGATCTTCATTTCCTCCCAGTCGTTTGCAGGGTTGACTAGGACGAAGAAGGATAGGATTACCCGCTTCTGTGCCAACTAACATCAGCTTAACATAGTGATAAAGCTAGAATACTGGTCGCTACCCAGGATGGAATATATACTTGACAAGTCATTGGTTGAAAATGCCTTCACGGCGCTGTATGTGTATACTGAGCATTAACAAGTGCGAGTGTCAGATTGTAGTGCAATTGGCACTCACACTGCACTGCCATCGGCAGAGCTGATTTTGGTGATCGTTTTTTGATCTGATTCACTGCTAATCAGCAGCCACTGTATTGTACACAAGGGTGATTTTCTTTTGTCGCCCACTATTACTTTTGGTACTGTATACCCACCCGATGGGGCTTGAGTGCTTGCAATCTGGACCAATCGGCCCCCAAATTGGACCTGATATTTTCGCAGGTGAAAGGTAACTATTGGGCCAAGTGTCGAATTTACTTATCTCTGACTTGGATCTCCCTAACTTGGCTGACCCTAACTTCACTCACCCCGCCGTCGTAGATAACACTAACCTAGTTAACTAGTATTTATACCTACCTGGCCACTAGGGCCCCAGATTAAACAGCCACCCCGGTGTTGGCTCTGAACTTGACTCCCAACTTCCGCCTTTGCAGAAAACTTACCAACGGCAACTTTGGCTATAGCCACGTTTATCCGCCCGGGTCCCCTTTCTATTTTTCCCCTCCCTATCCAATATTACAATACCCCTTTTGTTGTTTGTTTGTCATATTTACTCACGCTTGGCGCCCCGGGCTCCGGCGTCTATATACAAATAGGAACTTCAAGGTCGTCGCTGGTGACAACGTCCCTATCTCCAAAGGAGATATTCAGCACAGCTGACCCACTACTACCTCTTCTTTGTCCAGTGTTACATCCCTGGTTTATAAGATTCTTTGGAATCGATCCTTATCAAGGTTCTAGCATTCCGCGGACCACGGCCCGGCCTTACAACCCGGAGGACAAGTATACTGTCCAGCCGTCCAAGAAATCCCCCCGCTCTTCCAACCATATTTCTACTCGCCGTCGTGGAGCTGTGCTACTGCATCACAGGGTGTTTAAAGAGAAAGAGGGACGGCGAGCACCCTGTGGATCTTGGTGTGTGTGTGTTGGGTTTCTCATTGTCTGACGGTGTTCCGTTCCTAGACGGGAAGAACTGTGCACCGCGCATTGCACAACACAAATCTGATCTCCCAACCTAGAACTTACTGGATCAACTCCGAAGTCGAAGAAAGTTCTCAATAGTCTCACCTCTGGTAACTCTACTTCCAAGTGAGAGCCTCCTTCTTTCATCGTTGAGGATTAAAGACGCCCCTTTATCAACCGTTGTTAATTTCTCGGTTCCTAGTGGTCAAGCCGCCAGCGGCAGATAAGTAATATTTGTACTACGAACTGTAATGTCTTCCGTTGGATCTAGTCGCCCTCGTACGCGAGCGGACAATGCACCAAAAGGTGTAACTTCCTCAACAGTACCCCGTACGCAGACTCGTTCCAGGTCTGTGACCGGAGACATACCACCGGTCACGGAAGCACCCCCACAGGAGATTGACTCCCGCTGCCTGTAGCATTATGCTTCCCTCCGGGAGGAGATTTGCACATTGGTGCGCACGGGGATTGAACCCGTTAAAGGAGAGATAACTGCAATTCGGGAATCTCTGAAGACAAGTGAAGTCCGATTTGATGTTGACTTTCGTCAGCAAGGGGCTCGTCTAAACAGCATTAGTGACTTAAAGGCTGTTGTAGGAACCCTGCGGGATGAGGTTCCCACTTTGAGGCAGTATATTAACCGTCTTCTGGAAGACCTAGCCGTCGAAAAAGCTACGGGTATAGAGAGAGCCGAACGTATCAGCACCCGTCAAAGTCGTCTCGAGTCCGGGGCTGTACCGAGTACCCAAACCCTCGGTCTTCTCCCGGACCATGTGGTTCTCGGTATTACCGATATTAAAGGACCTCGTACTGATGACGACGAAGATGATGATAAGGATGGAGATCAACGACGTCGTGACCATTCGCGACGAGGAAGAAAAGCAAAGTCCTTAAACAAGAGCAGGGTCAAGAAGAACAATAGGAACTTAAATAAGGAATCGTCGTCGTCTGAATCTTGCTCGCTCGACGGAATTGAAGAACATGATTCTGAAGATGCTTCTACGGATTCCGATTTGGACCTTCCACTGAATGAGACTGGACGTCCGAAAGGAAGGTGTGAGAAGGCACCGGTCGCGAAGAAGTCCGAGAACGGCTCGTATCGAACAAATATCCAAACTGTATCGGCAACCTCTGGTAGATCCACCAGGACACGAATTAAGCTTCGGGAAGAACCCGGCCCTGGGTGGGTACGGTAGGTCTCGAAGAGTTACAGCCAACAAACTATTTGTACCGTAGGCTGCTATCCTATCGTACTTACCGCTTGAAGCGAACTTCCCAGTTACTTAATTCCTCTCAGACAGGGAAAGCTTAACGAAAGCCAGACGCATTGCGCAAAAGATTAAGAGGAAGTATTTTTTCTCTGGTGAAGACCCTATCCTGGTGCTGGCTTTCCTGGCACTGATGGGTAGGGAGTTCAATCTCCAAGGCATGACAGAATCTCAAGCCTTTCGGGTTCTCCTCGACTTCTTAACCGGAATTACAGAAAGGCAATTTCGCTCTGTCGCCGAAACAATTTCTCCGGAGCAGGGAGGTATCACGAGCTGGCCGGAAGCAGTCCAGTGGATGCTTGGATCCTTCGACACTGACGATGCTATACAAAATTTGGTACTCGCTATGCGAGATGTTCAGCAGCTACCCAACGAAGGCGAACGTGACTACTATTTGCGCCTTTCTGACTCCAGCAGCCGTTTTGGTAACGTTCATGACGCCCAAGAGCTTATTGCGATGTAAATCGACGGCCTGGACCGCCGAATCAAGGATTTGTCAGCCATTACCGACGCGCAAATAAGGCAGCTACCTTCATTCGAGTACGCCGAGATTCAAGGCATCTCCGTCAGAGCTTGCTCTCAAGCGCTCCGAAAGGTCTCTATCGAGTCCCGTCCGGTCAAAACTAGTACCAAAATTACGGCTTCTCGGCGGGATACGAAGTCCCCGTCAAAGACACGGACTGTTGCCCTGTTAGATTCTCCGTTCGCATCTCAAAATTCAACGATCGAGTATGATGCCGATGGAAATGACTACGAGGCCCACATACTTGACCAAGCTGGTGCTTCGGATATTCCAACTTGTACGACGGAGGAAGGACCTACTTCAATATCCAAAGAGCCCTCTTATGATCCCTCTCTCCTAGTCTAGGATCGAGGAAACACCCCTGCACCGCGAAGCGCATACGCAGACCGCCACACAAACTTCAACCGCCCAGGTTGGGGAGGGCTAACTTCGGCGCCATCACTGTCACGACGTACGAAAGAACAGCAGATAAGTCGCCATCATAGCCTCGTATGCCACACATGCTATGGCCGGGGACATATTTCCTCAGAATGCACTTAACCCTTGCGGGAACTTCCGTCTGTATTACGGAGCTATGAAGCTTTGACCCCTCGATAGAAGGCCATGGTACCGCAGACAAGCTATAACCGCGTCGCCCGGATGTTGAACTCGGAAGCCCAGCATCCCACTACGGAATCTAGGGATGTCGCTAAACCCCATGCTTCGGCGACGCCGATAGGTTTCATACCACAGGTTCCATCCCCGGCTGTCCCAGATAACCTTTCAAAAAAAGAGTAAAGGGAGCCTCCCATTGGGAAGAGATTTTCACCTTGGACACAGCTGCAAACCAATCTGGGGCCCCACGGTCCCGATCCCTTACTCACAGAATTGGTAGTACTTCATATACCGCCCGGATGCCGAAATGCAGCGGTTGGGAATCCCAAAAATTGTAAGTTCCGCTGGTCCAGATCACCTCTTCAAACTTGGGCGTCCATGGAGAAAGGTTAGGAGCATGAAGCACCCAGACAGAGTCATGGTCATGGCTCGACGCAATTACAAGTTGTATGCTGATATCGGCCTCCGACCAGGACTCATGCATCGGACGCTTGCGGTTTTGGACACGGAAGCAGGCCCTAACTTCGTCCGAAGCTCGGAACTCCCACCGGAAGCGATGAAGCGTCTATCTTATGGCCCGCTCCCGGACATCTGTTATGCAAATAAAATCCGTTGAGAACACTCGGGACCATTAAGTTACCCATCCGGTTGGGAAGATATCTTGCTCTGGTCACGTTCATCGTATGTGAGAAGCTTGCCGCACCAGTAATCTTAGGGACAGATTTCTTCGACCGTTTTGTGGAATCCTTTCGTCCCCAGGAGAAGCCCGTTGAGCTCGAAGGAGTAATTACGGTTCCAATAGTACGAAGGCCTTTAAAAATGGCACCAAGTAAGAGACCGCTACTAACGGAATTGGAACCACTCTTGAAGGACGGAACGGCATCGCCCAACACTAGGATGTCTACCCGGGTTACTATTCCGCCACAAAGTCAATCATTTGTACCGGTGACAACAGACCGCCACGGCCTGATAGTTGTATAGCCTGACTCAAGTCTTTACAACAAACTCGGATTGGCAGCTGCCAATGGTATTGCACAAGTGGAAGCCGGGGTCCCATTTCGGTTGTTAATCGCGAACTTCACCAAATCCCCTATATAATTCTCCATCGGTTGCAAATTGTTGCTCAAGCATTACCTCATCCATCAATAACAGTACCAAGCCAGCTAAGCTCGGAGAGGTACTCGGTATCACCGAAGAAAGATCCCCAGAGTATAGTCCTGCACCAATGCCTGGTGGACACCAGCGCCCTGTGCTTAAAGAAAACGAACACAAAACTCTGAATGGAGAAGCTTTATCACCAGAAGGGTCTAAAAAAGCAGTGGAAGACCTCGACTGGAGCCATATAGATCCAACGCTGGCCAGTAGATTCAAAGAAATGCTGAACAAGCACTCGAGTATGTGGGATGGTTCGCTGGGAGCAATCAATACTGTTGAACACCACATCGAATTAATTCACGGGACTCGCCCTATCGCTCAACCGCCTTACCGGGCTGGACCCAAGGCAACGGAATTAGAAGCAACCGAGGTACAGAGAATGTTAGAGGCAGGCGTAATTGAGCCCTCACAGTCATCATGGGCTGCTCCGGTGTTGTTAATTCCTAAGCCCGATGGGACGGTTTTGCGTTGATTTAGAAAACTGAACGCCGTAACAGTGAAGGACACTTACCCCTTACCAAGGATGTATGAATGCATTGACTCCTTGGGAGATGCATCAGTATTCACTACCCTTGATTGAAACTCTGGTTACTGGCAAGTTCAAGTGGCGAAAGAGGACAGAGACAAGACCGCCTTTGTATGTCACGCAGGATTATATCGCTATAGGCGAATGCCATTCGGATTATGCAACGCACCTGCTACCTGCGCGCACCCTCGACATTCTTCTTTCATCATACTGATGGCGCTCCTGTCTCGTGTACCTTGACGATGTCATCATTTTCTCCAAAAAACATGGAGGAGCACATCGACCATGTCGAAGAAATTCTGCTGGTGTTGCAACATGCTGGTGTATCCCTCAAGTTAAGGAAATGTAAATTTGGGTCAGATGAGGTCAAATACCTAGGAACATCATCAAGCCAGGAATACTGGAAATAGATTCTACCAGAGTAGCCGCACTCCGGCAGATGAAGCACCCGACAACGCTTACTGAGATTCGGAATTTTCTCGGTCTTTGTAATGTATACCGCCGCTTTATCAAGACTTTTCCAGCATCGCTGCCCACTTCAAAAGTTTTTGCGAAAAGGTGTGCCAACCAAGATAGAACCATTTGGTGCTACCGAAGAAGTCGCTTTCCGGACTCTTATCGCCAAATTTTTGTCACCCAAGGTATTGGCTTTGCCAAATGCGGAACTCCCTTATTCAATAGACACGGACGCTAGTCAATGTCAAGTAAGAGTCGCCCTCTTCCAAACGTACCCAACGGGGGAACGAAAACCCATTGGATTCTTCTCTAGATCACTCAAGGAAGCCGAGACACGTTATCCTGTCACAGAAAGAGAATACCTGGCCGTGGTTTGGGCGTTAGCGACATTGTTACCCTACCTAAATGGGGATCAATTCACCATCCATACGTATCATTCCTCACTGAGGTGGTTAATAAATGTCACTGATCCATCGGGTCGACTTATGCGCTTAAAGCCCCGAATTTTGGAATTCGATTTTGAAGTTATGTATAAAAGGAAAAGCAAATACACAAGCAGATGCAATGTCAAGACTTAGTACCATGGTGAAACTGTTGGAGATTTCGACGAGGAAGTACCGTGCTTTCTTGCAGAGGACTCCTCCGCTCTTGAGGAGGGGGAGGCCATGGGCTCGTCCGCAAAAATCGAATCGAAATACGAAAATAAAGCGGCGCAGTTCACAGAGTTTGATGAAATCGAGATTTATTTTGACACTGGGGATCAAGTACTATCTATTCAAAACGGAAGTGAAGAAGAAATTGAATGCATTTCTCCGGAGGAGCTCTCCAGGGAACAGTACAAAGACGAATCTCTGCCAGAAGATCCGTTCAAGAATAAATGCTGGGCACCAGCTCCCCTTCACAATGGACGCTCCCGGGCACGAAGGATACCTCTGCCGAACAGCATCGGACTACATTCAGGTCGTCGTACCCAACTCCCTTCAACAGAGGATTTTAACACTCAGTCATCATTCCAAGTTAGGCGCTCATCCAGGTGGCCGGATACTGTACGTTTCTCTGAAAATTCCTACTATTGGCCATCGATGTCGATGGATTGTTATGCCGTCGTCCGCTCGTGCCCAACTTGCGCGAAAAATAGAATCAAATTGCGAAAGTCTGTGAAGGAGCTAAAGCTCTTTGCACCAAGAGCCCCACGGGAGTTCGTAGTAATCAACATACTCGGCGAACTAATCCGTACCAACAGGGGAATCGCTTCTTGCTTGTGATCTCTGGTCGATATTCCAAGCTCGTACGAACCGTGACCCTCACAAAAATATCGGTCGCAGCAGTGGCCTCCGCCATTGTAACACACTGGGTTTTTTGTACGGTCCACCCATACATTTTTTTCCGAAAATGGTAGTCAGTTTGCGTCCAAGTTCTTTTTAAGCATATGCTAGATTCTAGGCATCAAGAACTTGTTCACTACCACATGCAATCCGCAGACAAATGGGCGGGCATAGCGTTTCAACCGCACAAGACTTGTAGCCCTTCGACCTTACGTGGCCGACTATCCGAAGGACCGGAATCTCTTCACGGACCACTAAAATTTGCTAATAACACGCAGATACACAGGAAAACAAACGTGGCCCCATTCGAACTCGTTTTGTGACGCGCAACCACTTCCTTAGCAATAAACGCAAAGCCAACCCCTGAAGAGAAGTCAGCAACAGTACAATACCACAACCGGTGGATGTCTTGCTTAAAAGGTCTTATATCAACGTGGATCTGTCCATAGAGAAGGATAAGGCCAGATACAAACGCAACTTTGACGCGCGATTACGAAAACCAGTCTATGAAATCCCGGTAGGATCATTCGTGTTCCTTAGGAGGGAGCCGGGGTCGAGCAAAGAACGTGGAAAGAAGTTGTCCCCGTTGCCACTGGCCCGCACCGAGTCCTCGAAGTTCGAAATGACACTATCGTAATCGAAAATGAAGTCTCTTACGAGAGGGTATCTCGCCATCGAGTAGAGCCTGCACCAATTCCCTGGGGATACGTTCGAAGCAAAGCACCGCAGGAAAAATGGACGCCTATGATGGAAAAACGCGAAACGAATCGTAACTCTGTTAGTGAGATGCCCATCATGTATAGCAACCCTGCATCCATCGTAACAAGAATCAACTCAAGTGGCATCCCCGAAGGTAGTTCATTGTCCAAAGGACTGCTTGACCTTCCATTGATTGAAATTCGAGAAGAAACAATAACTAACGCAGCACAAGAATCGCTCGAGGCTCAGGATTACAACATGAAGTTGGGGGTATGCAAAGAAACAATTCCTCCCTTAGGGGATAAAAGCGGAGATCAAGCGATGCCTTTGCCATCCTTTGCGGCCCACTCGCGAGAGAAAAGTACGCCTAACAAATACAAGCGATCTAAACAGAACGAAATTGACGACCGACTACCCCCATGGGACCCGTAATCGGTCAAGGGAATCCGAAGTTAGGTTGCAAAAGCCAGAAGCCCCGAGTCCGGAATATGTCATCGAGAACATTTTATCACACGGTCGAGCTGAAGACGAGGAGCTGTTGTTGCGCGTCCACTGGACCGGCTATCCAATCTCTGAGGCAGATTGGGAACCTGCATCCGCGCTTGCGAGGAGAAAGGTAATGCACTACTTCCGGAAAAATAAACTGCCCCGAGTTGGATAAAATCCACAAGATTATTCGGAATCTATCAATTATGTTCCAATCTTCAGAAGGGGATGAATTATAAGCCTAAAAGATAGAGTTCAACCGAGAATTCATTTTCTTCTGGCCAAAATGGACAGTAGCATAAGGAGGTTTGTCAGAGGACCCTCTAGTAGCAATTTCAAAAGGGATCACTGAAGTGAAACGGGAACTTCCCAAAAGTTTCGGCGCCTTGTTGAAAACTATGGATTTCAATTACCTACTATCGTTGGGGTTCGCCCATTTCGCTAATTATCCATCGATAGAGGGCAGTGTCGAGGAAGATCGACCCTTTCGCCGGTTGCTTGCCGCTCAACGTCCTCTACAAACGTTATCAAACTGAGACGCATCTCTCTCACTGACCACGGGAGAGGACGAACGGACGCTTCGAATACTTGAATGACGAAGTAATGAATTACCGCCCACGCTTCTGCTGCAAAGAACGTCCGATCTGAAGGTTGGACCTGGGAACCCCAGAGTACAGACAGACCTGCGGCATCCTCTCCATTGACTATTTTCTGGCGAGCATCGATAATAACACGTCGTAGTTTGCCTACCAACTGTAGTACACTGCCAGTCAAACTCTCCCCTGAAGGTGACAGGATGGAATCCAGAAATTTATTCACGCCATATATTGCCGTCTCATGATACTCAACCGGTCCGTATCTCCTACCTAAGGAAGGAACTGTAGCATCCACTATGATTGGCGCTTGTTCCATTTCTTGGAGTTCCTTACCTGCCGATTCTTCCTGCTTCAAACGCTTGGAGGGCGGCGAATCCTCCCCAGAAGAGAAGATAATGACCTCTGACACTTGCGATTGCCCCGCGAGAGGATCATTAGAAGGAACCTGCGAAGATTCCCTACGCGAACGAGTCTCTCCCCGCCTTTCTGTGAATTCAGGGTCCTGAGCTTACTTTCTGCCAGAAAGTTCTTGAAAAGAAGCCCTCTCTGGTCCTTTCTATTGGCTCATCTCGCCGAGTGAGGGAATTGATGTGGCTTGCTCGTGGTTAGGTTCTGCTCTGCGTGGCTTGTTATATGCGCTATAGCACAATGCGAGTTTGAGTCTCCTTGATTTATTGCTTTCTAGCGAAACACTAAAAGAATCAATAAAAATACTTCAAAGTAGCTTGGTCGTGCTACCCTCCTGGCGGGGTTTATTTGTAGCACTTTTCAGAGTATCACTCGTATCTCCTAAGCTGCCTACGCGTTATCGGTCATTGAAATTGCATAAGATATAGGCTGTTTTTGCAATTGGCTACCAGAAAATAATGTATGAAAATGAAGTACTTTACTCATTATGAAAAAGAACGTGGAACACGGTCACAACACCGAAAACCCGGCCAACCCTTCTAATTCGGTGAATTTTCATCCAACCACATCAAAGAATATGAACAATGGTTCGCGTCACCAAGGACTGCCTGCCCCCCACGAACTCCTCCAGTACAACTGAAGGAAGTTCTGAACCCCCTCTGTGCTCCGATAGAGCGAGAAGCGCAGGAGCGCAATCATCAGATATCGGAAGACGACCACCCGAGGGCCCTGAAATTTTTCCACTCTACTCATTGTCTCCGGATCTGAGTTCCATTTCGCAAGGGCATCCAGATTCAACCTCGGCATCTTCAGAGGCCTTGCCGGAGTCTCTTGCACGACTTCTTAGGTACTTGATGGAGGCGTGTTCTCGTCTCCTCCCCATCCTACGACAGTGTTCTGATTTTTATTTCGAAGGGTTTTCTGAACGCCCTTGATCTCCTCTCTCTGGCGCTTCTTTTCCGAGCTGAGCTTCTGATTCTCTGCTCTCCCTTGTTGCGCTCGGCTGTTTTTCCCGGCCTATAAATTTTCATCCGTTTCTTCTCTGCTTCGGCGACCTTTTTTGCAACTTCCTTAGCGCGCTTCCTGGAAGCATTTGCTTCCAACCCAGACTTCTTCGCCGCCTCTTGCAATCGCTTCTTCTCGGCTTTTGCTTCTTCCGCCGCCTTCTTCGCGGATTCTTTCTCCCTTTTTTCCTCCGCTTTTTCCTCCTTTGCCACCTTTCTGGCGTGGTCTAGTTTTTCTTTCTTTTTTTCTCTTTGCGACTCCTCTTCTCTTCGTTTTTCCTCCTACTGTTCTCGGGCAGCAATTACACCTGCATTTGTGAGGTATACTGCCGGAGTTCCGGCGTGAAATACGTTACGGTTGTCAACGTCGGTGCGGACATCACCCAACTACCTCAACATTGTACCCTCCACGGCTTTTTTAATCCTCGATTCCTTGTTGATTACGTTCGCAAAAAACTTGTACCTGTCCAAAGTGTTCTCGTACTCTCTTCGCAAAAACAGCTCGATTTCCCGCAAGTCTTTGCGCATACTTCTATTTGTCACCCGTGTCTGTCGCTGGATAAAATCATCAGCGAGGAGGTCAGTCAGAAAAGAAAAGTCCATCGGAAAGATCTTAGTGGCTTGGAATGAGTTCTCAATTACATCTTTTGTAATACCTTTGTAACCGGCGACACCAAGCATCAGCTTGAGGCGCATGTCGGAAAAGTCGGCGAATTACTTCTTGAGAATCCAATCCCCGGTTTTACGCAGCGTCGCCTTGAACGTCTTATTGATCTGATTGTCACAAGGCTGAAGAAAGTGAGAGGTGTTGGCGGGAGCCTGCACTATTTCAATACCGCACTCAGAACTTCTATTCAGCCATTCAAAGCCATTTCGGGAACTGTGATCATTGAGGAGGAATAGAATGCTATTGCGCTCGTTGACGAAATTGCGGACGTGTTTTTGTATGTGCTCAACCACGAAGTATGTAATATTTTTCTGCATACTGCCATTCGGGGAGGGCAAAAGAGAAGAACCAGACGGCATCCAGTCATCCTTTGAAAGCCAGTGGGGACTCCGTTTTTATCCTTAATTGTGCATTCCGATAGAGGATGAAACCATCTAGCCATTTGGTTGACCATGCCAAACACGAAGAATGGGGGTAACTTGTCGCCTGCAGCATTGGCGAATACAACTGCAATGGGTTTTTTCCTCCGGTTTTCTCAACACCTTTGAAACTGCAATGGTGCGAGTTCAATCCACCGAAAACCTTAACGGTCTCGCCGATTTCAACAGAGACATCAGTTTCATCCATGTTCCAAACCCTTTTTGGGTCCGCGAGAATACCTGGGTTAGCTGCTTCCCCCTGCTGGAGGGCCTTTCGGTAGGATTCAAGATGATCATGGTTTTTCGCTCAAATCTTTGCCCATTCCTTTACTTCATTTTCCCTCAAAGTCAATGTTCTATTACGCGCACGGAAAGAACGAACCCAATCATCAGGAGGAAGATCTCTTTTGAAGGGTTTTACCTACATCCTTGCAACATGAGCCGAAATGTTCTTTAAGTCATCAAAAGTAGCAGCGAAACCACGCTCGGCAACCTTGATCGGTTGGTGTGCAATTATATTCTCTTCGAACTCAGTCAACGCCGGCGGGGCTCCGGCGCTTCTATGCATTGAATCGACGACAATTTGCTTTAGTGCTCCATCACCGTTTCCTCTAACCTTCAGCATAAGCTTCTTTAGGCGATTGATGGTTTCCATTGACATTCCGGAGGTCCTAACGGCTTGGCGGAATTCGATGCCTTCATTTAACATTTGCAGAGCGTTAAACCGCGCCTTGCAAATTGCGTCGCGATGAAGCTTGCGTTGTTTCGCGCTCTGCGTTTGGCGACGCATTGCCTTGCCCATGACATGCAAGTTTACTGTGACACTGTGGAGATGAGAAGTAGTTCGGAGAAGGGTACAGGGTGGTAGGGCATGATGGGCTGGAAGGACGACTCTAGGGACAATGGAACTTCTCAAGGAAATAAATGGGCGGGAAAGTTTACAGCTTTCTATATTTGAAGCTCAACTATTGTTCATGACCCGCACAGATGGCGGTGGTGTGGCATGGCCAGACCATTTGCAGACTGTTTGTATTGGTCTGTTGGTTTTTCGCGGGAGAGGGATTCTGTGCACCAAATTACACTGGTGCACCGAATTATTCCCGCCAGGATGGTAGTCTACAGTAGCATAGTAAAACCGTATAATTTTCACCCTTCAGCAAATCTGTGCAGCAGTGGAGTTCTTGCCAAACATTACAGCTCGATTTAAAGTTTGAATAATTAACGGAATGTATAAAATAACACCTGGTACGAAGATATTCAAATCTTGAGTACAAAGCAAAAAAACTTGAATTCCCTGCAAACCCTGCTGGTTGTGCTGGCATAGTATTTTCACCAAATAGACACAGAGACCTAACGAGATTTATTCAGGACTCGATCGATCCAACTATTGTATTTTTCTTTATTGATAGGGTATTTTGAGCGTCTTGAAACAAGCAGAACAGGATCCTGTTCCAATCGGCGGTGTCTTCATTCGGTCAGTGCACGTCCTCGTAAGCGGGGGTATCCTGTACTCATCAAACCCTCCAGATCTACAGCTCTGCCCTCTTCCTCTAAGAACGTACTAGTCATACTCAACCATGGCTTCTCGCGTCCTTTCTCGTGTAGCCCATCGTGTCACCCCCACCGTAACCCGTCGTCTTACCACCACCACACCACGGGCTCCCTCTCAAAAACTCCGCCCCGCTTCCAATTCTTCTTCGACCGTTCACCATTCACTTTTTCCCGCCGCTGCAATTCTTACCACCACGTTCACTGGCGCAGTGGCCTACGCCGCTGCTCCCACAGATTCCTCCCCAACAAAGGAAGAGATCGCCGCGGTGTCGGCAGCAATTCATGATCTGTTGGATGAAGAAGATGACTTGGGGCCTACCCTTATCCGCCTCGCTTGGCATGCCAGCGGAACTTATGATAAGAATTCGGACACGGGAGGAAGTGACGGCGCAACGATGAGATTCAAGCCGGAGAGTGATCATGGGGCGAATGCAGGCTTGCATGTCGCGAGGGATGCATTGGAGCCTGTCAAAAACCTCTTCCCGGGTATATCGTAAGTTGAATCTATGCGTCCTTGCGGGCAGTTTTTTTGCTGCGGTGAACGCGTATTGACAAATGGTAAGTCTGTGTAACTACGAAAGCTGGAAAGGAGAGATGCTGACTTGATCTTTTGTGGCGTATCATGTGCACTTGTGACTCTGATCTGGTATCTGTGCGCTACTATGCTTGCTTTTGATGCGGTAGGTATGCGGATTTGTGGACGGTAAGTTAGCAGAAATTGGTCGCTTGTTGGGGCGTGTAACGCAGTTGGCTTTACATTGAGATCGAGGATGATCCGACTAACATGTTGCTGCAATGAACTGGGCGTATCGCGTAATGATGTAGCTTGCCGGTGCCGTGGCGATTGAGCATATGGGAGGACCGACGATAGTATGGAGGCCGGGTCGCCGCGACGCAGCAGACAGCACCGCATGCCCTCCGGAAGGTCGTTTACCGGACCCTGATAAAGGTAAAGTGGGGGCGACGATCCGGCATGTCCGGGAGATATTTACGCGTCAGGGATTTAACGATCGTGAAATGGTGGCATTGATTGGGGCACATGCGCTAGGCCGGTGTCACACAGATCGCAGCGGGTATTCTGGGCCTTGGACACGGGCTCCGACGACTTTCTCGAATCTGTACTTTAAGGAGCTATTGGAAAATACGTGGACTTTGAAGCAGTGGGACGGACCGGACCAGTTTGAGGATCCAACCGGGGACTTGATGATGTTGCCGGCTGATATGGCCCTGTTGTGGGATAAGGATTTTCGAAAGTATGTAGTGGAGTTTGCAAAGGATGAGGATTCATTCTTCAAGGCATTTGCGGTTGCATTTCAGAAATTGGAGGAGAATGGAGTGAAGGCGTTTCAGGGCACAGGTACTGGGAAGCCTTGGTATCAATTCTGGTGAGAAGGATAACCCTGAATTCATGACTGGTAATTTTTGGTATTTTGGTCAGAAAGCTTTGTCGAGAGAGTTACTGACACATCGTGTCTAGTTGGTCAAAATTCTGCGGATGCGGGGTTGATGATCAGCGATTGAGTAAAAGTAATTCCCTCAGTGGTGATCCGGTTAATAGCCAGCAGACTGAGCAATGCGTGAAGCGCAGTCACTGCGCTACAGTTTTAACCGTAATGATCCGACTGCAGATTCCCGGTCTCGTGTAAATCCATAAACCGGCTAGAGCAGAGCTCGAGTGATATGGCTTTCATCGAGAAATGATTCCAGAAAGACAGTCAATCTTGTCGACATTGTAAAATACAATGCATCTTACGAGGTGGAGGCGGATTGAACAAGGACGAGCGCCCTGATTGGCATTCTCCTTAGTTTTTCCTCCAAAAAAGTTTCAATACAATTACTGTATATGTTGTTACAATGTACATGGGTCGGTCAAAAGTGGGAGCCGGCTGGGGGGGCAGTCCAGTTCCCCCCTCTGTAATCCAGGGGCGTGGTACGATGATCAATTTTGATTGTGAACCAGCAGCCAGTCAAACGGGTTCAAACCACTGTAAGAGGGGTGCAATTTTTTCTGGTTAACATGAGAGAGAAAGAGAGAAAAAGACCTCCTATTTCAGTCCAGGAAACGACCATGTACCGCACAACACAGTACTGTACAGTATGAGCCCCGTCTAGAATTAGGTTGTGGGGTATGTGCGGAGGATTCGGTGATTCTACGTGACGGCAGTATATTGTACAACAAACGCCTGGAGACGTGTTGTGCCGATTCGGCGCATTCGGCGCAACACAATGATGTGCCTTCAGATTCCGGTACTGAGGGAGGGCGTGCTACCCTTGACAACCAGATGTAAAGTTGCCAAGGTCATGTAGATATCCACCTTCGGCACGACACGGTATCGCGCAACGTTCCTCTTTGCGCCGTTCGGCCTGGGTCAGTGCGGAGAGACTTCCATCTACCTGCTTGCGATATGGCACGGAGTGAGGGCTGACAATGGTCACATCTAATCCCCTTCCTACGGGCGCAAGTAAAAGTTGATCGATGAAGAGGTCCATTGCGCGCTTTTTGGCTGGGCTGTTGTAGAGGTCAGCGGCAAAGACCCGCTCCCGAAATACGGTGAGGGAAATGGCCGAGGCTTAAAGTTCGTGGTATAGCATTTCCCGAAGACGGTTGTGGCGGCGCTCTGCACGCACACCACCTTTTGCAGGTTGTTGCGTGATGGCCCATGGTGTCGAGGAGAGGGGGAACAGTACAGTATAGTTACCTTCCAAGGCAACCAGGGCAACGCTGGAGGTCGCAGAATAATTGGTTGCCTAATCGAAGGTCGACCGTCGTGCGCCATATCTCCCCGGAGGTGTATAGGTCCGTGGAAGGCAGTGAGAGTGTTTAGAAGGGGTCGGAAGCCATGGATAGGGCAGAAGAGGCCAAACGAGAAAAAAAGGTGCGAAGAAAAGGCGGTAGGGACCGCTGAGTTTGGCAGGGAGAGGCAGGAGAGGTGGAAGTTATGGGAGATCTAGTCCTGGAGGGAACGGGCGGCGTTGTGGTCGAGGTGGTGGGAGCGTGATGAGAGTGCCTCTAGTCATAGTTTTGCAGGGAGGTGTAAACTGATTGCCAGGGTGTCGTATGATGGGGCTAGAACCCTGGCGACATGCGCGGGGTTGGTGCAGAAGTCGTCGAATGAGGGCCATGTTTGTATCGTTTGAGTCGGTGTAAGCGATGACGTCGATGGGAGGGCAGGGAGTGAGGCCGAGGCCACTATGTCGGAAAGGCAGCCTGGCCTTGAGCCATGCGATGTCGGACATCTTCCGGTGAACTTGCTCAAAAACACTTCGCAACTCCTTGTCCAGAGCGTTGTCAAGTAGTGAAGTAATGTTCGACGGGGTTGAGCGGAACAAGTGCATAATCAGACAAGAGGAGGCACAGAACCGGAGAATATGATAAGAGATCTGGGGCTCTTTCATAGAGGAGAGGGATGTCCAAAGTGACTCCGCCCTCTGAAGGGCTTTGAGGGCCAAGGAAGTCCATGCAGCCGGGTGCCGATCGAGCTACCAAGAACTGTTATAGCGTTCGAAGAGAGGACGTCGCATGGCAGGTCATGTAAGAAGGGTGAGGTGAGAGAGAGGACCACCAGGCCAATGTTTGGTGGGGATTGAGGTTAATTTGCCGAGGTTCGGGCCGATCAAGCGCATATAATGGGGAACAGGCCGGGCTTGTGGGATGGGAACAATGAGGGTCCCATCACACGCGTACCATGTGTGAAGAGGAAGGGCGGGGAAATTGAATGCCAGGCCTTGCACAAGAGAGTGGAGGGCCATAGCAAAGGGCAACATGCTGAGAGGTCGCTCTCTTGCGTGCCAGTTCGACTCCATATGAGATAACGGCCGAAGCAAGGCGGGAAGGAGCCCCGTTGAGGAAGTGAACCCAACATGCGGCTGCAGGGATGCGGCGGATAGCCTGAAAGATTTTCGGAACCTCAATGGAGGTAAAGGAGTTTCGGGCTTCAACCTGAATGAGGACGTAGGCGGTGTCATTGTTCTGCAGATCGCAGATGCGAGCCCGAGCGGCATGCACGATGGCTTCCGTAGCACACGGCACGCTTACGCAGAGTTGATAAGGCTGGAGATAGTTGGACATCTCTTGATCATTCCGAATTCGTTTCATTGTCAGGCGCTCAACAAGTCGAAGGATGGCAAGGCCAATGCCCATCGGGCGGAGGGTGCGACCGGCTTCATCTTTCGGCAGACCAAAGAGGGTAGCACTAGCGAAGTACTTGCTAGTCTCAGTGGGGCAATTGTCGTTGACCAGGGTGTTGATGAAAGCGGTGAACCACTTGAGGACCAAATTCGAGGGCTCAGCGCCGCCGGGGGCATGTGCTAGAACTTTGAGTATGGAGGGGCGAAGTCCATCCGGACCAGGACTGCTGTGGTAAGGGAGTTGTCGCAGCTTTTCGCGAAGTTCAGCCTCGGTGGACTTGTACGGCGGGGGCAAGGCGCCTCTGTCGGTTCGGTTGACGGAGTGGGAAGGAGTGGAATGGAGGGAGCGGTGCGTGTCTGCATTTGCCACGGTGGGCGGGACCGGTCGGGCCGCAGCAGTGAGGGCATGGGAGGTTTTGTGCGGGGACCCGTTGAGCAACGCCCGTTTACACCGGTCTTATGGGGAGCGAGTAGAAACTGCTTTTCGATGGAGAACTGCGCCGAAGGCGTCAGTAGCTTCAAGGAGACAGGACCACTGCCCCCGTTATGCTGGATAGATCCTTTGCTTAAAATAGGCAACCAGGCTGGGGCGATGACAGATTCGGGGTTCCCCTCGGCCATTGTTGTGTGGAACGAATTTTGCGAGAGCCGTGAGCCTGTGGAGGCGGTCAGTGCACGCCTGTGTAGAGCGGGTCTTAACGAAGCGCTTGCAGAGACTGGCCACCTGGGAATGGAAAGGAAGTCGAAGGGCGTCTGGCAGATAGGTCAGGGTGGGAACGGGGAGAGCAAAGACAATGGAGGGGGTGGCATCGTTGGGTAGGTTCAGTGAGTGGGGCGACCTTCATTCCGAGGTGGAAGGGGCTGGGGCAAGGCCTCGGGGTTGGCGGATAGCGAGCTGTAATGTCCGAGATGGGGAACCGCAGCACGTTGGTAAAGTATTGCCTGGGCCACCAAGCACAGGAGGGGTTGGAGAGGCAGGCGACTACGGCTTGGAGGGTGGGTAGGAGGTACTGGGCAGCAGCAAGGGAATGGCAGTGAGAGATGATTGGGGAGGGGGGAGACAAGGTGATGGGAGGAACGGAGGATAGCGAGTGGCCGCGGAAGGCGTCCTACGCGGATTGCGTGTGTTGGAGAGTCGGCGGCGGCACAGACTAAGTTCGCATGGGGATCACCTGTGGGAACGACGGTGATAGAGCCGGGGACGCCCCCGGTGGTCAGGGCGTCGCGAAGAAACAAGGCGTTGCGGAGTGGGCGCTGGTTGCGAGGGGTGGAGACAAAAGCAAATTCTTTTGGCCCGTTGTTGACGAGCAGGTTGGGGGGTATGCACCTTTGCCAACTTGGGGTGGATCGAAGAAGCGGTTGGGTGGATGGCTATATTGCGGCATACCACTGGGAGGCGGGTGGGCGGAGACTTCGACCGGGGCAGGCGAAGAGCGGCGACGAGGTACGGCGAGGGTGCTCTGTCCGTAGTGGCAGGCGCCGTGGCGGAGGTGGGAGAGTCAGAGGCGATCAGGGCAATTGCGGACGTGGGGTGCCACGAAGGAAGCCAAATGGCAGCGGAGAGGACTCGGTTCTGGACTTCGCAGGTGAAGAGCATGGGGTCAAATTTAGCCCCATGCACGCTGCTGCGAAAGACTTTTCCACTGAAGGCATCGACCTCCTCGGCGCCCCGATTGGAACGCCCCAATTCATGGAAAACTTTCTCAATGAGAAAATCAGCGGCTGTAAGAACACTTTATCGCTGATCGACGGTATCGGAGACGCTCGCACCCGTTTCATCTTCACCGAGTATGTGCCTCGGCATGGAAGCTTCAACATGTGGTGAAGCTAACGCCGCCGGATGTGTCCACTGCCATTGCAATGAGATTTGATGAAGAACAGTTGGAATTCTACTCGCGCTCCAATAATGTGCCGATGACCGGTGCAGTTCGACAGCAGGTATCCTTACCTTTGCGATATGGCGGCCATGGCTTCACACCTGTTGCGACGCTCAATATCGCAGCGTATGCGGCGAGAATTATTGAAGCCGAGCAACTGCGATGCCCTGACGAGCCCGATGCGTTAGAACATCGTGAGTATAAGTACGCGGAAGCGGATGGACACCTTCGGGACTTTGTACGACAGCTCCAAGCATCCTTTCCGAACGAACAAGGCAGTCTTCCAGAAGCACTGACAGCGGCCAGCCTTGCTGCCAAGCCCGATAATCCACACAACGTTCTATATCGAGCCTGGTGCGAGTCGGCAGCAAAGTCCTTCTGGAAGGATGATGAATGGGCGAGATTCCCCAACCCCGCAACGCACTCGGAAGAAGATATTCGGCGAAGGATTCGCCGCCAAGCATACATGGGGACGCCTGCAGCAGCGTTCCTGACTGCGCATCCGTCTGCGGTCAACCGAACGTACGACGAGATGTGGACAGTAATGCCCCGTCGCCATCTGGGAGTGCCCGTATTTGATGACACTGCTCCGCTGCGGTGCGCGGAGTGCCACAGGCCCATGGACGCTCTAGGAGACCATGCAGCAGACTTATGCAACAAAGGCCTCGGATGGACCAACCGTCACACAGCGGTGGTAACGATACTTGGCCGAGAGCTGTTAAAGGCAGCAGGAGTCAGCGTTCAATACGAAGTGAAGTACCTACTTCCTGGACTGAACGCGCGACCCGCGGACATTCTGGTGTACCCAAGGTCTGATGCAAAAAACACCCAGTCCCCTCTCCGGTGGCGTATGACGTGACTGTATCATCCCCGTTCCAAGAGAGCTATAAGTCAATGGCAGCACGAGAAGCGCGAGCTGTTGCAAACGCAGCAGGAAAGCGGAAGAAGAGAGACTTAGCTACGAAAGTGGCAGCGATTCCAGGCGAGGCAATGCCGGGACGATCAAGGCTAGGATGGGATTTTGTACCACTAGCCTTCGACTCGTTAGGAACACCCTCTTTAGAAACATCCAAGGTTATAGAGACATACGCGGCAGCAGTAGCGTCTCGTAGCGGATGCTCGACTGGGGAGTGAAGACTCGCCTGTATCAGAAGCTTAGCTACTCAATCTGGTCAACATGTGCAGCATCCGTAATTTGTCGCGCGCAGCAACACGCAGAGCTTAGTCTCCAAATTCCAACTTAATTTTAAGTACTTTGCAACGTTGCACATTTGGACTGTACACCAATGATAAAAGACGAACATACAAGCGTTAACTTGCGTGAACTTGCGTGCATCATGCCGTCGAGCGTGATCTTCGCGCAGCGCCTCGTGATCATTCACGAATTGCCTTGGTAATGTCACTCTAAACCTCACGCAGTGCATCCAATGAGCGTGCATCACACACGGCCGCCGATCATCATGCAGTGCGGGAGGATCACGCTCCTGCTCTCTCTCCCTCTTTGGCCTTCTTCGTCACTTCCCTCCTCATTTCTTACCAGTGGATCGCCCCTACTCAGCACGAGCATCTGCTGACGGCTGAGAGACGTAATTATAGTTTCGTCTAATGCCGCTGTGCTTTGCATGTTTGAGCCGTTGCCCGTGAAGACCGCTAACGATGATGGCACACAGATAAGTACCCGTCCTGATCCGACCTTGAGAGGCGACTTCAACCTCATTGAGGGTGACTCAACGCCGTTTGACACTTCGTACCCAGCGGGGCCGGCATACGTGCCTCATGAACCTTTAGCTTCACCCTGGTCTCCCCCTTTCTAAACGTAATCACCCTCAGAGCGCCCGACCGAACGGGGACGATATGATTGAGTGCGTCGCCAGCTGTGCTTCAACGCGCCATCTGACAGCGAAAGGGCTTGTAAATGAGCCGGAGGAACTTAGCGCATCTGACTATTCGTACACACCATCTACAGGTCCTAAAGCTGATGAAAAGGATATGATGGAGGTAGTTCGGGTTCAGACTCAAACTTGAGAATACTCCTTTTCTGCCGATGACGACGCCGAATCCAAGTTACTTTTCGGTGATATAGGAACACCAAACCACTCCGTTCTTCGCGTTTGCACCCCTGCTACCAAAATGGAGGTAAGGTCGGATCAGGATAGGTACTTGGCTGTGTGTACCATTCTTAGCGGTCTCCACGGGCGACGGCTCAAACATTCAAAGCATAGCAGTATTAGACGAAACCATAATGAAGTCTCTCAGCCGTCGGTAGATGCGCGTGCTCAGTAGGGGCGATCCAATGGTAAAAAATGAGGATGGAAGTGACGAAGAAGGTGAAGAGGAAGAGAGAATAGGAGATTAATATTCCCACACTGTGCGCTGATCGGGCCGTGCGTGGTGCACTCTCACTGGATGCACTGCGTGAGGTTTAGAGTACCAAGGCAATTCGTGAATAATTACGAGGTGCCGCGTTAAGATCACGCACGGCGGCGTGATGCACGCAAGTTCAAGCTTTCCCACCGTTATCGAAATTAATCATGCAGCGTGCATGGAGTTAGGGGATAGAAAGGCCACGAGGCTTGGACCAAATTCTAGTTGATTTGGAGAAATGCGTTTTTGCCCCGTTTTGGGTAGGGTCGTAAAGGTAAGCACACGTGCGCATAGGTGTGAATAAGAGCACCACACACATGAAAACACGGCCCGTACCTCCTGCCCGTTACTTTATGCACCTCTTCCCTCCCCCCACCTAAAAGTCATTATCTGACCCGAATGACCTTGGAGGAAACGGCAGTCTTGGGCATTGCATTGCTTTTATCAACATAATGGACTCCATTTTTCCTTTCCTGTCATTTTGACCGACTTTATAGGTAACCCAAAGAAAATGTGAAAAGCATAAGTAAATAATGACGTACTAGAAGGTCGCTAACTTCAGAAAAATCATTACAGTTTTATCGTTATAATGTTAATGATCTTTTCGTCAAAGAGATGCTCTCTATGAAAAATTTATCGTTATTTATAATCAAATTCTACTAATCGTTTGATTGGAGTAGCTTTATTCTATACCAGAGTCCTACGCGTGTCATCTAAGCAATTGATGAGTGGCTAATGAAAACATTTGACCGAAGAACGATGAAGAACATTGTTCGAGTTCTGGAAAGCCGAGGGAACGAGTTTCTTCCCCAAATAACCAAAAATGAAAAAGGAAAAGTGGGAGGAGAGAAAAAAGGAGTGAAGGACCGAAAAGAGAGATGAGAGAGGAGAAGGTGGTGAGGAACTTTTCTCAGGCAGAAAATGGGGGTCGACCGTGGCTTGTATGGGCCTCGAGGCAAGTCAGCTCGTGCTTCTGGATGATCGAAGGAATTTTCTCGAAGCTATATAGACGACGGTAAGAATCTAACTCAAAATGTGCTTGATCTGATCTGAAATCGATCAGCTCAAACGTACAGCACTGTACAGTGCATAAACGTAACGTTCAAGTCCTAGATTTGACAGTAAACTACAGTAATGCCTGAATGCCTACTTGCGTACTGTAAACTGTCAGCAAACGTAACACTAACACTCCCCCTTAAACTATAACTGACCACAATAGCGCTTCCTCCATCTGAAAACAATGCAGCAATAATTTGAAAAACTTGGAGGAACAATGCCTAACGCAGTTCGATGCTTCAGAAACTTGACTCGCCAAAATGTCAGAGACTTGTTCATCGAGCCGACAATGCGAGAACTAGATATTTTTTACAGCTACTGTTGATGTCGGTCGTTGTGTTGCCTCTGTTTACTCGCGCGCATCCGACGCTTCGCCTACATATATGCAAGCGCCGAAATGCATGTGGCCAAAAGCGGGCGCATTTAGAAAACAAATGAATTTCAGCAGTTTAGTCTAAAAATATAGATATAACTCGTACAGTAAAGTATTGTACTGTACGAGTTATCAAATATTTAAATACAATTTAGAATACAACGTTTGTCCCCATCAGCTACAGCCTCCCGAACAATGGGATAGAGAATTTCAATTTACTTGTTTCGATCATTGACAGACTGATTTTTGGCAGAGCTGATCAAACCGTAGTTGTCAACGAGGATCGAAATCGGAGTCGGACTATTCGCACCTATTATATCACAGAGGAGATTGGACAAACAGATAGCCTCCTTAGAAGCAGTTCAAAGCGAAATGTACTCCGCTTCACAGGAAGATAGAGCTGCACATCCGTGCTTTTTGGAGCGCCACGAAATGGAACCTCCGGACACCATAAAGAAAAAAATGGCTGTAGATTTTCGTATTGAGCGACAGCCAGCCCAATCGGATTCGCTTTATCCTAGGACTGCTGGAGCGGATGAGGTTTTATAGGTAGTTACAACATCGATGGTTCCTTGGAGATAGCGGTACATTCGCTTCACTAATTTCCAGTATCTCAAGAGAGGCTTTTCACAGTACTGTAAAAGCTTTCCAACTGCAAAACCGATATCAGGGAGAATAAATATAATAATATACCCTATAATTACAAATGCAGAATGATATGGTTTCGATGACGGAAGTTCCTTGTCTTCTACGTCGTTCGTGCCTTTATCCGTGAGAACCATATGAGTTCCGGCAGGTTTTGAGTCTTTCATATTGAATCTCTCAAGAATCTTCTTGGTGTACGATGCTTGAGAGAAGTGCAATTATCTTTCTGTACTGTGACACACACTTTGGATCCCCAGCAATTTCCTGACGGGGCCGAGATCCTTCATCTTGGACCGGCTTTTCAACACTTTTTTTGACGTTTTCTAGATCGCCGCAATCGTTCCCTGCAATCAAAAGGTCACCAATGTGCAAATTAATTATGGAGACTGAGGAGAAATTCTTAGAGACGTAAAGACAAGGTTCACGTAGTTTTCTCGTATAGTGTAGCCCTATTGTTAGCAACTGATGAATTTTTGGCATACCATTGGCGCGGAGCCTGTTTGAGCCCGTATAGGGCCTTCTGAAGCCTACGTACTAGTTTAGGCCATCTGAAGTCGCAAAAAGCGGATAAGGCTTCCAGAAATATTTCTTCTTCCATGTCTCCATTGAGAAAGGCGGTCACAACACCCATTTGGTCATATTCAAGGTCAAAGAAGTTTGTCAAGCAGAAGAAAAAACGTTGTGTAGAAAGAGGTACGGCGGCAGCATAAATTTCATTGTACTGGAGACGTGGAACTTGTCGAAACCCTTTTGCGACTATTTATACTTTCGGAACGAAGTCCGGTTTCATACGGAAGACCTATCGGCAAGGAAATGCATATTTGGCTTCCGCAGAACAGGCTCGAATATTCCATTTTTTCTCATGGATACTTCTTCCTTCTTAATTCAATGCATCCAAAAATCAATGTTTTCAGAAGAGGTAGCTTCCTTGTAAGATGAAGCAATACTATATAGAACTTGAGCGGTCATTACAGTGAGCGGTACGCCATCATTGCTTTTGGAAAGCCACCAGCGGCCAGTCTTCTTTGCAATTCGAGATGATCGACGAGAAGAATTTTCAGGAGCGTAATGATCATGTAGAATTGGGTTGTCATTTCCACATGCAGTAGATGAGTCCGGATTTTGACGAATCTCTGAAGGTAAATATTTCAATTGATCTTTGGAAGTCTAACCGCCATCAGTAACGAATCATTCTCCTGTGGCGATTCTTCTATAAAACTTGAATCGTCCTAATATGAGGATTAATTTGAGGATTAATCGAAAGTAACGTCACGTGACACCATCAATTTCTCAGCCGAGGGGTTCCAGAACTTATATACCTTACTTTGAGAATAATGATAATCATTAAGGCTTCGACCGTGGTTCCAGTTTCTTGAGATCCTCTTTTGGTACAACGTACCAACATTTTGTGCCAAATACTCGCAAATGGGAGATATGTGGAGGAGTTCCATTCCATAGTTGAAAATGCGTAGCGTTTCCGGTAAGGATATGGAAGTAATTAGGTTAAGTACATACACGGAGGCAGAAAATGCTTCAGCCCAACAGTTCTCCGGAAGTGACTCGTAATGCAGCATCGATCGGACGAGATTGAGCAGAGTAAGGTTAATTCTCTCGGCTGTCCCGTTTTGCTGAGGAGTATGTGCAACAGAGAGCTGATGATGGGAACCTTGTTCCTCCATAAAGTTCTTGAGTGCTGTGGAAAGGTATTCTCCACCATTTTCTGATTGCAAAGCCTATATTAAAATATCCTTGTTCTCCACAGGAGATTCTGTGTCGAGAAACTCGTGGATTTAGAGATCTACAAGGGACTCGCTAACGTATTTTTTCGCAAAGACCTTGTATTTATTACAATACTCCAGAACTTTTGACTTGTGAGTGATAGGTATAATACTGTCCATTTGGAGTATTCATACATAAAAGGAAATACCGCGCCCTACAGATTGAAGGACTTCAACTGGCCTTAGAATGTATGAGTGAGCCAGCCGGAGGGCTTCGTACAACGTAATTCCTCAACTTTGGGATTGGTGCACGACAACATTTGCCGAGGATAAACCCAACGTATGCTTCTGGAGTCTCACAATAGTCGATATTAACGCCGGTTGCATCTCCGAGATTAACCATAGACTTGATATTAGCGGTGTTGATGTGAGCCAGTCGCTCATGCCAAGTTTGAAGAGAAGTAAGCTAGGGAATTCCGAAGCACCAGAATTTGTTAGTCTCAAATAGATGTCTAATTTATAACGAACCTTCTCAAGAGTCACAGTGGCAACTGTAGAGCAATCCTTTTGTTCGATTAGAACGGCGTTTTCGCGGATAAAGGAACAGAAAATGCCACGATTAGCAGTAGCGGATACCAAAATCATGTGGTATCGAAGCGCAGGAACGTGAAGAACCCCCTTTATCAGGCATTGGATTTTATTCGCTTTACGGCAGAGAAACATGATTTTGTCACCTGAAACCTCGATTGTAGCTGTATAATATGCTCCAAAAACTATAGTTGATTTGGACGATAAGGTATGATACGTGACGAAGTCAGTTCGACCATTTTTAACATGCAAGGGACACCCGGAGTCGATCACCGAGTCATTAGCGATGGATATGGTCGTCCAATTTGTTTGCAACGCAAACATTTTATGATTAAAGACTTCGAAATGAACAGATTGGTTTTTTTCATCTAAGGAGGGATCGGTGGTGAAGTAACAGGGCATCAAATCTTTTTCGGATTCCCGAGTCTTGTCTTCGCATCAATCATCGGATATACTTACCAATAAGACAAGGTCCCTATCTTCTCCTTTCTCAAGGGCAGCTTTGGAATCCAGAATAACTTTTCCACCATTTAGCACCTTTTCTAAGTGAGCCCGAACCGGGTGGCTAACTGGCGGAGGTATGCGTACTTTTTGAAGCAGCGACTGCTATCGCGGTGCTTTCCACAGTGAATACATACCTCAGATGACGATTCTCGCTTGAATTTAGGACGCTCTTTTACAAGAACAACCGCAGACTCTGAAGCTCTCAAGGAGTTTTGATTTCGTTGGTCATGGTTCTGTTCTTCCTGGAGGAATATGCTTGGAACTAATTCGAAGGAAAGTTTGTCATTATCGATTTGGGTAGCGTTGATTGCCGAGGTTAGACTACCGAAGCCATCCGATAGACTGTTAAGTATAGCCATGGCTATTTTTCTGTCCTGGTTGTGTCCGTAAATAGAATTTAAAGCGGCAAGCTGGCGGATTCGGGCACCGAACGAAAGTATTTTATCGTTATGGTTCACCTTGGCTGTATAAAATAGACGCCTTACAGCGAGCTTTTTGAGCAGGGTATGTTTCCCAAGGATACCAAAAATGAGCTACCACATGGCCTTGCCGGTATTAGTCTGTTGGACTTGTTCGAGATGGTTGTCAGAGGGAGTCTGCCCGATTTTTCCCTGGCCTTGCATTCTGCCTTCTTCCAGGAATCATGCGTTTGTGACGAAGGTTCCGGAGGTTATTCAGGGAGATTTTCGTTAAATTCTTTCAGAGAAAGTAGGAGATGCATTAGGGACTTCCAGATTGAAAAGTTGTCATGGCATAGTTTTCGAATATGTCCATACCAAGTCCAGAGGAATACATGAAGTAATACAATAGAGCGAAAATAGAACTGTGACTAGCGAATCAGAATGCATAGTGATTCTATATCTGGTTACTTATTTGTACGACTGACGTGCTTGTCACAATCGTTCCTTTTTTGGAATAGTGGATTACAGCAAGCACAAGGAGTAGTGACTGCTCTCCATTCGTCTCATTTTCGTCATCTCTTATCACCTCTGTGTTGCTTGAGTTGCTTCGGTCCGGATAACTGGAGATGATAGAGATCGACAGTAAGGAAGGGACGCTCTAGCTTGGAGATAGATTTAGAGATATGAGCTGGAGGTTTAGAGACAGGGTGGAAGGAAGAGGAGCCAGAGAGAGATGTTCGACGAAGGGAGGAGTCAACAACCTTCAGATATAGGAACAGGTGCAGGAGAAGGAGCAGTAGGGGATAAAGAATACTGATTAAATAAAAACGGTGCTGGAGTCGGTGATATCAAGTAAACGATTTCAGCAGGTGTTGCCGGCTTGGTGACCTCCTGCTTTTCTCATTTCGCCTTGTTGTTGCAGCTGCGAGACACAGAAATGGGCTTCGCATCTGGAGAAATACTCTGTGCTGTAATGTAACATGGAGAATGTGATGACACCACTGTGTAAGCAAGAGAATTCAAATGTGATGTTGTCAGCCCTAAGGTTATCCGTGCATGATTTTGGCGTAAAAATGATAGGATTGATCGATAAATCATTCAAAGAAATCTACTCTACCCCATTCCTTAAATTTTTAGAAAGAAAATTATTGGGGACAATATATTGAACGTGGCGATCTTTGTATCTTTTTATATATAATTTCTGCTCCTCGGATGTTCGCTTTGAATTTTGTGTACCTTGATTTTGGTTGGGTCTCAATGTACTGAATTTTTTCACCTGTATGCCACGAGCGCACAAGATACAAGTGTTATAGATAAATTAATACGTGTCTTGTACTTGTGTATTCATTGCGAAGTGCAGTAACATGTATAGTTCAGTAATGTATTATCAGTACCTAGTTGGCATTCAGTGCCCCTTTGAGGTCTACATACAGTGTTTATTCCATAATCTCCACGGTAAGAGAGGCAAAAGTGCTTGTAATTACATTCAAACGATCCGTGCCTTTCAACTTCGACGTCAAGTTGTAACAGTACTATAAATACTGCTAGCAGTGGACTGACATGTCACAAACTTAGATAAAAAGACCACCGAAATCAGCTCTGTCGGTGGCAGTACAGTACAAAAGACAATTTCACTCTAAAAAATTGCGTATACATAATTCGAGAGAGAGAGCACTGGAAGCCCGAACGGTTTCATAAAAATACTACAGCTTAAAGCTGAGAGAATCTATCGAGCCTCGCCTGAACGGAAAGAGAGACTAATAAAGCGAGAGAAAAATAATTATACAGATCAGTCGGTCTACATCAGAGGGAATTTGAACATAATTTTAGGTCTGCCTTTGGCCAAGATCCAAGACATTGAAGTGAAAACTGATTAAAGAAGCGGTTGGTACACATTGGTGATTATCATTGTTCAGCATACTCGAGATCCTGTCCAAGTTTGAGAGTGCCGTGAATGATAGGTCGATGGAATCCATTTATGGGTAAGTTTGTGAAAAATATTTGCGGAGGATGTTAAACCTTTTTGTGGGGTTGGGATAGAGAACTAAAGTGATAATTGATGATTTTTAGATTTAACTTCCATTTTTTATTGAGCTTTTCGTAGTCAATGCAGAAGAATGAGGATCTTTAAGAAAACCTTGGGCTATTTTCATCGATGAGTCGATAGGGAGTTAAAATAGAGCGCCGCTCCGCCAGGAATTGAACATCGGTAAAAGAAAATAAAAGGGTACAGAATTATGATTCAGTGGTGTTATCACTACACATGCCTGTTCGGCACTGGTCACAGTGCCGATATCTACTCTTGGCGGGTGTCACCCGGCCGCATTTGCGATGCTGACATACGTTACAGGGCACCTCAACGTGCGAGCAATGGAGACTCTCGGGTTGGTGCGATCTCTCCTTATGCACAAACACGCTGCGGTAACGGTTTTCTCCTACGCAACATGCCTTAAGGCTGGCCCCACAGCAGTCTAGTGAGGGCTTCCCGTCTGACTGCCTTATTTTCGGACTCTCTAATAACAGACCTGCCCCCCTATTCTTCGGAAGATAGCGCTCCTACATCTCTAATCAGTAAATCAACCCACTCTCACCTCCTCTTCCTGAAAAAACGTTTGGATAGGAGCTATGAAATGTTTTTACAGTAAGGAACCCAAACTTTCCCCTATTCGTGTTACGGCAGGTGTCCAATATTTCCCCTTTAATGGAATGTACAGCACAGTACAGTACAGTATAGGATCAATAGTAGCCGGGTTATTCACTGATCGTCAATGTAATACGCTCCAATACTGTGCTGCAAAAGACCTGCCTCCCGTCTCGGGAAGTAGCAGTCCTACTGAGCTCGAAATTCGTATGTGAGTACCTTACTTTTTAAAGATTTATAAAGAAATATTTACCAATTCCTAATGAGATTTTCGAAGATTGCGCTTCTTCCTATGCCATATAAAGAGGCCGAAATATTTTATCGAAAACGATTTTCATTTATTTTTCCCCAGTCGGCCACTGTAGGGGGTGAGATTTGTATGTGAACATGGCAGCTAAAGGGGAAGTTACACACAACCAACCCTTATAAAATAGCCATTTTTGTACAAATCTGCTCCATGAAGCTTGGAATATACATATACACTCTAAAAATGACGAGAAAACCCCTCTTAACGATAGAGGGGTCACAAAAAAATCAGCATGTACGCCAGTGAGGAATTTTAGGCCACAAAGAACGCGCAACGCGTTGAAAGAAACTCTAGCACTATTCGCAAGTACTTTAAAGGCCCAAAAAGATATATAATGCACCTTTCTACCACCAAAAACACCTAAATCAACCACTGAGAACTTTTTCTTTTGATCTACGAGGGTAGTAGTCAGAAATCGTCGGCCTCCCAACTGCGAACGTCGCTTGAGACTAATGTCTCAACTCGCTGCATTCAGCACATACTGACTGCACAAACCGACCTCTACCACCGAAAGATGAAAGAATTCCCGCCACTGACTGAAAGGCACCAAAAGCACTGTTTAGAATAGGGACGCGAGCGCTATGTCTGGAGCCGTTAAAATGGGGTCAAATGATTTTTATGATGGGAAAATGATTCGACATAGACGTACCTTACGGCTTCCAGTACTTTGGCATGACCCCGGGAAAAAGGAATTATACCATCAAATCAGCGGGGTGGAGTGATGTTCCGGTGCGCTTTTTATGTGCGGGGCCAGTTCTTTAAAACTTATTTCTGGAAACCAAAATGCTAAAGAGAATACAGAGAAACTCGAAAATATTTTGCTTCCGTTTGTGATCGAAACCTACCAAGGATCCTGGACTTTTCAGAAGGACAATACATCGATAATTACTGCCAAGTTCTCTATGCAGTGGACTGAGGAGAAAAATATAACACTCATGGACTGGCCAGCGAAAAGCCCCGATTTGAAAACCATCGAGAATCTCCGGAGGATTCTTGCCCGACGTGTTTATGCATACGGGAGGCAGTTTGAAATTACTCAAGCGCTAATGGAATGCATTATGGATGAGAGGGGAAAATCGGGAATGATTTATCAGAATTTCAATTGAATATACCTTGTACTTCCCGAATTACTCCAATATTGACGTGTTCCTATACGAATATCGGGCACAGTACAGCACCCAAAAACCTCTCCCTCTTGTTGTACAGTAGAATAATACTGAATTCCTGTCGTGAACGCTTATACCGCTTTGAGAAGTATTCTAGGGGCGCAAATCACCTAGATATACGTTTAAGAATTCCAACGTATTCAGTATCAACTAGACCTGTAGCGAAAACACTCATTTTTCTCGATGTGAACAGGGGTTACAAAAAAATTAGTGTTAAACATGAAATATCATTGCGCCATCGTCACATTCAAGTATGGCGTAGTGCAAAATTTCAAAAAAATTTAGTCTTTGCTAAAATTCTATGCTATGCAAAAAATAGCAAAGAGCACAGCTAAATTATAGAAATCCTTGTACTTTTTTAAAACCCCTGCCTTCACGCATAAAATAATATGAATACAGTAGTAAACTGCGGCATGCTGTAGTTACCTGTACGGTACACTAAAGTTATGCAATGAAGTACCGCAAACGGAATTTCTGAAAAGTAAACTATCAAGGTTAGGGTTGAGAGGCATTTGCATGACCTGGAAAACAGGATTTGCGATTAATTTAAAAGAGAGTGGATGCTCCTGATAAAGCACAGGAACACAGCGGAAATCGTTACTGTAAGCTCTCTTTATAATTAAAAGAAAACATAACGGAAATAACCTACCAATGATAAAAAATGTAAGACCGAAACCCCATGCAGCTCAAATCTCTCGTTATCACAATTACAAAAAACATAAAATGAAACTTTGTCTATAAAAGAGTTAGTTTATAGCCTATGACAGGGATGGAAGCAGCAAAATGGAAGGAGCACCTTCAGCGGGAAAAGTTTTATGCCTTATGGCCGAAAAATGAGCGGAACTGAATGAAATAATGCACGAACTGCTACAAGACTCAGAAAAGGAAGAGTCGAAGCCGGGGAATGAAAGGTCTGACTGCCCGTTTATGGACGCTTTTGTGGAATCCGGTGCATTTGCGGCAGTTATGGAAATGAATAACTTTTCTCTTTTGGAACTTGATGCTGTTTGGCGAATTATAGAGAAACCTGTCCATGCTCAGTAATGAGGAGGACAAGGTCGAACATCCTGGAGAAAACCGAATTATATCCTCTTCATGGTTATTTTAACACTCAAGAATGGTAGAAACTAGGATTTCAATGAACGAATGTTCTGAATAAAAGGCTTTACATTCAATCGCATGATTATTGAATTCGCCAATAAGATTTCCCCGCTCTTATTCGAAAAAAGCAGAACAGAGTTATGAAAGGTCGTTTAAATTGTCTCAATTGGTTAAAGAAGGAACCGCGTGCAAGAACTAAAAGCTTTTGCTGTATGCTACTGGTGGAACTTCCACTGCACAAATCGACGGAGTGGGAATCATTACAAAGCACAGAAATAATTCAACGATAAGCAAAATGTCTGCGGATACAAGACTGATGTTTCTTTCCTTCCAAATGGCTTAGCTAAAGCATTTGGCTTCGCCATTGGGTGCCCCCTCATCGTTGAATCAGTCGCTGAAATTAGAATTTTTATCGACAATCTTACAGTCTATGGAAATGCGACCTCACAGACGGAAGAAGAGCATCAAGAAATTCCAGATGTGGGATTACAGACAGAAAAGTATCTAAATCACTGGGCTATTTTGGTGGCTAAGGGATACCAGGGTAACTACAGCGTAGCAAGGGTTTTTATCCAAAGAAGAAGCCTATTGGTGATATGTTATCGTCTGAAGAGATCCGGGTAAATGAGGAGCTCAGGTAGAACCACATCATTTTCGACAATTTCTTTGGGCGGTTATCGTTGCTGTAGCCTGTGATAGCCAGCCGCTAGAGATGGGATGAAAAGTGGAATGACACTTTTTTATGCTTTTTTTAGCTTTGACAAATTTGAATGTGAAGTGGAATCCGTTATGTGATGATTACGGTAAGATGACTAGAGTGTATCAGAAGACATTGAGTGAGGTGGGAATGAAGAAAATCGAAAAACGCAGACTGGCCCAGCAGTGCTACCGTGCGAAACGCAGGGCAAGGTTTTGGCGGAGCTAGGAAGCTGGGCTCGCTGCATGGAGAAAGGGGCTTCAGCAAATGCTTTATTTTGTCAATATCTGAGTCAGTAAAACGTCACTTTGTAAATTTAGTTAACTGTATCTAAAATTTTAGGCACATTAATAATAGTAACACTCGTATTGATTTTTTGTACAGAAAGATCATGTTTAGGTATATTCTTTCTCTTATGTCTGTTAAATTCGGTCATTAGTTAAAAGGCCTGTCCTTAATGTAAGGGGGGTGGGGGATAATGACGCTCTATTGTTTGTAGACCAGTCCGCACTAAACAAGACCTTGGGTTCTGCTAGACGGACAACTCTGGGCAATGGCTGAACCAATCGCCCACTCAAGCAAGAAAGGGACCGGAAGAAAACTCCACCACCTGAACCGAGGATTCATGAGGCTTAAAAACTCCCGCTGTAAGCACATTGGCTTACAGATAGAGACGGCAACGACAACGGTGAGAACCCCGGACGAGCGAGCTTGACGATCAGCTCGCAAGCCTGTGAAGACCACAACCCCGCGCAGTCCGTCAAAATGACGGTGGGTTTTACTTTCCAAATATCAGGGGATTCCAAATATTAAACAGCCTATCGATACTTCTCAATAAAGAAACCCACCTTTTTCCCCAAAATTTTGATATTTAACTACCCAAACTTTTTCCCCATTCCATCCGGCGAGTACAGTATCGTGCAGTATCAAGTACTGTGCTTACTGTACAGTACAGTACAGTAAGTAACAGTACTGTACTGTATACAATAATACACGCTCCATATTGTACACTGCAATCAATGCGCAATGGGTGGTCTGTGCTTTCGCTTTCGTACCAAAAAACGCGATTCGGTACGACATTTTGACAATCCTAGTGGATTCCCCCTTATCCAGGCCGCACCCTTTCCCTCAGCGTAGCAAAGGCGCACAGGCGCACGCTTCGCGAATATAGAGATCTGCGCCATGTACCACGCCCACTCCATGCTCACAAGATCTACTCCGCATTTCCTTTTGCTCTGTCTTTTGTTGTGTTCACTGACACCGAATTCAACATCTAACCAAGCCCTTCACCCCAACTTCGCGACTGTCAATCCCACCCTACCCTCCATAACCCAACGAGATACCCCCACAAATTCATCATTCTCCTCATCCTCCTCATCCTCCTCCCCGTCGCGGTTCCCCTTTCCGGAGGCCTCCTCCATACCTCAGGTTTTTTTTTCAACGCCAAAGTCGGCAACCAGCATCTTACCCTTCAAGTAGACACTTCTTACTCTTCCCTGATCGTTCCCAAAAAGGGCTGCGTTGGTTGTCGGATCGGAGACAATCGCTATGATCCTACCGCCTCCAAGGCCCGTCCCATCGCTTGTAGCGATCCTGTCTGTGCTCCACAATCCATGACATGCCCTCGTGACGTGTGTTTTCGTGCTCTGCCAACGGACACTGTTGCACTACGGACACCGACCATTGCGCATTCAACATGTTCTACGGAGATGGATCGAGTGGCAATGGTACCATGTACTCTGATGTTCTTGAAATTGGCACCCTAAAAGCACCTGTTCTATTTGGTGCTATGCATCAGGAAAGTTACAATTTCGAGTTACCTTATGCTGATGGTGTTTTCGGCTTGGCTTTTGAGGAGGGTGCGTGTCATCCTGCTTGCATACCCCCCGTCATGGATGCGCTTGTTAACAAGACAGGTATTGCCAACGTATTCACCATGTGTGTCTCACGCTTTGGTGGCACATTGGTCTTCGGCGCTGCCGATCAGAGCCTTGCCACGCGCCCGTATCAATACGTGGCTTTAGATCCTGTGGCTGCAGATAACCGTTACATCATCCCAGCACAATCGGAGTGGAAGGTCGGTGAAAGGACGGTGTCTGTGCCGGGTATTACCACAGCAATGTGGTCAGTTGGGACGACTAATATAGGCGTCGCCAAGTCGACGTTTCTAGCGCTAGTTTCTCATCTTTCCGAACACTACTGCCACATTGACGGGCTATGTTCCGTCACATCTTGGTTTCGACCACAGAGATGCTTTCCGTTGCTCGACGAAGTAGTGGCACAGATGCCCAACATAACCATGGGTCTGTCCAGAGGAATCTCCATTACGCTGACACCGGACGATTATTTGATACGATATCGTGAAATGCACGGAAATATGACAAGATGCGTCGCATTCCTAGCCACTGACGGATTAGCCGAAAAGGGTATTGGACTACTACTAGGTGCCACCGTGATGCGACGCTACGCGGTGGTGTTTGATCGCTCAAAGAAAAGGGTTGGATTGGCTCCGGCACAGCATGAAAAGTGTGGACCCACGGAAGGCTCGTTGGCCGGAATGCCCGGGGGAGAACCGGATCCGGATAATCCAGTTTTGACAGCAGATTCGCCATCAGTTCCTGGGTCGGAGACGGTGAGCGATGACACGGAAATTGGAAAGCGATTATTGGAAGCTGAAAGATGTCGAGCGGAGACAACATGCTCGGGGTGTTCGAAATTGAAGGATTGCGCTTATGGATACCGGACGGGGAGATGTGTAGTAGTAGAGGAGGCAGGAAATCGACCGTATCCGTGGTGTTCGGGTTTGACTTGCGCATGCATAGCAACAGGTGCATCAGGTTGGTACGTGGGAGTAGGTATTGGGGTAATGCTGGTTGGAAGTATCGCGGGACTTGCTGGGCTTTTACTGAGAAAGCGCCAACGGAGACAGCAGTACGAGATGGTGCAACAGTACGAGGAGCAGGATCTAGAGACATTTTAGGGCGTGTAAACACATAAGTTTGGCAGGATTTTGTCCTTGGACCTACGCGCAAGCAAATCAGGGCCGAGGGTCATCAGTGTGGAAATGGCCGTACAAATTGCACATGACTGGAAGGAGCATGACACAGAGCGCGGGTTGATTTCAAGAAATGGCCACGGGAACGCCAGTGAATGCCAAACCAAACACTCTGAAGCCTGTTGTGCTCTACACACAAGGCGTCGGCGTCTAGTTGAAGGAAGATGTGACCCGCGGGACTTGACGATGTGTGTGCAGGCACATTGATGAGCGTTTCAGGATTGATGGGAAAGTGGAAAAACAAAGTGAGGCATGGAGGGGTGTGAGGCCCAACAAACGCGCTGCCGTGATGTAAATAAGTTGCCAAGAGTGACAAGGACAAGGAGGAAGAGGACAGTAGCTCGGATAGCTGCAGAGGAATAAGGGGGGAGACGGAAATGATCGCCGAGGAATGCTACAGGGGAAAAATGAGGCGCATGTAGGGGGGACGGGAATTGAGGCGCGTACGGCACGAAGGGAGATAGCAATGTGGTTGGCAGAAATGGACGGAACGGAGGGATGAGGGTAGAGATGTCCGCAGGGTAACTAACGATCCATACAGTACTGTACTTCTTCCATGTCATAGGGCTGGCCAGCCATATAGGGTATCTTTTAATCGTATAGTTCGGTCTGATCCGACTGGACCTCATGATTGCAGCTCTTCTCCAGGTCCAACAGGGTGTTTGCAAATGGCAATGGCGACGCATTAAGGACAAATCTGAAGAGCATGGGTCAAACTTTTGTCATAAATAGTGATGGCATGATTGATTGAGGAATGTGATGGCGTATTTGACTAGTTACCGTAGGTATCCCTCCCGACCGGGTGAATTACGAACAGCGGGAAAATTTCAGGACAGAAAAACGGTGTGCACCCGCCAAAACAAAAACCCAACCGATACCCTTTCCAACCCCGGCGACCATGTGGCCTTCTGGGGCCATTTATCGTTGGGCTGCCACCCTTCCTCGCTCAATATAAACTTTCTAAGCACACAAGAGTGCAAGTCTAACAAAACAGACTCAACACACTACAACGCCATCCAGTGGCATGATGCCTCCCTCTATGCGAAAGCAAAATGCAAATAGAAAGAAACTCGCAAGCCAACTCGTTCAAACGAAGCAGAACAGCGCCGTGGCGCTCAACCTACTTCGCAAAGACACCATCCAGCCCCGCACTCGCAACCGAAAGGCACTCACACTCCGCCAGATTGCAGGAATCTCTGGTGCTAGCAAGACCATCGTCGGTGAGATGAGCAAGTGTCTCCAAACCAAAGATGAGGTCACACTCAACAGGCTTTTGAATGGCGCCATGAAGCCGGGCCGCCCTTCGGTATTGACGCCCGACGAAGAACGCGTCATCGTACAACGCCTCATGTACTGTGCTCGACGAGGGGCAGCGCTTGGCTACGACGCATTGTCCTACATGATGGCAAAAATTGCAGCTGATGAACGGCGGAATGGCTTTGCCAACGGAATCCCAAGTCAAGACACGCTCCGTGCGTTTCGTGCCAGACACCGTGAGCTGACATTCAGGAGTCAAGAGAGCAAGGAAAAAGCCAAGTTGAATGCTGAGAACTTTAATCATGTGGACCGCTTTTTTGCATCTTGGACGATATCGGCGAACGTTTTCCAGGCATTTTGAGCAACCCCAATCGTATATGGAACATGGATGAAACGGCAATTGATGGAACCTGGGGAAAGAAAGAGAAGGTTTTTACTGCATCGGACAGTCACAAGGGAGGGTTCAGAGCTTGCAGCAGGTCGAAGGGGGTGAACAAACATGTAACAGCTGTGGTTTGCGTGTCTGCAAGCGGGCTCAAAACGGATTCTTTTTTCATTGTTCAAGGGAAACGTCTGAATGAGCGTTGGTTTGACCAAGTTGAAGGGAGCTTCAAGAATACAGTAGCACGTCCAGCTGCTTATTTCTGCTCACCAGGTTGGTTCCCTGCGGATAAGGCTGTCGTTAAGGTTTCCGAGCATGGCTCGATAGAAATGGGCATCCTGCATGCAGCTATAGAGCATGCCAACAATTTTATCCGTCCCGTGGTTGGATATGAGCCTGTGATTTTGACCTTGGACAGGCATGCTTCCCGGAACGGTACAGGATGGATTGAGGCATGTAGGGAACATAACATTGAGGCTGTGATTGCACCCGCTAACACCTCTCACATTTTGCAGCCGTGTGACAAAGATGTGAATAAGAAGATCTATGTTTCAGTTCGGGAGCTACGCGATTCATTTTGCTCACAGGGATCAGTTGACACACGCAAAGTGAATTTCTCGCTCGCCTGTGGTGTTTACGGCTTGTCTAAGGTGACTGGTGCTGATATCAGTAGGAGTTTTGCAGCTACAGGTCTTTTCCCTTTCGAGCGAGATTTTGCTCGAAGATTCCGTACGGCAAGGGACGATGCCCATGACCACAGAGCAGCCCTAACAGAGAATGGTTCCGCAAGCCAAGGCTTCGACACTCGTCAAACGGACGCACAAACGATGGAGCGTATCCAGGAGGCAATGGAAAATGCGCAGGGTCCATCGACAGCTCTACAGACTATTTCAAGCATTCTGCACTCGGCTGAGACCGTCAACAAGATATGCATGTCTGAGGGGGACCCCCGCATGGCCACCTCAGCTGTCAGTACCAACGCGCGCGGGAATGTCCTGCATGATCCATGGGCTGGCGCTGAGTGCGTGACATTGGAGGAAGTGTTTTCCGAGCGCAAGGAGGCGGCTACTCTTCGTCTTGCTGCCGAGGTGAAGAAGAAGCGCAAGAAAGACGCGGATGCTGCTGAGAGGGTTAGAAAGCGAAACAGGAAAGAAATGGCGGAAAGGCTTGGGGAGGAAGTTGCGGGTACATACCGTGAACTGGTGGCAGGGGGCAAGTCGAAGAGGAGGAAGAAGAGTGACTCTGTCTTTGCGGCGAGTCTGGTGTGGGATGTGGTTGGGAAGGCACTGGATGCTTTCGATCGTTGATTTTTTTTGACGGTTTCTTGTCCGAATTTTAGCCGTTTCTGAAAATGGGACTTTTTGCGTACCGAGGTCGAAACGTTCTCAAAAGTAGCTGTTGTATTTTGATTGTTGTACACCATGAACTGGTTCATGGTGTACAATAGCACTAGCAATCATTTGCACTTCAACTCAGCTGAAAAGAGCAGTTTTTTCTTTATTTTTATGAAGGTTTTCTTTAACTGTCCATACTTCACCCGGTTGGGAGGGATACCGTAGGTAACTAGTATGCAGCACTTGTTTCTGTTTACTCTCTCTTCGCGGCCAAGCAGAACCTGCCCTCTCCTTCCTCCGGATTCCGGAAGTGCTGCCAGTCTGGGGTTTCTACGCGCGTACAGTACTCGTACAGTATACAGTACCACTGTACAGATGTGGCAATAAATATACGACAGTTGGTCTATTTTAAACCACGGCCAAAAATATTAAAGAAACAATGCTGGTTATCTATACAAAGGTAAAACCTTGAAAGAGCATTCGGGAACAGAAAACGAAGTTAAAAAAGATTTAATATTAATTGAGATATGACCATCTGAGCCAAAAAAACCTGGCAATAAATATAGCTACACTTCGACCGAAACAACCGTTTCGCGCCAAACAAACAGATCTATAAAGCTAGAAACTGGCATATAAACTCGAAACAATCGCTTAAAGGAGCCTTAACCGCCAGACATCCGAATCAGCTCTCTCAGCTATCCCCAAAAAATAGTTCGGAAGCCGTCCTTAACCCCTCTCGAAAAGGGCCTAATATTCGCCTATTATACAGAGTGTTGGAGTATATCAGCCATCTCCAGAGAGCTTGGACGATCAAGAGACGTATTGAGCCGCTTTGATAAGGCTCTAAACCAATACGGAGTCAAAAAAAGCCCCGGCCGCCCACCTAAACTCACCGCGTCTATGAAGCGTCGTGTTATCAGTATCGCATCTCAAGTAGAATTGGGGTCCGCTGGCTTGGATAAACCATTGCAGTTGTCTTCTAAGCCGCGCAGCTTGCGAATGATTCTTCATCAGCGATTGCATGTGCGCTACAAGCGCATTGCTCGGACGCCGGAGATGAAAGAAAAACTTCAACAAGCTCGAGTATCCTGGGCGATGGAAAAGGTGGCCTGGAGTGAGTCCAAGTGGGCAAAAGTCGTCTGGTCCGATGAAAAAAATTTCAATTTGGATGGACTAGACGGATTAGGGTACAAATGGCATGACTTGAGGAAAGAGAAGCAGTGGTTTTCGATCCGACAAAATGGGGGGAAAGTATCATGGTCTGGTCTTGCTTTGCGGGCGAAAAAATATCCCCTCTGGTTGTTCTAAACGAAAAACGGGATGGTGCGAAGTACGTGAGGACTTTTAAAGATCATTTCCTACCATTTTCTGAAAATCTTCCGGTGCAGTGGGTTTTTATGCAAGATGGTGCGCCTTGTCATCGTTCTAAGGTAGCCAAAGACTGGCTCTCGGCTAATTCTATTTCGCTATTAGAGTAGCCTGCGTACTCCCCTGACCGCAATCCAATCGAGAATATATTGGGGATTTTGGTAAGGGAGTTCTACGCGAACCAGCGCCAGTTTGAAGATGTGAACTCGCTTACTGAGTGCATTTTTAGAGTATGGAGAATATTGATCCAACACTGTTGATGAAGCTAGCAAAATCGATGCAGAAGCGCTGTCTTTGTGTTCTACAGGCGAAGTTGAAGAAGATTGAGTACTAAAAGTCCAACTGAGACCCTCTTTTAGTTGGAAACTCAATATTGTCGGAGACTATAGCTATCTTTATTGCCAAGTATTTTTGACTCAAATGCTTCTATCTCAAGAAATATTAAAGCCTCTTAATCTTCTTTTTCAGGTTTAGAATGCCCTTTTAAAGCCGTTTCCCCTAACAGAAGAAAAGAAGTAAAACTTTAATATTTTTCGCAGTGGTTCGGAATACACGAACTGCCGTATATTTATTGCCACCACTGTACACCGCTCGTACAGTGGACAGTAAATAATAGTACTGTATACCGGGTACATTCAGATATTCTTTGCGATCCTAAATTTCTAAAGTAGAAACCTTTTCTTTCGTCCAGAAAACAAATACGTTCCAGATTTCTAGTCCGCGAGGAACCAAAGAGTGATCGTCTACGATTTCTGGGAGTATGAGCTCACGCACTCATACCAAGACCCTAGGTTCGAGTTTACTTCTGATCGACGGCTGTTACTATGCCAGAGGGAAGCATTTATTCTCATCTACATTCACCCTTTACCATGCTATCTCTATTGGACTCTTTCTTCCGCTACACATCAACAACCTTCACAAGACGACCTGATATGGATCGTGTGCAATGGTCTTGGCTAAAAAACCAAAACATTTGAGAGGTTCAAGCTCTAAATGCAGACGACTTCGTTAATGGTGGCATAGAAGAGATCCCCACTTCCAATATTCCATCACTTCCACCCTTGTTTCCGCGCCTGATCGGGCCGTCAATCACCTCCCAATCACATTTTTACCTCCACAATTCTACTGCACATCCTTCCATCGCCCCAAAGATGCATCTATTTCCCTCCTCGGGCCCTCTCACCCCAGCAAAGGAACAAATTCGGCCCTTTCCCAACATCCACGCAATAGCGGATGACGTTCCGAGACTGCTCCTGCTGTGCTAAGCCGAAAAAAGAGGTCAGATCTGGCACGAACTTCACAGTCCTCCGAGGCTTTTGTTATAATTAATGTGGAGTCTCCCCCTGTGAAGCAGAAAAAGGGAGGGAAGGCTGACGCACCGAATTACAGTCAGCACGATATTGATGCTTTTCTGGATGCTGTTGAGGAGATTGAGCTGTGCGGGAGCAATCAGTGGAGCCTAGTGGCAACAGAATCTCAGGAATGGGCTGCTGAAAATGGGAGGCCGCTTAGAGACATGGGTTCATTGAAGGCTAAATTTGATAAACTCGTGGATTTCAAGAATCCAACTGGCAACCCCAGCTGTCCTGACGAACTTCCAGCGCGCAAAAACAATTGCGTGCGATATATTACAGAAAGTGAGTGCCTGTACAACAGGAGATTCGTCTGATGGTGCTGCTGGATCGGAAGATGAAGGAAAAGACACGGAAGAGACAAGGAAAGTATGTGCCGATGGCAACACTGTAATTCGCGAGGCTAGGTCTCACTCGAAAGTGGCTTTAGGAAACGAACGATTGTAGGAGGGCTTGGAGAAAGGCAGAGAAAGCGTAGGTCTGGTCGGACAGGTGTTTATGATGGCGAAAGAAATGATGACAAGCTTTCGTGCCACGTTGGTACGTTGACCCAAAGCCGTGGGGCAATCTCGAAGGTGATTGCTTCACGGTATTCTTTACAGGAGGGACTCATAGAAGAAAAATAAAGAAAGTCATCAAAGAAGAAGCAAAATCGGAAATGAAAGGGGCCAAAAATGACCTGGCAGAGCTCGAAAGGATGGTCTCATTGCTAGAGCAGAATGCAAATGGCTCAAATGCAAAATAGTTCTAGGTTGAGTAAAATTTTGCAATAAACGAGACACCATTTATTTTTCTTCTAGAAAGGGACGTATCCATTCTGTTCGTGACAACTCGGGGTCTCCATATGTAGGTCTTATTTGATTCATGCCAACAAACCGCGTTCTGAAGTTAATTAAATGAATTTAAATTCTAATAATACGTTCCCTTTCCTTGCATCGGCTGATAGTTGCCGCTTTAGTCTTTGAAAGACCCCCTTGATAGAACGAACCTCCCATTCGGCAGCCTGTCTTTTACTAGGCATTACTGTCTGTAACACCTGTTCTATTGCTGACAATTTGTAGGATTCAGGAATATTCTTGTTTCGTTGGCCTTCCGTCTTCTGACGATCTTCCTACTAACAGCCCTGCTGTCATTAAAAAACCCACTGTCACCTAGGATAGCATATACTGGAGGTGTCATGCTATCTTAAATATTTGGGAATATAAGTCCGTACGTGTACGCCAGTTTGTTGTCATGCCAACTACTAGGATTGTTAATGTTGGTATGAATTATTTCACCCATGAATTTCCATACAAACAAGTTTGTATCCTCAACATTTTGGGTGTAGCCTTCAAAGTAAGCATTCTGAGTATCCGAGTCTGTATAGTCTGCACATGGGAAGCTTCCTCCATCTGTAACAGCAAAGACCCCTTTTAAATGCTGTCCATGCTCCCGGTTACGTAGCAAGTTGCCACATGAAGCTTTCATTTGCTCTTCAGTTGGCCATTTGACTTCAAACTCGGTTCAGTTCCTTCTTTGTACTACTCGCAATAGGACTTCTAGTGCATAATCAAGCCACTCATTTACACTTGTTGGCAATAAGCCAAATATTGGGCATAGTTTGTACTGATTCCCGGCTGTGTTGAGATACCAAAGAGCAACTCCCAATTAATCTACAGACTGGACGGTCAACCTCCGGCCCTTTGTTTTTGGCCTTGTGCGATAGGGGCTTCCAAATTTGAGTCTTAACCGTTCGTACTCAAAAAGAGGAAAGAGAAGTTCCAGTAAATGTCCTCTAGGGAAATTCAGAGATACCAGAAAGCAGCTGTCTCAGCTGCTTTCTGGTATCGCCTCAGAAATCAATGTCGTCGTTGGCGATGCTTTCGCAGCTTTTTTTTATGATGTGACGCCTTACTGCTGTAAGAACGACGGCATCTGCAGCGGAGATGGTTGCCATCAGAGCATTTTTTTGCAGATGAGGGGCTGAGTGGGAAATGTTTACGTTCGGTGTGGGTTGTTTTCTTGAGAAGGGCTGAAGACACACCATCCTGGCATGTCTTCGAAAGGGTTTGATTTGGCCTTTCTAGATTCTTATGTTTATAAATGAAAGCTGAGATTTTGCGCCATATTATTGGGTTCTATTTTTAATTTGGAAATCTAGACAATTTCTGAATGCACCCACTGTACGGACACGCCCCCCTTGCTCATTTTGGGCCACGGGCGCCACTCAAGAAACAACTGACTCACGCACCCCACCCCCACACATAGAGGGCTCTCTTTTCTATGCTCTTCCCGTCCAACTCACTATCAGACCACTTCCTCTACCCCTCTTGTCGACCCATCACCAAACCACATCCATGTTCTCAGCCCCGGTCGGGCGAACGACCGAGGTGCAGACAAACGGTCGGTATATGCCCGGAGGTCATCTCTCATCACACAACAACCAATTCAAAACGCCTTCTTCTCTTCTCCCCACATCCTCAATCGCACAGAAACCTTTAGGCAACTCCTTTTCTATTCCGCACATCGATGGCTCGTAATAAGCCACTTGCATTTTTGAGCTCCGGTGGTCGTGCCCTCGCAAGAATATGGCCACGCAGGGAGCGCGGGTCGCCCGCGATGCTAGGGAGGAACTAGAGTTTAGAAATAGTCTCCTAATTTCTTCAAAAGATAAAGTGCATGTAGCAGATTTACTGATGTTTGATTTTGGGGAACTAAAATGGATGAAAGATGCGCTTGAGGCTCTGTGCAGTATTAAGGTAATAATACGGCGGCACAGAAAGCTGCAGTGGAAGTTTACGTAACCTATGACAGCTATACCTGTAATATTCGACAACAGAATTCAACAAGGGATACGGTAGGGGCTCATAATTTCAAGGAAACTGAGGGTCCAACTTTAGAAGACGATTTTACTCAGGAGCCCCAGGTACAGAAAATGGCAAAAGCCGGAAGGAGAGGTGATGAAGCAGAGGACGAGGATGCTGCTACGGAAACGAACTTTCAAACCCCTTCATGGAGAAAGTAGGGAGAAAATTCCACCACGTAACCAGAAAATCACTCTCAAGTATCAATTCCTACTGCCACAGTTACAGTTGCGAAAATCATGAAGCGTATGTCTATTTCGCGATTCGCGTTTAGCGAAAAGCTATTGGATGAATTTATTAGTCTTCGTCCGGTTATACCACATCTTATTAACTGTACTGAGTTTAACAGCCTCTATCCTGCGACGGTTGATGACCGTGAGAAATGACATAACACATGGAGGGGATTAGTAATTTCCAGTCGATGCGCAGAAAATCGAAACCCATGCAAAAGAGATCGTATCCCATTCCGCTAGAAAAAATTCTGAGGTTCATATTTCCGCGGAGCAGAACGCTCCCGCGATGAACGAGAGTAGAGCATTTGCTCGACAAGAAATGGCACATCAGCAGTTGCCTGTCTCACAACCTTCGTTATCATCGCGCTTCCGACTACTCAAGCAGCCCCTCCCGGAGGACCCGCATACTAATACGTATTAATGATTCCGTACGTTCATGGGATTCGAAAATCAAAAATTGGAAGCGAAGAACACAAAAACGAAAACGCTACTCAGATGGCGCAGCCCACAGACTATGTATAGTCCGGGCCCGCAATAGGGTCGTTTCCCGAGAAGTCACTGCAAGCGGGAATTCTGCCCTTATTTCCCTGCCCGATTCTGTTGCAGCATCCGAAGAGTCCTTCCTTGCAGGGCAGTTTACATTCCCCGCTCCAGGTTCCAGCAGCAAGCAATGTGCAACAGAATGAGCGTGGCGGCGCAAGTGGAGGGAACGTCCAGACCTTTAAAGAGTAACATACGCATGCAGAGGAGGCTGATAGTCCGGCAAGGAAGAAGATGAGGAGCAGTTGAACGATACGTCTTTGAATTAGGAGCAAAAGTCAATAAACGTTAAATTAAGCGGTTCCCCTCTCCAGCTGCTGAGGAAAATCTAGAGCACCGAACAATATTTCCAAATTGAACTGTCTATCAGCGATTTTGCTATCCTCAACTACAGTAGCTGTAGAAACTGGGGCTATTTCAATTGTCGACGCTCTGTCGAGCCAAATCCCCGAGGTGACGGGGCGCTGCCGGCGCTCGAAATTGAAAGTTAAATTCTCAGCTAGAAACTCGGATGGAATTATGCGTTGTGTATCATCAATATTATCATATTATAATACTATAATATAATATTATATATTACAATAAAATAGTAACTGCGGAGTAGCTTTGCATATCTTCGACAACGAGAAGGAAAAAACGAATCTCCTCAGTTGCAGTACGTTGCCCGGTGCAAAAACCGACGTTCTCAGCCACAATTCCAATTCTTTCCACGCGCTTTCCATCTTTCATATCATCATCTTCTAAAATAGTAACGGCCCGAACGTCTCCTCGTCCATCGTCATCAACGGACCTTGCTAGCCTAACGCCGTCTATGAAATCTCGCTGTACGTCATCAAAATCAATAATTACGGCACACATCGCAGAGACCAACAAGCAATTCACCACAAATCCAACAGCGGACCAATCTCACTTGCAAGCTTAGTCCCGTTTGCAAAATTTCCGCCATCAACTATTCGCTCCTTCCCAATACACACACAGTTCAAACACAGTTCAAACGCCTGTAATGGTGACCTTATATATATATGATGAGTGCTGCAAAGAAGAAGGAAGAGGGCCACAGCCTTATGGCTCAGGCGGAGATGAAGCTGGCCACTACTGTTGTCTTTCGTAAATCATTATTCTGGGTTTCGTCTGGCGAAAAAGGAGGCAGTTGAAACCTTTTTTAGAGCTGGCAACATTTTTCGGAAATATTGGAAACTCTTTGCAACCTCGCAGACATCATTGTACCGACCTTTGGAATTTTCAAAATTATGGATAGAACAATTACAATATGGACTACCATCGTACCTTTTATGTGGGACTTAAGGACCCTCAGATAGCTTGGGTACATTGCAGCCTCATCGCACCCTGATTTAATGACACACTACGGTTCATTGCAGTGTATGTATTGCCATTAATGTGACCGTTGAATGCGGAACTACCGCTGCCAAAAAGTCTGTGCGACGGTCGAATATTTGGTGGCCATCGACAGACTTTTAGATACTTACAAAATCGTTGACTAGCAAAGCGGCATGTTCCCTTGCTTGGAATGAGACACTAGAGAAGTACACACTAGTCCTCTCTATCATAAATTGAACAAATGCTCAAATTCTGTCGAAATCACAATATCGCTGCAGCGCAATCGTATATTACCAATCATTTTGCCAAATTAAGAATTTTGAATAAGAGTACTGTATAGTATTTCCATAAAAAATAATACATTCTATTTTTTTCTGTACGCCAACTGCATAACTGTGCTATTGAGAAAACACACAAAATCAAAAAATTAAAAAGCGCCATTTCCAAAAGCGCATAGGATTTGAAAAACTAGCGCGCCATTTCCAAATGGATCGTACAGTGCTGAGGATTATTTTCATACGACGTGAACGCTAACACACAATACCTCATTAAAGGGATTTTCATTGCACACAGCCATGCCCTGTCACAACTCTCGATCTTCGTGATCCTGCCCTCCAGCCCCGTCCTGCGCTTAAGTCTACTCCCTCCTTGCTGTCCACTCTCACGAGCCTGCCCGCCTAGCAGCAATTAAGGCCGAAACTACCACCTGTCATACTTTCCAGAATCCTTTGCGTAGTATATTTCGCCTCCCTTCTTTATTACAACTATGAGCTCCTCCTAGCCAGCACCAGTCGAAATAAATGCTCCGTACCCCTCAGCAGCTGCTGATGCTCTCCATTCGCTAGCCTCGACAGCAGTTGCTAGAGAGAAGGAGTTTCGCAAATACCACACCGTGAGACCGGGATTCACACAGTGGAACATCGTGGCTCCTGTTTTTAATTTAAAAGGCCCTACATTCGAAAAGATGGTTACTATGTTTATCGATGGAATATGGAAGTTTATGTACGGCAGTTTAATTAAGAATACGGATTGCCTTATCCATGTTGTTAGTTGCTTGAAAATCATATCCAGTTCAGATATTTTCCTTGTGCGCGTTACGCTACAGACGTTACGTTTCAGCAAGGCAACAGGCCTTCAGGGAACATGCAGGAGGGGAGAAAATATTTCTCGGGAAAGTACAAGCTCTACGGCTATAAGTGGACGTTACTGTTTTGAAAGATGGGCAAGCTATAAACTGGAGTGCACATTACCCGAGAAGCGAGGCAAAACTGTAGATTTTCTAACCAAATGTGCGTTTTCACAAAAAGGATTTAAAAAAGACGCCGTCTGAAGTGGACATAACGGATGTCGGAGAACTGTCTGGAGGTTATTCTCAAAAATGGGCGTTTTTGATGGATAAGGGATATCAGGATGTTGGGGAGCTCTTTCGGGCAATCAAAGAAACCCGGAAATGGGTATTTAACAGCTAAGGATGTGGAAAGGAACAGAAAAATTTCTTTCGATCGCATAATCGTGGAGAACTGGATTGGCCGGCTGTGTACCCTCTGAGGATTAATGGGATGGAAGTGATTGTGGAGGGAGACCCACTATGACGCAGTATTTAAGCTTTGTGCAGCTCTCAAGAATTTGCACATAAGCTACTACCCGTTGAGGACGGAGGATGCCCACACTTAAATTTCAATGAAAACCCGGTTGTACTAAATCGGAACCGAGGGGCACAATAAGCGACGTGCTACACAGGCGGCCTACCGCGAGAAAAGAAGGCTTTTGGGGAGTTTAATTTCAGAGCGTCCGAATTTCAAAATGGACAGCCGTTTGACTCGCAGTAGTATGTATGAAGTATTTACATAAGCCCGCCTCCAGAGATCGGCAGGAATGCTTGATCCGAGGCCCGCTCAAAGCAAGGGCCGCAAATCTGACTTAAAACTTCCCGCTGCTTCCTATCGAAGCTGACTGCCTTAAGGAGAAGCGAAAAAGTACTAGATGGAAGCATTAGAACCAACTGGGGAGCCCAGCACTGTAAATCCATGGGGATTGGAGTAAGGAAACGGCAGGCTAAGGGCCAGGAGAGTCGCAAACGGGGGAAATGGGTAGGGAAGACCCGGCGGATTGTGGGCATCGTTAGCTTGTCCTGAATTGGCGTTTCGTACTTTGTTTGCGATTTTCTTCAGGTAAAACTCAGTGCTTTTGTATTATTGGACTACAGTGGTTCTTTTTGTAGATTTTTACGTTATTTGAAACAAGGTATGATTTTTTGTCCGTTTTTGTGTCATTTTGTTACATCATCGTTAATTACAAAGAATTGCATCACTGCTCAGTTTGCTTTTAATTTGCTTGGGGACCTACTGGATAGTCATCTGTCAGTAGCGCTTGAAAATTATATTTTCTCATTACTCATCTTGACTATGCTTCAACTGGCCTACTATTCAGTTAAGAAATAAAAGGATGGACAAAGTCGTTCTACCCTGGCTCTTCTGAGTAAAAAATCCTTTTACTTCAACCTATCCCTACGTCTACGTCCGTCCCTATCCATAACGCTACCGGCATGTAACTCTGCCCGATTAAACAAAGGTACTGTTGTTTGCGCACCAATGGTATTAAACATGATACTCTGATGCCCATACGAAGTAAAAGTTCAGTTTGATCAAACCTTTTGTATCCATTGGCTCCGTGCCCTTTGGTCCCGTAGAAATTGTGAGGTGGCTCACAAAAAAGACGGGGTACACGGGTTGCTCTCGATCATGGGCTTGGTTTTATTCTTAAACCGCGCTTTGTACCGCGCTTTGTTTCCAAAAGAATTTACAGTATCTTTACTGCTCAAAACATCATTGTCAATGTGTGAAATTGATATTGATTGTTTATAAAACATGTCAGATTCCCCTCAAACTCGTTGAATATGACTTCATATTATTTTTAAAAACAGACGAATACGTTAAATACGAAATCATCGGAGATCTCAAACCATAATAGCAAAAAATCAGGTGCTTACCGCGATCTTAAATTTCCCTGATGCTGAACGCCTTATCGAAGTCTTCAGCGTCCGACGCAAGAAGTAAACATTCATCGAATCATGGACAAAGACAGTTCGGCAACTGCAAAAAGGTGTTCTCTAGCCACGGATGCCCCGGACTACTTCACAGCTACGCAAGAAGGCAATGAATCAAAAAATGTGTGCGATGTCAGGCAACATAAAGTGGGGGAATTTTTGGGTTATTTTAATGCATGGAAGATGTGGTCGGTTATATCCACGCGACATAAAGTGTGAATAGCGTCATCTCAACATTGCGCTTTTATGCCCGTAAGCATAGGCTCCTTACTAATACTGATACAAAAAAACTTATAATTCCCTGCTCTCTACAAGCTACAGTGCAACTGTTAAAGGAAGAAAAAACAGAACGGATTTCCCAGAAACTTTGTAGAAGGGTTGTAAACGCAAACCTCCAATTTCTCTGTGTCGAAACCCCAGAATTCCAGGTTTTTTTGTCAATGCACAATTATGGTTAAAAATTCCGTCCCGTGTTACTTAAAGACAAAGAATTAATGACATGCATCTGGCTGATCGGGTAAAAATGAAAGAAATTATCTCTACGACACCTGGTAAAGTAAGCTTAACAAATGATTCATGGACATCGAGTGTGTACGTGGGCTGAATTGTGGCAAAAGCACAATATATAAAGGCTTACTGTAAAAAATAGTCTATTGTGTTACATTCCTGCCGATTCATGACGGTCCAAATGGTCGAATCAACATTTTACCTCTAGCTTGATGTGTTAGGGTCATGGGATCTGTTCAATAAAGTTAGTGATATAGCCTCCGATATAGTCAGTGATGACCCGCATTGATATCTCGAAAATGTTCAATCGACTGGCTGTAGTACGTTGACCGAATAGAAGAGTCGTCGGTGGAACGACAAATACAGACATTTAGTTTCGCACCTTCCACTGGAGGACAGTGTCAGCTAATAGTAAAAATCCGGAAGGAGCATTAGTAAGAGAGTCTGTCCCATAGGGAGGCATAGGTACGGCTGGAATAAATCCAGACAGGATTTTTCGGGAGACCTCAGTATGGTGTAACCAAATGGTGCTTCCCTCTTTTTCTTCTTGGGATGTCACCCCTTGCAGCTTCTATTGCAATGCCCTAATGAACGTACTGTTACACTGGCTAATCCCCTGAAATTAACGTGACCCATATACCGCCCCCAATCCCGTCCATCACTAGGAGATTGTATCTATGGCGTTCCGAGCACAGTAATCGGGTCCTTCTGTATCTTTTGTACCGAAAAGTCCTCCTCGATGGTCCACTCGGCGCCCTTCTACTCGGCACCTTCCTATCAGTGTCACTGTACAATCTCGCACGAAAGTTCACACTACGGTACCGTCGAATACAGTATAGCGCGCATCTGAACTCTACTGTAGACTTTCGACCTCCCAAGTGTGACAATTGTTGAGTACAGTAGTGCTCGGCCTCCCTCCTCGTTGTTCAGGGGTGGCTAGTGTACCACAGTGTCCCCTCCCGTAAGGAGATTATTTATTACATTAATGTGCTGTATTCCTCTTCCTTGCCCATTGGTGGCAATTATACTACACTGGTGAGTGATGCCACACAACAGCGGTTCTAGAAGACTCTAATGTGTAATGATGTGCACCCCGGTGGGGATGCGGTTAAAGTTGAGGCCATAAGGGCTCTTGAGAAAAATAGGATACCCTTTTGTACTGTTACGGTAGCTGGAGGTAAGAGATTATATACTATACGTACAGTCTTCAGAACTGCTGCGGATCAGAGAATGTGGGAAAGTCAAACTCACACAACTTCACTCCGAGAGCTGATTCATAGACGAATGTGCACGATATAGCCACCATGAAGTAATTTCTCGTTTATAATTCCTTGGATACTGTCAAAATCTATTACATGGCCATATATTAGTTTAGCCAAGTCACTTTCTTGGCTACAACTGCCTAGCTCATGTCTTTAATCTTGCTGGCAAGGATTGCGTATGGTTTATAGGGGAAGAAGCTGTAACCATTCGTTCTATTATTGGTTCTATCCGTACATCGATGAAACGACAAGATTTATTCAACAGTTTTAAGTTGGAGCTCGGTGACAATACCATTCTGCCTGCTTTGGATGTCGACAAAATATGTTCATCTATATTTCGAACTACCACATTTCTAAATACCAATGATGCGTTTGCTGCTCTTCTTTTACTACAGCTGTATGCAATAGAATTAATGCAATTGCTGTATTTGTTATTCCTGGGGTTGACAGAGGGAAATCAGTCGTGATTCGTGGATTTTTAGAAACTGCTGCAACTGTTACCGAATTTTAATCTGGATCGACGTACGTAACACTAAGCATGTACATTAGAGCTTTGGTGCTTTCAACATGAAGCGTCTAATGGATCTAAGCAAGCACTTTTTTCCCATTGCAACAGTATTTTGCAGGAAGGTGGAGTCACATAAAGGACTTGTTTGCACTGACTTGGCTCGACTTTCCAAGTTGCTTGATCCTCAATTTTCAATTGATCCAATTACAGATTCTGATTTTCTAGGGAGATATGCATACTTTTCACAAATCTCGGACGGAATGGGTTCAAAAGAGGTTGCCTTAGAAACATAATCATGTTTGGGGAACATTCGCACAGAACTTTCGTAGCTCGAACAGCTTTTAGATAAGAATAATTGTGATTAACGCGGGATAGATGAAGTTGGGCTTTTTAAAAGGTCAATGTCTTTTTCTTATCTTGGAACTGGTCCACTTCAATTCTGGGTAAGAAAAGATAGGTACCCTAATATTGCTGATGCTTCAATGAATTTATTAGCTGTTCAGGGGTTATCTGTGGCCAGCGAGAGTATTTTTTTGCAATATAAATCAATTACTAGATGAGTCACGTTTAAGACTTTATGATGAGACTGTGCAGTCTTCTGTACTACTGAAGCCTTGGAATAGGATTTAAGTAAAGTTATAAGTCATTCATAAACAGTACCAGTTCTCTCCAAACTGCTAATTTGAAGTTAATATACTGTACTGTGCAGCAGTAGAGGTGAGGGACTGATAGACTTTATTTGAGTGCGAAAGAGAAATATCATAGCTCATAGCGTCGCATTTTGTTGCCATGTTAAACCATAGAGCTCCAAAAAGCTGGAGGTTATGGCGTTTCACAGCAGGACTTTTGCTTTCATCGGAAAGCCATTTGGTCATACATCAGATGAATTCAACAGTCCAGTGGGGTCTAAGATGATTTTATGCAGCACATCTAATGGGCAGAACACCTAACACGTGCCGTACTGACCCTTAATAAAAAATGAGATCCAATTCAATAGTGGTATTATTAGACCAGGTATAAGGGAAATGTCTTGTGTCTATTGGGACCATACCGAACTCAATAGTTATAGAAGCCTGTCCGTTGGCAGTAAAATGACCCCGCCTTTTCCCCAACTTACATAAGCAGGTCAACAGACCAAAAATTGATCCGCTCAGTCACTTATGTGTCCATCTGGCACAGATCTCATGAGTACTTACCGTCGAATGTACCATGTGTTTTCAAGATTGGAGAGAAACAGGGCTGTTACACTGCGAGTTGTTAAAATTTTGTGGTCCCACTAATGCATATTTAAAGTATACCGCAGTATCTACAAAATTCTAAGTGCATCAGGTATCAAACTATTCAAAGCCTCAATCGACGACTCCCGGGGTAGGACCAATGGAAGACCAGACTTTAGTCTACGACTGCTAAAAAATTATATTCGGAAACAACAGCGCTAATCCGGGTGAGCAGTGTGGGTGCTATTGTCTTTTCGGAAACCTCACTTGTAATTGCTTTTTCTCTCGCTCGCCTTTTAATAATAGCTTGGATTTGAGGGCTCAATAGTCCTGTATTTATAGCTGCGACTCTGCAAAAGTCTATGTAAAGGATTCAGGAGAGCAATATGGGCCAATATTTATCTTTTTTGCACAAGCGAGGTCTTCTAGAAAGACCGTTTCCACCCCTAGTGGATTTTTGGAGCGCGATTGGGGCATGTGGGCAGTCAAAAGGGACGATTGATGCCAATTGTTGGTTTATACCCTCCTGTGTCCAATTGAGTGGTTTAAAAAAGAGATCAAAGAGGAGTTTTGGCTCGACGGTGATATGCATCGCTTCGAAAGTCTACTGGGATTCTAAGTGAGCTCCGCCGTACAAGAGGGAGGTAAGATTGGTTGCTTACCGGTTAGAAGCATCTACAGTTATTTCCCGAAAAGAGGAGGGAGCACACATGCGCGCAGATCGGATTCAGTCGGGATGTTCTGAAGAGGTTTCCGAGGCGTGTATGGACACTGTGACTCTGACAGAATTTCTCTTTGGGTTGATCAAATCCATAAACAATTTCTGTTAGTGTAACTACCTTCTGTTGCCTCTGCTTACAGCTTACAGCTAGCACAGCGGCTTACAGACATTACTGTAGTTTACTGGACAACCTAGAAATTGACCGTTACGTTTATGCACTGTACAGTGCTGTAAGCTTGAGCTGATCTTCTTTAGATCAGCTCAGGTGGGTTTAGGGTTAACCTTCCACCGTCTTCTACATGGCTTCTGGAAACTTCCTTCGATCGTCCAGAAGCACCATTCGGCTCGCCTCGAGGTCTACATAAGCCCCGGTCTTCCTCCATGTTCTGTCTGAGTAAAGCCCCTCACTACCTTTTCTCCTCTCAACTCTCTTCCTTGGTCCCTCAATCCTTCTCTCTCTCTCGCTCTCTCTCTCTCTCTTTCCCTTTCTCTCCCTCGCTCGCTCTTCCCTCTCTCCTTCGCTGACTCTCCTACTTTTCTCTATCAGTTTCAAACTTGTGTCGGTTTAGGATATATTAGTTTGTTTTTTATATTTTCGTGTCACGAACCGGTTCGAAAGACTGCAAACCCCGCATTTTACTTTGGCAAAGGTAGCCTCCCCCAGCCTCATTTATAGTCCGGTCCAGCTAAATGTATATACTATTTGTCAGCTGGCTTACTGAAAAATTTCCAATTAACTACGTTAGTCAGGCTATCCGCAAATGACGCCAAGTCCTTTCACTCTAGTACTGTACTCAATATAGAAGTTCAGATTGATAATAAAACTTTTTTCTCTGTGTAGAACATTATTAAACCGTGTTAAATTCGTGCTTTATCAACAGAATGGTTCCTATGAAACAGTACAATTTATTTCGCTGGCTGTAAATAGTTAAAATTGAAAAGCTGAAATCGCCGTACTGTGTGTACCTTTAGAAGAAAAATCAAAATCCTACTTAGTATAATACATATGGCAGAAACCAATTAACCGTTCATTACGAGCCACAGAATATGTTTACTGTGCCAGAAGGACAGTCCATCTTTTGGCAGCATACGGCTGGTCCTCAATACTCCGTAGGCAAACGTACACTACGAATGTAGAAAATATTGGTCCAACCTAAATAGTATTGTTCCTCTAGAAATTTAAAGCATCTAAACAGCAAACTTATTCTACCGGTAGACATAACCTTCTTGTGTACCCGTTCCCGGCGTTCTCGGAGTATCATATCGAACTCCAAACATTTAACATGTGTAACACGGCGCAGTAGAGTTCTAACTCATCCCAGGCCTTGTGCTGGAGCGTCGGGCTCAGTAGCTCGGTGAGCCAAGCAACCTTGATTTCCAACAAATTTCTCCTTCCCGACCAGCACCTGGTAGTCCCTAGAGCATGCAACAGTAGGCAGCACTACATCAACTGAGAACCGCTTCATTCCCGCCTCCTCAACATACCATATAGAGGATTCGTAAAGAGGGCAAAAATCCAATCCACCAAAAATAGCACCACCCTTCACTGAACCTCTTTTCTCCTCGCCCTCATCAGAACACTCCTCCTCCTCCCCTTTCCCCCTGACCTAAGCGGTGCGGAAACAATTTGGGAATATTTTTCTGTAAAATTTAGTAATCATCAAAATTAATTATAAAAAAATTTAAAAAACTTACTTCATCCACCAAAGCTCATCGAGACCTAGTACTTTATAAGGAGGACTTTTGATTTTTTTGCATTCAATGTATTTTGAAATAGAAGATGCTTTTTTGACGATGGCAGCGGTTTCCGATGCCAAACTTTCGCCATTTTCCAGCATCGCTTAAAGACGCTTAACAGGGCGAGAGTTCTTTGTGGCTCGGACTATTTCGTTTTTGAATTTAGATGAAAGACTTGCTAGAATCAATTCATTTTTGCTTGCTTACCTTTATATATACGAATTTAGTACTACAATGTGGCCGCTTGGCTACAAGTACGGGAGCCCGTTAGCATCTCCTGCCGGTTACCATTTCGTATTTCGCGCCAAAATTGGTACTCAATTCTATTTATATTCGGTGCTGAATTGTGCACAGGTCGACAAGCATTAAAACTGGGATTTTTTCATACATTTGCAATTTTGCCTATGTGCCAACAAAAATTATAGTGTGAGGTGCACTGTACGCAGCATGTTTCGCATTCAGCAGTACAACATATCAGTCTGTTCTGACCACTGCTTCACTAACTGTTAAATCATTGGGTACAAGTGCAATATGCTTTGTGATGCACTCTATTAATTGAACCATTTAATATCGCATGCCAAATATGTACTGTAATTACGGGTCATCAGAATATAATAAAAAAGTTTCATGAACAGTTGTTTGTAAGTATGAAATAAAAACTTCACTGCTTCATGGAATATCGGATGACATGCTGAATTGAATGAAATTTACGATTGACACTTTTTAGTACGAAAATATCACAAAACTATTTTCAAGGACTTTGAATTACTTTAGAATCGTAACATTTTTTTTGATATGCGGTTTTACTGATGTCATAACTAAGGCTTACCAAAGTTGCCCTAATTTGGTTAACAATTGTGATATTCATAAAAAATGTCAGTTTCGCTCACTAATGCGGCATAGAGTTTACATCTAAAACTTTTTAACATAAGTCAATTTATTGCCATAAACTCGAAATCGATGCTTTTTCAAATACCCGAGCAACTATTCAACGGCTCTACCATCAAATTACCGTATAAAAATTTATTTTTGTTGGTATACGACTTATAAGGAAGGGCTCAAGTCAATCTATTACTTATTTCACATTTATACGACGATTAATTGTTTTTTAGAGTTATCGCTTAGTTTTTTGCAATTCTTGGCTTCTAATCTTTGAAGGAGAATAAAGAGAAATTTTTCCTGTCAATCCACCCTGGGAATTGCATTTCATGAAATGATACGAGTCTGAATCCAGAAATTGCAAATTTACAGGTTGTGATGGGAAAACTATCGCAAATTTTCATGGGCAGTGATTAATTGTCTCGCAGAAATTGATTCAGTGAGTTAAGTTTTTATTCTCTTTCCGATGTTTATTTATTAACCAACTGAAATATTTTCAGATTTGTTGGTCAAATCGACGCCGACATCCTGATGTTTCTCGGTGCTACAATTATTTCGGTAGGACTGATTCCCCTATTATAAAACTCGCTATTACTCGCAAAAGCTGCATTTCTTCCAGCCAATGTATGAAATTGCGGTGAGCATTATCAGAAGAGATATCGTATCGGTTCAAGGATCATTTCCATGCGAAATTCATCCCAATGTCAATATTTATTGGATGAAAACGAAGAGGCAGTTGTTGTGTGGTTGAATACTTGTCGTAGATAAAGGTTTTCCCGGTCCTACATGCCGCATCGTACATAAACCTCAAACAGACACCTCGATGTTTCGAAGTTTTAGAGAAATACATGAGGTTGGGAATAGGCTTGTAAAGCATTTCAATGTGTTTTCCGTTCCATTCAAGCATAAGTTGTCCCTGCATCGAAACTGTGCATTGGTAGTGGCTCTTTTGGTCCAGTTCATATTCAGAAGAGGACAATTTTTGTTTAATTTGTAGTTAGAAAACAACTTCTGGTAACAATCCAATTTTTTAGTAATAAGTTTATAAATAATTAATTTTGTTTGCAATTTTTCGATTGGAATAACTTTACTGTATTAATAACTAGGTTCAGTGCAGAAACCGACTACAGAGCAGTTCAAAAAGATAGCTCATCCCCTTGAATCGCTCTGTGTGTCTGAGTTTTTTATTTCTTAAAACTTTTGCTTGTTTACGGAGGAGAGCAGAGGGTGGAGGCAAGGGGAAGATAAAACGGAGAAAAAATATAAAAATAGCTGTTCCATATTTGATTCAAAATTATAGCATCGTGCCAAAAAGATAGCACCTGAATTCTGGAAAAAACAATTATTGGTACCAAGGCCCTACTGTTGGTTTGGCCGAACTCACTATTTCACTGCGCGACCCTGCGCTCTAATGAAGCTCTTTACACTCCTTGGCATTGAGTCCGAGAGAAGGCGAAGCACCTCACCGTCTACTCCGGACCAAGCTGCTGAGATATCAGCTTTGAGTCAAACTGGCGAGAATTTCGTAAACGCGGTGGGAGAGTATAAGCAACAGATTATCAATTAGGTTATGATCGGGACTACGTGCGGGCCACTAAAGACCTCATATGCAGTTAGTAGAAAAATATCTACGGTTGTAAATCGAACTATATATGGGCGCAATTTTTTGTTGAAAGACCCAGTCCATTCCGTGTGTCACAGCAGCGAAAGGTAGCAGCAATTCCCCTAGAACTCTGACATAATTCTTTGTATCAACGCAGCATTCCACAAAAACAATTTTGGACTTGCCATGGTACGAAAAACAAGCCCAGACCATGAAAGAACCCCCACCCAAGTAGCGAGAAAAAATACGTTGATATTAATCCTAGTGTCAGCAAAGTAGTATTTCCATCCGTCCGGCCCGTCTAAATTGAACTTCTTCTCGTCCGACCAAGTTAAACACTTCCATTCATCCACCTTCTAGATAATATGGTCCATCTACCATTCCAACCGCCTTTTGATATTGTTGGGCGTGATATAAGGTGCTCGCTTCATGGCCTTGTGCTGCATGTAGCCGGTAGACAGAAGAATGCGCCTACCTGTGGACTTAGACACAGTTTTTGTGCTAGAATGGCGCAGATCGTTGAGACTTTTGTCCCCCTCGAGTGAGTCATACACAACCTTGCGCTCGCCCCTTTCCGAAAGAATACATGGACGGCTGCATTTCTGGTACATCCCGTACATCTCTGGGTTCTTCAAGTAGTTTATGCTAGGATAGTGCCATTCCCACAGTTGATGGGGAAAGTCACAGAAAGGTCACGTCATTTTTCGTGATGCATCCTCTTGGACTAGACTACCGAGGAATTACACGCATGTGTGTGACGTGTGATATACGATGAATCTACAGTGCAGTTTGATAAACCATTTACAGGGCGCCGACATCCTTAGTTAGTAAGAAGACACATGTGTACTACCAGAGCTGATGTCACTGACTATCTGAGTTGGTGATATGCATTAATCTTTACCTAGTGCGCTCCTCCTGACTACTGAATATGGAGTAGGAGGTACGGAAAAGTGAACACGATTTAGTAGAAGTAGAAATGTTTCACAATCAATCTGCTAGTTAATTAATCTCTATGATAAGTGAAGAAAAAAGATATCAAATCATGAAACGTAACCTGCGCAGATAGTTTATAACGACTTAGCCGCTGTTGTTGATCCTACGTGCTATTTTGGTGAGCAAGTAGCCCGCTGAGTAGCCCGCTTCCCTGAAAGGTGAGATTTGAGTCTATTGCTTTTTGGTGAGCATTTTTCCGCGGCCCATCGTCGTCTGGAAAGTACCTCTTTGCCGCTGGATACTACTACCCCTTCATACTAAATGGGGAACTCTTGCTTTTATGGCGCTGCTGTGACGACATTTCCGCGTTTTTGGTACATTTGCTGTTTCGGTGCTATCTTTATGTCACTGTGCTATATTTTTGAAACAATTATGGAACAGCCATTTTTTTGGTTTTCCTGGTTTTCCGCTCTGTATATAGCTAGCTTAGTGGTAACCGGGTGGACCACGTCGGCCACGTGCACAGGTGTTTCGGACACGATAGCGTTCGCCAGAAACGACCAGAGCTTGTAACTAATACTCTTACGCATTTATTTCATAGAGGGGTGGTCAATGTAACCAATGGGGGGGTTGGGGGTGCTTTACTGATTAGGGATGCAGGGCGGCTATTTTCCGAAGGCTAAGGGGGACAAGTCTGTGTAATGGAGAGTCTGGAAATGAGGCTGAGTCAGGAGTGACTACCTCACAGCCAATGTAACCAATGTGCCGATAGAAGAAACTTAACTTGACTAGAGAGTTTACTGTACGCTAGGGAATTTCTGCAATATTTTTTGCATATTTCAGCTATACGTGTACCAGGTATGCCAGGGGTTGCAGAATTTCTGTAACAGAGTTCTAAAATAATACAAAAATATGAGCAGTTCCAGAAACGGATTCTGCAACTACCGTATGTATGTACTGTAATGGCGGGAAAGTCGTAAACACAGTAAATCCGAGGGTACTACTGCCACCATTTACCATTTTGAGGCAGCCTTTATTCCGCATCTTATTTGCAAAACAGAAATCTCACTCATGCCCTAACCCATCAAGCAATCTTCAGCATCAACATGGATACCTCTTCCCAATCCCCCCTTCTTTGACCCTTCCCTTCCTGACCATATTGTATGAAGAGGGAGAGAGGGGAAATGGTTTGAGCTCCCACTAAGGGATTGAGGGCAAGAGCGAAGAGTAGCATTCCTAGTGGATCTCCCTGTTGGGCACCTCTCCTGCTCCACAGGAGAAGTCGACCAAAAAAGAGCCTGGAGGGCTCGCCGTACAAGTAGTGGATGTATCGTGCGGCCTGAGGGATGCGAGCAACTGCTTGGTCCAGAATCTTGGCACGCTCGATCGAATTAAAGGCATTCCGGGCGTCTACTTGTATAAGGACATGCTGGGTCTGTGCAGAGCTGAGCTGCTGTATAGTGGCTCGCGTGGCATGAACAATCGCCTCAGTTGCTCCTGGGACACCGACGCCAGGTTGTAGAGGTTGTAAGTAGGAGGCGAGGGCTATGTCATTGCGGATACGTTTCATAATGAGGAGTCCTGCTAGACAGCGAATTGCGAGGCCGATTGCGATTGGTCGGAGGCTTCGGCAGCCTGCATCCTTGGGAAGATCAATGAGGGTGGCCCTTACGACGTAGTCCCTCAGCTCGGGTGGGGCGCTTCCGTCCAGGAGGCAGTTAATAAAATCTGTGAACCAGCGAGGAGAGACGGTGATAAAGGGTAGAGACGACGGGAAGTGTTTGCAGAAGGCATCGTAGGCGGTTGCTTTGTGGCGGAAGGTGTCGCTGGCAGCGCATACGAAAGCAGCGTGGGGGTCAGCGGTGCGGACGACAGTAACGGGCCGCGGGAATCCTCCGGCGGTGACAGCTTCCCGGAGGGAGAGGGAATTGCGAATGGGACTCTTGTTTCGAGTCGAGGGTTCGTTACTTGGACGAACTGTTTGGGCCGTGGCATTGGTGTTGCGGAAATTTGTGGAGGTAAATACTCGGCGTAATGTACAGTAAATTTGAGAAAAAGGATGTTACAGAAATACTGTATCTAAGCTTGCATTGGTGGCGATTCATTACATTCCTAAATCATTGCAGAAATTTTGTACCGTAAACTCTATACTGAGTACTCGGTAATGTATCTATCGTGTAAAGTACAGTTGTGAGACCTACGATGCCTGAGCGCAGGTATTGAAGAGTGCGCGTCAATTAGAAGAACATTGTATTGCCGAATACAATGTCGAAAGGACGCTGCCTCCCAAACAGCGTTTGTCAGTACGAAAGACCCTTGCCAAAGGGCACAGCACAATGATAGAAGAACCCAGCCTTGGGTCGAATAAAGAGAGAACGGCGAGGGACACGCGGGAGAGAGCGACTGAGTCCAAGCCAAGCCTTGTGCTGAACGAACCTCCACACATTAGAGCTCCCTGCGACGACAACCCCACAACATGTCCGACAATACCGCCATGCCTCATACAACAGTACAGTACCCTGCAGGTCTGACTACACGGCTAAAAGCTAGCCGGATGTTCCACGTCAGGCACGTGCAGTGGGGCTCGCGATAGAATCGCCACTGCAACAGACGACCGCATTCTGTAACTTGTGCGCTCATAAAAGTCTGCGAATCACTCCTGTGGTTGTGTTAAACATCTCTGCGATGCGCGGGGTGACCACGCACTGAATACTGAAGCGTACTTATCCGATTAACATCGAAAACCATGCGCTTTTTCTGGAATCCTTCCATGGGGTCGCTCTATGGAAACCTGGGGTTTGATGTTTTTGTTTTATACGAAGTCATTAAGTCCTCTTGCAGGACGAATGCTCATATGTGCTAGAAACGGGTTGGAATGGCCCACCGCTGGGGAATCCCGGCTCCGAGCGCGTACCTCTACGTTCCGGCATCCTCCAGACTAGGGAAGTGCAACGTGCAGGGCCATTAAAATTAACTAGCCTTGGAGGCGACGGCAAACATCGTAATGGTGCGGATTATGACCAGTCACTGAAGCTGCACACGTGGACCAAATGGAATAGCTCAGCTTTTGATGAAGCCGAAATGACACCTTCGCCATAGGGCTTCCGATACGGGCCGCGATGACTGCCGCGTGTTCGCTAACCACCTTAGACGTGGTCGGAGGCGGGCAGCTGAGGGAGTCAAAGGCTAGCGGCACAAAATGCAATCCCAGTTTCGAGCGTCCAGGTAGAGCTTGGCCAGGCATGGCGGCATTATTTGCTTGCAAAGTCCCTCAGCTTCCATCATTCCGCAGCATTTGCAACGACGCGCTTCCCGGGCTCCTTTGGAAAGGAAGCACTGTTGGAAAGGCGAGAAGACTGTGACGTCATACGCTGCCCGGAGAGTGGGCGTGGGGTTACGGGTTGAGCGTCCAGTCCGAAAGTAAATACGGGACTTCGCAGTGGACCCCGGCTCCAGCGGCTTTGAATAGGTCCTTGCTGAGCGCTCTTGCCATTGCTCGTGGCGGTTCTTCCAACCGAGACCATTTTTTACAAAGGTCTGCGGCGTGGTCGCCGAGGTGGTCCATGGGAGCTTTGCATTCCGCGCAAATGAGCGGAGCGGTTTCTTCAAAGACGGAACTCCCAAGAGGCGACGCAGCATCACCGACCACCCGTCGTCGTAGATTTGGGAGACCGCAGACGGATGGGCGGTGCGGAAAGCCGCGACAGGTGTATCCAAAAAAGCGTGACTTTGGATCCGTCGGCGAATTACGAGTTCTGAGTGCGACGAGGGGTTCGGGAATCGCGACCAGTCATCATCTTTCCAGAAGAATTTAGCGGATGAATCAGAGCAGGCCTGACATAGGATACTGTTTGTAGTATCAGGCTTGGGCGCGAGGGCGGCCGCTGCCAGTGCTTCTGGGAGACATCCATGTTGTTTGGAGAAGGACTGGTGGCGTTGGCGTTGGGCAAATGTGAGAAGATGTCGGTCCGCTTCCCGTACGTGCGTGAACGGGATTCAGAGGCACCAGTCTCATGTTGGTCCACATATTCGGAATCTCTGAGGCTGGCCCCGTGTGCGCTAACGTTCAGCGTGGCAAGAGGCGTGAGTCCGTGACCGCCATAGCCGAGAGGTAGAGTCACCCGTTGGCGCACCGTGTCCGTCATCAGCACATGATTTTACCGCAAGTAAAACTTCATCTGGTCGGTATCAAATTGTTGCGCGATGGCGGTTGTCACACTGGGCGGCGTTAATTTAAGTACATGGCGTAGCTTGCATGCGGAGGCGCAAACTCGGTGCAGATAGAACCGAACGCGTGCATTCCCGATTCCGTCTATCAGCGACAATGTCTCGTTGCAGACGTCGATTTTCTTTGTGAGGAAATTCTCCATAAAGCAGGTCGACCCAGTCGGGGCAACGAGGAGGTCGATGCCAGTGTTGGATATTTTATCAAGGGGGAAGCGACGTAGTAACGACGATATCTGGTTGACGGGTTGGGACGGCCAGAAAGGAGTGTTTTGGCAATGTTGAGAAAAAAGCCGTGGTCCGGTCCTTTACAGCACAGGATCTCAACTGCCTTGTCTGGCTCAGCGTGGGTGCGTATAAGAGTACAGTCGTCAGCGTACCAGCGATGAAGCTTAGCTGGGTGGTGTTTGCTATTGCTTTCGCCAAGGGGTGCACTACAAGGGAAAACATATGCATGCCAGCTGGGTTTTCCTTGTTGCGTTCCGGCTTGGCTGGGGATGTCCGGTGCAGACGCCGCCGGCAGAGACAGCGACGGCGTCTGGATGGCGTAGACCATGTTCAAGAACCGACAGAGTGAAGGTAACTTGGAGGGCAGCAGATTGATAATCTGTTGTCGCGAGAATCGGTTGAATGCGTTGTGCGCATTGACCGAGAGGAGTATGTAGGTGGCATCCTCCCCTCTGCTATGGACGTGCCTCCGAACATCGTGAACTACGGAATCAAGGCCGGAGGGGATAGCAATGGCGAATTGCAGCTGGGCAAGGTAGTCTCGAGTGTTATCCAGCGCTTGGGTTAAGGGAACTTTCGTCACCAGGAACCGATGGGGCGGATCTTATCCGAACGCGTTTGGATGGGGAGAAGCGTCGCACAGGAGAGGATGGGATTGTGGCGTCAGGAAGGTCCCCATTAGGTAATCGCCGCGCAATGGAAGTGAGCACAGAGAATCCCGTGAGCCCTGCCTCTGGCGTCACCCTAGTGTTCGCTAGGAGGTGTAGAACCCAAGGGGACATGCAATCTGGCCCTGGGGCGGAGTTCTGATTCAGCCGACGGACGGCGCGAAGGACTGCAGCCTCAATGATGTCCATAGGGAGTGGGAGTTCTGTCGCGTTGAGTGCTGTGACCGGAGACGTTGGGGCTGGTGCAGCGCATGCAGGCGTTCCTGAAGTGCTGGGTCCCAAACTCCGTGATGCGGGACTGGTGCAACGTTCTGATTGCGCGCCGATATTGTGCGTCTTAGGCCAGATGCTCTACTCGAGGGAATTTGCGGTCCCGCCGAGGGTCATGGGGGAAAGCGGTGACGGACAGACCGTTCTTCTCGGGTCCGATGAGCTTGAACAACTTCTGCCAGAGTTCGCCCCATTCGCTAGCGATTGCACGGCGAATGTTTTCACGAAGACCGTGGCTTTTTGGCGGACTGAGAATGCCTGCCGGGGTCCCCCCGTTGTGCGCATCGCAAAACAGCGGTGGGAAGAACATGGATGCCAAGAAACGCGGAATAAACAGCATCAGCATTCCGTGCGTGCGAGGCCGCGTGGAAGAGCCGAATGATCAAGACAGCGAAGCCATGCATACAGGTGGCCGGGATGCGGTCGATTATGTCGGACGGTCTGAGCGGGCTGTGCCGTGCGTCGTGGACCGGGATGGTGTTCTTCGGATTCCATGATGACGACGGTTACGGAGAGTGGCCCAGAGCGGGGGCCGGAGCAGAGATAGAGTCGGCCGCGGGGTGGGAGTCAATGGGGTCATTGACTTGCATGTCCGCTAGATCGGCCGGGGCGGACGAGTTTCCAGTAGTCAGGGGGCGGCAGATGTCGCAACAGCGCGTGAGGGGGCAGGGGTGGAGTCCGGAATGGGCGCGGGTTCGGGGGCGAGATGTGGGCATCCATCGTAGAACTTCACGAGAAACGTCTCAACGTAGGTATTGTTGCCGCACAAGGTGGTAGCCGCGGCATCGATTAGCTGGGTGATACCTCCGGCAAGGGCATTGCGGGTTGCTATTTTGATCGAAGATGCGGTGGTCATGAGGCGGTTGACCTCAAGCGCGGCGGCTATGCAGATGCCAACCCACCATTCGACCGTGGGAAGGTCGCCGAGGAGCGCGGACAGCGGGCGGGCGGAGTCGGGCGCCATGGTAGAGGCCGGGGATGGCGTTGAGAATGGCGCAGTGGGCAGGAGTATCGTCGGCGTAACGGACCACAACGGTTCAGTCTTCAGCGGTGAGGAGGGCGTGGATGGGCAACGGGGTCCCTGAAGCCTCGATGGCCATCCGTAGGCATATGTGGGTGTCTTCAAATGCAGGCAGGGCACCATGGCCGGTAGACCCGACGGAGAAGGGCGACGTGGACATAAGCGGGGTCAAGGCTGGGGGCAAGCCGATGAGCCCGTTGAGGGAGACAGGTGCGGCAGGGACCGGGGCACTGGGGCGGGGCGCGGTAGCAGCGATCGGCGGTGGGGAGGTGTTGGGGAGGAGGGAGCCGTTCTGCAGGCGACAGAAGTCGCGGACAGTGGACGGAACAGCCCAAAGATGCGGGGAGACATGGGCGCGGACGACCTGAGCCAACGAACGCGGGCGCAGTCGGGCCACGGCAGAAACCGCCATAGTGAAAAAGGAGGGTGGACGGGTGGGTGGTGTCGGCGGTGGTGCTGGTGGTGTTGGCGTTGGTGGATGGGTAGGAAGGGAAATAATGAAGAACTCCTGCGTGCGCTGCACCCGCCCCCACCCGCCGGTCATAGCACTCAACGCGACAGAACTCCCACTCCCTATGGACATCATTGAGGCTGCAGTCCTTCGCGCCGTCCGTCGGCTGAATCAGAACTCCGCCCCAGGGCCAGATTGCATGTCCCCTTGGGTTCTACACCTCCTAGCGAACACTAGGGTGACGCCAGAGGCAGGGCTCACGGGAATCTCTGTGCTCACTTCCATTGCGCGGCGATTACCTAATGGGGACCTTCCTGACGCCACAATCCCCATCCTCTCCTGTGCGACGCTTCTCCCCATCCAAACGCGTTCGGATAAGATCCGCCCCATCGGTTCCTGGTGACGAAAGTTCCCTTAACCCAAGCGCTGGATAACACTCGAGACTACCTTGCCCAGCTGCAATTCGCCATTGCTATCCCCTCCGGCCTTGATTCCGTAGTTCACGATGTTCGGAGGCACGTCCATAGCAGAGGGGAGGATGCCACCTACATACTCCTCTCGGTCAATGCGCACAACGCATTCAACCGATTCTCGCGACAACAGATTATCAATCTGCTGCCCTCCAAGTTACCTTCACTCTGTCGGTTCTTGAACATGGTCTACGCCATCCAGACGCCGTCGCTGTCTCTGCCGGCGGCGTCTGCACCGGACATCCCCAGCCAAGCCGGAACGCAACAAGGAAACCCAGCTGGCATGCATATGTTTTCCCTTGTAGTGCACCCCTTGGCGAAAGCAATAGCAAACACCACCCAGCTAAGCTTCATCGCTGGTACGCTGACGACTGTACTCTTATACGCACCCACGCTGAGCCAGACAAGGCAGTTGAGATCCTGTGCTGTAAAGGACCGGACCACGGCTTTTTTCTCAACATTGCCAAAACACTCCTTTTCTGGCCGTCCCAACCCGTCAACCAGATATCGTCGTTACTACGTCGCTTCCCCCTTGATAAAATATCCAACACTGGCATCGACCTCCTCGTTGCCCCGACTGGGTCGACCTGCTTTATGGAGAATTTCCTCACAAAGAAAATCGACGTCTGCAACGAGACATTGTCGCTGATAGACGGAATCGGGAATGCACGCGTTCGGTTCTATCTGCACCGAGTTTGCGCCTCCGCATGCAAGCTACGCCATGTACTTAAATTAACGCCGCCCAGTGTGACAACCGCCATCGCGCAACAATTTGATACGACCAGATGAAGTTTTACTCGCGGTAAAATCATGTGCTGATGACGGACAGGGTGCGCCAACGGGTGACTCTACCTCTCGGCTATGGCGGTCACGGACTCACGCCTCTTGCCACGCTGAACGTTAGCGCACACGGGGCCAGCCTCAGAGATTCCGAATATGTGGACCAACATGAGACTGGTGCCTCTGAATCCCGTTCACGCACGTAGGCGGAAGCGGATCGGTATCTCCTCACTTTTGTCCAACGCCGCCACAGAACCGAGCTCATAGAAAACCGAGCTCCGGTTTGTACAAACTTTTTTTAAGTTTTGTTGGAATCCACAACTGACTAAGGGGAAATTTTGGGTTATTTTAATGTATGGAAGATGTGGTCGGTTATATCCACGCCGCTAATGCGTTATGCGGATAAGTCGTCGCTGATGGGTAACACTACATGACCTTCCTTACAAGGCCGGCTCAATGCCAGCGAACAGGCATGCCGTGTTGGACATGACGGCCGCGGCAGCGTGCCTTTGGGTAAGCACCGCTATAACCATCCCATAGGTCTCCATCGCTCGAACGGCTACGTTCCGCGCGACTTCGGTTAGCATCGCGTACGCGTCTGGGTGCCAGCCTCTACGGGTGGATTGACTAATGGAGTCAAAAAAATTGTTTGTGGAAAAAAAAAAAAAAGAAAAAAAAAAAAAAACGTCAGTGCATTTAAGAGGATTTTCGAGTAATACAGAGCAAGACGTACTGTACTGTACAATACTGTACATGAAATACTGTACCAGAAGATTCAAGATGGAGCCAAGGAAGGATTATGATAGGACCGATCCAAGGCCAGAGATCCTGACACTGTAATGTCCGACGAATGGGGCCGCTGCTTTTCAATGCCCTTCAGCCATTGGTTGCAATTTATCCAAACAGGCCGTCGCCGGCGACAATCGCCGCACGTGCCTTAGGCCCGGGCCACACCCTACCGGCCGCCCTGAAATTCGCGCACCGAAAAATGCTCTAAACCATTAATCATGGACAACAATCTACGTCCAACTTCCTACCCAGCTACGACGCCACCCGCGTCCAGCTCCGACCAGCAAACCACCAAAGTCCACGACCCGCCCTGCCCATCTCATCCTCCCTTTAACCCATCTCACCGATCCCTCGACACACTGCACATGATGTCTCTTCTATCAATGTCCCGCCATCTACGGTTACTACTCCCCCGCCTCTCCAAGTCTCCACCAATCCCCCGTCCCTTTGCCTCTGTAAATTCCCCAGCCCGTTCCACCCCACCATCCACCGACGAATCCTCCACACCCACCTTGCGTTCCCACGTTTGGCCTCTAGGTACCTGGGATGATCCCGTGCCTATTACATCCTCATCACATACTCGCGTTGTAGGGTGCACCGGACGGCATGACCGACCTAATGGCTTTCATCCCACTACTTGGATTACCGTGGAGAAGGGGAAACTAGCGCAATGCCCGGCGTGTCAACAGGTTTTCGAACTGCATGTCAAGGAATAAGGCTCGAGTTTGGTTCCCACTGTACCAGGGCTGGAATATGCTTTGTGCCTTTGGGGTTTATGCGAATGGCGTTGTAGGTGGGCTAGAACGGTGCGTTGGTTTGGGAGAAGGGGACATACCGTGTGGTAGCGATTTAGCGAATTAGGATGTGTTGGAAATATGGTATCATGCAAATGGGCTAATTACGTGTTTGTGTATGGATCGGGCTGATTTGGGGTCGCAGAGTGGGAAGGGGCAAGGATGGAACGGGTTGGTTTTGGTGCGGTCATGAGCGTTGCGTCTGGGTGAGCGATGTGTCGCATGGACCCGGCAGGAGAGGAGTAGAAGCATGCAGTTTTGCGTCGAAGATAAATGTGGCAAGTGCTGCATCGAGGCGTCGAGTTGTAACGGTGGTGTTATATGTCAAATAGAATGGATAGATCACGTCGAACAAACGTTATTTGCTATAAATCAAGAGGCGTGTAGACACATACGAAAACGTTACATTGTTGCCAGTGCTTCGGGATTCTTTTGTTTCCCTTTGCACAAAAGACGGGGCTATTCGTCTGGTTTCAAATCGACGATATTTAAAAACGCGTCAAACTCGGTCTCGACAGCGGACATGGTCGGGGATTCGCCTTTTGTTTTCCCCCGTTCCTTCTCCAAGGCGGCGTAATCGACGGCCTCGACTGCACGAATGAGGCGTTGATACTGCTGCTGAGCTTGACGCTGGGTGTTGGCGTCTGGGATAAGTCGAACGAGAGCAAAGCAACTGGCACGGACACGACTCATAGGGCCGGTGCGAAGTGCTTGACGGAAGGATGAATATTCATCGAGTTCGAGAAGAGTAGCGAGCTTTGTGGTGGAGGCACGGGCAGAGAGGGCTTCGTCTCGGGCTTCGGAGGGAGGGGTTACAGCGTGAGTATGGGATGGGAGGAATGGAATAAGGAAAGGTAGAGAGATGACGAGGCGGCGGGAAATGGAGGAGGGGGTTGGTGGGTGGTTGGCGCAGACTGGCGGGGGTTTTGACGGGGCAGGAGAGGATGACATGCAAAGATTGGGAGGCAGGTTGAAGGCCATGGTTGTGGGTGTTAGAGCGGCGGTGAGAAGGATAGCTGGAGAGGAGATGAACGGGATTTGTTTTAGCGGAGGTTGGCGATCAAAACGGGAGGTCAAGACTTTGCTCAAGTGCTTGTACTTGTACTTCACTGTACTCTGCGGACAAATTACTGCCAATTACAATGTGTTTTGTAATTTCAAATATATAAGTGTTTTGAACTTTCCACCTACATTACAGTTGGTCTGAACAGACGAGTTGGATCAGTTGCGGTACTTTACAGTACTCTTCTTGATCCCACCTTTCCGAATCCTCCGTCTACTTTACGGTGCGGAATCTATACCTTGTCCGCCCGATGAACACTCCCCGCTTCCTCACAGAACCAATTTCACTCCATACAATATCTCTCAACTGTTCAACGCCTGCCACCATTACGCGTGACTAACTTTGCCCACGTCAGCGCCATCCACGGTCGGCCTCCCCCGCTCCCCAATCCTCAAATCCTGCTGTCCCACTCCCCAAACCGAATGCCTACATCCCTTCCCCTGCCCCCCGCTCCGCCCATCTCCCTCTCCTCCGTCACCACTTCACCCTTCCCAATCCTCCGCCTTGTTTTCTCCACGGTCCCCCTCACACAGGCCGTCTCTCCACGCTTCGTGCATCTCATCCACTACCAGCCGACTCCACCGCTCATATCGATTGTGTTCTCTCTCATTCCGACCGTCTTCTCTTCGCCACTGCTACCAAAGCAACTCCATGTGACCTCAACACCTTTCTCACTCGTCTCTCAACCACCCACATCACCGTCCTCATTTTCCACCGCGCAGAACGTCTCACATGCCCTTCCTTTTCTTCAAACCTCGTTCCCGTCCTTTTTGACCTTCCGCAACTCGCAAAGAAATCAACCCTTTCCGTCATTCTCCTTAGTGCAGTCCCTTGGGTTGTTTTTCGTCGACGCTTGTCTGACCAGGTCCACACTCCCGTCGTCATTCCCTTTAGCGCCTACTCCGAATCGCAGTCGTTCAAATTATTTTACAAGAAATGCGTGAACAATCCAATTCCCTCAATGCAACGCCACAGAAAAACGCCTCTGATTTGGTAGCAGGCTTTGTGACTGCCGTTGTCGGTGTCATGTACGGAACTACTACCGATGTTGTCGAGCTGCGCAGTGTTTGCGCGATGCTATTTCCGCGATATGTGCAAGAATTTTCAAAGCACCGGGGGTCAAACGCTGTTGTGTCTGCGTTCAATAAGGTCCAGGGTGATTTGGGCGCCGTATTGAAGGGGTTGTACAGCAGACAGTATGTGCCGGCCGAGGTCGTCGTGGAGCAGGAAGGGAGGCAAAAGGGGAGAGAGGATGGTTTGCAAAACTGGATTTAAGTCGCAGTTGTGTAACACTGTTGGTCGCTGCCTATTTGGCTTCTAGCAATCCACCAGATCAGGACATGCGCTACTTTACAACTGAGAGAACAAGAGGCGGGAGAAGCAGAGGCGGTAAATCTAGACGCAAGGAAAGGGAAGGAGGGCGTGTCATTCCATTAGAACGCCTGTTGGCCATCTATCACGCAATTGGAGACGCCAAGGCTGGGGAACAGGCTGGGGTGGCACAGGTTGTGGCTACAAGTCATCTTGTTCAAATTACAACCTTAGTCAGCTTGGGATACCTTACCAGAGAGGGAGGAGATTTGCTTGGTGAGCCAAAGTTCCGTTGCAACGTGTCTGCGGAACAAGCGACAGAGTTTGCACAATTGGTGGGCATCGATTTGAATAGTTATCTTCATGGCGACACTAGCATCGTGAATTAGCTCGGACACCCGTCGGCTTTCTCTGCGTAATAATGGATGGGTTATGGCTTCACTTTGAGTTGAGCGTTGACATACTCGATGTACTCATCGGCCAAGTCCGATTCTGTGACGGCGTTGACAGGCTGCATTCGTGCCAAGTTGATGTAGGCTCTTCTCATTGCACGCACTTCGGACACTTTTGGTTTCCGGTGCAATCTCACGTGTGTATTGGCATTGGGCACAAAGATCTTCTGACCGATACCTGCTCCGGAATGCAATGCGGCAACTATACTGTTCTCAACATGTCGTGTGACACGGTCCACTACAGCCAGTACGTCGGAGCCAAGTTTTTCAGGGGCCCGTGTTGCCATTGTGGGGGTGAGCGATTTTCCAGTGGTGGTGACAAGGTCAACGACGGCTTGTACAGTGGTCTGGAGCGAGTCCGGTTCGGTATGCGACAGACGGAATAGAGGGCGCTCCATTTGACAATGCCTGCAGGGGCTTCAAAACGGCGAATGAGAGCGTTGACGAGGTCCGCACCGTAAGCGTCGTTGCCTTGTTGGGCTCGTGTGAGGTCGCGTTGGTGGCAGGTATCGGGGGTTTGTTGACAATGGACGATGCAGAATTTGGAGGCAGTTGTTTTGGCTATACAGAAAAGCTCGTAACGGTAGCCCTTGATGTAATTGAGACTGTCAACAATGACTATAGTAGATGGGTGAGAGCACGTTCGACGGATGCGCGCAGACGAGCGCGGGTTGTTTTTTCAATGGTGGAGGTCTGGTAAAGGGAAGCTCGTGGAGTTGGGGGATCCGAGGTGTTGGTGTCTTGGATAATAATAGTGGATTTAGAGGTAGAGTCGAGGCGCTCTTTGAGATTGGTGGCGAAAGTGGTCTTGCCGCTGGCGGGGTAGCCGCACAGGAGAACTAGTGCCATAGTCGGGGGTTTGTTTTGAGTTGGGACGAGGTTTGGCAGTTAGTGGAGCAGCTTGGGGAAAAGAATCTTCCGCTGCGATCGAGCGGTGAAAACCAGTGTAGAACTGCGAAGGGTACGGGTGGTTTGGTGTACAAGAATCCTTCCGTACTGTGATCCTACAAGCTTACCCGACGGTTGGAGAGACTTGATTATCCAATGCGGCTTCATTTATTCTGTCACTAAAGCTACAAAAAAGTTTTCGTGGAAAATGCTTTTTGTCTCATCAAATCGCTGCTACAGTATTAGGAGCTGAGATAGCCGTACTTGCGAATTTGCAACCTCACGCCCTACCTCACTTCCTATCTGTTGCACCCCCACGTTATGAGTGGAGCGGGTCCAAGTGACGCTCCCAAATGGGGAGTCGGCAGTTTGAAAGGCTCCGCCAGACGGTAAGAAAGCTCCTACTGTCAAATCATCACCTCGGCGCGTCGTAATGATCTGTTCAACAGTCACAAACTGACACACTGACCATTCTCAACCCTCGCATCCATGAGGTGTAAATCGACGCTGGGTGGCACTCTATGGAAAACCCAAAAGGATCCAACGAGAACTGAAGGAAATAACAAACGACCCGCCTCCAAACTGCTCGGCCGGCCCGAAGGGCGACAATCTTTACGAATGGGTTGCAACTATTCTCGGCCCGCCAGAATCTCCCTATCAATCCGGTACGCCTCACCCGCTCGACTTTCACTTGTACACCAAACACCCTACCGACATTTCGCATCTCAGACGACTGACTAAACTGCAGGGGTATTCTTCCTGGGAATTGAATTTCCCATCGACTATCCTTTCACACCACCCACCATCACATTTCGCACTCGAATTTATCATTGCAATATCAATTCAACGGGTCAAGTATGCCTCGAGTCTCTAAAGTCCAACTGGAGTCCAGCCCTGACCATTGCTGTGCTGCTCGGCGCCATTGTCGGGCTGTTAGAAGAGCCCAATCCACATGACCCCCTTGTCGGTTCCATCGCCGTTCAATACCTCACCAACCGAGACAAGCATGACAAAACCGCTCGTGACTGGACGCTACGATTTGCCTCCTAACCCAAGTATGGTGCACCTGCATCAATTTCTACCATATTGTCAACCACTGTCGCACGCTCCACTGGATCGTTCCAAAATCGACAAGTTAACATACACAGCAACCTGTGAGCCCTCTAGACAAATATAAAATCCGAAATGCAAGCGCGGAACATGGCCAAAGCGTCGCTCACATCCTGCCCTTTCTCCGTGCCTTATTCCCTCCTTTCCTCCCTCTCACCTCCTCGGACACCTCCTCTTTATACAGCAGTTGCAACAGTCCCTTTGATTCTCTTTTCCTTTCTCTTCTCTTCTCCCTATACTCGGCCACCAACTTTGGCATACGTTTCATACATCGTTCAATTTCCTTTTTCCGCTCTGCATTTCTGAGATCTCTCAAATGCCCCTTAAATTTGATTCGCTTTTCAACGACCTTGTGCGGGATATCCCACTTCCACTCCTGCCCACTTTGAATGACTTGCTTGCGCCTCCTGGCCACTGCCAGCGCCTTCATTTTGGGCATATGCCAAGTATCGCCGACCTTTTGGGGTTTCATAACGGCGGGACGTGCAGCTCGTGCAGCTTTGACCTGAGCAAGATTTGTGATTCTGATGTTGCGCACCATGATCTGGGTATGGATGGTGCGGTGTTGTAACAGGCGGGACAGGATGCGTGTCCGAACAGTTCAAGTTGATCAGGGCGTAATTACGACGTGGGTGCAGGCGATGAGCGATGCGTAGCTAGAAATTCTACAGCGTGTATGTCAGAAGTAAAGAGATCTTGGTATTGCCACGTGGACAACGTGTAAGATCGAGTGTCCGTGGGTGAAAATTTGTAGCAACCCTAAATGAAATGGGGGTTTCTGGGTGTCTAGGGGGGTATGTGTTCATTGCGTCATTTTTTGCCATCCACGGTGACATGCGGGTCGTCGTCGACGGTTCAAGAACAGTATCGACCACGTCCCAGCGTGCCCGTCGCCCCGCACCGGCCTAGCGCGTTAACATCGTTCTCGACACAAAAGTCATTCCGCTTGCGTTGATTCGTCTCTACAAGCCTTTCAGTCACCAAGTTTGGAACAGTTTGGTAGTGTGTGGACGAGGAATTCGAGGGCGCGATTCAAGATGCCGGCGATAGTGGTAAGTTGAGGAGAGGTGAGGGGTTGAATGTGCGGAAGATGTTGTGGGAAAGAGAGAATGGCGAGGGGTACGTTTGCGACGATGAGGAAGAGTTTTACTAACCACAAGTTGGATATGTGGGATATGGGGATCGGTGTGGATATGCGCGATCGCGAATACAGAAGTCAAAGGGCGGGAAGGTTGGTGGAAAGTTTGTGATTGATTGTACGGCGCCGTGTGATGACAAGATTATGGACGCGGGTGCATTTGTATGTTGAGCATTGCAGTTTATTGGGGACGGGGGTGGTTGCGGAGGGTTTTAGGCATTGCGGTCAGGTGCGGAATGAGGAGCAGAGTACTAACTACGAGTCCTTGGTATGTTTGCGGATATGTTTACTTGTTTGCGGGTTTGTGGCGGATGGGGCGTTTGTTGTGTGTGTATGGTGGGAGGAGTGTAGGAAAAGTTTTTGCATGAGAAGATTAAGGTGAATGCAAAGGCGGGACAGCTGGGGGATTCTGTCAAGGTTACTCGTGATAAATCTAAGATCACAGTGGAGACATCTCTCAAGTTTAGTAAGAGATACCTGAAATACTTGACAAAGAAGTATCTGAAGAAGCAGAACTTGAGGGATTGGATGCGAGTTGTGGCAAGTGACAAGAATACGTATGAGCTGCGCTACTTTAACATCAGCGAGGATTTGGATGAGGAGGATTCCGATGACGAGTAGGGGAGGTAAGGAGATAGGATTTGCGGGTGGATGGGATTACCGTTTGTTAGACTGATGAATGGTAAAGAGTGTGTGCGATGTGTGTAAGGAATGCCGTAGGGTGAATTAGAGTACAGACGCCGTGCGAATCAGGACAAACATTGACGTTTAGGCGTGTTGCGCTGACCGGGGGGCGAGAAATGTCGAACGTTCCACATAGGGTAAACAGTCGATCTCGATTGTATGTCTGGGTGTTAACGGCGCTGCTTTGGTGTCAGCACGAAATGAGGATTGCCCTTGATCTAGTTGCATTGCAGGGGCTGAACTTGACACAGGAGGGACTATTCAACATGTAAAGGTGCGAATATCTGAAATGAGAATACTTGTAAAACTGGACGTGGGACTTTGAAAACCAAAAAGGCATCATGTGGGCGTTGGCCACATTGCCAGGGTCGGGGCTGGAGGTAATCTGGTGCGGCAAGCACAGCGGCACACGGATGGATACCGCAGGATCAGGTTTGAACAGTGTGCCTATTTGGTGAGAGGAGGCAGTGAGGCGGACGTCGGTTGCTGCGAGTTTTCAAGTGAAACAGATGGTGTGAGATATTCAACTCTGGCGCCGTGGCGGCAGATGGAAAAGTGGCAATTTGGATGCTGGTCGTGAGGTTGCGGGGAAGTTTAGTTGGCTGGGCTGGGAACGGTCGCGCGACGAAAGGCCTGGACATAGCGTGGTGGGGGTTGGTGGCTCCAGAGGGATTGGAGGCGTTGTGGGCGGAATGAAGACTGCATTTGTACAATACTGTACCGTACATATAGTACAGTACAGTATTTTCATTTTTCGGTATGGTCTAGCTAGGGTATACAAATAATGTACAGTAAAGTACAGTAGTGTTTGTGTCGGTTTACTGGAATTTCTTCAAGTCCTCGCGGTGGACAGTTTTCCCGTCGCACATCGCGTACACTTGCGCCATTCTTATTTTTGTTAATTTTCGTCAGGGGGATGCCTTGCAGATCTCTCTCTAATCTCTCTCCCTTGCACTGCGACAGCACTGTGTAGTCTAGTAATAATGAAAAGCATCTCAAACAGTAAAAAACGTCGATCAATTTGGGTTTCATTTCAAGCCTCGAGTGCTGCTGTTGTATTTATCTACCGCCAACATAAAACAAAAAAAAAAAAAACATAAAAAAAATTTGTTTCGCATCTTGGTGTGAGACCCCAGTTTTTTAACTTTTCACTCGCTTGGACATCGCTACCATCGCTTCAAGCACCGTCCTCTAAACCCATTTTCTCCAACGTTCCTCTCGCCCTTGCCTTCCATCCACCTCGCCGTTCACCATCCCCCGTCTCCGCCATTTCCCTACATTCATCCCACTCCCAGCCTATAAAGCAACCCGCCACTCCCACCCCCTCTCCATCCTCATCATCTCCCAACCAATACCTCCACTACTTCGAGCATGATCAATTCACAACCATGAGCAACCTCTATTACAATTACCGCAACGATCCTCCTCCCCATCCCCATCCACACCCCCCCTCTCTCAATCCTCACCTCAACCCACCATTCATTCTACTGACCTCGCTCCCCCGGCTCTACCTCTTTCCTCTCTTCCACTCCCTCCCGTTCATCCCCTTCTATCCACCCAACCTCCTTTTCTCAACCTCCCCCGCCTCATTCCCAACCCCAGCCTCAACCGTGGAATGATTCTTCGCTCCCCACTCCTACTACATTCCCAACAAACACCCTCAACCAACCCCGTCCACCCATTCCCTCCTCTCGCCCCCCTCAAACGGCTTCGTTACCGCCTCGTCGTGCTCCATACGAAGATCCCCTACTTCAAATCCTAACCCCCAAACACTTTCCCGACAATCCCAACTCCGCACCGCCTCAAACATCCCAATCCAACCCCACTCTCTCCGCCTCATCTCTGCTCGATCAATATCCGCAATTGCGGTCAACCTCCTCCAGTGTCTTTGATCCTTCCGACTTTCCCTCCCTCAACCCACCCCCGCTCTCTACTCCCTCCTCTCTGCTTGATCCCTCCGCCACCTCTCAAACCCTTCAACAACAACCGCATCAAGAACCGCAACAACAACAGAATCATCTCCATCACCATCAGCCCCCGCATCTCCATCATCACCAAACACAAACACAAGCACACACCCAACAACCCCGCCCCCGCCTCCACAATCACAACCCCAACAACTGCAACACCCGCTCCCCTCTCGCTCGGCTCTCTCCATGTCCAACCATCATCTCAACACCCTCCCCCCATACTCGGACCTCTATTCCCTTCCTTCCTACACCGATCCGCGATCCAAGCCTTTGGATCCCGCCTCGTCTCAAGAATTTCACATTCAGAACGAAGACTTTCCGGCCCTGGGAGGTGTAGCTGCTGTCGCCGCTGCCGCCGCCGCCGCCATTCACACAACGCCCTCTGGTCCAGTCCTGTCTACCCAGCCTTCGACATCCCTTCCTGCTCAGCCATCCTCCGCTGCTGTGAATTCGTCCGCGTCGTCTGCAGTTCGCAGTCAGCGTCATATGCAGGCGGAAACTCTGTTTGATTCCAAGGGGGGCCCTATTGTCTCTTCGGGAGCTGGAAATGTACCAGCTAGAAGTGGCCTGACTGCTGAAGATTCCCTAGGGAAAGGTGCACTGACAGGTGCGGCTGGAAGAGTCGTAACGGGATTGCCCGCTGTAAATGAGTATGGTATGGTTGATGGCGGCTTGAGTAAGATGGGAGGAGGTATCAGGACTGGTCGTGGGGATGCTGTCGGAAGAACCTTGCGATCAGTTAGTGGAGCTATGGGTGGGGGTTTTACCACTAGAGGAGTTGCTGGCAACTTGGTGGGTGTTGGGAGAGGTGCGGAGGACGTTGAAAGTGGGTTGGTCAATGGGGAAGGCCATGCAGGTGCGAATGGTGGACTGATCGGGGTGGAGAAGAAGAAAGGAAATGGAGTTTTGCCGCCGGATCAGTTTGGCATGAAGGGTCTGCTGAAATATGTAGGCTCTGAGGCGGAGGGAACAGATGCAAATCTGTTGTCCATTGGCGTGGATCTGACGATGTTGGGACTGGATTTAAATTCTGCAGATCCGCTGTACAAGACGTTTTCGAATCCGTGGGAAGGAGGCCAGGGCGTTTTGAGCGGAGGAGACTCTGCAGGAAGCGCAGGCGGGAAAGGAGAAGAACCAGATTTCAAGTTGCCCGCGTGCTACTACATGCAGCCCCCGGCATTGAAGACAAGCCACTTTACAAAGTTCCAGGTTGAGACTCTCTTTTACGTGTTTTACAATATGCCGAGGGATGTGTTGCAGGTTTTGGCGGCACTCGAGCTGTACAACAGGAAATGGATGTACCATAAGGACCTGAAATTATGGTTTCACCAAAATGAAATGACAGAGATTGGGCAAGGGTATGAAAGAGGGGCGTATGTTTACTTTGATATCAAGTCGTGGGAGCAACGTCCATTTCATGACGCCAACAAACAGTTTATCCAAGGATTGATGACTGAGGAAGAGCTGAGAGCAGTGCACATCCCCGGACAGAGGCCGTCTGCATCCTGAAACATTATGCGATTACATATGTTAGGTTGTGCGACAGTTGGCAACGGATAAGATCAGAAACGTAAGTGTGTGTGTTTTCGCGTGGCGCGATGTAATCGGATGTAAGTAGTGTCTTTGGTAGTGCGGGTTCGCATGTACAGAGAAATAGGAGAATCACGGACATCCGACATTGTCGGACCGACAAGTGCACAGTTTGAAGGGGTTTTTGGGATTGAGGAAACCGTCGCTAGTTTCAGACTGCAAACTTTTGTTAAGGCGGCATGCGCTGCGTTAGTTCCAGGCTGGAAACTTGGGTAAGCGGGACTTTCAGTAACATGGGCGGAGGTCAAGGGTTCCGAGTTTTCGGCGTCATGTTGGAATTAAACAGAATAACTCATTCATCTTGCATGGATTTGAATTCAGAGAGAGTACAATACAATTGATGTAACATTCGTTGCTCTTCGACAGCGGTGTGGCAGCGGTGATTTGTTGGCTGTTTGTACCTGAAGCGCGTCAACCAGGATGCCCGGGGTGACACGTACACTTTGCCGACTTTTTGTCATTTTGACATCGACGGTGATGTCCACGTCAATGAAATCGTCTAGCTAACAAGAGATTTCTAGACAGGTCGTGGCGGACGAGGGCGCCTTAGGGTTTTAAAAGTACAAACACCCGGCTCCCTTCTAGTAGGATACTTCCGTCCGTGTCACTCGTTTACGACATTGCAGTTCGCAGTTGCTACCAGGTTAAGGCCGACACACTGCTGCTAATCTTGACAACGCCGATAACACGCGCTATACTACGCCATCCAACTTTCTCAGGATTTCTAACTACGCCACTTTGCTGATCCACCGTCATCATGCTGAGAGTAGTCTGTTTCTCTCGCGCTCGTCACTCAAGGTGCTTCCTTCTCAACCACTGCCACTGAACCGACTTTAATGGCACGCGTTTCGTGCATCGACCAGGATCATCCCTGGCTGCTATCCTCTGCTACATGTACATTCGTTGAAATGTTAGCCCTGTCGCTGGGTCGAGTTTGACGCCAACCAACTTCGACTGCACTGCCGCGACTCGGATGTCCTAAATGTGCGGTGATGTTTCTGGACGGTGTTCCGCAACTCACCCATTTCCCAGGAGCTTGCGTGTTGTTTGTTAACGTGTGACGGGGTGCTAGGAGCTGGATTTCCCGTTTGTGTGGTACGCAGACTTCCAAATTTGAACCGCAGATGAGGGGCACCCATTAGTTGAACGAAAGTTGGGTCGGTGGAGGGGGTCGTTAGCAGCCTGGGCCTTTTGCGGGGCCTGGCAGCGGTCGGTTAGGGCCTGTCGCAGGGCCTTTCTTGCAGCGAGGAGGGCGATGCGGAGCCCTTGGCGACATTCGAGAGGCGCCCCATGCGAGCTTGAGGCGGCCAGGCTCATAATAACTCGGCTCTCCCGGCCCATGCAATTAATGGCATGTTCTGCGTCGCGTACGGAGAGTTCGACGGAGACTTCGGCAGGGGAGCGACGGGTGACTTCGAGGTCGCGGAAGCTGTCGCGGAGGTGGTCTAAGATATGCAAGAAGCGTGAGAGGGTGGATTCCGGGATGAACACAAAGGTCCATCGGCCGAAGTGCGGGAGGATGACATGGGCGGGCATATGGTTGTTGGCGGCGGCGGCAGTTTGGCAGAGGGCCCGCTGGGCATGGTCGTAGGACCGGAAGGCCAGGCGGGGGTCGGCGGATAGGGCAATGCCAATGGCAATTGCCTTCTTGGGTGACTTTGGGAGGCGACCGGTACTGGGGCAGAGGGATTGAATCGGGCCTACCGAGGCAACAAGGTACTCGGCATCCTTGCGACGGGGTCGGAGCGCAGGGTTGGGTCGGCAACGATCGCTTGAGCCTGTGGCAAGGTCAAGACAGAGGAGTCAGGTACTGGAACTAAAGAGTAGAACTCCCGGATGGCCGAATCCGGAATTTGGACCAGTGTGGCTTTTGCAACTGGCGGGGCGGTCACTGAGGCCGCTGCCGCAACGGCCTCGTGCGTAGCCGGCGGCATTATTGATATGTAGATGGTGCTGCTGTTGTCGTTGTTGGTGTCACTGATGATCCTGGGGGAGGTGTATTACAACCGGCGCTTATCAAGTTGCTGCACTCGACCGTACATAAAAATCTAAGAGCGGGAAGTGTTAGCCCCTGGTGACAACCGTGAAATCGACCAATTTGATCATTTGCATCAGGATTTCTATTTTCTACGGAGACAAGCTACTGTAATCTACTAAAACTTTTAGTCATTTTTTGCAAGGTTCTACTTTTTTAAAAATTTTCGAACGTTGCAGTGTAATATTTTGTACTTATTTGTCATTTCAGTGTAATGACCAGGCCACTTCGATAGTGGCAAATGACCCCAATTTCCCCCCAATACTGGGCGTCTCCTGAAATCACATTTTGCTCCAGACGTAAAATAGTACCAGTTGGTAAATTTGATACCGCTTTTTCCGGATCGACTGCTGAAATCACAGATCGTAGATTGTGAAGAGCAGACGGCTGTTTTTGTCTTCACAGTTTTTTTAAAATAAAATACTTCTAAAAACAGAAACGGCTTAATTTTTATCAAAAATGACGGAAAAAGTATTTCATGAATAAAAAAGAAGAAAATTCTGTTTGAAACCTTATTTATGAGCGTTGTGTAAACAAATAGTAAATAATCCCTAGAATCGACGATTGGATGGGGGTAAGGGACGACAGGAAGGGTTAAGTGGACCTGGAGCCGGATAAAGATGGATTATTGTCATAATGTTCAGGAAGTACTATCAATTATGCTCAAAAGTCACATGATGATACAAAATAAGGGTTTGTTAATGGTACATACGGCCCTGTCACTTGGGAACAATAAAATGAGATGAACTAAGTCAGGGCTCATTTGTCGTAAAATATAAGAGACCCTTGCGAATTTGAATACCGGATGGTGAAGGGACCGCAGACACAAATAGAAGAAATCGAATAGGCCGATAAAATGGGATCAAACTAGAGCAGCTTTAAGCAATGAAGTCATGGCAGTACTTTCATGGAAATCTACTCTATTATATATATTGTCAAGGAAAGATAAGCATGTAGGAAAAAGGCAGCGGGGATTTGAAACATTGACTCGGTCAAGTTCAGCCAACTTACATTTTTTGAGTTTCTTGAAGTAAGGAGGGCCTTTTATCGGAATTTAATAGTCTATTATGAAAATAAGTGAGGCGAGACTATAACTTCTAATTGATAAACGAGCCATGAGATTTGAAAAATGTAAGAATTAATCCAACATCAAGATTTGTCCCTCAACCACATTGTGAATAGTTAACGAGTAACGAAAAGTATGGTCAATTTTGTGAACCAGCATACACCTAGAACTAGGTGGATCGTTTTATGCTTCGTAAATTCGCGGATAGTACATATACTAAAAAATTGAAAGTAACATACTTATGGAAAGCAAAGTCGATACAGAAATGACAATTGTCTCTCTAACAATACCAGTTTCTGAGAAAATAAGTTCTACATTACATTTCAGCTAATTATACCGTCGATGCAAAAGCTTTGGAGATTAATGTGGAGAAGCTGAGCGATTAATTCCATGTCATGGGTATTTTGTTGTTTTCATGAATCAAATGAGGGTGGTGTGCATATAATCCCGCGTTACATAGACGGTCAAATGAATAAAAAATGAGTTTGGTGAGAATTTGAGGAATTTGAGGATTAAAGAAGAAAATTTTAGTTGCATTAACAGAAACGCTATTTTCTGCTATAGAGACCTTTTTGACTTCTAGTTTGCGTAAATGTTTGGAAAAATCGACAGAAAACATTTAATAGAGGTATAACTCACTTTAAAGGTCTCGGGGCTCGATTTTACTAGACCATATTTGAAATTCTTTGTTACAAACCTAGCAAACACCGGGCATGTTCTGTATTAGCATCCGAAATGTGGCTTAACATCTTTGATGCGATGTTGTGAATTTTATGCTGCTTATTAGGATATAACATTTTTTGATATAATGTCGTGAAAAGTCATTGAAGACCAGGAAATTGGTACAAAATCCTCGTGTAAAAACATTTTTTTTGGAAATTAAAACCTGTTCCTGGTTTACATGCATGTACAGGAATATATCTTCCCAAACCCTCGGATAAGGAAAATTACCCGTCTTCATTCACATGAAAGAGCAATTTAAGCGTCGTTTGGAGCTGATTTTCAAGATCCAAGGTCGGATTGCTCATAATTTCAGGCAGTACATTTAGGATGAGCCCTATCGGGCATTTAATTATCTTTAAGACGCGATGTAAAACTTTCCAAGAGCGTTAAATGGTATATTTGTTGCATTTAGGAACTGCAATTGGGCAGTAGAAGAAAAAGTAAAGCTAAATTGTTTATTCGTTACGCGGTAGGAAAATTTTATACCCTATCAGTCGTTGATGACAAACAATGACATGAGAATAGAACTATATATACAATTCTCGAAAAAAGTGGACCAGCGTACGTAAAAAAGTCTCCGGCTAGACCGTCACTAAATGTTCTAAATTTACTAAAAATGGCCTCTGCATGTTGGCTGATGAAATTGAGATGGAACTGGATAGCAGCGGCAGGCTTAGTCGTATCCTACAGTACAAAACTCAAATATTGTCTGTTTTCTGAATGGAAAATTTAGAACCAAAAAATTCAACTTTCTTGAAAGAGAAACGGTAAGACTGATTGGCTCATAATTAAAGTAGAAATATATAATGTTCATTGCGAAACAGGCTCAGAAGCTAGCCTTCAGTGAGTAAAAAAGTAAATGTCCGTACATCAAAGCTACCCAAAAAAGGAATGATATTGACGTACAATGGAGTATGATTAGAATAAGTGATTTTGAACTACCAATTTACCGCACACAGAAGGTATCTCCAAACTTCATATCCAAGAAAACAACCAATGAAAGTCAAAAGCGCCGCAGGAATCCGAGAATTTTGGTATCGAGCTAAGAGCTCTTTTTTTCGACTTATTTCGTCAACAAAGTATAACGCTCGAAATAATAAATACAGGATAAAAAAATTTCAGTCATTGGTCAGCAGTATTTAAAATTTTATAACTTTCGTGCGATAAGGGCGAGAAATTTGAAGTTCGGGTCAATGAATAAATAAAACCAAAAAATGCTTTAAATGGCTGGCATTTATGGAGGCTTGGACATGATTAAATGGAAATAAATTATCTTTTAAGATATAAAATTTTCATCTTAACCGGCCAGAGTGGCTTGTTTATAGTTAAACGGTTTGAGTCCAGCGGAGCAGATTTTTCAATCTGACCGCACAGTTCTTCATATTTCTTGATTACAGTAGTTACATCGTATCATTAATCACTAAATTAATTGTATTTTTGTGGGAGAAAAATCTCCTAGAATTAGTCAGATATACTACTGGAAAGTTTTGTCTCTCGACAGAAGATATAATTTGAATAAATTGGTGCTTTTAACATGAAATTGCTTCTATTCAGAAAAATAAACTTATCTGTAATCGGATTTTATCCAGATATGTTCTCGTAGATGTTAAGATTTTAAAATAGCCGGCCAAATACTTCGGAATTAAAATTATTGAAGTTTGCTCTGCCTTCTTCCCTAGAGCTGTTTCCATAAAAGCGTTCAGGGTGAATGAATTCAGGGTCTCTATCATGTAAAATGGAGCCGAAAGAAAAGAATTTCTCCAACTCGAGAACCTTGGTAAATCGCTTCCATATGCTTATATGACTGCTAAAATTTACATTGAAAAGTAACAAGTAGTAGAGACTATTTCATGTATCAGTAAAGTTGTTTTTTTGGTATTCATCTTTTTCGCCCCAAACTTTTTCCTTATTTCAATTATTCCGAATTGTGTAAAAGCAGTAAGTTCAGGCAGGGCTAAAAGGTTTTAGGATACTATAAATTCAAGATAAACTAGAGCGTATTCCTTTTGTTCATGGAAACGACACATCTGTTTCTTAACATCATAATACTTCGTTAATGGTCATTTTTTCTTAAAATAAGCTAGTAAAGTTGAAGAATATGTATTAGAGGTCTTGAGAGTTTGGAATGCTGCTACTGATAAGATAGAAGCTCATACAGGAAAAATCATTAATCTAAAATATCATAGAAATCTGTAGAAAGCCTTTTTCATTGCGTTGAAAATAACTAAAACATATGTCTCCTAGTTTTTGAGCACTACCAGTGTCTATGCCACCCGAAACGCGACAATAGAGAAAAGACCCTGGAAAATTTCTGCAAAGTCCTAATATATTTTTTTGTGATTCGTGGAATTGGTATAACAACAGTTGCATTTTTTTGATAACACAGTTCTGGAATGGTTCAGAAATATGAAAACCTCATGAAATTAAATGATCGAAGTTTTATTTCCGTGAACGCAATAACGCAAAGTAGATCCGAAAGAAGCTTATACTGGATTTGACCTGAGGTTTCATGCATTACGTGGTTAGTTTTAGAAGCGCAGATTTGTGGGAGACCAATCTAGACAGGCTAGACATCTATGGGAATAGAGAGTAAGGAAATTGCATATTGCTCTCGAAAAGGTTAACAGGTCACTCTAGGATGCTCCAGGAAAACCTGAAGTGGTCGTCTAGAAGGAATTTCAGGGAAAGAAAACGTACATATATGGTTAGTGAGAGTAGGTGATCTTACTCCAGGAACGCCAAAGATGGTTAGAAGAATTTGATTACTTCGGCCACTGTCTCTAATACGTAAAAGAGTTGCACCGTCTAATCCGAACACGAGCTAAAGGGTCTGACTGTAATGATAAGAGTAGCACTTGGTTTTCAGAAAAATAAAGTAGGCAAAGCACAGAAAAAGCAAACCAAAATACCAAGGGTTCGGTGGTGCGGGTCATGTGATTGAGTTCTTTTGAGCATTCTTAAATTCATGGTTTACTGTTAGGGATCCTAAGACAGCAATATTACCCATTCTCTCTGTTTTTTCCAACACTGCCTCATTTTGTGTTGCAAGACGCCTTCCAATACACTACATGAAATACAAGAGCCATCAGCGAGGATCTTTTACACAAGAACATTTACAGCGCCTCATAAAAGAATTTCGCACAGCTGGGATGCATGAAACCCAGAAAATACTTGCTCATGTGACCAAAACGCTAGTAAAGCCCTCCAGTGTAATACTTCATGCGAAGGAAGAAAGTTATGTCTCGTGTATCCATCCCCGCCTTTTGTGTCTTTACTGGCGTTACGTACTTGCAGTGGAATTTAAATAAGGATTTGCACGCACACATGTAAATTGATCTAGTGTGAACGAAACTGAGTAGAGCAAATGGAAGCAGTTCTCATTGCTCTACGTTGAGTTATTTCTTCTCGCTGCTCTATTTAATATGTTCAAAAGGTAGTGAAGAGGCGTTTGCCGGCTGCTGGTGTCACAATATTGGAGCGATGGCGCCTGACAATGATTATGATAAGAGGTGACCCACTGAAGACGTCGCGCGATGACAGCTAGAGCTTTTTTTGTGGCGAAGCCAGCCAAGAATCAAAATGGTTGGACGTTCTACTGGTCTGGGTATTGGTGTAGCGGAAGTATTAAATATAAAAGACCTTGTGGACGCACATTTGAGCAATTTGGTGTTAAATATATGTAGTAAGGTTTCATTGCTGGTGTGGATACTCGTTAAACGAGACACTCACCTATCGAGGGTCAATACGTTAATCGGGATGGGCATTTATCCAGTTTGGTTACAACGAATGAAACTTGTCTGCAGTTTGATTATTAATGCAGCTCTCCAACCGATGTTGATGTTGACTTTCCTTTAGTCTTGCATTTGTTAGTTCTCAACTTTATGATTAGTAACCAATAAATAGCAGTGATGATCCGTCCGGTCTAGGTACAATCTAAACAGAAAAGAATCAGCTGAAACACACGGACCCACCAGCCACCTTCACAAAGGGACACCGGCCTCGGGGAGCTCACGATCCAAGGAAATGCTTTGGATCTATCACGAGCAGAGGCACAGAGCCACCCCGGCTGTAGCTGTTGCGCCGTCGTGCGACACTGGCCAGTCCCTCATTTTGCACACAGGCTAGCTAGGACGACATGTCAGAATGATTTTTGAAGGGACTGCCGGACGCGGCCACTGCCGATGACAAGCTGGCCTTTGTTGAGTACTGTATCTAGCTTTACTCAAAAAAAGAATGGCGTAAAGATGAACTCTTTGATTACTACTCAGAAAACTTCAATTCATTCACATAGAATGATTTTATTGATTTAGATACAGATACAAAGCGTAAGCCCCGAGATTTATTGAGAAAAAGGGGAGCGTATGTCAGAAAAGGACGTAAGTTGCTAATGTCTGATGCACTGTATGCAACTGCCCGGGAAGAGATTCCGTGCCCCCTGACGACCCTAAGCGACCACTTAGCAGTATTGTTCAACCTGGTTCCCTAAATACACCCACACCAGGACACCGACCAATTTTTGACACCGGAAAATGTAATGCTGACAGCGCCAAAGGCACTGAGAATGGGAAAACAGATGAGATTTGAGAGCGCACGACTGAAAATGCCAAAAATAGTAACAAACATATTGCCTCAGTCAGGCCAGGACAGAGTAGCGTGGGTAATTTGTTCAAGGCATATAGCAGTGACATAGACAGATATAGAAGACACAATGGGGACAACTTTGACCGGAAGTTGTCCCCAATGTGACCGGAAGTTTTCTATATTTGAAGAAAGGTGTGGTCAAATCTCTCTTTCCATAGAAGATCGCAGTCGAGAATTATCTATAATGCTGTGTGGAAACGCTAGGAAATTTTATTTCGACGTCATAAAGAACAAAAATTTGACTCTAGGTGAGCTCGTCCAGAAAACAAAAGAACGTTTTCAGACTAAAGAGCGTGTAAGAAACCTCTTACGGGAATGGAGCACACCATCACTGACATCAATATTGTCAGTGATTGTTGAGAAAAGTAATATGGAGTGCCTGGAACTGCTGATTACACGTATATACTACATTCAAGCATCGCCACCTAAGGAATATCGGAACGATAACTCTCTAAAGAACAAACTTCTAAATGCAGTAATTGATCGTGAGGACTGCCAATTAGCCTACTTCAAACCTGCGGAAAAAGTGCAGGGCATAATTGCAGACTTACATTCCTCGCTGGTCCCCGTTAAAAAAGCACTACAAATCGATGCAATGGTCGTAGACAGGAAGTTTAGAAGAAACAAAAAAAAGGGAAGGAAGTTTTTTGTCTGCAAACGGGAAGGTTGTTGGTCTACGAAGCATTAGAGAACTGAGCGGATGATGGCTTTTATTCGGAATAGGGCTTTTAAAAAGCTTGATGTTTTTATATGACAGATCAGACTTTGAAAAAAGTAGTATTTCAGATAATGAAAACGGGGTAACTGAAGAACTGGAGGAAATTACCTCAAATTTCATGAAGCTCAACGAAAAGATTGGTAATGGTGAGAATATTTCTGCTGAAAATAGTCAGCACAATAAAGTCTCATGTTTTGTCGCCCACCTCCATGATTCCAAAGCCACACATGCTCTAACATCAGACTTACACTGCCTTGAAGGATACAGCAAGGGCACTTTTTATGGTATTATGATAGACTCGGGCTGTGCAAAAGGAAGCACGGCAGGAATGGATCAGTACATGGCATATTGTAAGCACATGGGTATTAAGCCAAAAATCGATATGAATCGAAAGGCAAATGTTACATTTGGAAAGGGCTCGCCTACGTTGTTTGGTAACTCTTTTGTTAAGTTCCCATTCAACAATTTTATGCTGTCTTCCATATTTCATTTCGTTAATATGGATCTTCCAATCCTCCTTGGGCTACAGGATATGTTCCGCCTGGGTTTTTTTAAATGGAAATATCACGGAAAAACTTGTCCCCGAAAGCAATAGCACAACAATAGCTGCTGAGAGGGAATTTGGCCATGCATTAATAAGATGGCTCCCAGTAGCAGAATGGATTTTATACACGAAATGAACTGCATTGCCTTCACAGGCGATTTGGCCACCCCAGCGCAAGGAAACTATTTAATCTCCTGAGACGGGCTTACATTGACCAGATTGAGCCTGAAGCTTTGTCATTTCTGGATGAAATAGTGCGCACATGTGCACCATGCCAAAAATATGCGCAACCTTCCAGACGAATAAAGTTCACTCTAAGGGATGACAAACACTTTAATCAAAATATTTTTGTTGATATATTCAATATACAGAAGAAAATAGTTCTTCATGTGGTTGATGAATCTAAAAGATACCAAGCATGCCGTTTTCTTGACATTGTATTGACTGGTTCCGTTTAGCTTGCTCTCCGTCTTTGTTGGATTTATACTTATTTGGGACCACCTGAAGTCATTACATATGACGCTGGGAGGCAGTTTGTATCTAAAGTGTTGTAGACTGAGTCTGATCCAATACAAATTGATACTAAACAGGTCCCAGTGGAGCCTCCCAACTCCCTAACATACGTGAAGAGATACCGTGAACCGACCCGGAAAGCATTCAACAAGACAAAATCGGCTGCCCCAAATCTAGACGATGAAGCTGCACTCCAAATTGCAATCAAAGAAGCTAGTGAATCTGTTGGTACAGATGGGCTGGCCCCCACCCTACTTGCATATGGCGCCCTCCTTCGACTTGGGTTCCCCTCTGGTCAACCCTCTAAATCTGTCTACCAGAGGGCCGCTGCTTTAAAACAAGCCACTGAGGAAGTTCCTAGACATTCTGCCAAGAGACAGGTCAACTCGGCCCTCCGGACCAGGAAAGGATAAGATGTATCTGGATCCATGGAGCACCCATAGGATCACATGTTTTGGTATACAGGACAAACAAGTATTGCTGGGACGGACAGTTTGCCTTGTTGGGACTTCAGGGTGTCACATGCACTGAATTAATACCCAGCGGCCCAACTCCATTCCATTCCTCTGTCGTTAAGCTTTTCCTTGAGCCTGAAACCAATTCACTCCCTGGTGTTGACAATCAATCTTCCGACAATCACTTAGCGCCAGCAATTCAATACAATCTTAACCAATACAGCCATAGACCAAGTGGACTCATTTCTAGGTTGGCATTCAAGCATGATCCTGATTTTATGGAGATAATTGATGTTATGTACACTCGAATGAAGAAAAAGTTCACGGACAACGACCTGTTTCATGACTCGAGGCAAAAGTCGATTTATGGCCTGTTATCTAATGGCCTGTTCTCGGTATTACCAGTGCGTTAAGCTCAAGGTTGTAGAGTCTATAGCGGTTGATTTTTTGGCGAGAAAAAACAAAGGGATATCTAGATGCATATGAGATACCAAAACTTGTAGTGCAAATATAAATTGTCACAAAGCATGGACTTTTAACCTATGCTTCCACAGTATAAAGGGCTTCACAACGGATGTTACTGGCTATACCAGCAATGTATGACTCCTTACGGATATTTGCAAGGGATATCTCCAAGGAAACACCCAATAGGCTTCCACGATGCACCGGGAATTTCACGTACGACCCCCGGCTTGCCTAAACATCCCACCAGATATCTTGTGGAAGGTTAACAAGCCACTATACGGTATCTCAGAGGCAGATTTACACTGGTTCATGACTTACCACTCGCATCATACCAAATAATTTGGCATAACACCGTTTTTAAATGACCTTTGTTTGCCATATTTCCCAAATACTATAAGAATGGAGAAGGAGTGCCCCAATTTTCACTCTCGGCCGAAGCGAATGAGTTGTTTTCAAACTGATGATACTCTAACTGCAGCCAACCAAATGTTTGCTGAAATGGTACAGAGCGGTTCATCGCGTTTCAAATGCAAAGAAGCCAGCCCCCTGACTGATATATCTCATTCAACGTTTATCGGAACAATTATATTCAAAGAAAAATCTTCCGCCCGCCTCTCTTAGCCTGATAATATTAAGAAAATGGATAAAGTTGACGAGAGAAACCCGTCTAAGTATGAATTTGTCTCCCAGAGGGCTTGTGGCTCTTACATTGCAGCTTTTTGTAGGCACGCTCTCTCTCGTGGGTTCGCTATTGAAGCCCAGTTCAATGAACCAGAAACTAGCGCCTGAAAGGATCAAAACAAGCATATACGTACCTGTATTGAAAACCCAGAAGAAGGTTTTTCTTACATCAAACTGCAAATCGATTCAATTTCAATGGTTGTATTCGTAGATGAGAGTCTTGAAACTAACAAGGATGAGTCGTTACAACTTGGGTTTATTGTCACCCTAATTGATGTTCATGGTAGAGCCAACATTATCCATTATGCAAGTGTTAAGCCACGAAGAGTTGCCAGGCGTTTTCTGGCTGCCGAATTATTTTCTGTGGTCCAAGGGTTCGACCATTCTACCACTCTGTGCCTTGCAATAAACTCTCTATTTGGCTGCCATTTCCTCTACAGATATACACTGACTCGAAGAGTGTGTACGACTGTATGGTGCGTATCAAACTTACCTCTGAAAAGGGGCTTCTCATTGACCTAAACATGATATGTCAATCATATGAGCGGCATGAAGTGACAGACATTTACTGGATACCTACATATCAGAACACTGCCGATGGTTATACAAAAGGAAATGCATGGCCGGATTTAGAGGACCACATGACTAAAAATGAGTTGAACTTAACCCCGAAAGAATGAGTTGAGCGCTCCCCTCCTAGCTGGGTGGGCCCTATTCTACTTATTCTCGGAAAAAAGAGTCGAATGTTGATACGCGTTAAATGAGATAGTCACATATCGAGGTTCAATACGTTAATCGGGATGGGCATTTATCCAGTTTGGATACAACGAATGCAACTTGTCTGCAGTTTGATTATTAATGCAGCTCTCCGACTGATGTTGATGTTGACTCTCCTTAGTCTTGCATTTGTTAGTTCTCGACTTTATGATTAGTAACCAATAAATAGCAGTGATGATCCGTCCGGTCTAGGTACGATCTGATCAGACAAGATTCAACTGAAACACGCAGACCCACCAACCACTTTCACCAAGGGAAACCGGCCTCAGGGAGCTCAATATGCAAGGTAACGCTTTGGGTTTACCACCGGCAGAGGCCTAGAGGCACCCCGACTGTAGCTGTTGTGCCGTCTTCTGACAGGTGGAGATTCACTAGAACCGAAAATGAATACAGAAAAATTTTAGTGTATATATTAAAATGAGGGCAAGAGGCTAAAAATAAGCTCCAGACAACGATAGATTTTTTTCAAAAATTCAAGGCTCAGTATTTCATAGAGAAGGATTCGGAAGAAATGAACTTGAGGGATTTATCTATATCCAAGATGCGGAAAACGACCCAGGTTTGCTCTTTTTGTTCACAGTAATTCTTTCCTCACCAAACTTGGCCCCTTGGACCCACGGCTTTTGCTAATATCCCTGTAAAAATGCAAAACTATCTCAATAGGGTAAAGCAAGAGACTGCGGCAAAGGCACAGTCGGAGGATAAATTCTAGAAGGATGTTCCCAGTCACACAGCTCACCGTCTCGAAGCCAGCCTTCGTCGGATACGCGATCTAGCCTTTCGCTACTCGGCGGCTATGTACTTCTTACAAGGACATCAGACCAATGCGGACAAAGTATCTGTTGCTCATTGGAGCATCATGTTCCGTCGCTACATAGGTCTTCCAATATACACGGACTCAATCCCGCCGAAGTGTCACCATTGCCAGCAGACGCTCGATCTGTGTGGAGACTGAGGCTGACCTCTTCTTTATTGATTTTGGCCGCCTAAAACGACATAAATCCAACTGTAACACCCTTAAATACCATTTCTTCCGCGCTGCGGGAGAAAAAATAAAAGTTCGGGATCCCTCTGTTAATCAACAGAACGGTTTTTAGGCGTGCTGATATCCTCTTGAAACCCCGCCCTGCCGTCGGTTTCGAAGAACCTCCGATTTCCTCTGACACTAATGTTGTCTGTTGAAAAATGCCTCTGCCAAGAACGCAATGAAAGTCACCGCAGGCGCCGCCACTCGAGCATACTGCGAAAAAGTCCAGGACTTTGAGCACTAGCTCCCTATGTTCCTTATGCTACCATTTGAAAACGTGTTTCGGCAGTCGAATTTATGCTTCCAACTATTCGCTCTCGGTCTTGGGGCTGCATATCCGGCCTCTTTTCTGTTTCTGTAACGTTCAATCCGCGGACTAGGCCAGATACCACACCTCTGATGCCAATATTCGCACGAGAATCTACCAGCGTCTCAGCTGTCTTCTGTAGTCCTCGTTGACTATGGTAATCATTTCCCGTGCCCACTGCCCGTGACAGATGTTGACCATGCAGTTAGTTAACTTAATATTCGGGCAGTGAGTTTGCACTCCAGAAACATCACGACTAAATAATATTGATAAAAGGTAATGTGTTTTGAGATGGTTTCCTTGGACCGTTTTCAGAAAAGTACGGTAGTGCTAAAATGTGTATGAATTTTTCCTTTTGGGGAATAATTGATACAATGACAATTATTATTATAGATTAAGGTAATTGATATTCATGTTTTGATATTGAAAACCCAAAAAAAACATATTTAAAAACAATAATTCATTGTCCAGTTATGTAAGAGGAATGCGATAGTGATGTTAATAAGTATAGGTGTCACTCCTCTTTTGACAGGAAAAGAGAATATAGAAAAAGCAAATGAGATACTGAATAGATTCTAACCATATCTAAAGGATAAAGAACCAGTCCTGAACCTAACTATAGCCGTATAATCCGCAGCAAAATGGCTCGCAAACACCATTTGACAGATTTAGGGAAGAGTAAATCCTGGCTTTCAACCCCGACTGTGTAGCCCGCACTGAAGTCGCAGCACGTCTCAACCGCTCCCTTCATGTTTTAACTTCACTACTAAAGGATCCGAAAGGCTATGGAACAAAAATAGGACAGGCAGGCCTCAAAAAATCATCCATGCAACCAGAAGACGTCCCATTCACGAAGCAGGAAAAGGCCTACAAGAGTCTGCCAAGCTTGATAGATCACTGCAGTTAAATTTGAAAGCAGCCCGAGTGCGCCAGATATTCTGCGATTCATCCGATTCTATCTATTAGAAAATAACGCTAACTAAGGCGATAAAACAGCATCATATGGTGACACGAATGGAGTGGGCTACTGAGAATGTCACATGAGGACAGACTCAATGGAACAAAAAGTCAGGTCCGACGAGAAAAAAAGTTCCATCTCTACGGACCAGACGAGTTCGCCTGGAAATGGCATGGTTTGAGTGTTGCACCATAGTGTTCTTTAGTCGATATAGCGGTGGTGAGCGTATCACAATTTGGACAGCATTTACTTGAGCAAAGAAGAGTGAGATTTCATTTTTGGAGGGTATCCATAACCAGTGGACGTATAGGGAGACTCTAACGGACTGCTTGCTCCCATTTGCAGACTTTCACTTTCCATTGTGTTGGATTTTTATGCAGGATGAAGCACCTTGTCTTAGAGCCATTTCTATGATAGATTGGATGCTTGAGCAAGGAATTCGAAAAATGGAGAGGGTCGCCGTTCTCACTAGAATTTAATCTGATAAAGAATCTATAGGTTACTATTGTAAGGCTTGTTTACGCTGGTCGTCGTCACTGGGAGGATATTGAAAGTCTGAGAAGCGCATTTACGGAAACTTGGAGCTCTGTCACTACAGATATGCCTAGGAAATTGTCGCATTCTATGTAAAAGCGATTCATTAAGATTTTTAATAACAGGGGACTAAATTTCAACTATTAGAGATCGAAGGCTAGCCGCCTTCCTTTCATCAAAGGAAATTTGAGTTCGGTAAACCGATCTTTACCTATAATTTTTAACATGCCTTCGAGATTTAAAATCAAATTTCTTGCGAACTACTTCTCTGTTACAAAAGCTGTTCGCGCCATCGAATCTCTCTCATTAAACATGATCAGTCACCTGTCTGTTTTTTCGCCAAGCAGAATTCCTTACCAACAGTTCTTTAAAAGTGTGAAATTACTGTATTTTGTAACACCACTGTTTAGTTCCTGTTGTTTTCATTGCCTTCCTTTCGCACACTGCACTATTGTGCAACCAAGATTGTTTTCCAGTAACGCAAGTGAGAGAGATTTAGAGTGCTATAAAGTTAAGTTTAGAGTGGGAAACAAAGTTGGCTTTTATCAAAGACTATTTGCTGCTAAACACTTTTACAGTGCTAATCGCAGTCGCGTGTAACTTGGCTTCTATGTAGATGTAGTACTTACCCAAAGTCACGCTGCTGCGGTCGTAAGGTCCAACGCTGGTTGCCTGCTGGCTGACCTTCAGCCGGCATTTAAGGATGTACTACTGGTCACCCTCTAGGATATTATGGGCGAAACCCGACCATATCTTTCAAATATTAAAGCACGACACCTTCCTCCTCCGGAGAAACGTCGATGGAGCACTACTATTCTTCTTTGTGATTATGTCCGCACGGGGAAGTAGGTGCTGTAGCAAGTCAGCGCACGGAGCTATACGCACGACGGAGGGACTGTATTTTGCATTACAACGCGCCTAAAAACAACTATTCAGTGTCGAAACAAATATTATCTCACAGAACCATTTACTCTCTTTTGTTTATTTGATTATATGGCAGGAGAGGGATTCTGTAGTTTTCATTTGTCTCATATTATTGTATAATGCGTACTACACCGAATCTGGCGTCTCACCAGTGGGCATAAATGTAGTATATAACCATGGGTAAACTTCCCCTGCCTGAGTGTTAGAAAGGGTAAGGAAAAATTGAAGAATAATGCAATTTACGACGCTCCGGATGGGAGTATCATTTTACTACGGGGAGCTTGCAATCTGCATCGATCACTGTATTGACATCGGCAGCGATAGCCCGCCACGAGATCAGTCTACGACCGAGTCGAGCAACACTGGCCAGTTTGCTCTAATCAAGTAGGCAGGTCAGCTAACCCGACATGTCAACTGACAACGGAAACCTGCGTTTCCGTGAAGGACTACCAGAGGGGGCTACCGCTGATGAAAAGATCGATTTTGCTTTTTTTTTAGGCTCAAAACATACCAAACTAAGAACTGGAAAAGTGAAGACTTATCAGGGAGGGGGAAATATATTAATTGCATACGCTTTATATGAGGTTGCATGTGAAGAAGTTCCATGGCCAAATAATAACAAATCGAGTGGAATCGATATAACAAACGACGATCTTGAAGTTCGTGTGGAAACAAGATTTGATGGCTCAAATAATTGCAACTTTCCGAACGAAAATCCACTACGCTCTCTCTCGGCTTTGTCGAATTTTTTTTGAAGCATAGCGTTGTTATGCCGACAGATACAGTGGAGGAATGGGAGACAACTTTGAAAGAAAATATGTAATTCTTATTGAAAGGTGTGAGCAGACTGCAATTGTTGATGAGGATAGATGTACAGCATTCTCGATTATGTTGTGCGAAAATGCCAGCCGTTACTTCTTTGATTCTTTTCGAAGCAAAGGATACGATTTGGATGAATTGATCGAGAAGACCAAAGCTCCTTGTGAATGTGGAAACGGCATTCGGGTATATATTTTTTCTCTGGAACCAAAATACCGATTGCCTGTTCACATATGCGGAACTAAGTCGCGTACACAGACGCTTTGGCCAAGAAACTCGCAGACCTACTCAAGCGTGCTGGTATCTACAAATTTAATGACGAGATAAGAGATTCTCTTGACAAAATTACACGCACATGTGATCCATGCTAAAAATATGCTCATAAACCGAGGCATCGTAAGTTCACAACACGTGATGATAAGATTTCTAAGCAAAGTGTGTTTTTTGATGTATTAAACTTACTGGAAAAGCCTATCTTACATGTTGTTGATGATTCCACCCGATATAAGGCTGCAAGATTGCTCCCTACTGTGTCTACATCAGATATTTGGAGAGCTTTCTGTCGTATAGTATTTGTTTTTATCACTGTAATATGTATGTGCAACACTGTGAAGTCGCTTCTGTCTATGTTGGATGGATGCTTATCTGGGCCCACCAAACGCTGTCACTTATGATGCAGGGGAACAATTTATATCTGCTGCGTTTCAGACAGAATCAGATCTCTTGCACATCAGGACGGAGCAATTTCTCTTTGACTAGCCTAATTCCCTCACTTATGGTGAGAGGTACCACGCACCTATTAGAAGGGCGTTTAAAACAATCAAGACTAAAGCACCAGACCTGAACAGTAAGGCTGCATTTCAAAGAGCCGCAAAGCAGCTAAAGATGAGGTTGGAATTGATTGTTTAGTACCGACCCTACTAGTATACAGCGCACTGCCTAGAATAGGCCTTCCAAATGAAAAAATTTCGAATACTATGTTCCAACGCGCTGTCGCATTGAAGAAAGCTACTACAGGGATGAACAATCTCTTTACCAGACGCCAAGTCAGAACAGCCCTAAGTACAAGTAATGGCCCGGACACTTCTGACATAAGTACAGCGCCGATTTGATCACATGTACTAGTGCAGAGGCCTAAGAAGGATAAGTGGGAAGGTCCATTCGCATTATTGTGTATCAAAGGAGAGACTTGCACTGCACTGCTATCCTACGGTCCGATCCTTTTTCATAGTACTGTCGTCAAACGATACAGCACACCACGTGTTCCAACAGAACGAACAAATAAAGCACTGACTACACGCAGAGACGAGTTTACTGAAGTAATGAAAGCTATATTTCGGCCAGAATGGAGAGAACATAAGCGTTTTAAGGACTCTGAAAAAGGGTAAATGGAAGTTTTGATATCTATTGGTGTTTTTGAGCTCGTTCGTGAATCTGAAGCTGTTGGAAGGCGCATTTATGGGAGCATATTCTTCGATGAGGTGAAGCATGAATGATTGCCGTATGCATACCAAAAGTCCCACCTAGTAGTCCAAGCACTCAATGACTCTCAGCATGGAATATGAACTTATGCACTCACGGTGCAACGCGCATCCCAGCGACTTCTCCTGGCACTTTGCGCCACTGACTCCGAAATGAGGATCTTCTTTAGAGATATTTCACAGGCCTACGCGCAGTCCGAAAGTCATATCAACAGGCACACCTATGTAAGACCTCCTGCAACACTCAGTTATCCAGCGGGACAATTATGTATATCCTAAAGCCCCTTATGGAATTCCTGAGGCATGAGCACGTTGGTTTACAACAAATTCTCGACACTGCACTGCAGAACTCGGTATGGAACCATCTACGTGTGACCAATGTATTATTTTTTTTCCATTCACGCCCGAAAAGAAAATTACCCTGAGGGACTACACTTGCCTCCAAACTGATGATGCGTTAGGACGTGGAAATAACGAAATTATCCAACTAGGGAAGCATCTAAGCTTAAGGTTCACGTCGAGGCAGGCTCAATACTTGAACACCCTGCGATCTCTACGTTTCAACAAGGCTATCATTTCTATAAAGGAGGACTCATGTACACTAACGCAACCTTGGAACATCGCAAAGATCAAAATTTTGGACGAATATGTGATTTATAAGGCTGAATACATCTCACAGAGAGCTCGTAGGTCGTATGTTGCCGCTATGTGCAGATCTGATGCCCCATTCGGATTTTCAATGGCTCTTCAGGTAATAGAACCTGAACGGGACGATGCCAGACAGTCAATTAAGTATTTAAGAGCATGCAGTGAGAATCAGGATTTCGGTTTAAGATATATTATGTTGGACCACCACTACTTGTCAATCTCTTTATTTGTTGATGCAAGCTTCGCTAACATCTATAGGACCATTGTCCTCATATGATCACTACTTTTAGCACTTCTTTTTCAATACAAATTTTTTTACCTCAGCGCATTTATTGTCCCTCCGCATTAGTTCATGAGTGTATATGGCCGATCAAAACAAACTTTTCGAGATTGTTGACATAAAGGCTAGAGCAATTTTCCGTCATCAACCTCCGCTCTTCGCAAGAAGTTGTGAACTTCATTTTGGAAGGAAGTATAGTTCGTATTATCGTGCTGGTTTTCAGAAACGAGGGCACATGTACAGTAAGAAATAATCTAATCTAATATAATATAAAAAAACTTTTTGGCAGTAAAAATTTCGAGCTTCCAAAAAATTTACCTTTCCAAAATGTAACGGAACCTGTCCATATAAAGGAACCTGTCCTCATATGAGGACAAATTGTGCCTCATATAAGGACAGAGATATGACGGATAGATACTAAGAACGTCGATATTAGTTCCCAACTTGGAATCTTAGTGACACTGACGGACAGCATTGGACCTGCAAACATTATCCATTACTCCGGTAAAAGGACGAGAAGAGTAGCATGTAGTGTCCTGGCAGCAAAGCTCTTTGCTATGGTACATGGATTCGATATATCGACGAAAATCCGTTTGAAGTTGAATTATATATTCGGAAAGAATGTATCACTGTGCATTTATACCGATTCGAAGAGTTTATATGACATCATGGTACGCATTAACAGTACCATTGAAAAGAGGATGTTGATTGACCTTTCTATAATCAGGCAATCGTACGAACGACGAGAAATCAATGATGTTTACCGGATGCTGACTGGGTAAAATCCAGCAGATAAATTAACTAAAGGAGCTCCATGCACCTCATTGATCAATTTGATGAAGACTAATACCCTCAAGCTGACCCCGAATGCATGGCTTGACAGAAAGCAATTAGAATGGGAAAGATGATGGTTCTGTTGGCTCTTAGAGAGAGCTGAGTTCGAGAAAAGTAAGATTTCACAGAACCATTTACTCTCTTTTGTATATTTGATTACATGTCAGGAGAGGGATTCTGTAGTTTGCATTTGTCTCATATTATTGTATGATATGCACTATACCGTTTCTGGCTTCTCACCAATGGGTATCAATGTGGTATATAAGTACCGGTAAACTTCCCCTGCCTGAGTGGCAGAAAGGGTAAGGAAAAATTGAAGAACAACGCAACTTACGACACTCCAGTTGAGAGTATCATTTTACTACGGGGAGCTTTCAATCTACATCGATCACGGTAGTGACATCGACAGTGATAGACCGCCCCGATATCGGTCTACGCCCGAGTCGAGGGACATTCTGTGAATCAAAACTCTTGCCTGTCTTCAAATCGAAGAAAGCATATACTGTAGTATACTGCACTCGCTGCGCAAATTAAAAAGAGCAAGAGCCTTGTATCAGTCCGGCAGAGTCCGAGCATAGTTAGGTCAATGGATACCAAGCGAAGGGAGTATGGCACTATATACTGTCCTTTTTGCCCTCGTAGGGGCAAAACAGGTTCCGTTTAGAGAGACGGTCAACGACTCTAGTGCAATCAATGTACTGTAAGGTGCTATATGCTAGTCATTGTAATCCCAGTATCCGCGCGATATGTAGCTGTCTTTGAGGGTTACCGTACCGCAACCGTTTTGCGGTACTGTACTGTGCCCGCCCCGCCCATATTGTGATCGCTGAGGGTTAATAAAGACAATAATGGAGAGTTCTGATAGTTAAATACATGGGCGCCAATCACAAGTGATTGTGTATCTTTTGCAGAGTAGAGCAGAGATCGAAGCCCAAAAGCCAAAAAGCATCAGGGAAAATGATCCAAGCGACAAAAATGGACGAACCAAATGAGGACCAAATGAGAGCTACAGCAAAATTTGATTGACGCAAACGTGATTAAAGGTATGTAACACCCCTCAAATATCAAGCCAAATTCAGAATTAGAGATAATAATAATGAGCAGAACAAAGCACCGCCAACCAAAAGAGCACCAACAAACTGACAAGATCACTGAATTAAATCACATAAACAACAGCGGCTGAAAGGTAAGTTTCTGAGTAAATCCAACGTTTACTGACAGACAATGGTTGGAAAGAAACTGAGGAATCGCCGTGAACAGAGACAACCTACGTGCAAATGAAGGTTCTTCAAGAACGGATTAGATCAAAAAAATAGGGATGAAAACAAAAGCAAGAAGAACAGTACGGATGAAAAGAGCAGCAGCGACATCAGTGCCACGATCAGACCAGCAGTGATAAAAGTACAGGTGAGTAGAGAACAACAGTTGTTACTGATAGAGGGAAGGGGGAGATGGAGCGAGGGAGAGAGAGATGGAAGGAATGAGAGAAGTAGAGTGAAAGAGAGAGTGAGAGAGAGAAGGAGTGAGGGACCAAGAAAGAGAGTTGAGAGGAGAGAAGGTGGTGAGAGACATTATTCAGACAGAACCGGGAAGGAGACCGGGGCTTACACAGACCTCGAGGCGAGTCGACTGGTGCTTCCGGACGATCGAAGTTTCCAGAAGCCATGTAGATGACAGTTGGAGGCTAACCCGAAACCTCCTTGAGCTGATCTAAAAATGATCAACTCAAGCTTACAGCACTGTACAGTGTAAAAGCGTAACGGTCAAGTTCTAGACTGTCAGTAAAATACAGTAACAGAAGTCTATAAGCCTCTTCGTTAGCTGTAAGCTGTCAGCAGAGGCGACAGAAAGTGATTACACTAACAGTTATAGTGCTGAGAGAGGTTTTTGCTGTTGAATATGTATGTGGTGGGGTCGGCAGGTTAGAGTAGAAATGGTGCAGTTGGGTGTGTTTCGGCAAACTCGATAATCGACGCTATGATACCCAGAGATCGATTTGAGGTATTGGACTTCTACATTGTCGCTTTTTTTGATAAAAAATCACAGAGAACATTAACTGCGCTTACGGCTATCAAAGACTTCAGAAGAGTCTATCACGATGCACAGTCTCGCTATAAAATTTCTTCTAAAACGATGCCTAGTCTTGCTAAGAAGCTACTTGAAATCTAAATGGCCATCATAGGAAATAAAGAGAATTTTCAGATTATTACGGTATCTTGCAACCTCGTTTAGTGTTCTAAGAGATGTGATGGAGTACCCAGAGGAAACCATATGTTGAGTAAAGCTAAATGATTTCGCCGTAAATATCCTAGATTAGCCGTCATGACTGAAGATACAATAGGCGATAATATTGAGCAGAAGTTTCTTAAATATAGGATAACTGGCGTGATTGGGCCGTTTTATTCCAGTAAGCGACTATATTGTGTACAATAAACGGGTTTAATGGTATTTTCGAGTTGCTGAATGAGAGTGGGGGAGGTTGGCTTTGCAGAAGTAGATCGCGTCTGCATTTAATTTCTAAAATATAAAGCATGCAATATAAATGGTGGGTAAGCTGGGTATACGGTTTTTTTCGTAAGCAAAAGATCCGATCTGTTCTATTGAGTTTGCGGTATAGTGGGGACTTCAGTTTTATTTGGAGGTTCCCCAGAGGCACCTGGATTGTTAATTTAGTGTACTAGCGCAGCTTCCCTGTTAACCACTGCGTTGATTTTTATTATGAATGCAGTTTTATCCTGGATTTAAAACAAGATTTCGAAGATAAAATTACACTCCACTCTTTGAGTTTGTGTTCAGGCCCTTCATCTGAGAAGTTTACACATGGCAGAAGTGTACAGGTAAAATATTTAGCAAAGCATATCCTTAAGCATATCCTCACGTTACTTCCTTTGATGTAGTGATACATTGGTCCATTTGGATGTCGAGATGGCCAAAATAGCGAGTTCACTAAAAACGTCGGTATTTTTTCTTTTAAGGATCCGTCGGAAACTTTATTTTTGCTTCGAATAAGGCCAGGATATGAGATTAATATTTGAAGTAGTTCTTCTCTTGAGGTTACAATGTCCGGCATGGTAAACGTCCCAGGTACCCTTGAAGCGTTAGAATTGGTGTCCAAAATACTCCTACTATCCGTTGAAAGTTGGAATGAAACTGATTTGTTCAAGATTGGTTTTAGTTGTTCATGGAGGTAAGTAGAGATGTCAAACGTGTCTCTTAATTAAAATAAATCTCCATAAATTGCTGATCGTGTAAAAAGCCCCGAGTTATACGACTTGAAAGATATGGGGACTACTGTCTATTCGGCAGCGGTGATAAAAAAACATGGTCTGGTCTCGATGAGACTTTTTGACTACTTGCGGATCGAAATTCGAAAATCCCACCATGTTAATTTTATCCAAGCGTAAATTAGTAGCCCTTAAGCTGATGCAGTAGCCAAAGGCATAATTTACCTTTATGTTAGTCCCTTGTAGAGGCTGAGGTCGATTTTTGTCCAATAATTCTTCAGTAACTTGCTATAACTGTGCCATTTCAAATATGAAGTAATGTCTTGAGTTCGTTAGACATGTTAATCTCATGCGCATCGATCTGAATTGTTGTAAAGATTCATAATTGGGTTAGCATTGGAGTTTGCGTAATAATCAAGTTCAGCAGAGTTAAGATTCGTCGTTTTCTTCAAAGGTAAAGCCTGTAAACTGAGATGTGAAGGACGACTCTTTTGCCATTTTATATATTTCTTTGGATCTTTTGGAGAGCTTCCGTAACTTTTTGTCTCTAAAACGTAGTCTTTTATGTATAACGGTTACAAAACGGCCGTAGAGGACTACTTAAAGTTATATGAGGTAGAATGTCCGATATATTTGTAAATGCTTCATATGTATTTCTTGGTGGTATTGCATGTCGATTGTGTTGTACAATCTAGGTCTACTATGTAGGAATGGCAGTATCGTAAGCGAAGAAGCATTAAACATAGGTGAGGCTCAAGATAAAACTAGGGGTTGCGTTCTTTGATTCAAGTATCCCTCTCAAGTGGCTCTGGAGGTTGAAGATAAGCTTAAGTAATATCAGCAGTATACAATTTCAAGAAGAAGATTGGGTCAAACACTAATAAAAGTCAATATGATGATTCTTAGAGTTGAAAAAATGCTCAAGGACGTTCTTAATTTTATCTCGGCGTCCGTCAACTACGTAGTAAGCCTTGTAATTGTTCCTGCAGTCGATTAATGATTTCAGTGAGACCACAATGCCGCCGGATAACATTTTTGAATCAAATTTCTTTCTTCTTTCATTATCAAGGTTAATGTTATGCGGTTTGGAATGTCTCTTATGTAATTCTTTTTGGCTGCCTATATTTCTGGGGGTTGGATCGATTGTCACTCTCGTACAATACCTCTGCCAAATATCAGGTTATCATCCAGTGACTTAAATTGAGAAAAAAGTCTCCGAGATCCGCAGTAAATGGAAGATAGTTTCTCTGAGAGTGAAGCAAAGTTTGAAATGGGCGATATTGAAAGATTTTGCAGGATTGATATCAGAAACATGAAAACCGACAAAATTTTGGCAAGGTAAACGCTGCATACTTCGAATGGTCTAGTTCATACATCGATGAAGGTTAATACAGCTTTTTTGCCTATACTAGTACTCTATTTCCGAAGGTATTACCAATCACTTGAAGGATGTAGATAAGTTGACGTAGTGTGGGAGAGCGCTGTTGTCTCATTATCCTTTCGCCGGCTCTTGTTCCTCTTTAATCTGGCCCTCTTCGCTAAGCTCGTTAAACACTCTATTCTAACCCCTCCTCCTCCTGGTACTTACTACGAGTGTCTCCGAAAGTATAAGCTTCTGGATCATAATGTACTGGGCTCTGTACTCCAATCAGGGCACTCTCAAAAGGGAAGGTCGACTTGTTCTTGTCTAACGAGCTACCTCAACCGTTTTATACCACTACTAATATGCACATCAATTATAATTTTTTTGATATTGCTTCCAAACTTGGGCCACCGTATCGCTGAGATGCTCCATTGCTACAAGGATGAACTACATATCGCCTTGCCTGCCGAAGTTTTAGTTAGGCTACCTGGATTTACATTTCTTTGTGCGCCTTTTAAGCTATGCTGACTCAATATAGTAATTTCAGAAAAGTAGATGTGGGTTTAAAGCTTGCGTCAAGTTGTTACAAGTCTCCAGATATGATATCAGAGGGAAGAAGGCCTTCTAAAACTAATTATTATTCATAGCCGTTAAAGACCATACTAGCTTTGATGCAGATTCGCGAGCAACATGAAATTAGGTGTACGAATTGTAGTCAGCTACATGAATTATACGAGTTCACATGTGTTTATGATCATTTTATCGTAAGACTGCAATGATATTTAGTTATTCATTGATTGATCTTTTGGTCGGACATCACGATTTCGGGTCCACACTCCTGTTTGTTATCTAAGCGATCTCTCTTTTATCCCGACTGTGGGGTCTTGCGTGCAGGTAGGGTTTTGATTTAATGGTACTGTGTGTTATGTTATTGTCTGTGGTAACTGGAGGGCTGAGATTTTCTGCTACCACTTTGTGGCAAACTCACCAAGTTGAACAGTTGTCTGAGTTTAGGTAGGTTTTCAGACTACCCTGTTGTGTACTTAAACTAAAAAGATGGGAACTTAAGTAAATTAGTACTCAATTCAATCAGATAAAGCACATCTACCTGCTTGCAGACCCTACTTCAATTGAAGTGTTCTGGGCCCAGAATTTTTTGAGCTCTAAGTTTCCTTTTTTTCATTCTCGTTATCAAATTTTCGATCCCTCAGACTGTCTTTTTATTATTTTCTTGCAGTATCGTTCCGGTAGTTTATCAAGCGGAGCAGGATAAGTTTAGAAAGTTCCATTGAAAGCCGGCCAAGGATTTTCAGTGATTGTGCACTCGGATTGAGGCTGTTTTGGAAGCTAAATAAGTGCTAAGGAAGATACGCTCGGATTTTTTGGGCATTGGAAGGCTACTCGAACAGGGTAGGAACAATTTTGCAACTAATGGCGAAGTTATTATCCGTAATTTAGGTGATCTGCCGCTTCGATTGTGTTTGAGTGCAGAAGAAAACTGTCTTGTCACGTGTCGGTGACTGCAAGATCTCTTTGCTGTTTTGAACACAGCAACAAGAGTGCAAGGAAAAGCTTTATATAAAGAGCTATGCAAATGAGTTATTGCAAGGCTACATAGATTACTTAGAACAGGTGTTTAATCACTTGGAGGCAATAGGAGTATAGTAGCTGATTATTTTCATGTTTCCATGTAGCTTGCATCCACTGGCGATAAGAAGGACTCATCTTTCGGTCCTATCATCGCGTCGTTTCAAACCAGAGCTGGTATGCTAAATTCAGAAACAGTAGCCTAATTTCTAATTCAGGAATATGAAGACCAGATTATGCGGCAAGGGGGGCACAGGACTGACAAAAATGCAAACCCCGAATATGATCGTGGCCAGGCTCTGGCTGCTGGGTATAGATGCTACAGGGACAAGCAGTTTGTATAAAATTACGAAATTGGCATTGAGAGGCGGAGATGCTACTAATGTAACAAAGTAGGTCACCTGAATAAAGACTGTCTGCAGAGAAAGGAGGGCGCGAAGAAAGAGTGTCTTCGCAGCCATAGTGAAGAGACAACAAACAACATTTATGGAGTGGTGAATCAAGTCATGTTGCTCACTGCTGTAGATAACTGATGACTTGGATGTAATGGATTTTTGCTGTCTAATACGTTGATGACAACAGATGCTGACCAGGGAATTGAAATATTAGCGAATGGAGATGGCACCTGAAGCACAGGGAGGTGCTCTTGCTATATTCATGCGCTTTCAATCACATGGTTTTGCAGCTGATTTGTCTTCTGAATGTCAACGAGATTCCTTCATGGAGCATCGTCCTTTGCAAGGGCCGCTTGTTGAGAGCAAAAAATGTCGGTAATGTACACTTGATCACACTTGTAGGTAAAACAAGTGAACATAAGAGAGCGTTGACGCTCAAAGATGTAATGTTTGTACCACCGTTGCAAATAATTTTAATTTCATGTTTATAATTGTGCAAGGATAAATTTCGTGTGAACATCGACATCCGGCGCAGAGTTTCTTTCAAGAATGGTACGATAAAAATTCAGGGAAGAAATTTGAACAGAGTATATCACTTTCATGCTAATTTTGTTGCGGATAATGATACCGGGAACTTTGCAAACACAGCTGTGTGTCATACTGTAAAGGCAGGGGGAAAAGAAGAGATAACGTCACAGTGACTTAGAATATTTAGAAAAGCTCACTTCGAGTCAATCAAACGACTCAGGAATAGTGTGAAAGGGGACGGTACGACATCTTATATCAAGAAGAATGGGTGTGAAGTCTGTCCCAGTTGCATGCGTGGGAAACAAACGAAACTGACTCCAGGCACCAACAATAATCGGTCACTTGAAAATCGAGCGGTCATTCACTCCGATTTAATTGGACCAATTTCAGTCGAATGTTTGCAGGCTCGTGGTATTTTGTCATATTTCTTTATGATTTCTCCTTCTACATCGTTGTAATCACCAAAGCCAGCTAAATTGAAGTGTTGTATCGGTTCAAAATTTTCAGGGCAGATATAGAGCGCAGTTTTGACTGAATTTCAAAGAAACTTAGCAGCGATGGCGAAGGAGTGTACGATTCTATGAGAAAGTACCTCCGAGTGGCAGGCATTGAACAAGGTACTTCTTCTAGCTGCTCCCAAATATGAATGGTATGGTGGAGAGGATCTACCTCAAAATCTTAGCGTGCGTCCGCTTCATATCCACAAAATCGGATCTTCTGCCAAAAAATCTCGGCAGAAGCTGTGGTGCTTGCTGCAAAAACTTAGAAATATTTTCCTTTCCTTCGTGACAAGAGCATGTACTCCGTGAATACCTCTTTGGTAATAAGCCACGAATAGACTAACTACGTGCATTTGAATTTATGTGTTGGTATTATGTCCCTAGAGAGACTACAAAAAAGCTAGATCCGAAGTTGAAACTTGGTGTGAGAACAGTCAATAAAAATTTTGGATCCCCTCTTGCGAGAGACTTTTCAAAGAGGCCAGGGAGGCTGAAAGAGATTTCAATCAAGTTTCTCTTAAGTCGCAAGACGCATGCATAAGGTACTTTTTTGCGCCATAAGGTTCGTCTAGTAGCCAAAGGATAGGTTCAGGGTAATGTATCACCGACGTTTGCACCTATATTTACTTCGCCACTGTCCATAGATTCCTTAAATTCACAGCGAAACGATGTTACCACGTCGATTAAATGTATGTAAATACTGAATTACTAAATAAAGATTTGGATGAGATTTTTTACATAAGGAGGTTAGACTGATTTAAGTTGTGTAAAGATGGGTGAACAATACAACTTTGGAAAGGGATTTATGGATAAAATCATTTCCCTCGTCTAGGGAACCAAAGTTGTAACGAAGTGATTAGTTCACTTGGGTTTAAAGGTATGCGGTCATATCAATATCTCTATCATCATAAAATCAGCGGTTACCGAAGCGCTTACAAATTTTTCGCTAGTAATCCACAGCTCGCTACACGTGGATCTCGATTCCGAAAACTCGTATGGACAAGTAGGAATACACCTACTTGACTGTCACACTGCTGCCGGAATTTCGACTACCGCTGAAAAACTGCATGACACCTATGTTACGTTCTCCTTGACCTCTTCTCTACCATCCGATCCACATCTCTCCTTCATTTCTTGCGCTCCTCTGCACCCTTCATCCTTCTGCATCATTATTTTTTATCATTCTTCCTGTTTCCTTTACATAATTCTGCTTCCTGGGCATCCAGTGCCTTTCCTATTTATCCTCTACCGAACATTCGCTTCACTGTCTGTCATCTTCGAACTTCACTCTCCATCGCCTCCTTTAAAGTTTTATTACGCAAACTTTCCATCCCCTCCATTCCCCTCCCTTCTCCCCCTCCGTTCCTCCATCCTCCCTTTTAACCCTCACCGCCCTTCGATATCTCTCCCATTCTGCCACCTTCTTTACCATTTGATCTCTCATAAACCTCCAAGCAAGTAATGCCTTTCCTTTTTTTCCTTTCATCCCATACTGCATTCTTAGTTGAATCTTACTCCAACTACAGTGCTCCAGGAGTTTTGTTGGGAGCAAATTTGCTCATTATTTGAAATTGGATCGCTCCGTGGCCTAATGATGTGTATTTCGGCACTAGTTTCAGAAGTAGATATTGGATTGGCTGATGACCACACATCGACGAGGGTGCTGCGTCTCCAAGCCAATGCTAGATAGGCCTATTCCTGGAAACCTACTACTGCGTGCATGTGCAGTGAGAATGCGTATACCTGCTGCACTACAAGGCATATCTAACAGTGGGATTGCACTGATAATCACTGCCATCGACAGCCTTCAGTGGAAACGGACATGAGTCCGCAAACAGATGTTCATTGGTCATGAATCGACAAATGACTCATAGGTCGATCTCGGAAATGTACAGCGGCATGTAAGTGCCGTAAGGAATGGTATATATCTGCTGCACCAGACAGCAGACGCAGCAGCGGCCACGCATCGGGAACTAATGTACATATCTACTGCTTCGTACATCAGACAAAGAAATGGCCAGACCTTGGGAACCCATTTTGTCTACGTAGTGCAGCATACATAGTCATGCGTCTGCATGCAGATCATAGGTCGGTCATTACTCGAACGGTAGAAAGATAGTCCTGAACTTGGATGGATGCCTTGAGATCTAATACTTTCAAAGCTTTTTTGACTTTTATACTGTACTGCTGCGAAAGAGGCTTTTAATGTTTTTGAAAAGCTCAAAGATAGCTCCATATGCCCCGAGCGAGAGCTACTCGGTCTCAGTACAATAACTTATATTTATATTACTAATTTGTGGTTTATCAAATTATATCAAACCCATCATCGTTTGAGAGATCATGTATGCTTTCAGAAACGTTCCTACCGCATTAGTTCTCTTATCTACACTAAAAATCCTCCACCAGACTATAATTCTGGACTACTACTCGAATCTTACCTATTTGCAGGAAGACCACTAAAAGTGGAGATATGATCGCTCACGTCATCTTCCTTATCCAAACTAAGCATGCGATCCATGGAACGAGCAGAATGTTGGATACGTCAAATCCGAGATCAATGCATCAAGATGGCAGCCTTTTCATTCCTAAGCCTTCTGTGGAGCTTTGTATGTACGCATTTGAAAGCGCTAAAGCTCCTGTCTACAACAGTATGAGAAGTAGATGAAATGCGCCTCGCAAAATCTCATAAATTCTGGTCTCTGCAAGAATAAGAGTTCCAGTACTGCAACTTCTTGCCATCGTACTACTGAAGGCCGATACCAATCTCAGAAAGCCTCTTCAATTCCGAAGAACTATGGTCTTTCTCGAATGAATCATTTGCTCAATTTTCAAGCACAGCTGCCTTATATCACTGTATTTGAATGTGCAGTACCTAGTCACTTCATTTCTGAGTTTCTCTTTGTAGACTACTTCGGGCAATTTTGACAAACATGGGATGGGATCTAAGATTTGTGCTATCTAGTGCACGTAGTGCAGCAGCAATACTAATGTGGACTGGGATACAGGACCGTCGCAGCGTTGAAAGTATACATTCATGACCTGATAATTTTGATACTGCTAAATTTGAAGTTTCTTAGACTTAAATTCAAATAAAATATGAGAGGTAGAACTTTGAATATTTTAGTAGCATCAGATTAAAAGAGACGAAAATAACGGCTAAAAATCTTCGGACTGCGTAACCTTCGTGACATTCACCAGGAATGATGGAGACATAACTGAGTCGACAAACTTTTTCCTTTTGACTAACGTCTGTGAGTCTGAAGCGGTACAAGTTGCTCTCGAACTCGTCCCTTCTGAGTACTGACATCCGATAACCTTCAAAAGTGCTGTCATGACTCTCAAAAAGAGTTAAACATATGCTCCGAGGAAGCAAAACGTATGTTAGAAATCTGTCCCACCATGACTGTAGGTCTGTGAAATGCCCTGAGCTTAATTGAGTCTTTCAAGATTCCCTTCATTCTCTCCAGTCGATGAGAGGCCTGCTGCAGCTCCGTCTCTTTCCTTTCAATCTATATTCACCAAGACGTTGAATACTTCCATGAATTCAGCCAGCTTGCTTTTAAGCTTTCTTTGACTGTGTATGGATGAGAAAGTATTCGAATAACTGTCTATAACGCTTTCCATCAACTCGATATCTGAGATATTTTCTATCGGCAAATCTGCTATGAGGCTCTTATCTTTGAAACTGAAAAAACCAGGGTATTGTTTTGTGCACAACTTACGGCTTTAACAGAACACCGTTTATTTTCACTCGTGACAGCACATATCCGACCTCTGTTGCCGTACTGGTCAATATTGCGCTTTATTACGCTTAAATACTCCAGCGCGTAAAGTTTAGAGAACCTAGGTGCTCATTCCGTAACAATACGGAATGATTTTGACATGAGTTACCCTATAATATATCTTGAGCATAACATTAATGACTGCATGCCATTATAATTTCTTCCCAAAAATCAAACGTTAGTGTTCCAAACCGCAGCGCCAGAACATCTTTCAGATGATTTCGAAGACTGCGTCCAACGGTCGGGGTCAAATGATCAAATAATCAAAATTTAGCACTTCGGCAAAAAAATTACTCGGGCCACCGGGCAAGTACCAAAAAAGCAAATGAGATAAAGTGCCAAATCGAAGTTATAAATTTATCATATTCTACCCCCTCAAAATAGCACTTTGGCACCCACACCAATAAATGTGCGTGGGCCGTACTTTTCGCGGGAATACCGAAACTCTATGCGGAGTATCTTCACAAATAGAGCACATTTCACCAAGTTGGGTGCGCAGTTGGTCTCGAATACGTTCTGTAGCACCTCGATGACGAACCAAAAATGGCGGACACCAACATGAAGCAACGCGGCTCGAACTACAGCACGGAGGAGGACGTGTGCATTGCACGTGCGTACGTTCAAGTGTCGACGGACCCGATCGAGGGTCGTGAACAACGCCAACAGACGTACAATGCTCGCATCTACAGCTCTTATAAGGAAATGAAACCCGTGAAAGCGCCACTCCGGACAGAGTCATCCATCGAGTCACGCGTGAAAGACATCCAGAAGCAGTGCGTGCGCTTTTCTGCCTGCTTCGTTAGCGTCAAAGCGAGGAAGCGTAGCGGCGTAAGTGAAGAAGAAAAGATACGCTTAGCTACCGCGTTGTTCAACAAGAAGAAGGTGCAGCACTGGAACGAAGACGTGGGCAGAAGGTTCAAGTACCTTAAGGAATGAGAGGTCCTGCACGTCCTGCCCAAGAACGCTGCGGCTGGTGACACCTCTCCAAGCCGATCAGTGTTCTCTAAAGTGAGGACAAACGCGACGGGGTGTATGGATGATGAAAGACAGGAAGAAGGGACAAGTGAGTCTGCAGCTCCGCGCTGTGCGAAGCGACCGATAAGGTGAAAGCGAGCGGAGGAGGTGAAGGCGAAAGAAGAGCAGGAGAACAAGAGAATTCTCCCGGCCAGCTCTGCCCTTGAACTTCAAAAGAAGGAGATGAAATATTTAGAGGATCACAATCTCATTCTCCTGTTCACCAACGGGTGGGGGGTCGGAGTCAGAGCTGGCCGAAGGGCTCTTTACAATGCACCAGAAAGCCGTGATTTGCAACATGCGCGCAGAAAAGGAAAAGAAAAGCGCTATGGAAGTGTTTTCGAAGGTTGCGGACGAGTCACACGATACTGGGAACGAGTAGTTGGCGATATTCTTGGCGAAAATATCAACGTTTTTGCTTTGCGATAGTTGCCTGGTATAAAAAAACACCCATCAACCCCTAGCCCTCCTCCTTTCCAGCTCCCCGCGGAGCGTGCCTATGGGTTACCATTCTGATTCCAGATGTTCTCCATGAGCAACCGTTTCGTGATGTCTTGCTCCTTCGCCTTCTCCTTGAATGCCTCCAATGCACACCTCCCATCCAGAGTCCTCGGTGCCTCTCCGTCGCTCATTGCCCATGTCATCGGAACTGTCCCCTTCCACATCTGCTTTCGCCCAGCACCCACAATAATCCCTTCCGCGGCCTCGTCTTCGGCTGCCTTTGCCGAGTACATGCGCTCCTCCACGAACATGCTGTGCATGACAATCACGCACTTCATGACAACCTTCATAGAGTCCATGGTCTCGAACCGCGACGGCGACGAAATGAAGTGCCAAATGCACTGCAGCACGCCGAACGCCCGTTCAGTATCTTTGGGCATCGCCTCTTGTATCTTAGCGAACAGCTTTTCAACGTTCGTCGAGGGTTCCAAAATGGTCTCGATAAATATCGGCCACTTCGGATAGATAGCGTCGCAGAGCCAGTGGGGCTTGTTCCAACGCACGCCATTGATGACGTACTCACAGGGCGGAGGGTACTTCCTGCTCGAGGTTTTCTCCATCAACAGCGAAGTCTCAATGACGTTGATGTTATTTAGGCACCCTGGTACGCCGAAGAAGGCATGCCAGATCCACAATGATTCGTCCGCTATCGCCTCGAGCGTGACAGTGGATGCCTTCTCCTTCCCGCGGTATTGATCTTTCCGCGCTGTCGAGCACTGCATCCATTTCCACTAGAAGCAGTCGATAGAACCCAACATTCCGGGAAAAACTAGTTGGTTCGACTGACACAGTATGCGCTTCACGTCCTCGTCGTTAGGCGCGCATAGGTACTGGTCCTCAAAACACGCGATAAACCAACACGGTCGAATTGTCCATCCCTAGCTTATCATCCATTGAGTCGTACGCTACACCGTATGAAAGAACACGCATTGATGCAGTGATTTTCTGGAATGGTGAATGCCCTAGCATACTTGTACAGTCGCGACGCTGGGTAAAAAAAGGATCTTACACAACAATTGCAGAAAAGAAATTCTCGAAGATGGGCTTCGATACGCGAAACCGGCGACGGAACGTACTGTGATCGTAAATGGGGTTCTCGCTAAAATACTGGCGGTACAGGATCTCTTAGAGCCGCTCGCGCTATTTTTGGCGTTAGGAGCCCGTCCCGGCTGAGACTCTCCGCGTTTCTTCTCCACCTCTTCTTCTTCCTCGCTGTCGCCCTCGGTCAATTCTAAGAATATGGCAGACAGGTCGTTCGACGCGAAAATAATGAATGGGTCCATGGTTGTCGCAATGTAACACTGCTCAGCGCAGTCGATGACTGGGTACTGGACTGGGTAATGCAGGTACTGCAAGACCCCCTTTCCTTTTTCTCCTTGGACACAATAAGCAGACCGTTGGTTCGCACGTTGATAGAGGTCAAAGTGCAAAAGTGGTAAAAATGTTAAAATATTTCTCCGCAAATGACGTCGTTCCAAGTCGAATTTAATTATACCACTTTGACCTCAACAGATGGACGCACCTTAATGCGGTAGAAAATATCTTTTTGGTACATCCTGAGCTTTTATCAGACAGCAATCTCCATAAAGGAAGGTTTGATTCAATTATTGTGCACAAAAATTCTAGAAACCCTCTCTAAGGGCTTTTGAAGTTATCTTTGAGCTTTTTTAAAGCTCAAAAGCTTTCAAAAAGCTCTAAAGGTCCCGTTGGTAGCACTATGACATCCAGAAAAGCTTTGAAAAGCTTACATTTCATGCCATCTAGTCCAAGTTCAGGACTCTCTTCTACTGCTCGACAGCCACGAGTACGTTCTTCTTCTTTTACTACCCTTATTTAACTGCCTTCCTTCAAAGATGTTCTATGCAGAGGATGTGATGATTAGTGGAGCTTTATTTTCTTAGCTATCGCCCCAAAACCATCCAACTCGAACCGAAATCTACTTTCTAGCAGTTGCTGTCGTTTGTAACAGCTGTCGTACCTAAAATCGCGTAATCGAATAATGGGTCAACGGCATGCGCCCCAAAAGATGTTGGAGATATCAGTGATTGTACTTCACTTTGAACTGACCACCACAAAATCTGCGTTCACGACTTATCATATCTTGATTATCGTAGGGTCTAGAATACTTCCATGCATCACCCCTGAGTTTTCTTCCAAAATTTGTCCTCTCTCATCTCAAATCAGCTAGTACCTCCTGATTTTCCATCCGCCAGTTGATGATCTACCAATATTCAAATTCTGCCATCTGTATCTCCAATATTGCTGACGATTTCAAGTATACCCTGCTAGTATGTAGTTCCATCCAACTCTGACAAAATCAAAGAAGATGCAACTATGCGAGGCTTACGGTACTTTCAGACAGATGTTGATTTGTAGAAGAATTTTCTTGTCCGCGAATACTATTGATCTGTCTTTCCAGATATTTTGTTCTCATGAGGTAGAGTAAATCTCCCAAAGGTAAAAATAAACGGCTACCATAGTGTAACTAGCACAGGAAAAAGAGACCCTTGGCTTCCCAAGAGTGCAATTGTTGGTATACCACCGGATAGCAAAGTACCATGCCAGCACGATAATCCTATTGAATGATTGGGAGGTTGTCTAGGCTGATAGAAGCCTGCATTATTGCTTGAAATTGTGGGTGAGGTATTCTTGTTTGCGTTTCCAGCTAAAGGAGTGTCTTTATCTCCCCTTCGTTCCATTTTCTGCACACAGGACTGACGGTATTGTGCAGACGATCTTGTGATTAGGATCTGGGGTAAAAAACACCAAATATTGGGATTAGTTGTTGAGATATTTGTAATTACAACGATTCTCTTGGCTTTGCAGTCATTCTGTTCTCAGTAGTAGGACGTTTCGATAAGCTCCATGATTACTGAATTAACACAATAAGTATATTAAAGAATATTTTCAATAAACAAATATTTCCTTCTCCCGATTAGATGAAAAAATTTCAAAAAGAATCTTTTGCGGGGAAAGGGCCTGAAGTGTTTACGTGTTAGATAGAAAGCCAAAAACAGTCAAGGAAACATTTCTACCATGTAGCGGGATCAAAACGTGGCCGCTGTAGTAGTACCTTTTTGTTCCTTGCCGACTTGGCAGCCTTATGTTGGATTGCAGTCGTCGTTTGTCGGACTGAAATGATTAATAAAACTTAAGAACGGAATTATTAACATTTGAAAAAAAATTAAAACGATTCTAGTTCCGACTTATTTTGTCAGTCATGTACTGTAAAAATCAGTTACATGGCAATAATATCAGCTTACATGCTGAAAGTTACGGATGACACTATCTCTGACAGTTAACCATTTGAAGGTGATACACATGGGTCACGGCCAGTAATTAATTTTCCGTCAAAAAAAACATGGAATTGTGCCAAAAAAGAAAATTTTGGGATTAGAAGTTACGTTTTCCTGTGTAAAAATTCGTCGAATTTTCATTTTCAATTTGCTATCGGAAATTTCTGTATCAGAGTCTGTGGATGTTGGCCTTTGTTGACGATATCATTTAGATTAGGGAAAAAAGTAAGCATATGACAGTTTCAAGAGAGAGATTGGCTCTTATTTCGAAGTGAAAGACCTTGGTTCATTGAAAATTTTTATTGGCCTTCTTTTTTCTCGGAAAAGATCCACTGCATGGATTTCCAAAACTTATTACTTTGGCGAAATCTTTGAAATGTTTGCCATGAGTAAATTTCGGCCTGTATAAATACCTATAAATGAGAGTTCCGTTAGGTATTTCGTTGTTGCAGATAGGGACTTGTTTGATCGGACTACTTACCAAGAGCTAATTGGTTATTTGCTGTTTGTGGCGACCCGAGCTCGCCCCGATATTCTTTTGTCGTGAATACGCTGAGTCGCTACGCAACAGGTCCCGTAAACCACCACCAGACCTGTTTAAAACGCATATTGAGCTACCTCACCGGTTCCAGAAGTTTGTTTTTCGTCTGGCCTATGAAAGCATTTGTGAGCTTTTATGCTTCTCTGACTCGAACTGGACAGTCGAACAGTCAGAGAGGAAGTAAAAACCCGGACTACTGTTGCAGTTGGATGAGGATTCATTGTTTTGGAGGACTACTAAGCGGAGTACCGTTGCCCTTTCGACTATCGAGGCTTAGTTTGCGCTCTAAGTGAGGGTGTCAGGCTATTCGTATGGATGAGGAATTTTCTGAGTGAGTTGGACTGCATGCATAGCAGCAACAATCCAGTCATGGAAGACAATAAGGGAGCTATGACTTACTCTACTGAGGGGTTCAGATATGCAAAGCATGCCTCAATTAGCCAAAAGTTCGTCAAAGAGAATGTTGACAATGGAGTCATCAACAGGATGTGCTGCAGCACTGATAGAATGTCAGCTGATATTCTAGAGAAACCGATGACCTTCCTTTTTTCCGAAAATCCAGAAATGAACTTGGCGTTGAAGACATATCAAGGGAAAGTTTTAAATGCGTGTCGGAAGAGGGAAATTTGATGTACGTTCGAGAGCAACAAGTAATTATGTGTGAGACATGTATTGAGCCACATGAATTGTATGATGTCCCATTGTTTTATAATCCTTTCCTAGTAAGACTATTACGGCCTTACGTAGTTACCCAATGATCTTTTGGTCGGACATCACGTTTTCGGGCCTACAATTATGTTTATTATCTATGCGATCTTGTTTATGTCCAACTGTGTGGTCCGGCGTGCCTGTATGGTTTTGATTTAATGGTACTTTGTGGTACGTGATTGTCTGAGGTGACTGGATGGCTCAAATTTTGTTCTACTACTTCTTGGAAAACCCATCAAGTAGAAAAGTTGTCGGATTTTAGGTAGGTTTGCAAGGCTACTCAACTGTGTGCTTAAATTGAAAATGATGGGAACTTAAGTAAAGGAGTCATTATTTCAATCAGACAAAGCACATATAACTGCTCTAAGACCCTTCATTAATTAAAGAATAAGGCTAGATCTTTGAGGATACTCGAATAGCTTGGTAATTACTAAGTTACGATCCCTGGTTTGTCAAAGTTCGTTTTGGAAGTCAGCTTAATTTGCCTAACAGGAAATAATACTTAATAAGGAATATTTAGTGCGAATTCTCTGAATAAATGCCCCTTCATCCACAATATTTAGCATAGGTGCGGCATCGATGTAAATTATGAGGGAATATTGACTCTTTCAAAGGAACATTCTTGCCATCGAGAGTATCTCCGAACCTGTTATGGGCGTGATGGATTCGTCTGTACTGATCTCTACTTCCTAAATCCCCTCCACCATTTGAAATGTTTCAGGTGCATTTGTCGCCGCCAGTGAACGTCTGATACGATTGAACATCATAGATGCTCACGGATGTAAAAACCAGCTATGGGCTCTATATTTGCAGCCCGACAGAGGCACTGCAGCCTGCATTACAGTGCGCCCGAGAACAACGGTACTGCGTTCTTGTGATGATTGCCAATGTTTCTTCTCAGAGTTGTATAAGACCGATTAAAATTTCAAACACACATTTTTCGAGTCAAGGGGCAGACGCAAAGAAACCTCAAATCAACGTAGAAAAGTTAGTGCTTGGACGTTTTCAAATCCGGCTTTTTGGTTGGAATTTATTAGGGTCAGAGCTAGAGCTTACAAAGTTTAGTGACCACTTATTGGCTGTAAAAGCCGAAAAGGTGGCCTGGAACGTGGCTGAAGGTGTAGCGGAGGGGCGATGTAAAGGTAATTTTTACGCCGATCATTTTGTTCAAAATTCATGATTACTGTACCACGTCACGTGAATCGACACATCATGTGACTCCCTGCTTCACTAGATCGAGAGCGGCATAGCAGAAAGCTAACACAAGATGTCGTTTCAAAGTTGCTCATAGTCTTGGAAACGAAACCAAGTCTCTCTTGGTGCTAAGTACCTATCGATTTAATTTCTCGAGCAAGAAAAAGGTGTCTAATCCTTTCCCAATTTTATTCTGTGCTACCACGCTGAAATTGCAGATTTTCAACATTTGTTGAGCCATTTCTCCTCGACCACGCCTTCCAAAAGAACACATCTGGCCACTTAGAACGGCAGTCTTTCTACCAGAATGTTTAGATGCGGCCACAAACAAAAGGCTTGTGACTCCTGCGGCGCATACATACGCTGTCCGCAGTGCATTCGTAAAGGACCGAAGCGCCCCAGACGTAGGCATTGCAAACAAGTACACAGACTGCAAGAGCGGAACGCACGAGACTAGGCCCTGATTGCTGCTGCGCACATCAAGCAGTAACAAGGTGCTGCTAACAAGGAAGATATAGTTTTGCGACAATCTGACGATAACTTGTGTCGAACACTCAATGTGGTAATTGAGGCACTTGGTGTACCTAAATGAGGTTTGAAGCATGTTACAATTTCTCAGCGCGAAGCAAAGTTAGCCTACCTAAGAGAAATTAATTCAAAGGTCTCCATACTGTAATAAAATTATGTGTCATGTCCATTGTTAGAATTCTACAGCCGAAAGAAAGCAACGCATTATACAGATCATTTTTTGAGGAGAATTTGTTGGACAGCAAGTTGAAAGGAGCTATTTTTGACTGGATAAAGGGCGCTAAGAGGGGAAGTATTGAAAAAAAATTACTCCCCAGTCTTTTCAGTGCGACCTCTAGAGCTGAAGAAGTGCAAGGCGTGGTAGGAAGCGTTGAATATGAACCTAGGAGAATGAAAATGGCACAGAAAAGTCTGTTGATAAGCGGGGTCAGGGGAAGGCGTATGTGGAGAACAGTACGAATGATGAAACATACAATGAGATTGCATCTTTTTGTCATGTTGATGGTTTTCTCATCGACAGCAGTAGTTCAAATGGAAGAGCGATGGGACATAATTGCTATCATTTCCAGGCATCTGTTCATTTGTATTGCTGCGACATTGTCTTGGGAATTCAAGTTGTAGATGACAGGACGAGATTGTGTTGCTCTAAATAGATTCCCTGTAGACCCCCTGGGTCTGTTAGTAACATAAGCACTGCTTATCGCAATGTCAGTCCGTCGAAAATAAAGGCCAACGAACTGGGTGCCAGCATCCTCCCATCGCCATAGCGAAGCGCATGTGGATATCTCTCCAGACTGTTTACGCAGTCTCGTAAGGAATAGGATATATATATTTGTGCAACGGGAGCATGTCAGGGCATAAAAGAACGGTATGTCTTGTGAGTGATACCGTAATAAGGACTACATTGAAGTACTTATTTAGAAGCTGTAATGTTCAGATCCTATCTTGGGGTACAAAGCACATAAGGCTTGATGAAAGATGGGCTGAATTTCCAGCTGTGCTGAGGAGAAAGTTGTGGTAAGATCTATCGCGGATACAAGATATCTGAACATGAATGTGAAGCAAATCAACAGTGTTAATATCTGAGTCGATCTTATTTTCTCCAGCTTTTAAATAAATTTACAAGAGGAAAAAATAAAAGGAAGGCTGCTGTTGATTGCATTCTTGGAGCCCTCGTCTATAATAATTTGAGGTGCGTTTGGGAAATTGTTGCAGACGAAGTTGAAGAGCAAGGTACTAGTAAAATGCTGGAATTAAAACTAGTTTCAGCTGAGGAATATCTCAAGTTTGTTTATGTTGAGCATACAGCTAGTGACGATGACCCCTTAAATGAACAGGCATTTGCACTTGCAAAGTCCATGAGACAAGGAAAAATGTGCAAAAAATTGGTGGACTTGACTGTCTTAAGCCGTACCAAGTCATTCATAACGTACAGAATGCATTTAGCACTCAGCGTGAGGATATAAGTGACCGCCTAAAGGAAGTTATGCATAAAACTTTGCTCTACATGGAGCACCAGCGCCGGTGTTATAATCAATAGAAGCGAATAGCCGAGATGTGCTTAGCACTCAAAGAAGAGGGAGAAGCCCCCTCTTGTATAATTCTAATGGATTACAAAATTAAATTTGAGGTGATTACGTTCCACAAAAAAGACAACTGACTACTTTGGAAAGAAGGAACTTTCTTGGCATGGTTATGTTATATTTACGCCTCTGAGGCCTTGGAGGACAATTATACAGACAACAGCGATGATCCGTCAACTTTATTCTTCGATAATGTTCTGAGCACCGATACGACACAAGAGAGTGCTGCCGTGTGCTCAATCTTTGATGCAGTACTATCACGACTAAAGGCTGAAATAACAAACATAAAAGACGTATAAGTCATGTCAGACAACGCCCGATGCTATCAGAATGATTTGTTTCCGGTCATGGCTCCGTTCATTGCAAAGCACCACAACCTTACATTGAACTTCTTGGTACATTCTGAAACACAAAGAGGTATAGGCCGTGTAGAAGCTCACTTTGCAATTGCAATGATGTATATAAAACGATATTGCAATGAAATCCAAAACGAGGTCGCAACACCTGGCGATGTTATGATAGCGCTTAACTGTTTAGGGTGTGTCGCGAACTGCACTGCAGAGATGATGAATCTTCGAGGAGATAATGAAAGTCTAAAGCAGAGGGTTGATGCCGTCAAAAGCAATCAAACAGATAAGCTGGGACGTGCTAATGAGTTTGCATATAAAGTTGGATATAGTAACCATTTATTGGTGAAGTAATACTCAATGTCTGGTGGAGACTTTGTGGACTGCAGTTTTAAATGGACTACTTTTAAAATATTGATGGGACAAAGTGCAGAGAAAGAATAAGTTCGCAGTGATGAATGGATCTGGCCCCGATAACGAAACTGAGGCAATTGAGGGACAAGGTGATGAATACATGGCCATCGTAAACCCCAGAGACATAGCCGACACAAGCACAATTACAGGCTTTTCGGTCTGATCTCGTTCACGCTTGCGATATCAAAGAAAGAAACGTCTTTTGGCAGCAATAAATTCAATTGAAGATGCTGAGAAGTCGCTACAAAACGAAATCACTGAGAATGATGACAATTATGCCGGCATCGATGATACTATGCATGTTTGCGATAAGTTTAGGAAGTCGTACCGAGTTCATAGCTTCCCGCAAAAGCATATCAGTACCTGCGAGGCAGATTCAGGCCGCTTTTCTGTGCTTAGCAGGGCTGCAAGAATGGCTTTTGATACGCTACACACAGCTGACGCCCCGTTGTATCCTACCAAAGAAGCGTCACAGCACCAAGCTATGACTGTTTCGGGCACCATTGTCGAAAGTGTGCTTCTAAAACGGGGGTGGGCGGAGAGGCCCAAGCATGGAGAAACATATGGGTAGAACTCTGTGCACAAGTGTGCAAGCGAGATTGAAGAGTAATTTATTGTTGGGGAGGCAGGCCTAGGAAAGAAGGTCAGTCCTAGTTGAATGAGGGAGTTGCTGTCAAAAAAAATATGCTGATAGGTATGATATTCCCTAGGGGCAAAGCATTGCTTCTTACATATCTGCCTTAGGTGGCAGAAGGCGACAAGTAGTGGTGCAGTCGTGAGGAGGAGGGCAGGGGACGAGTTGTACTGGAACAAGCTTGAATAGCTTCTTGATGCATCTCCTGACTTAATGCCTCGCCAGGGTATGAAAGCTTTGATCTACGCGCTCAACCTAGATGCCAACAGTTTACCTTTACGCTTTCCCAAGGAGGCAACGATCAAGATCAAGCTCTCATCGATGCGTAAACAGGTCCGTAGAGGCTGCAACTTCAGTTCAGTAGTTTGATTGGATGGTTTTCTATTTGCATTGTCAATGTCCAGATATCTTAATTTTTTAGTACTTTTATCGACGTATATTAGTCCGAGAGCCGCAAACTTTGGGTTGGCGCCATGCTGCATCCGGCGCTCTCCTCATGATATGAATAACGTACCTGCGTTCGGCTTCTCGAGAGCTTTAAAGCGATGTGCGTTCCATAGCAATGGCGGAATCGAGCAATTTTTCAAGTTGACTTGGGAGTTGGCTATTTTTGCAGTTAATCTGTCCCTTGACTGGAATAGTGCGTGCTTAAAAGAGCTATTCTTCCGAATGCTCCTCGTACAGTAGGTACTGTAATGATTTGCAAGAACCACAAAAAATGCATCCTGCCGTAAAGGCCAGATTTCCACTCCAAAATGTTTCCGACTTACTGTACGTACTGTAAAGTACTGTACTGTACAGTAAGAACAAAGGAGAACCTTCCCTTGAAACCATTCTTGCTGTACGTCGAGAAAGCACTGTACGGCATTAATGCATTACAGTTGAGTTTAGCCCAATGAACTGTACAGTACAGTACCGTACAGTATGGTGAACACTTGTTTGACTCTTTAATCAAAAGCCGACTAAAGGGTCATGTTGTCAGGGCAATTTCCGTAGCTGTTATGGAAACGTCGCCGTCGACATGACCTTCTGCTCATCTCAACATTACTCTCCCGCACGTCATTCTACCTCCGCTTTTGCAAGTCCTATCACGACAAAATCTCTTCATCACCTTATAGCAGGAATCGAAACTTAACAAGCCGCCGCCCATGGGTCGCCGCAGGAAACCGAAGGTTGCAAATGTCCCTCGACACCGGTCTGAGGATCCCAACTCAAATATCGCAGCACCCCAACCCCAACCCATCAACGAGCTTGGTCATAACAAAGAGTTTGCTCAGCGTTACGAGGCCTCGAAGCGGAAGCAACTGCTCGCATCTGCCCCTGCCGCTTTGCTCAATGAAAGTGATGCGTCGCAGGAGTCGTCGTCATCGGAGGAGGAAGATGAGTTTGGCGAATTGTTGACAAAAGGTATTGACCGTCGTGTTCGGCAAACGCTGGAGGCGATTCGGAGGAAGGATCCGAAGATTTATGATAAGAGTACGCGGTTTTTTGAACATGAGGACAATGAAGAGGAGAATGACGGGGACAGGGAAAATGAGGGGGAGGCTAGTGCAGGAAGTGACGATGAGCCGGTGGCTGGTTGGGATGTTATTGAGAGCGCTGCTAATGCGGACGTGAAAAAGTTGACTGTCAAGGATTACGTGCGACAGAACTTGCTGAAAGATGGTAAGTTGTCGGATACAGAGGATGATGACGATGGGCTGGAGGAACATGTTGAAGGAGATGGATTAGGTAACATTGACAAGTCGCCGAAGGAGGGGCGAAAGGGTGAACGGGGGTTGCATACGATAGGTGATGCTCATTACAACGCGAAGGATGCGAAACGGAGCAACGGCGCGGTTAACGCGGCGAGCGCGAACGCTGCAGAAGCGCAAAATGGTGACTCGGAGAGTGAGGACTCTGGGGACGAGTTTTTTACACAAAAGAGTAAGACGGCAGAGGAGATAGAGGAGGAGGAGCACGATTTTCAAATATTTTTGCAGAAAAAGGCAAAGAAGAATGCTCAAAGGGCAGGTGAGGACCTTCTTTTACACTCTTACCTTGAGAATGAAAAGCCTGATGAGAAAGAGCGTTTCCTACGCGACTTTGTTCTTAACAACGGCTGGTTGGACAGAAATGCCGGTGACGCGCCTCGGGTGGATGAGTACGAAATCGAAGTGGATACGGTCGATCCCGATAAGCGTAGTGATGGCGACGAGGAAGAGGCACAAAACGAGGACGACGAGTTTGAGGACAAGCTGGATAAGTTTGAAGCACAGTATAATTTCCGTTTTGAAGATCCAGAGGGGACGCAGATTGTGTCGCATGGGAGAGAAATATCAAATTCTATGCGTCGCCCGGATGATCGCCGCAAACGGGCGAGGGAGGCGCGGCGACTTAGGAAGAAGCAGGAAAAGATTGGTAAGGTTGAAGAGATTAAGCGGCTGAAGAGTTTAAAGCGGAAGGAAATTGAAGCTCGATTGATTGCGATCCAGGAGGCAGCTGGGGATGGGGTGGACCTGTCCGGAATTGACCTTGATGGCGACTTTGATCCAGAGGAGTTTAACCGGCAGATGGAACAAAAGTTTGGCGATGAGTACTACGCAGCAAATGATGAGGAGATGAAGGAGCTTACGGAAGAGGGCGTGGCGACTGCAAGCGAACGCCGGGTTGAAGGAAAGCGGTCAGGGGAGGTGTCGGAGGATATCCGAGCGGATGTGAACAAGCTGGTCGATGAGTACTATGATTTGAACTATGAGGACATTGTGGGCGGGACGCCAGTTCGATTCAAGTACAAGAAGGTCGAGGCGGAGGCATTCAATATGTCTGCGGAGGATATCCTTGGATTGGAAGATAAGGAATTGAACAGGTTGGTATCTATGAAGTACCTCGCTCCGTACCGATCGGTGCGCGACACCAAGAAGCAGTCCTGGCGGGTGCGAGAGAAACTGCAGCGATTAAAGAAAGGTAAGCGGGAAAATGGGGGTGCAACCGGGACGAAGGAGTCTGGGATTCAGGCCCTCGTTGATGCCGAGGCGGAGAAGCGTGAGTGGACTCGAGGAGATTTAGGAGAATCTGGAAAGCGTAAAAGAAGGGAACGAGGAGGTGAGGGTGGAAAAGGGGAACGCCAGGAACAGGACAAGCGTGTAGAGAATGACGGCAGTAACGGACGAATAAGCGGGAATGACGTGAATGAATCCCAAGAACAGCAAGGGGGCAAAAAGAAGGCGACACACTCAGCATCTCAAAGAAAACGGAGGAAGAGGAAGGGAATTCGTGATGAAGCCGACGGTGGTTTATCGGAGAAGCGAAAGGAGGCATACGCGTTGGCGTTGTCTTGAGGACTATTGTGATGAAGAGCTCGAGCAGAGATGCGAGGAGAGATGCGGCGGTAGTGAGTGCTGGTACACAAAACTGCGACAGACATTTGATTTACTAATAAGATGAGTTTTGTTGACAGAGACATTCCAATTGGGGTGGTAGCGAAAGTTTCAAACCCGTGGATTGCTACACCCTTTGCTGCAACCACTGAATGCATTGGTCAATGGCCTTTTCGCACCCTGCCTCCCTGATGACCTCGTGGCCTAAGTCTTCAAACATAAAAACCTGCTTGTCTTCACACTGGACTCGATCGACAAACGATTGGATGCCGCTCGGCGACACAATAGTGTCCAACTTGCCGATGAGAATGAGGACCTTTTTGAATTGAATTTCATGTGCGTGCTCGTTAATCTCGTGATAAACGCGCAAAAACTCCATGCCCATCTGCACACGCAGGGCACCGCGATGAACCAAGCCGTCTTTCTCAACAGCGTCACGAATAACGGGGTCTGGGGATGGGGGCAGCTTCAAAACAGGGAGCTTGGGGACAAGAAGGCCCAGCAAAGGACTTAAAGCCTTGAGAAAGCGACCATACGGACCAAACATATCATCCGGGGGTCGAACGGCGGGCGAAAAGAGAATGACGCCATCAAGGAGCTGAGGCTGGTGCATTGCGACACGAATTGCGGTTGTACCGCCCATAGAATTGCCCATAAGATACTTTGACTTGCCAGCAAGCTGTTGGTGATTGTCGAAATGGCGAATGACATCGATACAGACGTCTCGCAAATGGTCATGAGAATCGACGTATGCATGGAGGCCTGAGGAACGGCCATGGCCAGGATGGTCATGTGCGACGACGGTGACGTCGAGGGAGAGGAGCTTGTGGATGAGGGAGTTGTGGAGTAGGGTGCGATGGTTGAGGTGGTCGGGGCTGAGCCATTCGAAGGTGGAGTGGCCTAGGATGCCGTGCATGCCGAAGACGATTGCTTTGGAGGCGGAGAGACCGCATTCGGGTTGCCAGAGGTAGGTGGCGATGGTGTAGTCGTGGCGGGTGGGGATGGTTTGTAGGATGTAGCCACCTAGGGGATCCTTTGTTGTTGGTGGGGTGAGACGGGGTTCTCTGAGGTGGGACATTTTTCTGGTGAGGGAGGTTTGGGGGTGGGATTGATGGAGAGAGGGGTGATGGGGATGTGGGAATGATGGGAATGCTGGTTGCGCGTAGGGTAGGGGGGAGGGGAAGGGTATTGTAGGCTTTCTTGGAGCAATGCGAGGACTAGTCGGTGGGTATAGTGGTATAATTAAATTGTACGTTTTTACGGTATGTTACGCGGCCCATATCGTAGATCCACTTGAATCGTACAAGTGCAATGCACAGCTCTGAATTCAATTGTCTTGATTACGGCCCACTGGCGTCTCTATCATCAATCATGAACCAAGGTTCAATCGATACGCCTCGAATGAAGTACCCACCTTTCCCCTCACCCGCCCACCCCCATCCAACCGCATACCACGCAATCCAAGCCCATCCTCGCCCTCTAACGCCCAGCCCGCCCACCCAACCCCCGCGACCCACCACGCCCTAAACACCCCGCAAACACCGCCCGCAAAACCGCAACGCACACAAAAAGTCAATCACCACAAACAACACACCATTCACAACAGTCAGTCATCCCTCACCACAAACCCTCATTCCACAAACACCACAACACCTCAAAAACCTACCTGAATTCCCCACCCCACCCCTCGAACCCCCTCGAACCCCCCTCCCCCTCCCCAACCCCCGAGCCTCCAATGGTTTCCCCTCCTTCAAAGCCTCCACCCGTTTGAACATCGGCGCGCTCGCCAGAATGTCCGGTAAGATGAAGAACCGGATCTTGGACCCTCGAATAAACACATGTTCCAAGTTGCTTACTTTCCCGTCACGCCTCGTATGCGTCACCCGTTTCAACTGCACGTTCATATTGTCCTCCACCGACGATAACGTCCCCCGGTACACGTCCCCCATCCGCAGCTCCACCGTCACTATGTGCGGGTGTGCTTCATGTAGCAGCTTGATCGGAATCCCGACCGACATTGTTGTGTTGCCGTGCAAAATCAGCGACCGGGATGCGGCCGATGATGCTTAGCTTCATCAGAAGTAGCAACATGCAGTGTAGCGCATATGATTCTGCGACGGTATGCCAACATAATTTCAACCCGATAAATCAAACTGTAATGCCACCACAACCGCAGTGCTTACAGCATCCCCACCGTCCACATCCCCAACACATCCCATCCTCCAACCCAACCACCGCCGATCCATCCCAACCCCCGCCTCCCAAAACCAGCACCCAAAAAGCATGCCACCCCAAGAAAACGAACCCATCTTCAAACCCATCCCCGCCCTCTTCACCACCCCCGAACGGTACGTCCTCCCACCCCGTCCCCCTTTCCCATCCCCACCATTTCCACCCTAACTTGCTCTCATTTTCATACATTGCACACACTCCGTTCATAGATGGAGGGCACGCTTCAATACGATATACCAAGCGAAACGGATCTACTGGTACGGCGTGCGGGCGCAGCCAACAGCGCAAGATTTGGATCGGTATGCGGCGCGCTTCCCAGACGAGGGGGATAAGATTCGCCGCATATACGCCGCTACTCGAATGTCAGGTATGTTGCGGATCTTCCGGTCTCTTTGTTGGGATGCGTGTGACCGACTTGATGTGCGCAGGGTGCTGACTTGGTGCAATGTGGCGGTTGTGTAGGGTATGGTAGTCTGGTTGGGGTTGGGGGGGGCACGGCGTATGTGGCGAGTATCACCCGGAGTCCGCCTTTGTTGATCACCAGTGCGGTGCTTTGTACTGTGGCTGGCTACTTTGTGAGTGATGATGTATGTGTTACCATTGCTTGTTGTGGTTTCGATGCTGTTTTTGGGAGGTGACTGTGTATACTGGGTCCGTTTGAACGTGGCGGTACATGAGATTGCATGCTGACTGTTGTATGGTTGTTTCTGGTGTTCTGTTTGTTGCACGCCAAACACGCGGGGTACGTGATGTATGCACGATGGGTTGCAAACGGACGGTCGGTCGGTGTGCACGCGGCCAAACTGTGGGTGAGGAAAGGTGGCCTCGTGGATTTACGGGACATACAAGTTTGACGCTGGCGCGGCAAATGAGCGCTTTGTCAAGTGGGTGTACGAGACGCGGGATTCAGACACGCAGTAAAACCTGGCTTACATATCACGGTGTAGTGCTTCACCCCGGTTGACATTGTTGCCTTGTTTTGTTTTTGTTTGCAGGCACGCAGAGGTCATGTGCGGTCGTCACGTGATGCAGCCGTTGGAACGGGCGTGTTGAGTGCGGCTAGTTTGCGCTTTAGATTACTAACGCGCATGGCGAGTAGGCGGGATGTGGGTTTCCGTTGTGGGTGGGCGGATTTGGTACGGAGTATCCGTAGGAGCAAAAGATAGGTAGTGGGAAATTTGTCAGGTTTACGGGAAAGCAGGGCGCGATAAAAGCAAGACCGATGCGGCGGTGGGGGCGTGAAACAACACTACTTACCTGAGTCGCTTGGATATATCGTTGAGGTCGGATTGAACCTGACCGGCCAGACGTGCGGCCTTTGTAAACTCCGAGGCGTGAAGCGCATACTCGTCTGAACTGACGGCATTCAACGACATGAGGGCTTGTTTCACCTGCGCGAGTTTGTCGAGTCTGTGCGATTTCAAGCGGGGTGAGTTGCAGTGGGTGAAACCAGGAGAGGGCCGGGGATGTTAGACAGTGGATGTAGGGAGTGGGGGGAGAAGGGGTAGGTGTTATGGATAGGTGACACGAAGAGGTGATTGGGAGCGGAGGGGGTGGGGTGCATGGACTCACGTGGCGGTTTGGTGGGACTTGATGTCTGCGAGCTCCGGTTCGTTGATGAGGCTGGCGATTAGGGTGCGGGCTGCGCGCCCCTGGGCTGGAGTTAGGGTCGGGGTCGGGGAGGATGGGGAGGAGGAGGAGGGAGATGGATTCATATCGTGCGGGAGGGGTGGCGGCTGGCTTTGGAGTGATAAAGGTGGTGGTGGCGGTGGGATCTAGTAAACTTACTGTACAGTACTCCTACCACAGTGTACAGTACTGTATAGTACAGAATATCGGACCATTGTCATCATATCCCTAATACCGCGCCCATGGTATCTATATATCGAAACTAACTTCACGCCTTCAAAAGTTACAGCATGCGTCCAGCTCACGCTGCCTCCTTTCGACAGGAGGTAGGTGGCGGGTTCCTCTTCTGTGAAATAGCAAAAGATCTGACGTGAAAAGCATCTGCCGACCTTGAGAAAGCCGTCTTCGAGAGCCGTCAGAACCTTTCAGAACCCCCCACTTTTAGCTAAAGTTCGATTTATCAAAACTATGCTTACTTTCGTTTTATCGAACTTAATGATAACTATTCTCGATAATTCGAAACTACAATATGTGCAACATATCGAACTTAGAAACCTTCGATTCCAGCGAGAAAACTGGTGTTTCCGGGACAGTCATGGCAAGGTATTCAATCTCCTAACCTACCACTTCGCATCTTCTTTTGATGATCGATACTCGCCGTATGCAGCGCCCACGTCCCATTTCTCTCAACGCCATTCCTTTCTCCACGACTCTGGTTTTTCTCCCTCCAACTCCTTGTTGCTACCGATCCACTCCTCCTGCATTCCTTGCGGCAACTTTGTCATCCTCTTCTCGGTCGATTTTTCTTTTATTTTTATCTTCTACACGCAGCGATACTAGCTCCACGTCGGCATCCTGTCCATCCGGCTGGTATTACTCATCATCCCCCTCGTTTAAACCTTAGGCTGCTTGATCATCGATGGCATCCGGATGCCTAGCAGCGGTACCTTCGTCTACATCAACGCGGCCCTAGTACCCTGCCCCGCCATTACTATCATCACGTGAAACCTCGCTAACGGACCGTTCATTTGTAGCCCGAGGCTTTTTGGTTCATTTCTCTATTGCATTTTGCTTTCTGTTTTGAGCAAGACCAGAGGTAGAATCAGGTGCAGGGGTCGTTCTTTCGGCATCGCCGCTATCTGATTCATGGGTTGGTGATGAATAGTATTTATCACAACTTATGCGCTCTCGTAATGCCTTCACAGTATGACACACATACCATCATGTCTTTCTATACTGCTCCATACCTTTCACGCAAAGGTGTAAGTTTCAATGTTCGCTGTGTATGACAGTCCGACGCCCTCCCAGCTTGTTGCCCTTATTATTACCACAAAAAGCGCAGGATTGTTGTATTTTTGCGTTCTTGGGTTCGTGGCCGCTCACTTTTGTGCGAAAAGTTACCTCATCAGGTGAGTTCAAGAATGGCATTCGATTTCGTCTCCGCTTGGCGCCCGTTTCTAGCATATTCCTAGTATGGACTGTAATTACTTTGTTCACCTCCTTATTATCTCCTTCTGCAACATCCGCCTCCTTTTCATTCCTCCGTGAGGCTTCCAGAGCTTCCTTCTTCATGTCGGCGGCCTTGTAAAGCAGCTCTAATGAAAGCTCGAAAAGAAAATCCGGAAACGACGGTGTTTTTGACAGACTCTGTCGGAAACTGTCAAGAGACTTGAAATTCTCTCTATCCGCCAGCCTGTCTTGACGCTCTAGTAAACGCCACACTACAAATACGTTCTGCATGAGAGATAAAAGACATAGGTGACTCTCTTAGCGCCCCTTCTTAGATGGGTAGGGCTGTGTCTCTCCAGTCCTTCAAAAAGTGTTGGGTCTTGCTTTCCGCTACTGCCTTCTGCATCGTCCATCTTTTTCCTCTTTGGTTTCAAATTTGAAAGAGCAATAAAGGGATGCTGGGCGGTTTAGCGGTCCTGAACAACACCCAGAACACCCGCTCCGAGCGCTGTAATCCTTTGTATTACTCCGAACTTTGTATAACCATGGTCCATTGTTGTTAAAGTTCCTCCCAGCGCCTTACCCACTCTGGCCTCCATTACCATTCCCCCCAGCTTCTCCACACTGTCCTCGGGCTTCTCCGCTCTCCGCCGGAACCTTATTTGTAGAATCCCATGGAACAGGGCGTCGCGTAATACGTCGGCTATGTGGCCTTCTTTGTCAGCCTTCCGCGCACTTACTTTTTTCACCTGAATCTCTTTCGCACGGCAAGCGGGGATATCATCTTCCAAAGTGTAAACCCGTGATTAGGATCAAGGTACACCTTTCACGATACGCTGAAGGCCGTCCTTTCAAAGTCACCCATAAGCACAGTCAATTCCCGTCGCGATGATCACACCCGGCTCTCATCGCCCCCGCCACCGGTAAATAAGAACTGTGTGAGGTCATACAGTACGTTTCTCGTTATATCTGTATCAACTTTGTTACCAGTGAACTGGTTAATAATGTACGCGGTCAATTAAAGGCTCAAACGAGAAGTGGAGGAAAAAGTGTACACTCCCAGCAGAATGTATATGTCGGAAATTGCAACGACTTCCTGTTTCTCATTACGTTCTCTCGACTGAAGGTCATTCTTCTCATTCACCCAAGTTACAAATTGATTTAACGTAGCAGCTTCAAGTAATTTGGACAGGGAAGCTCTCTCCATTTTAAGTTTTCGGGCTTGCGATTCGACTTTCAACCTCCTCACTACGGTAGATTCGTAGCCTCTCCATATTTGATTGAAAGACGATGATTTGAAGATCTTCTCATCCATCAAAGTAATGCAAGGGGGTCTCTGAATCTTCCATCCGTGTGCTGGGTCTCTTCCCAATCCATTCCCTTCTATCCGTGAGCCGTTTTTTATTTCGTCATCCGCTCCAACTGTTTCTCCGGCTCTAGCTCTTCTGCCACACCACCGCGTCCTCGCCCTGATATCACACGAGCATTCCTTCCTCTCCGAGACTGCTACCGGTTACCAGATGGTTCTGAGGGCGCGTTTTCATGAGAGTAACTCCCGCTGCTGCTGGATCTCTCATTGTCTGCAACGGAGCAACATGATACGCCGTCAAAAGAGTGTAGACACCTGGTATTTGTGTGGCACCGACGTATAGCGGTACATACGGCTCATGCATTGGGTGCATTAATACACCGATGGGGTGTTGGGGGGATGATCTGGCTGGAGATCGAAGGGATAGGCCATGGCGCGGAGTACGAGGGGTTGTGTGAGGGGAACGCCGGGCCACGGCAAGGGAGCGCAATGCTCAGATGAGAGAAACATCCATTACTCGAAGAGGTGGTTTCGATGGAGATGGAAAGCTTGGCAGGCATGGAAGGATGGAGTATGGACTTCAGGAAGCCGTAACTTCAACCCACTACAGGAACTACCCTCCAGATTTTTGCCACAGTGACAAAATGCCATGAACTTGAATTTGCGCCTTTTTCCAAATCGAATTTCATCAAACGTAAGCCTCCGTGTGCCCAAAAAAGAATACCAAAAAATGCTCCATGGTATAGATACATCGAACTAAAGGGATTTTGGGGGCCTGTTTGCAAGAGGCCCCAGACCCCCAAAGTTTGGTATATCGAAAAAATGTGGCATTAGGGATATCCTTAATGCCGAATTTTAGTCTTGTGTAGACTTACCGTTTATACGGATGAAACGTCAACAATGGATAGCGAGCATGCTGGACTGGGGCCATAACGTCAATGCGCACGCATACTGCTATAAGGGTAACCTGTCGCATTACAGTGCCGACGGCACTGATAAGCACAGCGTCCGCCGCCAACGCGCGTCGCATGCCATCCCATGCCTCTCTCTTTTCGAGAGTTTCAGACTATCTGGCGGTACGCACTTTCAAACTGGTCCAACGAACCCGACCAAGCAAACATGAAGTTTGCACACCAGCCATGTCTACCCCGATCGATAACAATCTATCCTCCGTGGAGGATCTGATCGCCTAGTCTAAGAATATTGCCGAGGGGAGAAACTCGCCGCCGCCGGCATTTTGCCAGTATGGTTAACGACATACGCAGAAATTGCGCGACGCTATCGCGACGATTGCGAGTTTGGTTTGTCCCGCTACCCATATGAGCCTGTACCCACCATATCGGTTTTCGCAGGAGGCTTCTTTGAGCACTGACAGTGGTAGATCCGCCTAGCAGTCGAACGCCAGGCAAAAATGAAGCCAATTGCGATGCACGAATCCAACCATATCAACGCAAACGGTTAATGGCTCTCGTTCAACGAACCCGCCATTAGTTGCGCCACGAGACGTCGGAGGCCAAGAACAATGACAAGGCGGAAACGTACGATTTTTGGGCTCTGATATACTTCAGGTACGGTCTGAGAGTGCTCAGACTCCGTACTGGGTTCTACAAGATGGCTGTCGACGATCCTGTAACAGCAAATATGATCGTACCGGGCCTAAAACGTCAGATGGGTATGCCCACGGTGGACAATATGGTGGAACCGATGGAGACTATCGACTCCCACATGATGACACAGCTCATGAAGGCTTTGGAAACCCTTAAAAACAGCAACGAAAGGACCAAAGCTGGGGTAAGAAGGGTTGCGCGGCCGATGCGCAGTGAATTCTCAAAGAATGGGGAGCTCGCTATGGCGCGAGACTCAAACTCGCGTGGATGGCTAGCCAACTGAGTTACTCGGAGTACCTCTGCCGCGTCATAGAGTCCGGCATCTTCGAGAAACCAAAAAAAACCTTTCAGAGAGAGAAAGGAGAGATGTGGTCTCCCGTCTTATAGTCGTTCTAGGACCGGGCTTTTGGAAAGGCCGATCTAGAAGACGGTTGCAGAGAGGCATGTATCACAAGGTATCGTTCCGCGCACGGAAGAAGAAACAGGTCTGTCATTTCGTCCGCATTTACAGTGTAGCAGGACGGATCGGAAGGTAGAAAGGGAAGGTTTGTCGTATAGCTTCCCCTACAATCGAAGCAATGGAAGAAGGGAAGCCTGCTAGTAGAATATTTAGCGGAGCTCGCCTGTTGGATCCAGAAAGACGATCCCTTCCTTTCGATGTATATACGCAAGGGGTATCGCCACTTCCGTCTGGCGCGGTCAATGAGGGACTAGTTCATATCCCATTACGATGGGAAGTTTTACCATTGTGTGGCACTGCCGTTCAGATGGGGTCGTTTGCCACTTTGGTTCACGCAGCTCATGGCTGCGTTCGTACGAGAATTAAAAAGACGACAGTTGCGCGTCTTATCGTGTCTGGACGACTTGCTGATGGCCCCTTCGCCTCCTGGGGTAGCGGAAGGCAAAGACGACTGTGATCGAGCTCGACCTGTAGTCTAACGACTGCTTCGGCTCCTAGGTTTAGCTCGACACCCGGAGAAAGGAGAGTGGGAAGGATCCCAGGTGTTGGGACACCTTGCAGTCGAGCTGGATACTGACACGATGGGTTTCAAGGTCGCGCTGCACAAGGTAACCAAGGTCAGAAGTCTGGCAGCCAAGCTTTTTCGCCAAGTTCGGATGGACCGACGCTGGGTCTGCTCACGGATGTTGTCACACTTCTGCGGTTTTTGGGTCTCTCTGTCTTTGACCTTGCCCTGGTCCCCTTATACACGCGAAAACTGTACTGAGACTTTGCTGGGAATCGGCAGCGCGACAAACGATGCAGGTGCAAGCTGAGCCACCAGTACATCAGGGACCTCACATAGTGGAAGCGAATTGCAAAAGCAGATATCGATGGGCGCCCCATCGCTACTTCTCCCGCAAGGGCGGCGGTGCAAACCGACGCAGCGGACGTTGGATACGGTGGAACCCTGAACCTCGAGGACATGTGCCCTGGAGAAGATGGTCAGCTTCAAGCCCAAGGGTTCTGGTGCTGGAAATACCGTGCTCGTTCAATCACATATCGTGATTTGAAGGCAATCAGGATTCCACTGATGAGCAGCCTTGGCAGGAATATTCGCATGATGGGCTTTCAGGACCTTTTGCTCCTCGCAGACAATCAATCTTTGTTTCACGTCAACAACGCCTTTTTTGTCAACTAGTACAATGATGATGTAGTTGCGCCGCCTCAAAAGTGTGTTTGAGGTTCAAAAGCTTCATATCCGTTCAGAAAGGCTTCTTCCGGTGGCAGAAAAGTTCGCGGATGCGCTGTCCCGACGGTTCCTTCACGGAGACCTCTAGATCCGTCGGCAGCCGCGGTGTTCCATCTTGGATGGTATGAAAGCCCCAGTGGACGCATTTACATATCGCCTGCTCGGCGAGCATCCGGTGTTCCTGTGTCGCCAGGCGTGGTCTGAGTTTGAAGTCACGTGGGACAGGGACCAGGTACGAATGCTTTGCCCGCCGGTGGACGTAATGACACCGAACCTCATCAAGCTCCAGCAGACGGGCTGCCCAGCTCTGCTGCATATCCTAAAGTGTACTCGGCAGTAATGGTACTGAAAGACCCTGGGAACAGCAGGGAGGGTTAAGGAGCTTCCGCATTCGCCGGAAGAATTGTGGAGTGCGCAAAGAACTCTCAACCTAGCTTGGAGCCTTCTATTGATGGAAATAAACATGTAACCCTGCAACGGCTGGCGACAGAAAGGGTTCATGTAGACCAAAGAGTAATTTTTTCCATGCGCAGGTCTGCTCGCGTGCGCCGGTCTGCTTGCTTGTTGGAGGATCCTCGCTGGAGCGCGCGCACTTATCGCACGAGGGGCACAAAGTGGCGGACGTAACTTGCGTTTTGCGCTGCAGACTGACGAAACTTCTTGCCGGTCACGGAGACCCACCTCATCGCATTCATCTGTTGGCTAACTGAGAAAAGAGAAGCCAGCCCGAGAACTGTCTGGTATTAGTCGTTGCCGCATTACCTCTCCGCGGTTCGACAACATCAACTCCTCATGGGTACAAAAGTACCTTCATTCTCATTTCTTTCCCATGTGTTGCGCAAATAAAAGAACTTGGAGGAGGAGGAGCTGGTCTACCCGCAGCGTAACGTGCGCTGCGGCTTGAGTGCTGCCCAGATGAGACTTGTTTGGGAATCGGGTGTAGCGGCTGCATCTCTGGAAGCAGTTAGCGACGCCGCAGTTTGTCCCTTTGCGTATTGCTTCAATGGCCTGCGTGAAATTTCCGTCTGTTCACTGCAGACACAGGATGCAGAGTTAGAGGAAGAGCGATTGATATGTCGTTTTCATGTGGTGAAGGGCAAAAGAGAAATCAGGTTGCCCTTGGTTTTACTCTCGGCTTGAGAGGCCCCGTCTCCTCTCGACTTTTGGAGAAGATGGTTACACATGCGTCCCGAACGCACTAGATTCTTTGCCTTAGCTCAGTACCCGGTGCGCTGGCCTCCTCGCGAACTGTCCAAAGCTTTGGATCGAAGTTTTCAAACCTTCTTGACCGCGCTAAAAGCGGGAGAAATTATACTTCTTAAATCCGTGGGACTGGGGCACACACAGAGCAGTTACTTCTTGGCATTACACTTTAAGTACGACTTGCAAGATTTAGATTGGGTCCACAAAGCTCGGAGACGTGTCATGTGTACTTCGACAGGACTTTTGTGTCTACGCCTGCTTCGGTCTGTATATTCGGGGCAACGTCGGCGACTCCTCCTCACCCCGTTTACACTTTAGCAAGCTGAGGCGTCGCTTTGCTCCGAAAAAGGCTCTAGTTTTTCGTCTTGTGTATACTTACCGTTTATACTGCTGAAACGTCGACAATGGATAGCGAGCATGCTGAGCTGGGGCCATAACATTGATGTGTACGCATACGGCTGTAAGGGTAACCTGTCGCATTACAGTGCAGCCGGCACTGATAAGCACAGCATCAGCGGCGGACGGCGGAGACATGGGATGGCATCCGCCGAATCGGCGGCGGACGCCATCCCATGCCTCTCTCTTTTGAATTACTGCAAGTAGGCACATCGCGTGTACAAGTGTATACGTGTGCAATATTGGAGGTGAGGAGAGAGAGTGTGTGAAAGTAGGCCATGTGGGAGCTTTAAATAGCGTCAAAAAAGGGCTGATATGCGAAAAAGTGCATATGATATGGTCTTTATTCGAAAACAATGCGGTCTTTGAAGGCAACAATTCTATCGTGTGCGCCGCTTCTTCAAATCCTTGGTGCTTTACGTGTCCCACCAGTAGTAATACGTAGAGAGGACATTGCAGACCCGAAACTAGAACTTTTCCTCCCACGGGTACTGCCCTCAATAATTGCATATGAGTCGACAACAGCAGCATCCCCACTCCCCTCAGCTCCACCATGCTCCTCGCAGGCCTCTGTCTCTTGATCGCCCCTGATCAACAAAAGCATTCAAAAAACCAGAAGCACTGTTGCCTTCTATGCTATTGGAGGAAGTTTCTTTGCACTGTGCCAAATGCGCGAACAACTTCTTCTAAAACTTGGCGTAACTTCATAAAAAGATGTAATCCACATGTGTTGCACTTAAAATTGTTTCAATAACCCCGATGTTCCGAGGTACGTTGACCACAAAGGGCGCAATGACTTAGTGAACCCTATCCAGTGTAATGAACTTTGACCTCAAGAAGAAGTCTAACTCCATCAGCACTATTAAAAAATTCAAGTCTATTGCGGTGTCTCTCTTGCGCCAACTAGAGTAGTCTCTTATATTCATCTTCATCAGGAGATCCTTTCTTCTCATTACAGTCTTTACTACCCTCCTGATCCTGCATTTGCTTTGTAGCTACGTAGGATATAAGCTCCTGGTCAGCATCGAACATAAAACCAGCCATAGGCTGAATCTTGTTTAAACAGTCCCTGGATTTATCGAGTGAGTTGATATTTTCATCCGAGTAAAGGGGGTCCTGACGCTTTAATAGCGTCCGTGCGATAAATGAGTCTACATCGAGTGTATTTAGCACTTGTGATAATATTTTTGTTCCTACTTAAAATAAGATGTCGAACTACGCATCACTGCGCGATACTGAGTGGCACCGGCAACACCAGCTTTTTTCTTGGGTTAAAAGGCCTGCCCCACATGTTTGAGTTGCTTCAAAGGAACAAAGCAACCATTTACCCTTAAATGATTGTCTATAACGTTCCAAAATGTAAAACGAGTGAGTAAAAGATTTCTGTCGGCATTACCAAAGCTGGGAATGGTCAATTCATTGTCATAAGCCCATTCTGCGAGTATTTTTCGTATCAAAGTTATTAGGGACTGCAACTGATTACGCAGATCACAGAGGATCCTGGTCATCACATCACAGAGCACATCTGTCCCCCGAGCAGCTACGTAAAAACAGAACTTGATCTTTCAAACAATAACTTGTATTATAATTTTCCCAACGTCCTAACTTGGGGCATAATCCTCAAACTTTATATCCCCTACTTCGCACCTAACCAGAACTAGAGTAGACATACTTTCTGTAGGACCGAGAATACCCGCAAATTTTGTTTTTATTTGGAGAAATGCCTTCAATATCGTCTTTTCATTCGTATTTTTTGCATTGACGCCAATGCTATTGACGCCTTGCTGCTCCTCGTACCTTGAGATGTCAACAAAAACCTTTCCATCTGGAGAAGAAGCTATGTGGCGTGCTTCCTTCATTTCTATCATTCCTATTTCAAAAACAGCGTTTACCTCTGCCTGATATATAATGATACTTACCATAGCCCCTTAATTTGCTGTCCTCCGTTTCAATACCTACTACGAGTTTTTACAGCTAAACCATCCATTGTGCAGAACAGGAAACCATTCAGCGAGAGTCTTTTCAGTACTCTAACATGCTTTTAAGCCAATAATCTGCACAATATCTGTACAAAACATCACCAAAGAACTGGCGCTGGTGCCAGTGACACGAAAATGGCGTAAAACAAACCAATCAGCACATCGCTGTCCAAGATTCAACATCTAACAGACTGATCTTATTTTATCCTCTGACGCTGCTCTCATCTTCTGAATAACCTCATCTTTATCTTCAGCCCCACAGAACAAAATTTTCTGCAGTGAGAAACTTGAACGTTGCACCCCACTCCAAGGGTTTAAACTTCTCTGCAATGTTTCGGGAAACTGTACATGAATCACAATATCTTGCTGAACGTTCCAGTACCATGTTCCCAAATGGGAAATTCTGTTGCTCTATTCGCTCCCCAGCCCTCCTCTAACGAGAGGTCTTCTTCGATGCAAAGAAAACCTCTTTTCACACGCTTGGACTATCATAAAAAACATACTCTTTCCGGTGATCATAAACAACATCCTCCCCTCCCCCGTCTCTGGCACTTCCTGTGAATAAAAAATGTTATCTCATCACCAAAATTATTTCTATTTGGACCTTCACCCCCGCCAAGTACATTTTTCATGTGCTCTCCGCTCCTATCCAGTGAATTTTGTTCTACATCAACTCCAGCCTGGTTCTGTATTTCACAAACGCAATCTTACGCTCCCTCATTTTTATGAACTTCCTCATCATCGGAATTCTCTACATCGGTTCGAAACGCGTTTAAAAATTATTTCCCGAAAAATGGGTGACATCGTAAACTTTTTTCCAGCATTAAGAACTCAGAGCATAAGCCAAAATCTATCGGCGTCCGGAGAATATAACCCCTTCCATAATCTTTATCCGTTGTCAAAATACACTTAGCAAAAGACTCCGTGCCCCTTACCTCGACAATTTTTTCGAGAAGATTCCTTAGAGTCGCTTCTTTTGTTTCTCCCCTTCTCCTAAATCTCAAAGCCATGATAAATCTCAAACATGAATCCGATACTGCATCAACTGAATGCCCCTACCTATCTATTCGCAATAGATTTCACCTGATTGTTAACAACCCTAGTCCCAAATAATTCATCGTCTAACGTATCCATTAAGTGCAACGGGATGAAGAAGACTTTTTTGTGTCCTCAAATGGGAAACACTCATAATCCGAGAGGTTACTTGCTTGATCCCGATGCGGCAACAATTTCTGGTGTCCATGCCCCCCTTTACTTGTTGGATAGTGAGCAAGCAAGTGCGAAGTTATGTAACGCACCCTCAACGGGCTGAGTAGTACTACCAACTAGTCGCAAGATCCTAATTGCCTTATCAAAACTGAATCCTGTTTTGTTAGAGATCATAGGCACTGCATTGTACCTGTACATGTCCGGAAGCATAAATGCAGGCTACTTCTTCTTCTCCAGTATGATGCACTCATTTACCCACTCTAGCAGTTGCTTCAACGATGGGTTGAGAAATAGCACAATAAACCCACACATTGTTTGAGGAAGGTCGTTGACCTTAGTTTTGAGCCTCATATTGGTAACCGCGATCTGTAGCAGCATTCTTTTCCGATGCAGTATTACCGCATCGAAGAACTCATTCTGGATTATGACTCGGTGGTATTGAGTCTGACTCAATTTCCAACCTTCACTCGCCTCTTCCAGTATCCTTCTACATCCTAAACCATTGCGACCTCCTCCTCATACTCTCAACCTTCCTCTACCTCTTCATCTCTCCCGCCCTCCCCTTTTTACCCTTTCAGTACCTGCAGGTGGATGATGTAGTCGAATTGATGTAGATTTAGAAGCTGTCGAGCAGCTCTTTACTGTAATTATATGTTTCTATAGTAATTTTAGTAAATAATTACGGGCCAGAAATTTTCTAATCGCCTCACCATCAATGCTTGTATGAGAAAGAGATTTTTCCTCATATGAGTACAGTGTTATGGTGGATGGACACTGGGATACTTGTCATTACGAAATTTTCTGCTGGAGAATAAGTGAAGAATATGCGTTTCTTTAGTATTTGAAAGATTTGGTAGGTTTTGGCCCGTAAAATACTGCACTGTGACCATTAGTAACTCTTAATTACATTAAACAGTCGGGTCAAACGACGTCACTATGTACGATGGCATGGTTGCAGGCATCTTTTTCCGCGAGACTCAGCTTGCACGTCCCTCGTAGATATTTGCGCAGGCGAACAAGGCTGTTTCAGAAGCTTCTTCAACGTACCTGGGACTTGGGAGAAAGCGAGAAAGAAATCAATGAGGAGCATCCTGGCAAGAGAATTACCGTTCATGCTGATGTCAAGGATCCTGATATATGCCATGTAGGTCGAGAGCGTCCTAACGATGTGCTATATGAAGATGCCTATCCACAACTGTTTGAGGGGAGTAATCATTTATCTGAACAAGTATTTTACAATCCATGCGGAATGGGCTTGAAAGAGCTCTTAAAACTTCGAATTAATATAGGAGACTTAAATTCGGGTCAGAATGACTGTTTACCTCGCCGAAAAGGATCTTGAACCGACCAATTGCTGTTTCCTTTTCACTGATGAGCTGTAGGGTCTAATAAGGAAGGTCAAGAGGTTGATCATCTTGCCTACGTATAAAATATGTAAGCTGGAACCATATGGAATTACTTCCGCCACGTTATTGTCGCCTTTTTAAAAAACTTGATCGAATCAGTCCAATTCAAGCTCGATGGCCTACATTTGAAAAATGAGAGGTAGGATACAGGTTAATTTCATCATTCCCAAAATTGAAATCCTTTGTCATCGTTTTAAGAATAAATTAATGAGACCGATCGAACCAGACAAGCAAGAGCGGTCTTTTTAATAATATCATAAACGATATTAATTTCCATATATTGTGTTCTGCGACCTGTACGGAGCCTTTACATGCATTGATATCATGGAACACGCCTCGGAGAGTGATTAAAATTTGTTTACTTGTATGGAGATTTATCGTAACCAGGAGGCATTAGTAAGGCGGATAAGCAGCTTAATGGTGATGGTGATGTTTTCGTACTGTATTCATGAAATAGTAATAATGACTGGCTTATCGAAATGAGCTAGAAAGAGAGGAAATGGGGAAAAATTGGTTAGCATTTAAGAATAGCATACTAAAGCCGCGTAAATTCACTTTTTCATCGCAGGTGTCCTTCAAAAGGACGATAGTTCCACAATTCTTTCACAATTGTGGTTTTTTGCTAAATGAAGCTTCCGTTGTAATATGTACGCTTTAAGAATAAAAAATAGTACGAGTATAGAGCAGAGAGAAATATAATTTCAGAGAAGTACTAAAAGCATCAAAGAGAGACCTATAAAGATACCTAGTTTACTTCAGATTAAAGAAAAATACTCTACACCGTCAGATACAACGATCTCATCATCCTTCGGAGCTTAGCTGATATGTTGCTGTGGATCCCCATTTATCTGCTGTGCTTTCTTGCAATGTTGCTCTAGTGAGCTGAATTTTGTGGATGAACTTGTGCTATCTCCACTTGGGCCAATGAATAATGTGCGTTTCCAGACAATATCCGCACATAAAGCGTTGAATTCATCCCCAAATAATTCCTTCTATTTAATTACCAGTGTAATAGTGCGGGTGTGGCAAACTCTACATCGATGTGCACAGCACACCTACCTCGCAGGTAAACCCAGAAAGAGCTCTAAAAACTGGCCGCGGGTCTCCTATTCAACACAAGAAAACAACAAGACGTCAATAACGGCACACTGAATAGTCTTGCCCAAATGAGAGAAGAGAAGTAAAGAGGAACAATGAGGTTCGGTAGTGGGAGGTGAGATCGGCGAAAGAAGCGTGATACTTAAGAAAAATTGGGCCGGCTACCAAACCGGCCCAATTTTAGGGGACAAGTGGACTAGTTCAGACATTCGATATTTGTTAAAGCCAAGGTAAAACTTAAATGGTTAGACCAAGCGAAAATTACTCTGCCGACTAGCTAAAAGTTCCAAAAAGGCGGCCGGTAAGGATGATTAGTTAGAAGTGACCCAATTTAGCTTTTAGTACCAGGTGCTTGCGCGGATATTGGCCTCAAAGTCTGCCCGAGAAGGTTGCTGTTTGCGTTAAACAGCTAGTGATCTCAATCACCAGCTAACAGTAGGTGATCGATAAGATATACTGTAACGATATGGCTCTTATCCTGGGTGTCCACAAAATTGATGAGATTACAAGTATCGTTAATACCAAAAAAATACAGGTGTAGTACGGTTTGATTGTAGGACACGCTATCCTTGAGCGCTAATCACATACGTAATTAAAAGCTTAAAATCGGCGAGTTTCGTATACGTTTTCGTCGACACGAATGACACCGTGCACTCGATGCGAGATCATACGAAATACTATCTCAAGAAACCACGCAAATCCCGTTGAAACGACTAATTTTACGAAAAAGTATTCGTGTGATTCGGCAGGACTTGTGTGCCCTCAGTGCCGAGTAGCCCCTCGATCCAAAACGCTTCCACCTCGATTCCCAACTTTCCCTCACTCAATCGACTCCCACCAACCTACACCTCCAATGAATACCAACATCATCACAGACCGCACCAAACCGTTAACAAACATGATTTCCGAAATCTCTCCTCCCAACATCGCCATCATCACGACATTTATTCCCCCACCTACACGTAGTCCATCTCCGATACTTGTATCGGCTCCAATGCCCAAATCTGCACTTCAAGTGCCGTCTCTTCCGCTCATCACCGCACATCACGTCAAACTTCCTGCGCTGCCGCCCCTACCCCCTTCCCTCGCAATCGCAGCTGTGCGAGATATCATTGTATTAATTAAGGAACCGAGTGATACAAGTATTGTACCCAGTGGTCCCTTAGTCATGCCAAGAGATGAAAGCAACAATGATGATTAAAATTCCGAATCATCCTCCCCAACGCAAAAGTTTGAGAAGTTTAGCTATAATAACTGGAACTACGCACTCTTGAAGTGCACCAGAGCGACTAATGTCCATAGGCAAAGCAGGGGATCAAAGGGGAAGGCGTTTTTCTCTGCTCGCGAGCTTTTTATTACTGAGATACCGAAGACGGTCTTCGATAATCAAGCTAAACCGAAGCATAAGTCTCCTACGTGTCGTTTCAATTTGCTTGTCGAGAAGCGTCAATCTACAGTCAAAAGGAACGCAGCCACTACAGGTCTAGCTGAGGACTTGTCGTACAAGGATCTCCTGCTAGATGATCTCATCCTCGAGATAGATGAGTATGAAGAGAGCATGAAAAAGTAAAGAGAAGAAAAGCGAGGGCAGAACGTAATCTGGTGTTAGCTGGGGCAGAAATTCGAAACCACGCTTTTCAAAGGCACAAAATGTCGTCTGGGATTGATGATAGCGACTCAGGAAAGAGAGAAAAGCGAAATTAAAGCCATTAAATGGCTGGACGATGAATCAGGAGCTATCAGTGTGCTCGTGGATTCAATTAAGCGCAAGAGGGATGCCGAAGAAAAGGGACTTTCCTTGGCAGAAGCACGTTTGGACTTCGGGAAGGAGAAGTGTTTGAAGGATGATGAACTATTCCGTCGCTGTCAAGAAGTTTGGAGAAGCGCCTGAAGTTAGATGAGCAGAGGATGGATTTGGACAGAGAAAAGCGCCGGAAAGCTCGTAGGTAACGAGAGAAAATGATGCAAGTTATGAGTGCCCTGATTACAAAGCTCCAGTAATCACTATCGCGGAGGATACAGAGGAGCAAAGTCTTCGTCCTAACATGCGAGATGGCCGCAACACGACCACTTCGCATGCCCGACGCAGACTTCGGACGCAGAATTTACACCGCGAGGAGCGCCTGCCGCAGATTCAGACCCTTCTCGGCATTTTCGCAGTAATAACTGCATTCCAAATAAGTGAGTTTATGACGATTTTATGTACTCTTGTAATGTCAGAGGATCAAAGTTAAAATGGGAAATAGTTTGCCCCTCTCTTAGAAGACACGTTCGTATGTTTTGTAACAAGACTCATGTTCGATAGATGAGTGTGATGGTGCTTGTCTCACTTGGAGACAGCGAGCCTAATCGTTCCGAGACCAGTGCTCTTTCAAGTCCTTGTAGTTTCATTCTACAGATACTCCTAGAGCACTCATAACTGTGTTGAATGATCTCTGCGCAGCTGTGGACACTGCTTCATGAAACGTCCGTTGCAGATATGGGCGTAAAATGTACGCCAGGTCTCCATATATATATAATTACCGCCCATTGATCATCATGCAGTGTGCAAGTGTTTCTTCTAAGTTTGATAGACGTAGCAGGGTTAGATAATGACGCCTTCCTTCGACTGGACCAAATGCTGAGTAGATCAGCCAACCAGGTGTAGAAAATGTTTGGTAAATCAGACAATGCATACGTTTATGACCTGAGTAACAACTTCTTGCAAACTTCCGTGGCTTCCCGGCCTGTTCATGCGTATTTTTGTGCAATCAAGTAACCCGACGCAGCTGTCGAGAGGACAATCAGCGTTTTTTAGTGCTTGCGCGTAGATGCCCGCTCTTTCCTGGATAAGCTGCGGTCGACATTTCTAGTACATGTTGATAGTGATGCGTAAAGTTCTCGATTGTTTCCCAAAAATCCTCACTTAGTCGAGAGCTGAACATTCTAAACTCCTCTTTTACATCCACTAGACGTACTGCAATGGATAACCGACGGAGAACAATACAGTAAGATGTTATGTCATCGCAGTAGTACCGATTTCTTTGAGTAAATACTGTTCCAAGGCAAAGATACTTTGACAAAATACCAATGCATTGTCCAGGAAAACGGCATTAAGTGAAACATTCCATGTCGTTGAGAGCGTTTAGATTGAAAAACGTTGATGGTATCCTTTTTGTACGGGCTTTGACCTGACGTATTTTGGCATACTTCTTGCAGACATCCTACAATGCGATGAGGTTTACCTCCTCATCGTCGATTAAAAGAGATAGCTGCGCTCATCTTGCTGCCAGGTTTGCCTTCTGTTTCTGCTTTCCGATTTGGTAGTCTTGGTAGGGCATGTTCAGTAAAGGTGGACAGACTGGGAGGACTGATTTTACGAGTGCTAAATGGGCTACTGTAGGATTATGTAATTCTTTACTTGGGCCGTAACTTATACTCATGGCGCGTACGAAATTCTTATTTCGTAAATAAATCAGGTTTGTTTATTTCGTACCTTAATAGTATTGGTTGGTACGAAATTGGCAGATCATTTTCGTATTGCGTGTGTTCTCTATTGTTGGGTGATTTAATAATTGAAAGATATAGTCGGTTGTGGCGCAATCAGTGTCGGCGTGGGGCAACTGAAGGTGGTGTTCGGCCGTAAACATAGAGAGGGAATCATCCAAGTTTTGACTCTCTTTGCATTAGCGCGTAGTATACGCCCCAGTTACGACATTATTGGCAGTAGTTGCATTGTACTTTGCATTTTGCACATTTAGAGGCCACCTCTCTTTAGCTCTGAGCTCCTTGTATTTTTCATTTTCTTAGCTTCTCAATACTTTGCCTTCCGCTTCTTAAATTGGTACTGTTTGCCTTTGCGAGATTCCTGTCGTTTAGAAATTGCTTTGGATGCACGTTCATAGCTCGTATATATTTTCTCATCCGCAATATCTTTGCAATCGAAAGCCGCCTGATCGAGGATATACTCAGCTCCTCCCTCGTGTTACCCTTGTTGTACCCTTTTAATGGACAATTCATGAGGCATATCCTGAGTCTCACCATCCATGACTACCTTTCTAGGAAGAACTAGTGCAGCTTCGTTGGGAAATTGCACGTTTGACTGATATGTAGCGGGCATGCAGTCACTGGGCGGAGAAACATCGTCCTTCACAAACTTCTCTTCGCTTTCGGCCAGTAATTGGGTATTTTTGACAAGTTTCCCACACATCGACTCGGGTCTCTTCATATTTTGAACGAGCCCTCCTTGGGACGTAAGCTGACTGACATGCCAAGAAACCCGCTCTGTTGGTTTTTCTTACTTGCTTGTACAATCACATTAGTTCAAAAAGAAAGGTAGTGGTACGATAGATTGTAGATTTAATAAAGAAGTGCCAGAGCTGACCACGACGGTAAACAGTATGGTCTCAATGTCAACGCAGTATATATTTTTCCAAAATCGTTGCCTTCAGACAAGGCGAAGCCCGGTTGGGCAGGAAAGGTGAAATACAGTACTGGACTGTCCTATGTCTGCATGATCTGAATCTAGTCATGTGCTTGGATCAGAGTGTTCAAATACAAATATGAGACGTAGGCATACCTTATTTAATATTCGTAGTGTCAGCGAGGGGGAGTGAGGAAGGAAGGCACAGTGATCGGGTACAAGGGTCCTCCGGGATGCAGTTGCAGTCCAGTATTTGGTTTTTTTAGTAGTGCAACTCACTAGAACAATCGATTTTCTCCCAATCTCCCAAAACTACCTCACTTCTCACGCCCGATCGGTCAGTGAGGGCTTCCTTATATAGCCGTTCGATAGCTATAGAATAGTAGATACAGTAGACGATAGCCACTGTATTACCGGGAGCACAATACAGTAGTACTGCCACTTGGCTGTTTAGGGCACAAATCATTGGATCTGCCAAGTCAGATGAGTCGTGGCCTGTGATTGGCCGCGACCGTTCTTACAGTATACGATGTACAACAGACCCCCCGACTGGGCCGAAACGGTCCTTATACCGTAAAAGGTCCAATTAATTAAAATTCTTGAACTAAGTAATACGAAACGTAAATAATAAGTGTACACGCCGATTAAATTGAAATTAGCCGTTTGCCATGCGAAGTACAGTATATTGCACCATATATAAGCCTTTTTATTGGTCCAGAACGAACATTTTTCGGCACCATGAAAAAAACAATAAAAAAACTGCAGCTTTGATGTCAGCAATGTTTGCCAAATGTCGCACTTGACAAAAGCAATCGACATCTGATCCGTCAAGAGGTTGTGCATATAACCTCCAATCTTCTCCAGCATTATCAGTTGTTCTTCAGCCACAACGTCCATTAGCCATGTCTTCTTCCCCAAGGTTTCCATTCTACAATCCAGACCTTGTGAATGCCCACGCCCGCATTCAGACACCACCCCCATCACCCCCTCGAAATGGCCAGGGTTTCCCTTTGTGCTGGTTCGACAGCAATTCACTTGTAGATGACACTTCAGATGTCATTTTTGTTAGTGCGACAGGCCCAAAATTTGACCTGGACGAAAGCGGTTCTTCGAGCGCCAGCGACATGTCACCAAAACCGTCACCGTCTACTGATAGCCCGTCGTCTACGGAATCAGCGAAGACACCTGGAACTGACTACCCCCGGCCCCGATTGGTAGATGACGAGGCGGTAGGGCAGATTTCGGCGAAGACGACTGTACACCCCAAACAGTGGACACGTGTTCAACATGTGGATCTCCATGGGACAGAAGGGTGAGAAGGAAATTGGAAATCGATTAATTCCCAAATAAGGGATGGCCAATTGGTTGGAGTGGTTCCAAATATCCCGTGCTTCCAATTATTCGAATCAAAGAAGAAGGTGCATATTGCACAGGTGCTCGGATACAGTGCATTATTCGAAGTCGACACCAGTCAATGGTTCTGTCAAGAAACGTGGCATATGTAATCAAGCTTGCAACCTGTAACGAAGAAATCCAAGATTGTAGAACGGAAACGCAAGTCCATAATCAAGTAGTGTATCAAGCTCATGGTATTAAGCGGCCACCATGATGGCATACAGTCGGAAAATGGTTTTTGGCTTCAATGAATAACTGGATATCCGTTGTGATTTCCCCTTCTGGTTTGAGTCTCTCGGCTTCATGAAGAATATAAGGGTCCAAGAGTCCAAGAGCAAGGGTTTTATTGAGTTTGCGGAAGGTGCCCATGTTCCTCTTTTTCAAGGCATCAGCGATGTTGTTCGCGCCCTTTATCCATTGCATAACAGTGATTTCTCCTGACTCAAAGGAGCCTATTAATCTTTCGACTGTTGGTCGCAGCCTGTAATCGCGACCTTCGTGAAGAGTGGTGATGGTCGAGTAGAGTCCATGTGAGTCAACCGTCAAGACAAGTGGCAGGGAACGATCAGCCTCGTACATCTTCGACAAGCAGTATGCCATGAATTCAGCCCGATCGGCTGACTCTGCTGCTGCTACTATCTCCGCCCCCATGGACGAAAACGAGACTCGAACCTGCTTAGAGCTGTGCCAGTCGATGGCATGGAATATCTTAGAGTTCGGAATGAAGATTACAGGGAAGTTAACTGCTGGCCGTAGGACGAGTTGCCTTGGGTCGCATTAGAGAAGGATAAGTAAGCCGCATAGTTGCTAATAAAGTCATGATTAGAAGGCACTCGATACGTGAGAACCGGAGAGAGCTGTCGAATTTAATGGAGAGCCCGACTGGCTTCACTCAAGTGGTGCAATCTCAGATCGGAGGTCCATCATTGCAAAATACTCGATACAAAGGCAGCAGGGCTGAGAAATCCATATCCAAGCCAATTACGCTGTCCAGCAAGTGCTTGGAATGACTTAATATCATCCGGTGAGCATGTAGCCTCTTGGTCTTTCCTCTTAATACGGTGTAATGGGATTTTGTAAATGGTGTCCATGTATTCTTTCATCGAGACGGTGATTTTGAGATCGGTTTCTTGAAGTATATGGAGTCTATTGAAGACCTGGTTCGACTGAGAAACGAATCTGCTGGCTTTGAATCGGTTAGAAATAGCATCATGGAAATCTTGAATCTTTTGAGCGTGACCGGCAAGTAGGAAATCACCCACAACTTTGCCGACAGTGAGAAGCAAATTTCCAGATGGATCCCGTTTCAAGAATAGTTGCGGCATTCCAGGAACGCATTCAAGCCCACTGCTGAACATCCATTCTTCAACTTCGAGTTGCCACAGCCGGCCTGATTCCACAAGACCGTAGGCGGGGACGAGCAGCTCCCACACGAAGAGGCTGTTCTTTGTCCATCCTTTCGGCAAGCGTACATAAACGTTTCGAATCAACTGTCTAGATTGGAGGAAAGCGCCAGAGATGTCTATCGTCGCCAAGGAAAACCGAAGTATAGCTGCAGCAGAAAGAAGAGCCCGTATTACAGGAAACTGAGCCGTTGCTGAGTCCTTACGGATGAAATTCTTCTCCTTATCCCTGTTACCGTGTGGAACCAATCTACACTTCAATTTCAATTTGTCTGATTCTCCATCAATTTTGACTTGGAAGAAACAATGCGAGGATATGAGATTTGCATCTCTTGGTAGGCTTCTAATATTGACTTCCTCGTACGCGTTTTTATCCTGGTAATGAGACTTTTCATTCTGGATGGATCCGTCAATAACCCACCTTGGCGCCATTGCTACGATATTACTTTCCGTCACAGGCTCATAACCAATTGCATTTCGAATTTGCCGAAGTATGTTTTGCTTCTGTTATTTCAACTCTTGCGAGAACTTCGTACTGTCCACGAGAGGATAGTTCCAACATCTTTGTCCGGTCGACTGGTTGGAGTATTCTGAGTTATGTCAAATTAGACATCCTTGAACGTAGCCCGATTGGCATTGTTCTTAGTCACAAGGAACGAAGACGACCGCGGAACGATTATCCGATTCTTCTGGATGTCATCGATACGACTCGAGAACAATGAAGAACAATGTTCGCCATTGACCGCTTGGCTTCGAGATTGTTCAGTCTCTGGTATTGGTCTTTGTATAGAAGCAGACAGGATAGGTGCAGCGCCAACAAATGCACCTTCTTCATCCAACGGGATCTGATTGCCCTGTCCTTGTTCTGAATCCTCGATACTGTCCAACTCTTGCGAAAGGGATGAAGAGGGGTATAGCCGTATGTCCTCGTATGAGACTTTCAGCCGTTTCCCAGTTCCGTATTTGCTCTGTGTGAGCTCGACGAAATGTTCGTTTGCGTTTTGGACGTAGCCAAAATTCCAAACACCATGTTTTGTTTGCTTCTCAAAGAAGTACACTGGAGTTCCTATCGTCAAAATATTTGACGGAACAGTGTTAGGCGATCGAGATTCCAACGTCTTTGAGAGCGTACGGCTTGCAAATTGCTCATAATGTGCGTCAATTAACTCGGAGTCCACTGGCATCTGTGGCAGACCACGAATAGATGGTTTGTATGATCTTGCTAGTTCAAAAGCACTGACACGATTATTTCCAAGAAGAGGATTCCTTGCAAGTACGGCTCTTGAGACGATTTCTTGAATCGTAAGCGAAGTACCACGTGTGTTTCGTTCGTGCATTGCATTCTTGAGAATATGCAGTGACATCTGACGTAGAGTGAAGTTTGCACTTTCTACTGAACCGATTTTACTATGTCTCTTCACAGGACGAGGCTTCGGTTTGATGCCATGTTTTTGCAACGTTTTGCAAAAATTATCATGGTCGAATTCCTGATCAAACGATATTGATTCAGGGGCTCCATTCACTGCGATCCAGTGAGTTTCAAAGATTCTTACAGCTTCTTCCATATCTCTGGTGGACACAACAACCGCATTGCATAAGCGTAAAGCCACGTCTTTCATATGGAGTATTGGGTACTTCGTCAATTCAACCATTTGCATGAAATCGATTTGCACGTCCTCGTTAAATGTTCGAAGTGGCCTTCAAGGATATCTTGCGCACATTGAGCGGACGTCCAGTCGTCTTTCAGCAAGAGCAATTTTCTACGACAGCTTCGAGGGCTTGATTTAAGAGTGGAGAAAGAACTCCGCCCCGTTTGTGAAGATCCTTCATGTCCTTTAGATGCAAATGCGAGTACAGGTTAAGTTTTGAAGCGAAATCTTTCGCAGATTTTCCCATGAACCACGATTTTTTGCTACCTTCGTCCGCTGAGTCTCCATTGGTTCCAAGCAAAGCCTGCTGGGTCGCAAGGTAGCTTTAGAACTTGGATGTTTGGCTCATAACAACATGAAGATGAGTTCGAGTTTCTCTACCTTCAGTAAAATAGATCGGAAGCACGGTTTTGCTATCTAATCCTTCTAATACACCTGGAGGTATAATAAGAACAAGAGATATAAGCGAATTGGGCACATACTATTTGCTCAATACACAATTTTCAAGTAGAAGAGGACCATCACCTTTCGTGATATAGAACGTAATAACGATTTTATTCAAATCTTCAAGAGGTAGTCTCCATATGCCGAATTTGATCTCCGCAGCTCTGCAGTTCTGTCCATAACCATGGTAGAATGGCTCACAATCTAAGGACTCCAACTTGGATTCGATGCCCATCGCTAAAGAAAGCGCTACTGCTGACTTAATTCCTCCGACGGATCGGGTGCAACCCTCGTCCAAAATAGAATTCGGGTCGTTATGCATGGGTATCAGATCAGACTTGTTAGTTATTTCGCTTACCAGGCTCCTTTGCTCTTGGAATGCTTGGAGCCCGGATGAAAATATCCGTTCAAATTATCGGGTACTTGGTTCTGTTCGGATTGTTCTTCACGATGACTGTTGGCCTCACGGATCTTCAAAGTGGCATAGCTTGGATGCTGGCACTCCAAATCACCTCTAGCGTGGTCCTTCCTTCCACAGTCCATGCAGGCTTCTCCGACGAATTCTGCCAGCATTGTTGACTTCTTTCTCTTGCCATGCCGATTGGATTTGTAATTATCGCCGTTGTTGCCGCAATACTTCCGCTTCGTTCCGTTAAAAGCGCGATGATTCAACTGGTATCTGATCCTTGACTCTCGTTGACCATTCTCTGGACTTCCAAGGACACTTCTAACTCTATTATTAACTAAAGACTCAATTTCAGCCTTTATTACCGAGGCTTCAGTTCTGTTGGGAGTCTGAGCAAGAGAGCGGAGTACATTCACCGCGTCATCCAGACTTAAGGTGCAACTAAGACCAGAAGAAGCTCGAGATTCGGCTAAATCTCGAGTACCATTTAGTTTCTTGATATTATCGATGATGGGCTTTGCATCTCGACACATATCATTGAACTGACACATCAAATTCCTTATAGAGAGTTTGCTAGTACGACTGGAACTCCCAGGGGATCTTGCAATCGAAACAGCAAGCTTCCTGGTACTCAGAGATATCTTCTGTGCCTCATCCAAAGTCATTGTGAACTTTTTCTCAGCGCGTATCGTTCCCTTGCTTCGTTCCTCCGCCATTCCAGTAATTCTGAGCTGGGCGTTGATAAAGGACGCTTCTGAGAGAGAGGCGTAATTGAGCAAGGTTATTGCCAGTACTTCTCCGATTTGAGATTGACTGGTTGAGCCTGCTTTCATTAGGTGCTCGACGGCGAGTCCAGGAAACTTAGACACATAACGGTCCATGTCGTCATTGTTCTTGCGCTTGCAAGAAGTTACCTTATTGAAGGAATCAATGAGGCCAGTAACCACGGAGATGGGAGGATCTTGGACAATCAAGTCCACAATCTCTTGCACAGCTTTGACTTGTTCTTCCCGCTTGTAATCGATCTTTCCTTGCTCTTGCGCTTCGTCTGCAAAACTATGCTGAGCTTGGCAAAGACCTCGATCGTACAGTTGACGTCCAAGAGTGTGGAATACCGTTTTGTAGAATTTATCTTCTCATTTCTCGGCTGCGGTTGCAACCAAGTCAACCCAAATTGCAACTTTTCTTTCTCCACTATAGGAGGTCTTGCTCCGGATCGAATACCGGAGGGTTCATCATGCCAAAAACTTTCTCGAAGTCCCTCTCTGTGCCCATAATTGTAGTATGGGCGTTGTAAGCGAGGGGAGCGAAAAAGGAAGGTACAGTGAATGGGTACAAAGGTTCCCCGGGATGCAGTTGCAGTCCCGTATTTGGTTGTTTTAGTAGTGCGATTCACTAGAACGGTCAATTCTCTCTCTGAATATCCAAAACTACCTCTCTCCTCACGCCTCGATTGGGCAGTGAGGGCTTATATAGCCGTTCGATAGCTGTAGAATAGTAGATACAGTAGACGATAGCCACTGTATTACCGGGAGCACAATACAGTAGTACTGCCACTTGGCTGTTTAGGGCACAAATCATTGGATCTGCCAAGTCAGATGAGTCGTGGCCGGTGATTGGCCGCGACCGTTCGTACAGTATACACTGTACAACACGACTATTTGTACCAATAAGGTATTTGATGCTGGAACATAGGGTAACCTATTTTTCAATCAGTAAAACATCCCAATTTCTCTGTCTACAGTATGACAACTCAAGCTGGAAGCGCCATCGCTCAAATAGCTAAGAATTGTTCGTTACAGTACTGTACATTATGTATGCCATCATTTCTGACGTATTAAATCGTACAATACACGCAAATGCGATAAGGTACAGTACAGTACGGCATGCTAAAGGGCGTGTACAGTACAATACCTGATCTCAAAAGCTACACCACCTTGCGCAATTCCAATGCGACAGCATCGCCTACTAGCGACTGCCCAGTCTCCCCTCGAACTGTCATCTTTACAACAAATCCCTCACTAGCAAACAACACCTCGCCCCATTCTCTCCCTGCCAATAAACACACAACACATTTCATACACAACCGGCATTCTCCCACCGTTACAGCCAACCTCCTACTCTTCCCCCGCCTCCTTGACCGCCGTCGCATCCTCCGACGGCACCTTTCCCCGAAACACAGTCAACAAAACATGCCCCAATACATAAACCCCGACCAAAATTCCCCACCCCACAAATACCCATCCCCAGCATCAAACAGAAACATTCCCACCAACGCATTCGCCATAGCCACATGAAGCGCCGTATACCCCACAACCGCATGACCAAAGTTAAACTTTCCTCTCAGTCGACTCGTCTTTGCCGGCCTCAGTGTCCCACTCACTACCTGCGAAAGCGCCAGTACAATCGCCACAGTGCCCAACACCAAATGCGCCACTTGTGTCCGTGACCCTCTCACAAGCCCCATCACATAAGCTGTCAACACCACCACAACGGACAACACATTCAACCCACGGTGCAAATAAAACGTCTTTGGATTCCATCCCTTCAAGTATCGCATAAACAACACCGCCACCGGCGTCAGCACCAACCATCCCACGATCATCAACACCGCATGCGCCGTAAAGTACCCATCCAGTCCCCCAAGCTCCTCCACAGGTCCACTCCCGCTCAAATCCAATCTCAACACTCCTCTCGACCCCATCGCATGCTGTTGCAAGCTCGTCGCAGATCCTGGTCTGGCCCCGCGTGCCCAAATCGCATCCACCACTCCATCCGCACTCAGCGTCGGCAAACCACCCCCCTCCAAACTTCTCGTGAATACCCCCGCCACAAATCCATTACTCAGCTCGGCATCCATGTTGCTCAACATTTGGTTATCGTTTGGCTGAACTCCCTCCGTCGACCGCTGCTGCAAAAAGTAGTCCCGAATTTCCGCACCGTTCGGCCCTTCAAACGCAATCGCCGCATTGCTCCCCAGCATTTGCGAGTATCCCCATCCCCACCCGACATACCCGCCGTTGGTCTGAGCCCGGAATAGAGTGTCGATTTCTCCATCCTCCTCGCGAACCGTCCAGTACACATCCAATCCCCCGGACAGGCCCAATTCGCACCCGCCGAATCGACGTTCCTCTCCCTTGAACGTCACAACGCATTCACTGTCCAATGAACCCCCGCCGCTTTCCAGCGCCAATCGAACCTCGTCCACCGCTCCCTCGTCGAATACCACAAGCTTCCACCCCAAAAACGGATGCGTGATGCACTGGTAGTACAACAGGTCGGGCGCATCCATCGGAACCGTCCACTCCAAAATCCCCGCCCCTTCCTGTATCGCCTCATCATCTGCACAGCTAACATCCAACGTGCTTGCATACTCCTCCCACGTCCTCACCTCTGCCGTATCCCCCTCAAAACTAGTCTCAATGTTACAAAGCGGGCCATTTGCCGTTGGCCGAAACCCTGTCACACCTCCACTCTCGTCAAGCTCAATATCCGCCACCCCGGCAAACACAGTCTCCTGGCCGCGTTGCGCGGGTGTCCTCTGCTGATATCCGCCCTCTGAACTGTCCGTGATATACAACGGATGATACGGTGTTTCCGTCCCATCATTGATCCCACCCTGCACACTAAACCGATACGTCTTACCCCTTTCCACTGCAATCGCCGGAATCAAAACATCCTCCCCCCGCGACCCCGTCGGCGACATGTACCACGCAAACCCCCACCCCGGGCCTCCAGAAATGCCACGATACCCTCGACTCCCCCCTGGCGGACCAATACGCGCCGTAATCTCGGTCACATTCGAAATACTCGGCCTCAAAAACCCGGGCACAGTCTCCTCCTCCTCGCCGCCCATCAGCACTGGACAATTGTCATTAATCTCCCTCCCAAACTCGATCGACACATTGACCTGCGGGAAGTTAACCCTCAAATCATGAAATAACGGCACCACCGGGTCGCTGCGAGTCAACGGGCCGATAGCCCACGACACAAAGGTTATACCTGAGGTAGACACCGGACGGTCGGCCACTGAGTCCGCGGGGGCCAACGGGCGGGTGTAACGCACGGCCAGCAGTCCCTCTGCAGCTTCACCCGACACAGCCGAGACATCATCGGTGCCAGCAGTGGGCCGAAGCACGGTGTCTGGACAGACGCCGACGCCTTGATTACACGGCTGACGATCGGACATGAAATAATCAACAGCGGCAAACGAGTCGCCGTCCTGATACGCAATCACGACATCACTGCGTGACACCCCGCATCAAACAGACACAACAAGAATAGACAAACACCGGTCAACATACCATTGATCACCCGGCGCACAAGCAACGCAGCAGAAATGCAAAAACAACGTACCTGTTGAGCATATAGGTAGAATTATCCCTGCCACTCACCCCAAATCCCATATACATACCCTGATCGACTCTGGCCACCAACTCGACATCCAAGTCGTCCCCCTCAAGCTTCCAGCGAACCTGAAAGCGTTGATTCAAGGGTTCACAATTCCAGCCGCTCTGAACAGGGAACACTCCCCCCGACTCCCCCGACTCCCCCGACTCACACTCTGCCCTCTCCAAACTCTGCACACCCTCCAACATCTCCTGGGTAATGACTAAATTGCCAAAATCCTGGCCCGCCAAGGCACACCAAACGGAAATATACTGGACATCGGCCAACTCCAACCCGTCTGGCAACTCCAACTCGACGGTAGCATCCGAGAAAGCAGGCAGGTCATCAGGGGTTGTGCAATTGCGGTATGGGACTACAGAACCGGCGGAGGAGACTGGAAGTTGGCCGGTCCAGAAAAAGGTGGAGGGGCCTAGACCATCGTAGTTGAAGTTGGTGATGCGGAGCTGACGACTGTTGAGTGCAAAGACTGTACCGGATACGTCGTGGGCGAGGGTGCTCAATTGGCCGAGAAGAACGGGCTGGGGTTGGGAGTAGGCTAGGGGAGGAGGAGGAGGAGGAGGAGAAGTGGGGGAGGCATTTTCGGGAGGGAGAGGGTTTTTGGGGGGTGGAATGGTTTGCGGTTTATGATGAGGGGAGAGTTTTGGGCGGGGTGGAGATCGCGGGGGTGGGTTTGGCAAGTGGGATTTAAATGGATTGCGGGAGGTTGTGATGTAGTGGAGGGGAGGCCTTGTGATGATGGGGAGATGATTGTAGAGGATTGAAAGTGTGGAGGGCCTGGGTGAGTGGCGAAGGTGAGGTGCCTTTTGAAACGGATTTTGTCCGAGGGCGGTAGAAACGGCAGGGCCGTGCTTTCTCTGATTTTGTTTCTACTGCGGTGCCATGGCAAGCGAGCTCTGACAATTGGCGCCAAAATGAATCGTTGACGAGGTCAAAAACGGGGCCGGAGCCTCCATTTACTCGTGGAAGACACACTAATTAAAAAATTAGCATCTATTGCAAATGTGATGATTGCAATGAAATTCATACGTATTGTACCATGCCGCATCTTTTGTCTTCCACTACTGTATTGCACTGTACAGTAGACTCCAATACTGTAATGTTTACTCGTAATGTTTCTACACTCACTGACCGACTATTTTGAGTTAAGAACGAACATCGGTCACATGCAGCTGTGGAACCACGTAGCCTCGAGAACTCAAAAAGATTCCCACACAGGGTACCATCCTGTACTGTACTGTACTGTACTGTACTGTCCTGCATTGTACTGTACTGTACGTCTGGCCTCCGTCAGCGCAATGCCCAAGTGGAGGCTACACGTACCTTGACAGTACAGTAAATTTCATCACTTAAAACACCCAGCCTGTAAGACTGCCCCAACCAACTGTAAGCCACTCCTAATTCCGACTACACTCACCTTCCTCAACACTCCCGTCACGTCGAGGCCCTGTCTACCTCTTCCCATCCCCTCGCCCCGCTCCCAAAACAACTCATGTGGCCGTCGCCAAGCCTGCACGACCAACCTCTCGTCACACTGCCTCTACCTCGGCACCGCACAACCCGTCCACTAATTTCACCTCTCCTCAAAACACACATCACTCCCCCAACACAAGTGTCACCATCCCTGCCCTGCCCACCCAAACTCATCAATCCCCTCCCCCGCACCCCATCTACCCAACAAACCCCTTCCCCAGTCCGCCTGATTCATCCATACGCTCTACGCCCACTCCCAACCTCCTTGCCACGTCCCAAACCACGAGCCTACCATCATTCCAAACACCTGCGCCATCCACCAAAAAGACCCTCACCATCCAGCCCCTGTACCAACCCTCAATCAATCCCACGCACCAAACACCACACTCCCACCCACACGCCCCGCCCTCCGCCCCACCCTCACCACACTCCCGCGACACGGCCCCCCACCCCCAACATGCCCACCGCATCCATGCCTACGCCCCCTACACCCACCGCACCAACACTCTCTCCATGCTTTCAAGCTCCCGTGCCCCAATCGTCCCCCCTCAATCCACCCACCACCTTCCCACCACAACCAACGCGTCCCGCCTTCGCACTCGCGACAAACTCCACCCCATCCCACACTCACAACCCCGCGTCCATCTGCATCCCTTTTGTGCTCCCGTCTCTCCAACTCGCACCTTTGACTCTCTGCAACGCCACGTTTATCACAACCCCCACGCAGTTTCCGTCACCGCTCGGTCCACCCCGATCCTCCTTGCCACACATGGCCCACTTTTCCCAAACTGGCCGCTTACACCCCGTCATCGAGACACCCACCACATTGCGGGCCTCCACCACTTGCCATACCCTCTAGAGACCCGCGCTACCTCGGCCGCTCCTTCATATCCTTCGCCGCCCTATATACCCGGCCACCCCGCCCTTTTTCCTTTCCGCATCTCCTCTACCCCAACAAACAAGGCGGCGGCAACACAAGCAGGCCCGTCTCCCTTGCCGTTACGCGGATTGCACGGGGCCAACTTTTCCCCCTCCCAATACAGCGACCACCTGGCTCTGCATCCGTGGCCACGCCTTCGGCTACAGCCTCGCTGCCACGTTCCTCCACCTCCATCCCACCTCCTATCCGGTCCCTCACAGGCAACATTCTGTAATGCCTCCAAACGCACCTCGGCCTACCAGTGCACACCAACCCCCCGCCCGCCCTCTCCCTGCATTGTCACCAGCTCTTGAACACCCTCGGCCACCATGTAGCAGACCTTTGTCCCACCGGTTCCAGTCCCCTTGACCTCCCGGTACACAACTCCGTCCGAAACGCGCTGGTTACGCACGTTTCGCAGACCGCCTTGCGCGAGGTGAACTTCAGGCAGCGCTCTTCACCCCGCGGACGCGCCTCCGCCGCGCGGATATTTTCGTTCTTCCCCCGGCCAACGCTCTGCCTTGGCAACCCCGCTCACTCGCATGCGGTGACACTTTGTATGGCCCGTTCAAGTCGGCCACTCTCTCACAAGATAGCGTGTGGTGCGGCGGACTGCGACAACCGGGACATGATTGGCGACATTGATTGCAAGCTGGCGTGCCGCACGCTCAACCTTTCGACAGCCCTCGGTGCCCCCCTTGAGCCGCAACAGGACGTTTTCGAAACGAGCCTTTCCCGGCCTCTGCCTATTACGGTAATTACTTGGTTGCTGCCCCTGCTAACAGCTGATGGTTATGCTAGTGGTTGCCTGATCCTTCGGTTTGCAAACATTACTGTACTTTAATGTTCAGCCTAGCCCTTGCCCGTTTCGCTTATGCGCTGTGCAGTGCTGGAAGTTTGACCTGATCTCTTTTAGATCAGCTCAAGCAGGTTTCGGGTTACCATCGCACAGTCGTCTATATGGCTTCTGGAAACTCCCTCTGATCGTCCAGAAGCACCAGCCGACTCGCTTCGAAGTATACATAAGCCCCGGTCTCCATCCACTTCCTGCCTGAGTAAAGTTCTTCACCAATACTTCTCTCTAAACTCGCTTCTTTGATCGCTCTCTCTCTACCTCCTTTCTCGCTTTCCCGCTTTCTCTTGCTCTCTCTCGCTCTCCTTTTGCTGTCTCTCTCCTAATCATGCTCTGTTGCCCGCTCGCGCTCACTCCCTACATTTTTCCCATTATTCCCCACTTTCATTATAACTCATCGAAGGTCAGGTACCTTCGAATTTACAGCGCCTCGGCGTTTTGACTTCTCTGAAGTTGCGATGGGTTTAGCTTTACCATACTGTACTGGACATGCTCATGTGTCATCGGAAGCGATGGCCATTAAGTTCTTGAACTAGCTACGGTACGTAGTAGAGATTTGAGCTGAGATTGGTTGGTACAGCACAGTTACATACAACGCTATCCAACTGTGCGCAACCAGTCTTTTGTTGATCTCGCCGGATGAGCTCGAGCGTTATCTTGCTCGAATGTCCATGTTAATGGCATGAAACCATCTGCCCATGGCAACATAACCTGTTCTAATATCTTTACATAGCTGCTAGTACTAAGCCGGCACGCTACCTTTATCAACTTCGTCTTACCATGAGAACAAAAATCAGCCCAAACCATCAAAACATTACCCCTTGTTGACGCCTCGACGGAACCTGTCCTTCTTTTCTTAAATCATGCCGGTAGTATTTCAGACCATCTGATACATCACATTTACGTCGCTTTTCGTCGGTAAAGAAGACTCCACCCAAAAGATTTGGTCTATTTCCGCATGCTTCCGGGCCTATTTGATTCCAGCGAGTTTCTGTCTTTCGGTCAACGGGGGTCATGTTTAACTTTGCGGTACCTCAAGCAAACGCTCCTAGTAAAATATTTACATGTACGAATTACCGAGATAGGCAATTTCAAGGAGTCACAGAATCCTCGAGAACTCAATGCCTGATTTAAGGCCACTCGACGTAGCCTTCTTTCATCTCTTAATGTCATCCTTCTTCTTTTATTACGATATTTTTGCTGTGCGTAAGCGCGTGGAGCACGTAAGAAGTTGCTGATAACTTTGCGAGACCTTTGAAGTTGACGAGCGATCTCTGAAAATTTTTTGACTGTTGTTTGCAAAGCTAACCCCTGCGATTGTTCGTGTTCAGTCAGTTGTTTGCCAAGACGCATTTTGGGTGAAGGAAGAAGGGGTTGGGCGATAGTTTGAAAGTATTAAAGTCGTATGAGGCGACTCGGTTGCTTTCTAGGGGTTCGTTTGTCCAAATGTGCTATGACCCCAGACACGCCTTAAAATCTGCCTACTCGAGATTTTAAGAAAATATTTCAGTATCCCCGTAGAACTGTACTGTTTTAGGGATTTTTTAGAGCAACAAATCCGTTGGTCAGATTTGTTGCTAAAACTAAATAGATTATAATACAGAAACTTCGTTTGAGGGGGGTGCTATGGCATCGAGCAGCAGTGTACTGTTGTGAAAATTACGGCCTGATGGCTGTGAATGACTGCTCGTTAACAGTGACGGCATGAAGAAATTAACAGAGTGCCAACTCGCCAAATATTTTGGAGCTCCTACGCTCAACTCATAACTTTCACTCCAAAATAGCGCACCAAATATTGACGTCAAGAATCAAACCGATACACCTCCGGTCAAATACAAGTAAACACACACTGAAAAGCTGCCACAGCTTTCCTGACATAATACAAGCCCAACAAAAGCCCTCCTCCCCTGATAGTCGCAACATGGCACCTGCATCATACCAAGCCTCGCCTCCCGAACACATGGAGAAATCCTTGCAACCTCAACTACTACCACCGAGTGATCCAAAAATGAGTACTGAAAAGGTACTGAAAAAATCTCCCGGAAAGCCCATCAAGAAGCATAACGAAGGCCGCACTGGGGCTCCCAATTACAATCAGACATATAATTCTAATCTGCTTGACATTATAGAGCGCATTGAACAGATTGGAGCCAACATACAGGCAGCTATTGCAACTGAGTTTAATATTTGGAGCGCAGCCAACATACATCCCTCAAGGTATCAAAACTCCTTTAAAAACAAGTTTGAAAAGTCTTGTAACGCAAATAACCAAGCGGAGACCCATCTTTCCCAGCGGATATGAGGAGAGCGAAACAAATTGCTCGGTACATATAAGGTACTATCGCTAGGAATCTCTTAGACGACGAAGATGATGGCAGGAATGAATAAATTTTAGGAATCGATCATCTGAAGAATGAAAAGTAAATCGCAGGACCTGGTGCTTTAGAGAAGAGACGCCTAATTAGATTGGTAGGTATTCACGCAAAGAAGCAAAGAACCGGAGATAGCTTTTTAAGTAGTGTTGAATTCATGACGGGATATATGGATGTGTTTGCGAAAATTTTGACATCGGCGTCAGAAGTAGGTGGCGGAAGTATTGATTGGGAAGCGATGATTTCCAATGCCGTGAAAAGGGGGGTTACTGCTTTATGAGATGAGGTGAACGAAAGCATTGGGGATCCGAAGAGGATTATATCGGGGCTAAATGACACTCTGAAAAAATTCGTTAGGAAGTTCATTGGCGGGGCTCCATCGGCGAATGGTGCTTAGAAATTGTTTTTGACTCCCTTCTGTAGTTGCTCGGTTGGCCGAAAGTGCGCGTTAATGCTCGCTAGCGCTCGAATTACCGACTTTTCTCCTGGGGCTGTAGTCCGCGCTCACTAATGGGTGGTTGATTCGTAAGGGCTCGCGATTAGATTGGGCCCCAGAAGCCTGGTGCGGTAGTTTAACAGTCGCACGCAAGTTCGATTATCATTCCACACCTCATATCATCAGTGGTAAATGTAGCCTTGAGACAATTAAACGAAACATTGATACCCCATTCTGCCCTTTGCTGCTCGCTTGGCCTAATGCACTGCATGATGAAATCAATGGCGGCAAACTCTTCAGACTCAGGGACGCCGGTCGTTTCGTTCGTTTTTCCCGCATGAACAATCTACCCGTTGGTGAAATTTATTTTGTTCACAAATGCAGATTGCCAAGCATAGCCATTCCTGGCACATTAATGGTGTCCGATAATTTTGGAGTTTAAAGGCACGAACCGCTTGCCAATTTTTTATCTTGCCAACTCCTGGGGTAGTTGATAGCAGTGTGAATGATTTCGCGGAGAAGTTGAAAACAAATAAGTTGGTCACTTCTTCCTGCTATTTGTAGCCCACATGATAGGGGTTTTGGATGTTTTCATCAACGTAGTTTTGATACTTAGACCTTCCCCTATCTGTTTTTGCAAATATTCCCTCAAGGAGAGGACTATAATTCTTGTTATTTTCGAGCAATACAGCAGAAGCTTTCTATTCTTGCAAACTAGGTCATCGCACATGAAAGAATGACGCCTGTTGCAACTTGCTTGCTTTTACAAGAACTTGAAGCGCACAGTCGAGACACACGCTGAGAATAGAGGGTACAATGCCAAAAAAATGGCATAAATGATAAGATTTGCCGCTTGTATTCACATATTGCGGCGCTAAGCAGAGCAAGTCTATAGTGGGTAGAATTGGTTTTCTTCCTCTTGTTAAGGTAGACTGTCTATAAGTAGTACCATAGTTTTCTTGGTTACGAGCAGCCAAAAAGAGTGGCGGCAGCTTCTGCATGAATATTGTCCTGGTGGAGTTGGTTGTCATGATAAATTTTTCATCAGTTCCATGATACAGAACACGCTCCCACGATGTGTGTTTGTTGGATCGTATGGGGTTTAGCAAGCCGTTTCGGGTAAAGTGAGCTGCATAATTATTGCGGTTGTACATTCTTCGTTGTATTCTCTTCTGGATGAAAAATGAAGACGGAGCGTGACTTTATAAGAGGCAATGCAGGCGACAAGAGGAGCCTTCTTGAGCTACGAATTAATCTTGTTATGTTTGGAATCTGGACGACTGGATTTGACGGACGGTTTGGTGGGTTGGATGGACTCTCCAAGGGCGAATTGTGATGGCCAGATCTGGATTCATGACCGCCAAATTTGAAGAGATTTGGCGTTCGTTTATTGGGTCAATTTTGACCAGCAGTTTATCAGTTAATTTATGCGTGTATTGAGTATTGGTGTATATCGATATTTTTCCCTTTATCCACGGACATGAAAAGTAAGTCAGAGGTTTTATCATGTTTTCGGATAACCAGAGCTAAGCTGGAGAGAATTTTCAATTGCTCGATTAATAAGTTGTACTCCAACAATGGAGTAGAGTATCTAGGTCTTCAAAATGAATCGGAATAGCCCTGAATAGAATGGGAGCACTGTAACCCTTACACACCGGCATAAAACGGTGTAGAAGAACGGTTAAATGGAACCGTGATGGACAGAACGAGAACTCTTCTAATCCAGTCAGGTTTACTGGAATATTTGGGGTAGGACAGTGGTGACCGTGGTAACACACAGAACATTACAGGGACTAAACTATTGGGGGAAAACCCCCATATGATGTGCTGACTGGAAAACACCGACTGTAGGGAATTTACGCGTGTTTGAGTGTGCTTTTAGTTGCATAACACGTCGAAGAATAGGAAGAAATTGGATCTAAGATCCAAGACAGTTGTGTTACTTAGTTTTCTTTCCCATTGCAACTACGGGGCTTGGAATATCGAGGAGAGACGTATCGTACATGCACAAAACGTTCGCTTTAATTAACATGTCTTCCCAGCTCGAGAATGGACTAGTAGAAACGCGTCAAAGGTAATTGAAGCCTTACACGAGATGAGTAAGCCTATCAGCATTGAGCCAACTGAAGAACATCTGCCCATTACTGATCCCATTGACCAGAACGCTAATGATTCAAAGACTTAGTTCATCGCCCACGATTATGATGACAAAGTGGATCCCTCGGGGGCAGGGTGAATAAATCTGTAAGAAACTAAGGAGACACCCACATGTTATCCACCTTCATAGGTTTGCATGATTTCTAAGAGTAACAGAATAGATGATTACATGGCAAAGGCGGATAGTAAAATATAGCTACATGACATTGATGTAGAAATGGAGAGTATCTGGAGTAGAGGCACCTGGAGTATTGAGAAGATCCCAACAAACGCAATGTTCTGGACACAAAAATGATTTTCGACCTAAAGAGATAATCAAACGGATCTCTTGAAAAATAAAAAGCAAGGCTGGTAGTACGGGGGTTTCAGAAGGGGAATATTGAGGATTTATACACATCGGTGGTGGACTTCTCGACGGTGCGGCTCGCACTGTCATGCATTACTCACTGCTTAAAATTGAACCATTTGGACGTTAAGAATGCCCTTCTACATGGAAAAATTGAGACAAACAGCAACATTTTCGTTAAACCTCTACAATGAAGGTCTATCAAGTTACAGCAAGGCAATGGCTTGAAGCTGGTGAAAGCATTATATGGGCTTCATCAAGCTGCAAAAACATGTATTATATTTTTCACTAACACTTTACTATCATTGGTGTCCCATCAGGTCATTGGTGAAGATTGCTTCTGTATTTCCAAGTTTGAAGATACAGAAATATGGATTCAAGTCTACATTGACGACAGGTTAGTGATGAGTGAAGATTATTATTTGGTTTATATGGTGAAGCAAATGTTACTTTCAAAGTTTGATGTGAATGTGTCAATTTACGCCAATTTTCGCCTGTGCAGAACACTGGTCGGCACTCGGCAAGGAAGCCGAGCGACGCAGCTGAGCTCGCGGCGGAGCTCTCAGAAAGACGATGGGACCTATAGAGGATACACTACGTTCGCCCCCCACCCTCGAGGGAGAGAGGTCAGAGGGAGGAATAAATTTGTCCCTTTCTGCCTTTCCAACCACTTAAGTGGCTCTCCTGCGCTGCGAGCACGCGCTACACCCGCTCTATCTTTCTCCACATATACAAATTATGGGCCCAGAGCCCTTGAAGCAAATATGGCAAACAAATACGACATTCCAAATTTGAAAAGGCTGTTGACGTCCTACAATTGAGAAAAGACATTTCTGAATGGGTCCATACTGCTCGAATTGCTTCTAAAAAGCGACCGAACAAACGTTACAAGACTATTTTACAATAACTGGTCCTCTTGTTGTTGAACATGGGCTATCCTCGGCTCAAAAAAGGAAAGTTGAGGAGGCTCAAGCCAAGGAACGAATATATTTTCGTCGATACGACCAAATCATGGCCGTAAAGAATATTTTTGATCTTGTTGCAGTTGATTCCCTGATCTCCATGGTTCACAGAGTAATCTATTCGTTCAACAAACTATGTGGATGTAGGCGCCGCAAAATGGAAAACATATTATCTTTCTTAGACCGATTTCGCGGTCTCGCGTCCTAGCACCTCATTCAGACAGGTTTCCAATTTTCAACCCGCATACAGGAAGGATTAGCTATAACCTTTATTGAAAATGCTAATATTCCCAAATGCAAATTTCATAAATAACTTCTCCAGTTGCCCTTGCAGGCTCAAGCCAGAGCAAAGCAGAGAATAACCGCTGTTGATGGGGTTTTGGTGGCATTTAACTTACTGGAGACTATTCGAAACGACTCAACTGCACTTTTGGAAACTCTGGACCCCTTGCGAATTCCGGAAACCCATGAGGATCTCGAAGAGAAATTCCAGGAGTACATGAAAAAGGTCAAGGAAAGTTCTTACTTACTCGTCTTGCAAACTATTCGCTCCCCAGTCCGTAAGGGCGACAGCAGGCCCGAAAACATCCAAGATATCTCGAAGTCGGCCACCCCGCGTGTCGTAACTCACCCTGATGACGCTTTTTCTGTTCTTGATTCTCTTTCATTGGCGACTAGAAAAGCCGCTGAAGAAATTTCTCGATCCGAAGTGGAGAATATATAGTTCAAAAACGGGTCCAAAAAGAGTTTCTTTCGTACAATTTTAGCTCGAGTGATGCCAGCATCAGTGTCCAGCAGTCTCAGGCAGCTTCATCGAGACTGATTGGAAAGAGGAAGAGCAGGAGAAAGATATTCTCTCCTACCGCTCCACAGGCCAATCGTCGCAACGGCTTCAGTTCTGGAAATGAAAGATCCGTTAAGCGTAAGTCAATAAGAATGAATTTCTTTTGTTATTGTGGTTCACCGGAACATTTTTGTAACTCGACGTAATGCTCGTACGGCGGCGGCGAGACTTTTATGGATCGCATATACCGCCGTTGAAAGGAAATTTGTGAAAAGAAGAAGCCAGCGGAGGTTTTTTTTCGACGAGGCTCCATTCCGTCGAACGGCAATCAAGCCTAAAAGTTAGGCGCGGAGCCGATGATTCGAAAAGAATAAAGGACAACAAAAACCCAAAAATTGATGTCGGGTGACCCCGAAGTGTGTGAGGAGTGGATGCAGCTGTCCGCATAGAATCAACGCTCTGTATATTCTTGAAGATACTGCCTCTAGACCACGAACCGTTCTACCACGGATACGGGACAAAGTTCGATGATACACGCTTGACGTTCGCAACATGAGATCTCCCCGTTACTGAAATACAGGGAAAAAAATCGTCCTTACCGTCTAATATGGTAGACGGGGAAGGCCTGTTACTTCTTGGTAATGAAATCGTCCACCGCGGCAAACTCCTAGACGACGAGGTACTCCACGTACTGCCGAAGGGAGTAGCTGGAGACAGGAAGCTGTAACTTAAGACGCACAACTCCATACTTCCAGGAGAACCAGAAACGTCGTTCGCACCAAGCTCTTGGTCCTGCCGAGTACCTGATCTTTGCCAATCATATCCTCAAGTAACTGCAGGCAATATAGCCCCAGACGCAATACGAACTATCTGGCTTAACATACTATGTTCCCCGCTATATGGCTTTTCAGACGCAAGCCAAGGGAAAACTTCTTATGGTCAAATTAGATATATTTCTGTCCTGTTCATGCCCGCGGAGGTTGGGAAGACTAGCACAATATTTCATGTCTTAGACTAGACGAGTGCCCAGCAAGAAAGGGCTTAATTTAATTTTATAGGCACAGGGATCCTTGCCGCAGCTCTTTCTGCCGATAGAGGGCATCTGATGGCGTCATGCGTTGTTGAAGCATATGTTACAGACCTCAAAACTTCCACTCGTCCTTACTGTGAACTACGACGGACTACATGCAACGATAAACACCCTGCATGAAGTACGGGATTATCGGCCTCGGCCCACAGTTGCGAGGCTTTGGGATGATTTTGAAACAGTTGAAATAACCGTAATGCAGTGTGTGAGTGGTTCCCATAGTCTTGCCGAGGTCCCGACGAAAAAAAATGTGGCTACGGTTAAGAAACTCCATGATGCCATTACCTCCGGATTTTTTGGAGGATGCACTGCTCCGAGGGGCGAAAACGTTGCCTAGTACCGATTCACATAACAGTGTAACACCTTTTGGTTCTTCCTTGCCCGCTTTCGTGCCTCGGGTACCTGAGCCATATTATCAGAGACATTTCTTGCTTCTGTACAGATCCGTAGAACGTTTTGTACCTCACGTCCTCTAAGACTGCAGCTGTTTGCCAGTAGTCTCATTCGCAATCCAGAGGTTTTCGTTTGGCCTGTTCTAGGTCGCCTAGTCGCCAGAAGCAGGCGTCGCCGGTCCCGAATAACCACCACCTTCCGGCACCCGCACCACTTGCTGGAGAGATGTGCTACACCATATCGCTCTGAATTTTCAACCGTGCTGAGCACTACTTCATGCAGTGTGACATTTTCGTTCTCTTTCCGAAGCGACACTCGCTGACATTGTATTTCGATCTGCACACGACTTTCATACCGTACTACACGCGTCGCAATTCGTTTTGGTGACTAGGGAACCTCTGAATTGTTACCTGCCGACCAGAACCGTGGGTTGACCGAATACGCGTGATAAGAGCTGGACGCAGGCGCGACTCTGGAAACTTGCGCGGTTCTCTACGCTTGCCCTTCTCAACATTCTCCGCAGCCTACACTGCCGCAACTCTAATTAGGGCTTGGTATGCCTAACAGCGGCTGATGAACTGGAGGCCGAAGGCACTAGGGCTCGGACCTAACTGAAAACATTATGCTACACCTTTTGGTTCTGTAGATGACATAAATTTTGAACTTCAAGGCGATTCTTTGTTGTCACTACTGGCTTCTCATGCACGGCCAAGACTTCTTCGCCGTCTGGTGCATGCGGGGGTGTGTCAATTTACGCCAATTTACGCCTGCACAGAACACGTTTCGACACCCCGCAAGGAAGCTGGTCGACGCAGCTGAGTCTACTGCGGAGCTCACAGATATCACAGAAAGGCGTTGGGGCCTAATAAAAGAGATACTACGTTCGCCCTCTGGCCTCAAAGGAGAGAGGTCAGAGGGAGGAATATCTTTGTTCCTGTCTTCTTGCCTTGCTCACCACCTCAGTGGGTCTCCTGCACAGCATGTAGGCGCTACAACCGCTCTATCTTTCTGCACGTACATTATAGCGTCCTTGGGTGTGTTTATTTCACTTTTGTATTAAGTTCCTATGAATTAAAAACGGCACTGCATGGTAAATTTGCAGTAATTTTAAGATAAATACCGCACAAGATTTATCGTTTACCGAATCATTGCAAACAATACGGATCCATCAACTAATTTGTTGGAGTATTATCCCTTGTAATGACATTTTTCCTATTCGTTAACTAAACAATATAATCCTAATCGCTTATCACATTATTATTTTAACAATAGCTCATTATCCTGCGAAAATTTTAAGAACTATACTAGGCCAATGTAACATTAGAATGACATGATTTCAAGAACTCTAATAAATTATTTTTATAACCGCATTTATGTTGTTTACCAAAAATTCTAATGCTCATATATAGTGGTGGAATGTCATAAATTTTATTTACTTAGTGCATTGACGTTGTGGCATAATTTTCATTGTCTTACTGTTTTGTTGAAATACGAAAAAATTATTAATAAAGACATTGTGTCTTTGTAAAAACTGGTATTCTATTGACTCAGTAACTTTCCGTTATACTACTGGGGTTGTAGATTCGACAACTTGTGGAATGACTTAAATTTTATCAGAACAATGTCTTATTATTATGAAAAGATTAAAATTAATTAAATAAATGATTGGAATGACAGAAATTGTACCTAAACTTTGTATCGATATTATACCGTAACATCAGATTGCTGCAATAATTTATTTAAATAACGAATTTCTTATCGTTTCAGTAATGTACTAAAATGACAGGGATTTTGATGATGCATTGACTGTTTGAATTGAAAAGAATTATATTCTTACAATTCGTCAATAATTGTTAAGGATTGTAACAAATAACAAATCGTTACAATTTATTTCAAACCTACTAGCTTGTCATGTGTCATAATCTTTGGATTCAATTACATTATTGTACTGATAAATTGCTGCACAAGATTCCCCATATATTTCATGCAATGATCAAAATTTCATCGATGCAATGCAACAAATAATTGCTTCCCCAAGATGCGTATAGAATCTCTCGATAGTAGTTAAAAATAGGTAGAGGCCACCACCGATGAAGCTTTCGCTATGCTCCGCGGTATTCGTTCTTCGATTAAGGTTGCATTTTGTGGTTCAAGTATGGGAAGTGGCAACTCCTCTTACGCATGCTCCGAATTCGGGGAGCATCAGTCTTGATAACAAACAGCTAAATACACCATCACATGGAATCATATGCTTGAAGAGACCCAATACTGACCCCATGTTGTCTCTCAAAATAGAAAGCAACGCAAAGATCTTTTGTACCCCATCGCCATCATGGGTAGCTAGAACCAATCTTCTCGATCTTTCCATTGCCCTTACAACAACTGAGACGGCGTCTCATTCTTCGACTATCTGATGCGGATAAGACCGCAGACGACCGCCGTATTTTTCGGCTGACGTATAACGAGCACGGCGAAAACACTTCAAGCTACTTCCCCCGCTCCTTTCAGACTGATTCTTTGAACTTCCTCATCCCCCATTTCACGAAGGCTGAGAGGCAATACTTTCTCATATACAGTGATTTCCAAACTAAATTTCTCATGCTAGGCAGAATTAAATGTGGTGACGCTTCTAAAATTCCTGTGACAGGTTCAGCAAAGGAACTTAGTAAAGCTTCCCTAAATATCTCCATAAAATTTAAGGGTGTTGGAAGTTCTATGGTCCCTAGACCTTTCCTACCAATAAAAAAGCGAAGCAGACCTGTTTCAGCTCATTTCCTTTCCCTAATCGATCCATGAATCCAACACATATAGAGCTAACATATCCTCCTCTGCCAATCTCTTGCTAGCGCTAGCTCAACCGCATTCATATATGCATCTCGATAGGTATTCTTTTCTAACCAGCCTTTGAAAGATCTATGTGCGATTTCAAGCACCATTTCAGAGCAGTTCAACGCATGGCCAAAGATTGGAATTGTATACGCACACAGCTCGAGAGAACGTGCTTTGTGCTTGTCAAGCACACAGGAATTTTCTCCATTTGATCTACAGTCAGCTGCAGCCGATTTTGTAAAATCTCTGGCGAGCTTAATTCTATTTACCTCCGCATTCTTCTTCCATTCCACGTTCGTTGCTAGGCATCAGCTGCCCTCGCTTCGCAAGCTGGGGCAGTAGTATACAGCCGCAACCAAGTTCTGCAAATTTAGTGGCAGTAGGTGCGCTGTATTACCAGTCTCGGTGTGAACTTGTTGGAATACAGGCGATGCGAACAACAGAACGCTTAGCATCAACGACATTGAAAGCCCAAAGAGCCCTTAGTATCGTCCTACTTTGCTCCAGCGTAGCATGTTTGCTTGGTCAGGTAAGCCATTGCTTGCCATGGAACGCAGAATAGAAATCTCAACACTTGCACGCCTTTCGTCATTCTGCAACTCCTGAAAGCAAGTATTAAGGGCTTTTTTTCGCAACTCCTGTCATTACATGATCTGACACAGCCGCAGAGCTAAATCTAGTCTGAAAAATAGGCTCTAAGACGGGGTCTCCGTGCTCGGTGTGATATTTTGGGTGCTTTGCCTCAATTTGTTTGATAATCTTACCATCGAGAACTTCTCGATATCCCTAGATGTCTTAAAATCCTTTCATCACTCCCTCCGAAAGTTTAAATTACCTAATATGAGACTTTCGTTCGTCAAGTCTCATGTATCCCAATCGGAGACTGTGAATCTCAGCTGAGTATAAAATTGAAGAGTTCAGCCCTCTCTCGCGCCACGTAAGAGTGCATAAGCTACAAAAAGCGTCTGCTACGTGACTTACTATGCCGGATACTGCAGTTAAAGCGGAATATTCTCCGAAGAAAGAGACTGTATCAATAAATATCCTCACTTTCCTCTCGTGCGGATCCCTCCCAAACACCCCAGCAACGGCCGCTCGAGCTACATCATCGACAATGATATTCAAAGCATGGTAGGCCTCGTGCTCGTCGGGCGTGATTGTTACAATTCATGAGGCCTAAAATGCTCCACGAGTAGTTCAAGAAAGTCCTAGTGGCATCATATAGCAACCACTATGTGAACGCTTGTCTGATAACGACTTGTGGTGCTTGAATCCGTCCGCGTACAACACCACCCGATATACCACGTAAATAGTCTCGTCGCTTAGCGTCCCATTATTCTTAAATCTACCGTTTTTGTTAAGGCTAGTAAATCCTCAGGCTAGGAAATCCTCTGGGACCTGCTTTCCACAGCGACAATTTCGTAACATTAGCCGAAGCAACTTGAATGGGATCAGTTCGAATTTCACTATCTGCACCGTAGACTTTGATCCGTATTTTCTCTCTGGTGATTGCCCGTGAGTGTGACTTATCAGTAACTTAATAATCACGCACACCAGGACAGTAGGTCCGGAGTACACTGCTGGTCGAATGAATAAACATACATCTCCAGGAAGTGTCTCAACGGTCGAAAGTAAGCCATCTCTGTCAAAGAAACTTTGTGTGTTACTAGTGGAACAAAAATCAGTCTGCAATCGTGTCAATACAGTCCGAAAAGATCTTGCAAAATAATGGTAAACCTCCCACTCATCTTTGTCCCAGAAAATCTTGCCCTCCATTGAGCTTTGATGTATTCCGTTCTGAGAACTGACGCACCATGTACTAACCACAACACCACTAATAAGGTAAGATCTGGTACCTTCAGATGGGCCATCATCACTTTCAGTATTGAAGTGCCATCCCCTGCCAGTAATATTCCCTCCTTGTGGAATTCCGGGATGGGAACTACATGGAATAAGTACCTCACCTCCCTCCTGTGATTGGCTGATAGTCCCAGAGAAAGACAATAACAACTACAGGGCGTATTTTAATGCTGTTCGCCGATTAGAAACAATAGGTTCATCTTTGATTGAAATTACATTTTCTTCTTTCTTCCTTTGGTACTCAAATACTTCTCCGTAGAAAAGGAAAATCAAAACGTCTATTTGTGCCCATTCGGACCATAAGATGATCCGTATGCAATTAAGAGGGTGCTAATAACCACCCTGTGCCGTTTTCACTCGTAGAGGTTGCTGAGCTAAACTTTCTCGGCAGGGAATATTTTGTAGAAATCTAGTGCAGCTTAACGGGGAACAAAAACCAAGAAGCTCCCTTTCCATTCCCCTGCGAAGAGTCTTGTGGGTACTTATTCGAATTCAGTCCTTTGCAGTTCTCAGCGCCATAGCCATTACCTCACATTGTTTGGCTGAGACACTCGTCACACCTGTGAGCAGCAGATATCCTGTCAGCCGATCCCACATTAAAACTGCATCCATTCTTTTCAACAGTAAAGGTAGCAGTTCATAGTACTCAGAAGTGGGCAATGTATTTGATACATCTAACTGATCAAATATTTCGACACCTAGATAACGTTCGTGGGCATCCAGACCTCCTTTTACCTCAACAAAAAGACGACCAACACCGACGGGCTGATTACCATCTGAGACGTGTACTCTCACCTAAGATCTGTCTACTGTCCCCTCGCCTAGATTTCGTAGGCTGTCTACTTGACCTTTTTCGAAGGATGATTTCGATTTCGACTGTACATTCCCCCCTAGGACACGGGCCACAGGCTTATTAGGATCTCCATGGTCGTTTGTAGCCGAATAAGAATCCATCATTTGCTTTGATTCATAGTCTTCTTTCTGACTTATTTGCTTTGAGGCTGTTTCGAGGTTGCGGTCCACTGCAACCTCCAGCTGGGCGACAGAAACGGCCGCGTTGAAATGGATCGCATTGTGCATTTTCATCCGTCTCCGACGCTTAACATTAGAGAAACTAGTCTCCTGTATTTGCCACCTCGATCCTTCCTCATTATTCCCGACGAGCCTCTAAATGAAACAGTGGTAGTGTGCTGATGAGCAATTTTTCCGATCGCATTCTCAGAGAAAGAGAAGGGGAGAATAAAGAATCGCAGATTGTTAGTTTTCTGCTATTGTCCAAAGAAATGTTATTAACCGCTGATTATTTCTGATTGAATTCTTCATTGGCGATCTTGCAAGATCCTGGTCCTATAAAACGCCCACGACTGCCGTACTTACTCATTCTAGCCGCCTGTATCCTCTCTAACTGTTGCGATTGTGAGACATATTTCGCAAGACCTTGAAAATGTAGTATGGTCCTCTCCACTTCTGTAGGCATATGCGTCAGGATTTTACCCGCCAGGAGTGAATACAGGGGCGGGGAAGAGCCTTCCCCTGGAGAACCGGCAATAAAATATTCGTATCTTCTATGCTTAGCGGTTTTTGCTGCGTTGAGTGATGTCTGCGGGTTAAATACTCGCACCCTCCGGTTAGAGGGCGCGAGGGGTTCACGAACGTGACATCGAACTAGCCAGTTCCTCCGGCAGTTCCTAAAGCGCAGATACCCGGCCTTGAGCGGCGGAGCCCGTCACAAAGTTCCACGATTAGATGACGCGCAGCTTTCCGGAAATCGCTTGCGAGGACTGTAACTTGGTGGTCGTGGCGCCGAGTTCTGTGCCGTGAGTCTCCATCGCCCTGAAGGCCGCATACTCTCAATAAGTGTATAAAGATATATACATGTATGAATAGGAGGATAAACTGAACAACGGGCCACACCCTGAAAGCCATATGGCTTAATCTTCAGCAGAATATCTCAAACCGAAACATTTCCACCCCTTTTCAAGTCAAGTTCAGTACATGAATTGCTTCCTCGAAACTCTAATAGACCTCAAGGACCAACATCTGAATTTTGAGTTATTGAGAAAATGCATCGGGGGTGCAAGATAATCTATCTGCTGCGAATAATTCCATCATCCCGCACCCTCGAAAAAGCAAATGATTTACTACAAGGATGACCTCGATGCCCACCACGAAAGCAACGAATTCAACTAAATGATTCCCAGGTCACATTGCTCACCACCTACCAGGTCGACCTGGTCAAGGGCTTTCAGAAATTCTGTTACAGAACCAAGACTACATGGCAAACATCGAACAAGGCCCGATGTCAGGGCCATGTGAAGCTTTAGTGGAGCGGACTACTTTGATGTCGCTTTTAGAAATCCTCTGGCACCTTCCAGGAAAAGAGCTCGGTGTTTCAACCCGGTTTGAAGCAATGAACTCTTCTATTAATGGCCACTGAAGTCTTTGAACGCCGCCTGAGTCGCTAGACCCAGAGGGTACCACATATTCCTAGCGCCCATGTCTTGATTGTGTGCCCAAGTGAGTTTACGAAATTATTGATATCTAAAAATTATAAAACTTTTCTTGCACCAAACAACTATGCAAAGCTCTTTCGTTGAAATAGGGTGTACCAAGTCACAAATCCCATGTTCGACCAAAATAGTTCTTGGAAAATTAATAATTACAGTACCAAGTACTACATTTCAGCTATCCAAAGCAGTCAAAGCAACATTGCGAAAGAAACATCGTGCATTATCGCTGTCTGAACACCAGATAAGCCCAAATGCGTGAAGATAGTCAGGTTTTGAGGTATCAGTTACTGGAAAAGCTTGGTTCTATGTCAGGCGAGTTACGAATGCTTAATTTTCATGATCCCAAATTGCTTCCTTCCACTGAAATACGTTACCTGATGCTGCTGGTTTGGATTGGTCTAGATGTGGACGTATACTCATTGCACTTCTCATTCTAATTAGCAAGCTCAAAGGTTGACTTAAATCATTGGGTCACCACCGCGCTCCTACCAGTATACGCAGCATCGGATCCAGTAGCGTTTTCCTTGATTAAACCATAAACCCACTATATCATTATCATTGTGAAGATTCAACCATTCGAAAAAGCTTCTTGCCGACCAAAACATTACGTGCGCCTTGTGTAGAGATGCTGAGGGATATTCAATCTCGACCAAGGAGGGTAAGAATCGAACTTCATTTGCATTTGCATAAGTTAAGAAACAAGTAATACCCTTTACCAAGTATTTGAACATACGGAAATCGCAAGTATATTCCATTTTAATTGCAGATACGTGCAAAACTGATCCAAATATGTCATCTTCATGTGTTTTCTGGCCCTTAAAGGTCGCTCAAGCTCGCATAAAAACCTAAACGTGGCCTTATTCCTAATATATTCACTAGTTCATCGATAAAATCATCATTGGTACATATTCGGGAAATATTCACTTGTTTTTCCATAGCTGCCAGTCCTCGCAGTTTGTTGTTTTGTATCTCTCGGATAGATTGATTTTCGATTCTTGAAATCAAATTTTGCTTGTATTCTAGGCGGGAGTGGCCTTTTCTTGTTCGGCAATCAGTCCCTAATGTTCCCAAATCTCAATTAGCACGACTCTTAGGTATCGTGTCGTAGTTCTCATCAAAATCTGGGTCTCTCTCGAGTAGTGGAAAACCCCAATCTCCGCGATGCATCTTACTATTTTCACCTTGCTTCTTTAGTAACACGTTTCCTTCAAGAAACTGAACTGTTGACCTGTTGAACATATTTATCCGCATCTTCATACACAACTGATGCCATTGCCAAAACATAATCCCTTGATGATACCGGATGAACTTCTTCTACGAGCGTTGGCCACCATACAGAGCGTCCTCCTATCTTGAATGACACAATAATTACCCCCGATGCCCCCGGCATTTGATCATCACGTGAAATTGGGGTGCTGTTACTGATAATTGTAGGAGAGTATACAAAAGGATGAACTGTTGCTGTATCGTGCCGCATTGCGGAGCAGTACAATTCTTATGATCACTGTCGTGATATTTGGGAGAACAAATCGTTCTGTCTGCATGCATAATTTCGATATCGAGAGATTCATTAGAGAAGCCTTTCCGATGTATCTAGTCTTGAAAGCGTGGGAAATGTAAACATTCAAAGTTTTGCCAAAAAAAAAGCAACTGTTTGCAGTTCTGAATTTGATTAACAGTTAACTGTTTCAGAATCAGAACAGTTCAGCTCTGCTCGAAAGTTGTGTCGAGTTAAACTCTTCTCATTCTACAAGGTCATATATCACTTGCAAGTAAGCCTCTGTTGAAAAGCTAACTCTACAGAGTTCTGAGGAACTTTCAAGTACCGTATTTTCTGGGAATCAGTCTTAGTGCCACATAAATAAGCGATCTAGGTGCTTTAAAAAATCAGGCTCAGCAGTATCATGTGATGGAGTACTCTAATCGATGATGACCGAGAAATTGCAGAAAAATATGATTCTGCGGGATCAACATGTCCCTTTGAAGATTCTCCTGTTGATGAGATTTCTCATGAATCACCCGGGACTGGCGGTAAACATAATGAACCAAGGGTAAGCTTGGCAGAAATTACTCCTCTCAAACAAGAAGAGTCACCCACAGAGGAGAAGTAGTTTTCGAGAGCGCTCCACACAGAGGAACCTCTACAGAACTATAGAATCTCTGAGTCTGGACGAAGGCGAAATAGCTTTCAGTTTTTCCACCGTTCTTTATCGCCGCGAATGGTTGGATCAGATGGCTCGCAGCGAAATGCAATAACCTCCATTCAGAGCACTGAGTTGCAAGGCTTTTCGGGTAGGGTGGCTAGGGTAGAGGAAGAAATTGTGGGCACCCGAAACGGAATTTATAAGATGAAAAGTATGCTGGAGATCCTTCTGAGCTGCGGCAATGGCCTGACTGACTCAGGAAAGATTAAAGTCAAGAAGGGGGTCAAATCTACCAAACAGTTTGAGGAAATAATGTATCAGCGTTTGGAAGGTTAATATGTTGCATGCCGTTGTGTTGTCTACACAATGCCCTTATTTCCCTATTTTTAAAGCCCATGGAGGATAACAATGGAATTCTTCCCGTTGATGCTATTGAAAGAGTCCTAAAGGTTATGTTCTGGTCTAAGAAGAATAAAGAGACCAAGAAAGTGTTCAAAGACAAGTCTGGAAAGCAGCATCTAGAGTTTCGAAACTTGGTCATGAGAAAGGATCATAGACACGCTCGTTTGAATAACTTCGGAGAATTTATGAATCATAAGACTGCTGACGGGTTAGAGGGAGATGAGGGTTGCGGATAGGTGTCTTGGCGGGTTTGCGGTGGTTTGGGTGACTGGGGAGGATTGTGGTATGCATACAGCGGGGTACGGTAGGAAGGAGGCGTTGTTGGGGGGTTGGGGTGGTTTTTTGGGACATTTGTGGGCAGCGGACCGCCACCGGCGAAGTTCTGGTGCTGCTTTCTAGTTTTAACAGTATATAAAGCCTGCTTTGCTTACACATGGAGCTTATCCCTATGGTAACTTACAATAAAACAGCTCCAAGCTCAGTGAACTTGTCTTTTGATTTCAAAAAAAGTCGACTAGAGAACGACCATCATGAACGGACCCATATGGCATGATAATGTCCATTGCCGTCGGCGGAATTTGTTTTCCCTTCGGTCCCTCACATGCGCTTCGATAATCTCCCTCGAAGTCTTCTAACTTTTTACCCATCTTCCTCTTCGCTACCAAATCCCTTGACTCAAAATGCGCCCCCTTTTCCTTCCCTTCCTCTGACCCTACCCTCACCGCTACCGCGGCAAACTTGAATCCCTCCACCCTTCCCCCCTGCATCCCAACTCCCCAATACGACTCTTACCAGCATCCTTTATCACATCCCGCGCCCCGCACACATCCCTCATTACCCTTCCTCCCATCCTAAACCCCCAGCTACCATCCCTCCCCCCACTACTCCACGTTCCCCGACCAACCTCGTTTCAACGACCTTCATCGGGGCATTTTTCATCTCAGCTTCTCTTTCGTGATAAAATGCCGCTCGGTTCCCATCTCGCTGCATACATGGAGCCGGAAAGCTTTTATTTGGTAACTTCATCGACTTTATCGTCGCAACTTACCGTCCTCACTTATCCTTACACGCCGTCTAATCATTGTCGCCATAAACAGAGAGCCTGCCCGAATCCATTCAAACACGAAAGCTGCTACATTTCGTACACGCTTTATTCACCATTCCCGACATCAACGCCCCAAGCAAGGTTACTTTCCGCGTGCTAACTACGAGACTGTTTTTGCCATCAACGAAATGGGCGAATGCTGTGCCGGTCAGGGTGCTTACTGCGTCATCAACGGATCCGTGGGGTTGCTTCTAGCCCAATAGAGAAAACTGATATCAGCAAACCATCTGTTTGTGTTTGTCAAATCTCAGCCGTCGAATTCTCCCATTTTGCCGAATGCGTTTCGTTGCAGATGTAGGCAATCGTCTAGCAACAAGTGAAACTACTTGTTGGTGGGGGTGGGAAGGGAATCATAAACCGCCAGACTATTTCCTGCACGCGTCCTTAGATTCGACAAGACATTCCTATTGTCATCGTGTTTCGTGCATTTAGGTTTCAGAATGATAAGCAGGATATGAATTCTATCTGCTAGGGCTTTGACGACGATGAATACATAACCGCTTTAATGCCATCCATCGGGGAAGAACAGGTTATTCAAGAGCAACATGCTGCGCTTGATTTCATATGAAACAGAGGCCCCTCATTCGCAGCTTCACGGAATGCTCGATTCAAGTTGGGCAAAGATTTACTCCTGCTGGAGTTTCTTCCCCAGATTAGTTCTCAAAAGTAGAGTAAAGCTAAGCAAGGGGCACATCTGGGTTACATGGTGAACGAAATGCTCCTTGTTGCGCTGGAGGACAGCCAGAGCACTATCTTGATCACTGCGGGAATAAGCGATCAAGCCTTGCAGGACCATTATTTGCTGGGTTGTTTCGTTAACAACTTCACAAGCCCATGAAATTGTTAAAGCGGACGCGCGGAGATTCGTCAGTTCTGGTGCTGATGCTAACCTGAATTCAATTGATAAATATTCTATCCTCATTCACATATTGCAGTTTGCACCGGCGACAGGAGACTCGAATTGTTCTAGTGGTACTCCAGCCCAAACTGGTTTATCGGCGTTTCGGTGAACCGTCTAGCTTCTGCGTCCTCTTTTTCTCATCTCAAGTGACTAAACTCCCCGATTGGTCGGGAAGGAATGCTCGCCAACCCCCGTCAGCTTCATAACAATCACTGGGGTATGACTTGCCCTGCTTAGACTACAGAAGGACAAGCTTGCGGTCTCGTGAACATCCTGTCATTGATGACGTACATATCACTCGGATCACTAGCACTAACATTAACCCTGTTTCTTGATGAATAGATCACACATACTCTAGGTGAGATCAGTGCCGGACAGGTTTCGAAAGCAACAAATGTTTTATCAGTTGTTCGTGGTCCGGTTTTCATCACAAACTTTGTGGTGTTAAGCCGATATTCTTGCAGAAGTTTTGAGTGGTATTTGGAGTAGGGAATAAATTCATTTTGAGGTGTGAATTGAAATAGATCACCAACTTATTGCGTCGCAGATTGCGCATCTACAAAGACGAGGGCAGAATATGCCGGCCTCTGTTTGTTGTGGAACCAGACCCACATCTCAACGAGGATGGATGGCGACAACCGCGGCTTAAGATATGCACGAGGCACGTAAGAAAGCACATGAACTCCTTGGAAAGTCAAAGGTCTGTTTAATATTAGGACTTTAACTTTGGATCCCTAGCAGGCTTAGGTCTCATTGAATACGTCGATTGTGAGGAAGAGGAGACAATTATAATCGATACATTGATGACCGATTTTAAAAAACAGAACCATTTAGAAACATACGCGTATTGCAAAATACATCTAGCGATGATCCCGGGCTCTTTTGGCTCCATTATCCCTTTCCTTGACTACAATCAGAGTCTGCATAACACATATCAGCTATGGAAAACCAGAACATATGGCGTTTATTACAAACTTCAGTCAAGGGGTCGAAACTGAGGAACATGTGGTGCACTATCCGCAGAAACCACTGGTCTGCACCCGTGCAATGGAACATATGAAATTCTGTAGGCCACCATATGTTCTCAACGCGGTAGCAACAATAGAAGATTACTCTGTATACAACCAAAAAGATTCTTTCATGATGTGAGGCTGGAATTGATCGCGGCCTGTTTCGCTCAGTTTGCTTTCGCAGTTTTTGGTGATGAGGAGAAACAGCATTTAGGAGGAGTTAAGGAACATTTTGAGGTCCCTCAACGTCATGAATGTGTATGGATGAAACCATGTGCGTATGAAACCCTTTATGTAAATGGTATTGTTTGTGAAGAAACGGTTAGCGCTGGGGGCGGCATTTATGGTGGGAATATGTCGCCTCTGGATCCGTCGCCGCATGAAGACAGAAGTGGTGAGAATGTACGGAGCATGGAAATGTTGGCGGGAGCAAAGAAGAAGGAGGACATATTACAGGGAGCAAAGTCAACCGAATCTGGTGTTGCGGATAAGGAATGAAAGTTTGGGTCCTTTATTATTTGAAAGTTATGGTCGGTTGCATCGGGTAAGATGCTTCTTGCAACAAATGAAGAAGGTGCTCGTTTCGTCATGTTACGATTAAAATCTGTGCGACTGCCACAGACCGGGGATAAGTTTTCGTCACGTCAAAGAGAGGAAGGCACTGTAGGGATCAAGTGTCAAAAAGAGATGATAACTTTATTTAAGAGAGACTGATGGAGATTAGCCATGAACCCCTCGTTCGTGCAGGCGCCAATTGCGAGTCAGCCTAATTGTCATTGCGTATTTGAAGATGGATGTACTCCAATGCCATAGCAATAACAGTGCGCCCATCAGTAAGCGTACATTCCTTACGCATGCAAACTACAATACTTTTTAATGACAACTAGCTGTATCCCTTAGCATATCATCCAAGGCCTCAGTCACCGATTTCCGAAAGCAACACATCTGTATTTTCGGTCCTTGTTTCTACGGTTGTTGATTGCTAATTAATTTTGTTCGAAGATCGCCGCGCTGATTCGTATAGAGAGGATGCGCTCTATTTGCTGTTCAGGCAACTCACTTATGGAGGCCTTTCCACACGCTCTTCTGCGAATAAGTGCTTAGACAGGGCACTCAGGACGCCTTCTTTTGTTGCTGAAAATGGGTAAAACAAAATGGGTGTGTGTGGGATGCCAGGGCTCTTCTGTATTTCTCTTCCTTTGTCTAGTCCAACACGCTCAGTATTGCAGTAGCTTCATTCAATGACTTCTTCAGAGCAACCAACTCGTATAAGGAGGTGAAAATGAAGTCTGTTTTGCAGATTTTATGTTAAATTCCCTCGTGCTTCAGTTCGGGGTTCGGCGAGAAGGTTTGGTCGAAGATTCGCGATTCCGGTGAGTTTTGTCGGCTCAAATTTGCATTTGTATTCAGACTGTGCGCCTCCGTACAGTATATACGCGATTGTTCTGAGTAAGCTGTTGTGAAGCCTCGTGTAGGCCGTACTTTCACGATTGTAAATGCTTGCATGGTCTCCTATTAAGTCCATGTACTGGAGACTTGGATTTTTTACACCGTCGTGTCTTTGTCGGGGTTTCTGGGCTTTCGGAGGGGACTGGCTGATTGGTGGCTGGCGTAGGTCTGGCAATAAGGGCAAAATAGACAATTACGGTGTAGAGGAAGGGAAGATCTTGAGTCGCAGTCTTCGCCGTATGGAGATGCGCCATAGGCAGGGAGCGAGTTTCGTTCCTAGGCGTGAGCTTGGGTTTGCAGTTAAAATGCGTAGGATGCGTGTCTTGAGTGGAATTCAGATATGATTCCCAAGCCAGTCAGCTGTATTGGCAACTGCAGGAGTCTTCTTGCCGTTGTGTCTTCTTCTAATTGGGTTTGAGGGAGCCGGTGAGAATTTGCAAGTCCTGCCGATGTTATGTTGTCCCTTCTCGTCGAGCTGTTGATTTTCTCTAGTTTCTGGAATCTTAGCAGGTAGCCAACGCTGGAATATGAGGCACAGGTGTGTTGCATGCGATATGCTACTTCGGGTTGGGTAAATTTGGGTATGTTGCCAAGGATTCCCTGTACAGTCCTCGCAATATGAATGAGGACACTGCAGTCGAGAGCCGTATTTACCAAACCAGGAGGACGCAAAGCACGAAAAGTGTATCAATTCAAAGCTCTCTAAAATGAGAATAAGGTAATGCAAACAGTTTTAAAGCAGTCTCTATGTTATTGACGATGCACTTAAAGAAACATGAGAAAAAAACGTAAGGACGCGGAAAAATATATAAAAGACTGCTTCACTTCAGGACACTTTACTCAATACTAGTAGGAGATATTGCCCCTCCCTTTTGCTACTACCTCCACCAGACGACTATGAATAGAATCATAAAGCTTTTTGAGGAAAGATTCCTGTATGTCACACCAAGCATCAACAATAGCCTCTGACAAATCCTCCAAACATCGATATTGCTTGCCGCATCTGTAAAATTTTTCTCGCCATCACCCCCATACGTTTTCGATGATGTTTAAATCCGGAGACTTGTCAGACAAGTTTAAAACGCTAACATTATGATCAGAAAGCCATTTCCTCGTGAAGTTAGAGCGATGCGGTGGAGCATTATCATGCTGAAATCGGTATTTTCTACCAAATTTTTCAGCGGCAAACGGCAACAACTCCTGTTCTAAGACTCTGCAGTACTTCTTCGAATCAATACCACCTTGAACTTGTATCAAATCACTCATCAAACGGAAAACGAAATTGCCCCCCAAATCATTACAGAATCACCCCCTTGATGGTTCGTAGAAAAAACGCGAGGTTCTTTTCTCAAGTTGTGCCAATAATATGCTAATCCATCAGGCCCATCAATATTTAACTTCTTCTCATCAGAAAAAATGATGTCCTTATAACCCAATGAAGAACATCGAAGTATCTAGGCCACCCATTCTAACCGATATTCGCGATGATGCGGATGCATAGAAGAGGCCTTGTTCATCCTTTAATAAGACAAGTGCGATGTAGCTTGAAGCAATTGTTAAACCCTAAGAACTCCAAAAGGTAGATTGGAAATGCTTTTTAAACTTGTCGCGGTTTCATTTCCCTTGTTCGCCTCCCTAAATACCGCCCCTATCTGAGTTGCCGATATTTATGGCGCCTATCAAGGCTTATCTTGTGACCTCCCCTCTTGTGGCGCTTCAAAAAGCTCTCCAAAGCCCCTCTGGGGCGATTAACGCCCTCGGAGATCTTCCGAGTGCTGACGAGCTGGCCATGTAGTGCTGAAATCTGTCCCTTCTCGTAGTCCGTAAGTGACTTTCCACGCCCGTTTTGAGTTGCAATGTGACTAATTTGTGCGTGTTTTTTTATTTGGAGCTGTTCTTAAGTACCATCTGGACACGCAAGCAAAGTTTTATCCCGCCGTTTCCATTTTCGCGGGAGTTAGAGGTTTGTCAATGTTCTAGTTCTAATCCTATATAAAATTTCACGCCTTTATTGCTTTTTTTGGTATTTTAAGTATATGCTAAATGCTACATTGGCCCTCAAAAGCTTTTAGCACTGTTTTATTGTAGTTTAAAAGAGGTTCAAAACGATATTCGTGTCGTATTGGGTCCTATTGTTCGAGCAAATACGTCTCTTAGGTGCGGTGCCCTCATCTTTTTTGGCCGGACTGTACTTTGCTGACGGTAACATCAGCATGAGCATCCTCGAATTCTCACAAAATAGAAGAGGAATGATTCCGTATTCTAATTTTTCATGGATTCTACCAGTTCATTACTATGAATTTAAAACATTGAGAAACACAAACTCTTTATCAAAGCAAATAGCTAACAGCCACAGGGATAACTAAATAAGTACGCATTACAGCAATCAGGGATAACTTATGCAGCTTACATGCTCCAGTAGTTGGGACTGATTTGAACCTTTGTGTTGGACGTTTGCTTGAGACAGAACTGGTAATGGCAGGGTCAAAAATGCTTGATCACTCGAATCCTCGGATGCTGCTGTACAGCGCCTATGGGCGCGGGGGCTTCTTCCTGGAATGGTACCCCAACGGGGCGTAGTGTGAGAGCTTCCGTTTGGTGCCAACCTCACTTGTCTTGAGTGGACGTACGCTGCCAGCAATGGCCGGCCTGGGGAGGCACACGAAGGGGAGAGGGTGTTCCAGCGAAAAGGCGGGTGAGTTGCCAGGACCGAGATAAATGACCGGGAGTACTGGAATGGTGGAATTGGATGAGGTGATCGGCGTGTCTCCCCAGACGCTGAAATCCTTGTCCGTTCCATTCGTTCCATCATGCGTACGCTTGGGTAAACTCTTTTGATTTCGTGTGTTCGCGTCGCAAGATTTGTAAGGAGAGTAGCGCTGTCATACGCCCGTGACCAATATGTGCGTTGATCTTCTGACCAGAACCAAATCAACACTTCCACCGGTTGCTACGTTTGCGTGAGACTGGAATCATGATATCCAAAAAAAATCATAACATAAAATATAACATAAATCAAGAACATAAGACGGCTTGTGATTGGGCCATGAAGGATGAATGGAGGGCGGGAGGCGGGAGAACAAGCGACAACTTGAGGGACCAAAAGTTGTGGTTACGGTTTCCAAGTTGTCGGTTATGTAGAACTGTTCGACGTGTTCCGATCGCACATCAAGTACTTGAGCAACGGTAAGCTGCCAACGTGGCCTTATCTCGAGTAGCTTACAGTCCAGCGGATGCAAATGCAACCGAGATGCGGACGTGACAGCGTGACTTGCTTCCAGTTGTGGATCATAGCCACGTCGAAGCCCCTTATCATATTCACACATCATTTTCCAATCATTCCACCGAATTTAAAACATTGAGACAACCAAAGGACCGTAGGGAGTATTCGAGAGTGAGGTTAAAACAAGTGACCGAACAAAAAGAGCGAATCCTCCGTCTGTAAAACTCGACCATCCAAATAAGATTCTCGGAACGTGCGGCTGGCCGTCCAATCACCCCAAATTAAAATCCTGTACTCTTGAACACCAATGGCGGCATATTCCGAGGCTGCCCCCATGCGCAGCGAGTGCGAGGACCATGATACTTGAGGTGGTGGAGCCACTTTGAGTTCTTCTAAGCATGAACGGAGCCAAACTGTAATTTTTCTGGCACTTGTGGACAGGTTTGGTGCCAGGCATGGCCCAGTAGTAGTTGATGGTTGTGCGGTTTCCTCTGCGAATAGCGTCATAGCGTGCCACGAGGTCGATCAAACTCTTCTCGAAATTGGGATTCCGACGATACGAAAGGGTGTGGGCCACTCGTTGCTGATTCTTCCGTAACGCGATGGCGATATCGACGGAATTTTGAGACACCGAAATATTGCTGAAGAGTAACGACACACCAGCTTCACCCCGTTCGAAGAACACATAGCTAACCAATACAGCAGTTGCATTTCGGAGAAATATTTTGTTGGTTGTAGCCAGTGCAGCTGTAAAAACTTGACGAGCCACGGAGCTTGGTAACGCACGACGTTCGGAGGCCAGTGTTGGATTACTGATCAATTTCCGTTCCCGGTCTGCTTGTTTATATGCCGAGATAGCAAGTTGCATTAAAGGGGTATTGGTCAAGGTTCGGCCGATGCGTGTGTGTGCGGAAACGACGTTAGAAATGTAGTTACGGACTGACGAAGCACTGACCTTATCTTGATTGAATAACCAGCCAAGGTATCGAAGTAAAGAACTTTCTGACCCCCGAAAGGGTCAATTTTGTCTTCTGAGCAGAATTGCATCCATTTCTTCCACAAGATTTCGTTCGAACGCCATGTGTTCGGAGCTCGAGCCTTGTGCATCAACTGTGCAATTGTAGTTCCAAACAACATATGACTCATGCTAGCTGCAGCCAATACTGATTGCTGTAACGTGACAGCCAGCGGCAGCGAGGCGGCTTCGTCAGCTAAATTTTCCAAACGGCTTTTTTCCACGGTGGCGACGACATTTGCGGCGGAGCCCAAACTGGAGGAAGGTAGAGGTCTTCTGCGTCGAAAACCCGCGGTTGTGCCATATGGAGCAAGCGAGTAAATCATTGGTGCGCGGGCCAGTACGGCGTAACCAGAATCCCCTTGGCCCGTTGGTGGCAGATTTTCTTGACGACGAGTGGAAGCAGCTTGAGCGGCGGATTCCAGAAATTTATGTCCGTACTCCAATCTTGACTGAGTGCGTTGATCCCGAGGGAGCCAGGCGATGCGAATTCGCTGTTGAATCGGCTGCATACCTTGTTGGTGCTGTCGGCAAAGCGGTCGATGGTTGGCGGGAATGAGTCGAGAAGGGGTTTAATTGCCTTCGTGTTGATTCTCCAATCGTCGAGCGTGTGGAGCCGAGATAGCCTGCCTGCGAACTGAATCACGGCGGGCGGGAGATAATGAGATCCGATTGAGATTCCAAGTCGGTCCAGCAATCGGTGTAACACTAGGAGCTCTTGCATGAGAGGTCTGGACTTGGTGGTCATGGCATTCAAGATTGACACGACCGCTTGGTTGTCCTCTCATATTTTGAGATGTGTCCCTGAGCGTAGCATTGTTGCGAAGGACCGAGTGTTGTCCGTGACAGAGGAACGTGATTGGTTTCACACGCAGTGCCGGGTCCCACAACCCCCGTGCTTCCCAAGACCCTTGAAACCCTGGTCGAAGATCCCCCTGACCGATCGATGTGGACGCGTCGGAGTGGAGAGCCATGGTAGGGGATGTAGTAGACATTAGCCGTTCGGGTGGGTGTTAGGCGAGATCCCGCCAGAACTTGAGGTCCCTCATTCCATCGTGGAGCAGTCGAATCCGTTTCCCTGAATTCGTTGATCGGTTCTGCATGGAGTCGTACAGTAACCGGGTGTAGAACCGGGCGATCGGCATAGCGAGCGAGCATGAGATCGCTACCCCGGTGAAGTGGCGTAGTAGCTGGACGTCGACTAGACGTTTGTTCCGGCGGCTTTGGCGCAACAGTTGCTGTGCAATACCGCGCATTTTGTCCATACATCGAGCCTTAATTCCAAAAACCATTCGAGAGGTATCGATAACGAATCCCAGGTGCTCGATGCGGCGAGTTCCAGTCCAATTTCCCTTGTCTTCTTTCCGCAACAACCCACAGGCCTGTAGTAACTGGTCGATTTGTCGCTTGGCCTTCCGTAGTCGGGAACGACTCCTTACAGCGATGAGGAAGTCGTCCATGTAAGGGTGGATGCGTTGGCGGAGACGTTGGCGTATGTAGCGAACCATAGGGCGCATAAACTTGACGAAGTAGGCGGGTGAAAGCTTCCAACCGAAAGGGAGGTCAATACATCGGAAAATCGATTGTCGACCTTGAATGGGAACCAGTTCCGTATCTTTGGGTAGAGGCGGAAATGATGATATCTCTTGGCGATGTCGAAAGAAAACATGAGATCCGCCTGTTTGAGCTCCAGAGCGAACCCTTCGAGAGTTTCCATTTTCACCGGCATGTCTCGAAACAGCGTTGATTGTCGAGAAAGGTTGACAACCAGCCGCTGTTTGTCTCCTGAGACGGCAACAAACGCGTTGGATATTGGGTAACCTTCGCGATGTAGCCTTCGTGCGGTGTCTGCTGGAATTTCTTCGTAAGTTCTCTAATGTAGAGCGTCGGTAATGGCTGAATCGAAGAAGTCTCTGTCTTCCGGTGCAATAGGAATTTGAGGGAGAGAGAATTGAGTATGGTGAAGAGATGTTTTGATGGGAGCCTCATAAACCCCGTAGCGGAGAGTGCGGAGGAGGAATTCGGAGGTATGAAGGGTGTTGGACCAAAAGGGAGCGGCACATTTGGTATTGTGCCAAAGGATGTGCGACATACCAAAAAAAAAAGGTCGCGACAGCAACCGTTTTACTTGCGAGCGGGCTTATGCTCAGAACTTCCTTGTCGGCGGGCCTGTCTGCGTCCTCCTGAAGCAGCTTGCTGCTTATTGAACTCCTTGGCGTAGGCCTGAGAGCGGAGCTCAGCGAATTTCTGCTTGGTTGAACGATATAGTTCCGAAGAGTAGGGATAGTCGTCTTCGCGGAGATATTTCTGTAAAGAATAGCCTCCGTCTTTCCTGATTCGAGGGCGTCGGCGAAGAAGTCCATACGTTCCAGTACACGGTCGTAAGATGCTTGAAGGAAGTGGTTGAGAACCGCAAAGGCCTCGGTGGCGGCGTCAACGTCTTTGGCGGCGAGCGCTTCTGTGACCTTGTGCGCGGTGGCGAGGGCGTTTTCACAGTTGTCACCGATGTTCCACAGGACTTCTGCTTCCCAACCGTCCCGGAGTTCTGCGGACTTGATTCTTCCCAATAGCCCTTCTGTTTCCGGAATGAACCTCTTGGCGGGGAACGGCCCGGTAGTTGCCGGTTTCCCAAACTTGTTGAGCTTTCCCGTAGCGGCGTAAGCTCGTTGTGCTGCAAAGGTGTCAGCGACGTGTTCAGCGGAAGGGGTTGGTAGCGAAAACTGTAGACTTCCCAACTGGAAGGCCTCCGCAGCAGACGGAGATTTGTCGGCAGGCGGGTCCGACGGACCCTCGGCGGCACCTGCAGTCGCAGCTGGTGTAGGAGCGGCTGAGTTTCCTGAGTTCGATCTGAGAAGGTTGACGATTTCGGAGAGCTGGCCTTCAATGCCGGCAACCTTGTTCTCGAGGGTGACGATGCGAGACTGAGAGGATGGTGCAGAGGAGGAGGAGGAGGAGTCATTAGTCATGGTGTTGTTGACGTGTTTGTGAATGTCGACCCAGACGAGGATTCGCCCGGAGCTGGTTCGAAGGTTGACAACAAGCGACGACTTGAGGGACCAAAAGTTGTGGTTACGGTTTCCAAGTTGTCGGTTATGTAGAACTGTTCGACGTGTTCCGATCGCACATCAAGTACTTGAGCAACGGTAAGCTGCCAACGTGGCCTTATCTCGAGTAGCTTACAGTCCAGCGGATGCAAATGCAACCGAGATGCGGACGTGACAGCGTGACTTGCTTCCAGTTGTGGATCATAGCCACTTCGAGGCCCCTTAGCATGAGAATCCTCGAATTATCACTAAATAGAAGATGAATGATTCCGTATTCTAATTTTTCATGGATTCTACCAGTTCGTTACTATTAAAATACAAGGGTGAAAAACTCTGTGTGAAAAACTCTGTGTGAAAGCCGAGTATTCCAATGGATCAGTATGCAATTTATTAGACCGTTACTATTAAAATACAGGAAGGAAAATAGTAGTGCCTTAATTACCTATTCCACTGATTCCGAATGAATTTTATCAGTTTGTTATCATTAAAACAGAATGCTAGAAAACATCAGTTCGTTTAGTGGGATTATATTAATTCCTTATGAATTTTAATAGTGAGTTACTGATAGAATAAAATTAGGAATACATTAGATAATTAGTTAAGAATGGTAACGGTTCTGTAGTCATGGTGCTAGTTATATAAATATTATATTCAATACTGAACCGAGAAAATACTAAATCGTTAATTTTATTGGAGTGCAGCGTTCGAAACAACGTTTCTTTAAAGCCTTACCAAGTAGTGGATTTTTGAAAACGTCAAGAAAAACTACACAACTCTACTATTGGAGAAGTTTGGCATGAAAAACTGCAGGATTGTGGATACACCAATGGTGACTCAACAACCAATGACCACATGTAAATCTAAAACGCCAATTAATGATGGGAGACTTATATATTACATGGAAACGGGGGGTTCTGTTCTCTCCACTCGAACCAAGTCAGATATATGTGCTTCAGTGGAGATACTCGCTGAATGTACAGCCGCCCCACTGAATAAGATTGGCATAGATTACAGAGAGTGTTCAAGTACTTGAAGGATATTGCTGAGATTGACTTGTCTGTCTACATTTATGCTAATGCTCGCAGCCCAAAAATAATTTGCTCCAGTGACGCGGATTGGGCTGGATTTAATAAAACAAGGCGCTCTACAAGTGGTACTTTTATCACATTGAATGGTTTTCCCGTCACTTGGAAGCCTAAAAAGCAAACAGGGGACGTTCACTCTTCCCGCGGAGCAAAATACATCGCTTTATCGGAATATGTGAAGATTGCAAAAGGTGTGCGCAATTTACTGTCCGATTTATAATTGTGGTATAAAACTCAAACTAGCATTTCGGAGGATAAAACAGGTGCAATCAAGTAGTCTAAGGCAGATAAATTCCAAAACATGTTGATATACGATATCACTTTGTGAGAGACGCAGTATCACACTGCACCGTGACAATTGCACACTGTCCATTAGAACAGATGATTGTCGATATAATGACAAAGTTCTTGCCAATGGTACTGCTTGAGAAATTCAGAGCCAACTGGGTGTTGGAAGCATCAAATTTGATAGCTTAGTTAAAGAGGGGTGTTGATAGTAGTTGAAAATCGTTATCAAATCATATCAATTTGAGATCAGATGTTTTGAATTTGAAAAGTTTTTACACAAAACTCCTATAATTGTGAACACGTTTAATAGTATTACTTCTATGATTCTTTGGTGTCGTTTTCCCGCACACGTCGCACTTTCGCGATGCCATTTTAGTTTTTTTACTTTTTTAGTAATATTTCTGTCATATTGATGTATACGATTGCGCAACCTACTCGGGCTGCGATAATATAAAGGGGTAAAGTGTTTTGCCAGTCTCCGTCGGAGCGGAGGGGCAGAGACAAAAAGACAAAAACAAGAAGCCACAGCAACAGAATTTATCCCGGTCGTCGGGATTTGCTTGCACGCACCGGTCGTCGGTGCTCATTACCCCAATATTATCACATTCCGGAATCTGCATCTAGGTAACCATTGCAAAGAGACCACAAACACAAAAAAGTGAAAGACAACTACCAAGTAAGGGTTGACGCGCCAATTTGTCAAATAACTGGAACTGGTTCGGAAGACGACAGGTAACTTGAATTAATCGGGAGTGGGTAGACCTTACCTAGCACGCATTGGATGGTCGGCCTTGGTGAATCCTGTGCTGTCTAGAATTTCAAGTGGTTGTGCGGGGGCCTGGGTATCGTGTCTTTTGGCATCGTAATGTCTAGAATCCTGCGTGGCTGCTTCGGAGACTGGGTATTGTATTTACTCGCATCCAGCTGTTCAGTCTGACGCTGCTGACCGCACACCTTGGGAAAACCGGTGAACTCTGCGTATCAACGGGGCGGCTCCTAAGACAAGGTGTTACGCCGCAGATTGTTCAAAAGCGGCATCAATCGTCTAAAAATCCCTATCTTCTGGTGGTCTTTAAATTCCCTCTTTTATTTGCAACTATCCAACTACCAAGCAAAGTACAATTTCAAGAATCCCGTCTCTACCTTGGACACAAACTTTGCTTGGTCGACGCATCGCCCATCATCATCTATCTGCATTCCATTTACCTTCCTTGCCTTTATTTCAGCAACATTTGAAGTAACTGACCCACATCCTACTGCATACTGTCCTCTACTGTGAAAGAGTGCTTCTACCAAGAGCAGAACGATGACCACCCCCGCTATGTCGGGAGATTCTCCAACTGATTCTGGGGCCTGTAATGAGTCGGGAACATCAATTCAAACGACTCCCATGTTTATGGCAACCCTACCTCAGCCCACTTTAGACGCTATGGACGATATTCAAAGGGGATTTATAACTACAATTCGAGTGTTGGAGGCAGATGATTCCATGACAGGTGGAACTTTAATGCAAGATGTTGCCGAGCTCTTTCCACCAGCTGTCCTTTTTGGGGCGAATCTCCGTGCCATTCCAGCACTACACACAGGGCTGAGTAATTTTCTGGACCGTCGAGGAGCAAATCTCGTACAGCATTCATCTCGACGGATACTTCTGACGCTAGCCTCAAATCTGTACGCTGACGAGGACGACAGGAGTGCAGCTATTGAGATTGTGAGAGGGATTATTGCTGCAGGTAGACGGAATCAAAACGTAGATGTTTCAGCATTTGTTCCTGCAAGTAGTGCACCAACGCAATCAGGTGTGACCCGCTCTGAAAAACTCGCCCACGACATGGCTATGAGACTCCGAGAGAACAAAAAAAATTCTCAGGTGATATTGGAGAATGCTGGAAGGAGTTCGTTGACGAGTATCGCCAAATTGCTCGCGACTACAACCTGAGCCCAACGCAGCGCCTAAATTTCCTACATAACCTCTTACGTGGGGACGCAAAGCGTTTCTATCTTGACTCTGTGGAAGACTATGCCCAATCGTTCCAACAGGCCGTTGACCAAATCGAGAGGGAATACAATTCCATTGTTCGACAGAACAAATTGGAAAACATTCTGAAATCGCTGCGAATGAGCAAGTATGTGGCAGAGGGAATGGATGCTGCTACCGCCCTAGAAAAGGTGTACAAGGTAGTTACGAAACTCGCACGTCAAGCTCCAGTTGCTCACCGCGGCGACGCCCACAAAGTGGAATACCTTTCCTCCGCAGTCGCCAGCTGTGAATGGGCGACAGAACCCCTTGCGCGGGTTGCCACCTGCAATCTGAATTTCCAACAGCTCTACGGGGAATTAGAAGCACAACTACAGTTAAATAAGGAAGCTGAAATTGCTCGCCTTAAAGATGAGATCTTTACCAAGGCAAGATCGGCGAGAATGCCCCAAGATGAAGACATCCCCGGCATTCTCTTCAGTGTACAGGGGAGATATGGACGCAAGCCTTCATCTATGCGCTCTTCCGACTACAAGAAGCCCATCAAAAGCGCAGCCAAGTTTGATCCTCTATCTATTTCTGGATGCTTCAACTGTGGGGATAGATCTCATCTTGTAAGAGACTGCAGAAAACCGCTTAATGTAGCTCGTGCCGCTGCAAACAAGTTGGAGTAATACTCTCGGAAGAATTCGAATGTTGAGAACCGCACGCATCATGTTTTAGCCGAGCTTTGCTATCAGCTCGACCAACAGTCAGCCGAAGGTTCAGAACCCCCGGATAATCAGACCGAACAATCCGATCAACAGGTCTTTCGAAAATTTACTGTCAAGCATGGAGAGCCAGATATTACATTCCTCCACCTCTCAACCCTCCCATGATTATCTGCCTACCATTTCTTCTTTACATTATGAAGATGAATCTGATACTCCACAATTATGTTCTTCAGACAAGGAAGGCGCAGATTGATACGATACTGCTAAAGAGTCAATAGCCACCATCCTAAGTGATGATGAGTCCGAGTCCCATCTTTTAGCCAGTGAGCCTGGCGAGCACCATCCCTTCCACGGGGCGTGTGTTGATACCGGAGCACAAAAGTCTGTCATCGGCGCCGAACAAGCAAAAGGCCTACTGTCATTCAATGAGAGTACCATTCTCTCCGAAGGACATTGATGGTCACCGGTTCTACGAGTTCGGAGACAAGAGGAAAAGGGCATGGGGTTTATTAATTTACGCATCCCTGTGAATTCCACTACCTTTCTATCCTTTTAGGTCGAGGTTGTTGAAGTCAATGTTCCACTATTGGTTAGGCTAGAGTCTCTGGATAACTACGAGGTTTCAATCGACCTGGCGAATAATAGGATCGTCCCTCGTAGTAAGGAGTGGGAGATCCTACTCACAAGGAAACATGGTCATCTATTTATCGTCTGGGATGTAGCCATCGAGATTCTGTTTACTGATGATGAGCTGCGGAAGATGCACGGCCATTTCTATCACCCAGAATCACAACGACTTTTCTCTGTGTTACGCCGAGCTAGGCCTGGAGATTGTTCGCAAGGAACACTTGAGACATTGCAAAGAATTGAGGAGTCTTGTGATATATGTCAACGTTTAAGTGAGAAACCCAGCCGCTTCCGAGTTACTTTACCGAACGATGACATTGTATTTAACCGTGTTCTGAGCTGCGATCTGTTCTCGCTCGAAGGTCACACTGCTTTGCACGTGGTTGATAAGGATAAAAAGTTCAACTCCGCAGCGTTTCTCTTCCGTGAAACCACTGAGGAGATATGGAAGACTTTCGTCAGTATTTGGAGCGCTCGTTACACTAGGCATCCAATAGAGCTTCATGCAGACGCAGGACCGCAGTTTTCCTCCCTTCGATTCAAGATTTTATGCCGCTTAGCCGGCATCAAACTGACATTGACCGGAGTTGAAAGCCACAACTCATTTGGAGTTGGCGAAAGGTACCATTCCTTTTTGCGGCAGATATACCGTAAGGTTAAATTGGAACATCCGACCATGGGGAAATGGGAGGTATTGGAGACTGCCGTTAAGGCTCTCAACGATACCGCTGGTCCTAACGGATTAGTGCCCACGTTACTCGTTTTTGGCGTCATGCCTAGGATCCCTTTAACACAAACCGACTTACCAACGCAAGTGGAGCGAATGACGGCCCTGGATGAAGCACGAAAAGAGATGGCTCGCGTTGCTGCTACCAATAAGATCTCTAGGGCCTTCAGGAACAAACTCCCAGCTGCTAAAATGGCTCACATTCGAATTGGTGATGACTTTCTAGAATATCGTGACAACTCTGATCTATGGGAAGGTCCTTACAAAGTGCTGGATGTATCTGGAAAGATCTTGAAGCTGAATGTCAGAGGAAGACCTGTTCAGTTCTCTGCAGACAGGGTCAAGCAATACAAGCATGAGGCCGGACCCAGCAAACCTATATCCAACGAAAACCCCCTTCAAGTTGTTGACGATGTAATTCGTGAACTGAGGGGCGATAGTGAAAATACGACAGCAGCGGAACCATTGGATATAACAGAGTTCACCACCAATGAGGCCTTTATTACTGAAGTACTGAGGACGAATGATCCAAAAGTCCAAAGCATAGAATTCGAGAGTGCGAAACAACAGGAGGCTTCGGGTCTGCTCAGCCGCGGGACTTTTGAGACTGTGAGCAGTGAGGACATACCGCAAAAAGCCAACGTGTTAGGAGGGAGATTCGTTGTTTCGTTGAAAAACGTCGGAACGTCAAATGAAAGCCCAAAAGCCATATTTATCATTCAGGGACACAGAGATAACGAGAAAGATATTCTTTTTCACAACATGCAAATGATGCAACAGAAATCCACTCGGATGATAATATATTTTGCTGCAGTTAAGGGTATCGAGTATTTAGTAATGATATCACCCAAGCATATCTCCAGAGAAGCGAACTGATGAAACGAGAGATATTCTTACGACCCCGTCCGGAGGATCTACCGTACTTTAACCTTCAGCAAAATCAGCTTTTCCGGCTCCGTCGCCCTTTGTACGGACTTTGTGACAGCGGTGATTACTGGATGAGCACCATCCATCGTTATATGAAAGAAAAACTTGGGATCGCATCTCTCACAGGTGACCCGTCAGTTTATGTCCTACAATTCACCGGAAGAAACGGGGCTTCAGGAGTATTTGGTATGTATGTCGACGACTCTTTGGGAGCGGGTAATACAAATTCCGAAGCCTTAACAGAGCAAGTGATTATCGATTTCGAGTCAAAGCCTCATGAGTGGAATGATATGAATTTCTTTGGAATTCATATCTGTCGAGGCAGTGATGGGTCTATTAGTATAGATCAACGGGTATACATTGGCCGTTTGTCTCGCTTGGCGGATGATGCCTCCTTTCAAGACTTTAGGAGTGTAAGAGCAGCCGCTTCATGGGCAAGTCATTCTCGTCCGGATATCATGTGGATTGTTAAGAAAACAGCACAGGTTACAGAAGAACAATTTGGCATGGAAGCAGTCCAACTCCTGAATGAGGCGATACGAAAACTGAAGAAATCAGATCGTGTACTTTATTATCGACCTTTGGAAGAACAATCCCTGCACCTACGCGTCTACACAGATGCGTCATTTGGGACAAATGCTGACCTGACATCACAAATTGGATATATCATTATGGTCTGCGATAGTGATAACAGATGCCATATTTTGGGTTATGTTAGCAGGAAATCAAAACGCGTCGTTCTATCTATCCTAGGTGGAGGGGTTTACGCTTTTACAGAAGGATTTGACTCTACATTTATGCTGCGTCACGATTTGGAACGTATCTACGGAAGAAAGATTCCTCTTCGTATGTTAACAGACTCAAAGCAATTATTTGATGTGATAACAAAATCATCCGTCACAACCGAGAAGAGATTGATGATTGATATTGCCGCTGCTCGTGAAGCATATAATAAGTTTGAAATCAATGAAGTGGACTAATTAGCGTAGAACACAACATAGCGGATGCGTTTACAAAACGATCCCCTAATAAGCCGTTCGATTCTTTACTTGTGAACGGGTTGGATCAGACACCAGTTATTCAATGGATAATACGTGATGACATCGCTCGTATTTTGAGTGGCGGGAGTGTGAACACGTGTAATGTGATTACTTCTATGGTTCTTTGGTGTCGTTTTCCCGCACACGTCGCACTTTCGCGATGCCATTTTAGTTTTTTTACTTTTTTAGTAATATTTCTGTCATATTGATGTATACGATTGCGCAACCTACTCGGGCTGCGATAATATAAAGGGGTAAAGTGTTTTGCCAGTCTCCGTCGGGAGCGGAGGGGCAGAGACAAAAAGACAAAAACAAGAAGCCACAGCAACAGAATTTATCCCGGTCGTCGGGATTTGCTTGCACGCACCGGTCGTCGATGCTCATTACCCCAGTATTATCATAATAATCTGACCAGATTTTCAAGTTTCTGAGTTGACAGTATGTTAATCGTGGCTCAGTTTTTTCTTTATATTGATTTCTATCCGACGTAATCCTATAGTACTCCTCTAGTCCAGGACGCAGAGGTTGCTATTGAGAAATACAAGAAATTATGGGAGTCTATGCACTCATTTGGGCTGGTGCGAGAACGCAAAGTAGAGCACCAGGTAGTAATGGATTACTCTTGGAGTTTTAGGATAAATATCAATGTTCAGCTACTCCCGTAAAGAAGAATACAGTTGGCATCGACAAGAAGAAAACAGCATTGACCCTTCATTCCTTCAACTATCAACACCGTCAGACCAAATGTAAGCTCTAGGAAATACAGGAGACTTTCCTGGCATCCATTGATACCTTAGACCTTCACATGGGTGAATAGGGCGAATTGAAGCCACAATCTCTGCTATACCGTGGCTTTTCACCTTCCGGGAACAATACTTACTGCAGCCGAATAGATGTGGTGGCGTCCTCACCAATATCTTTAGCCCGCTCTTCTTGCACTACTCAAGAAGTTCCCACGTATTGGTGACCAAAGCACCAACACACAGAGTAACACAGTCATCATTCATCAATGCAATGTTCCCGCAATATAAATCGCCTGTATCTGCACCTCTCATCTGCTTTAACTCTTCTCGCCTAATCATGCTCTGAATGAACACCTACCGAGTCTTTTAATGCGATGTATTCAAGTAATATGGCCCCATGAAATTCTTTTCAATTCATTCCAAGTCACGGATTAGACTCAAAACATACGGATATTACAGCTTTTCCATTACAGAGGCTCCTGCTTTAATAACTGTACAGTTGCACAGTTGTGAATGTATGTACGTAGCCTGCTTTCTGTAAGTTACAGGAGCTTACTGTATTTTTCCTGTGTACATGCAGCCATTTCCACTTATTTTCGGTTGACATTGCGCCGAGGATTCTAGCTGGTTGTTGACGACTGGTCCCCGAAACCAGAATTCAGTATGCTTACGACTGCTATTTGTACGTGGTCTCTCTAAAAGTTTAGAAGGGATATGAGACGCTAGACTACACGATAAGGCGTGCGTTCTGTGTCGGCTAGAGTCCAGACCTCCCGGGTGAGAATATTAATGACTGGAGCTATGCTGCGGGAGATGATTGGTTGCTGAGCGAGAGGGCTGAGCTTGTACCAGTCGCAAACTATGGGACACATAGCTACACTACACTAGACGTGGTAGTGCTGATCTGGGGATCGCCAACGATGAATGCAGGAGACCAAGCTAGGAGTACCAGCTTGGCCTTAAGCCTGCATGGGTCGCTAAAGGTTGATGCTAGAATAACCAAAAAGCCCATACCCTGAAAGCTTGATGAAACTCGAGCCGCAGAAGGTTGGGATTCACATTATTAATAAAGAGGTGGGCTCTGAATCCGAAGGGGAGAACCGGTCCAGCAAATTGTGCTGACTTGCGACTTTTGCCTGGTGTGAACACAGTTCATCAACCCACTTTAAAAGCATCCCCATCGGTCAGTGTCAATAGAAGATATTATTTTGGCACCTGATTTGCTCTGATTGGAAAAAAACATTATCTTTTTTCTAATTTGACTCCCAAGTGAATTTCCCACCGATTCAATGGTTTCATCATCAATGAGAGTAAAAGCACTGTTGCATCTAGCTCCTACTCACACGATACTAAACCACGTCCACATCGAACCGGTCTTTGGGCAAAACAACTTTGAAGAATGCAGTCTGTCGTGTTCCAGAAGTTTGCCTCCGATGATGTATTCTACTTTATTAGAGATCTGTTGGAAAGTAGCACTGAAGACGAAGCGAGGGTGCGAGGAGGTTCCCGGTCGTGACGTGCTCCTAACATCGAGCGGTACCGCGAACAAGGTGCCAAAAGACTATATGAGCACTACTTTTCTCAAATTCCGTTTACAATAATGTGCTGTTCAAGCGACTTTTCAGTCTTTCTCGACCGACTTTCATGCGCATGTATGAAGATCTCGAAATGATTCCCTACTTTATTCAGCGAAATGACTTCACAGGTAAGTTGGGGCGGACTGGTCTGCAGAAAGCAACAGCAGAAATAAGGATGCTTGCCTATGGATTTGCTTCTGATTCTATAGATGAATACGTCAGACTGGGAGCTTCAACTACTGATAAGTCTCTTCGTGGGTTTGAAAGGCTTTAAGCAAAAACTTTGCAGACGAGTACCTACGGTCACCTACAGAGCAGGATCTTAATAGACTGTTACATCGGGCAGAGGAACGGGGATTCCGGGCATGTTTGGAGGAATGGATGGTTGTGGAAGTGGATTTGTAAAACTGCCCCTCTGCTTGGCATGGGCAGTTAGAGGGGTAGGAAGGAGTTCCAGCAATTAGATTGGAGGAGATTGCGGACGAGAGACTGTGGATATGGAATGCTTTTTTTGGGATGCCTTGATAATGCAACAACATCAATTTTATGGACAATTCGTCACTTCTGACTAACTTATCGACGGGAAAGCACCCACCCCCAGTAGAATAAACGATATAAGGCAACAAGCGAAACACTTAGTAATGGCTTGTGGACGGGATCTATCCTAACGGTCCTTTTTTCTACACAGTTGTTGAACCGATTACAAAAAAGAGCAACTTCTGTCAGAAGCCCAGAAATTAGCTCGAAAGGATTTCTAAAGAGCATTTGGCCTTTCGCAAAGCAAATGACACATTTTCTCTTGACCTGGAAGGTTTCTATCGAAGGACGTAATGGCTGATATTGTCAAATGCTGTGTTATTACCTAAGAGCCAATTTTTTGGACAGTAAAAGAAGCGATCACCTTCATTGAATCCTAGATTAGCATTAACTACGTTTTTTAATAGCATCAACGCTGGATGAAGCATTCAAAAATGATGGCGAAGCTTCTAAAGGCGATGAAGATCCGTAACTAGCAATGTTTGATGCGGCTCGATATCGTTCCTTTTTGAAAGCCTCTGCAAAACTTTGGTTGTTAGGGCGTACCAATGCTTGTTCCGCGCTTGCTGTAGCTTTACAGCGGTTTCGGTCAGCTTTAGTTGCTTCTGAGAAGAAGCTTTTTTGAATCAATGTTCTTCTGCTTTTCGTCACCGAACATGTCGTGCGATGATGTTGGCGCCATCAGCACTCCCGGCATCAATTACTTCGTCTTCATTAAGGAAAACTGCACCCGAAGCGTTAGGTATGTTCACAGCTACCGGCGTGTCCTGATTTTTGTTGTCTCCACTCATGAATTTGGGATATTCCAGAAGAATCTTCCATGCTTCGAAGAACTTGAAGGCTCTACCACAGTCCCGGAAGCTTCGTTAATCTTACGTCCATTGCAGAGAGCTATGGCCATCCGGTAGATATCATTCTCTGAAACGCCCGTTGGTTTTAGCTTTTAGACTCGCGCGAAACTGCCAGAATACTTGACAAATTCTTTAACAATGAGCTTGACTCTGTCCTTGAGGAATTATAATGATCTTTCCTCAGTCATCGGAGGCTTGAAGCGAGTAAACATATCGCAAATATCTTGAAGATATCTAGTGACTTCTGCTCCACTAACGACCGGATCCTCAGAAACCCGGATCCATGCGCGCGCAAGAGCACAGTCGTCAAGGAACGTGTAGTTGGTAACTCTAGATCGCGTCTTTTTTGGTTGTTGGGCGGCCCTGCGGTGATTTGAGGGGAAAGCTGGGTGGAATCATGGTAACTGGACTGGGAATGTACCGGGGTTGTTGCCTATCTGGACGGATTGGCTACAGGGCTCTGTGCTTGACTAGAGGAATGTTATTGCTCATGGCGATGATTTGTACAGGGTGCATTGCGGAAGTTGAAAGGTCAGGTCATCTTTGTTGGCGGGAGAAATATCTCTGTGCCAATAAAAGGGTGTAAATGGAAGGTGATTTAATATTTGAAAGACATGGTCGGTTGTGGCCCGGAATATCTTACAGTGCCAATAAAATAATGACAGCTGTTACTCCGAGATGTCAAATGTGCGAATGCGGGTGTTATTTTCTGCCATGTTTAACTCCAGATTTGAAGTACTAGTGTACACGTGTATATACGTGTGAAGATATGAGGGGAGCAGCGAGTATGTGGGGATGAGCTGTCACAGGGCCGCGCGTAACGGCGGGCGTATTAATGCGCGCGCATGTTGTGGCGGCAAGTCGCTCGCTTTCCCTCATGTCTATTTCTTTGTCAGAAATTCCCCACTACGAGTCAGGGCGGCGACATCTTCTATAAAGCACATCACAGGGTGCTTCGGAGCCTGGCTGACAGTAACATCAACCAGGGCGACGTTATCGCTAGGTCGAGGTCGGCGGGTGGGGTCGGAGACAGTTTCGCGCGATTGCGTGCAGCATGGTCGACACTCAAGCCCGGACGTAGGGACTTCGGCAAGGTGGTGACGGAGCTCAACGCTTCGAGGTTGGTTGGGGAAAGAAGCATGTTCGAGCGAGGTCTGTATGTGGCTATAAGACACATGAAGTATTTCAAGCCTCCGGCGGACGCGTTCCTTTCCGAACTTCGAGCCAAAGATCGACGGTACGCGAACGAATAGGAGTATGTGAATGCGGCGGGAGTCTGGGCGCATATGACGGCGATGGCATTGGAAGTGCCTAGAACGGAGGCGGTTTCGGCGGAAGAGATGCGTCGCTTCTTGGCACTGGCTGCGTTTTCCAACAAAGCAACGTTGGTGATGTTGAGTATGCGGGCGCAGTACTTTCGGGATATTACTGAACAAGGATTGGAGACGGCGCGTCAGATGGCGTTTCGTTTGGAGCGAGAGCACGATTCTGTCTTCTCGGATTCGTACAGGACAGCGAGAGAGACGCTTACATCGAAGATGGAGGTTGAGGCCTCGAAGCATCTGGCCAAGCTTCGCCTTGAGAGGGCATCTGCGCACAAGGGTAGCGGCGCCGGCGGGACCGGTGCCGAGGATCAGTGATAGGGGACTGGATTGCGGATGCCGTGGGGGCTCAGAAACAGGAGCTTCTGTGGCGCGGGACGGCGTGAAAAGCGAGCGCTTGGCGCTCAATCTTGGGAGCGTCCGAGTTTGTGGAGCGGGCGGTGCGGTATGGGGTGAGAGTCCTGCCAACTGTGCCTTTCACGAGTGGTATTGTGATTGGGGAAGTACCGCAGGGAGAGGAGGACAAACGGTTTGCGAGAAAGGAGCTCGGGAAGATTGTGCTTTTGCGACTGGTCGAACGGATCGGGGAGGTAACAGCAAAGAAGTTGGTGAAGGGTGGTGTGATGGTCTCGTCGTGTTTCGTGGCATTGCAAGGGGAAGGACGGGAACGAAAGGGGAGGTTTGTGATAAATCTGGAGCGTCAAAGCAAATGTTGGCCGAAAGGGAGGGTGAGGATGTAGATGATTCAGTCTTTTGCGACGCAGGTGGAGCAAGGGGACGTGTTGATGTCCTGGGACTTCAAGGGGGTATCGGCACTTCTACCTCCACCCGGACATGCGGAACTAGTTTCTGTTTCGGTACGCGGGGGGTAATTTCGCTGTATAGCCCTTCCGTTTGGTTTGGGGCGATCCGGGCTGTGGTTCGTGAAGTTGCTTCACCCGCTGGTCCGCTACATCCGGGAGGATTTAGGGTCTCGCGTGTTGCCATATATCGACGATTTCCTGTTGGCACCGTCACCTGCAGGAAGGGCGGCGACGGAGGAGGACTGCGGGGCTGCGAGGGAGAAGCTGGAGTGGGTGTTCGGGGAGTTGGGGCTGGCAAGGCATCCAGAGAAAGGAGATTGGGTAGGGAGTCGGCAAATCGACCACCTAGGGGTTCAAATCGACACGGAGAGGATGCGAGTGTTCATGACGGATGGTAAAGTGCGGCGGGTGAGAAGGATGGCGATGAAGATGTTGGCGGTGGCGCAAAGGAATCGGAGTCTGGTGCCGGTGGACTACATGCGCCAGTTCTGTGGTTTGTGCGTGTCGCTTGGATTGGCGCTACCGTTAGCTCGCTTCTACACTCGTTCCCTCTACTTCGACTTGTCGCTACACGAGGGAAGAGAGAGGGAGGGGAGAGGGGGAGAAGAGGATAGAGAGGGAAGGGAAGAAGAGGAGAAGAAGGAAGGTTGCCGTTGGTTGGAGTGCGGCGCTGGCCGGAAGTGAAGCCGGAGGCCAGAGCGCCGCTCACACGAGGACGGAGCCAACGCACCCAACCTGCCCGAGGATCGTGTGGACAGGGTGAGGCTGTGTCGGCACAGCTTGAGAGATCTCGCGCACTGGCGTTCGTTGACTCGCGGCGAGGGGAGGGACCTCGTGGGGCTACCGCAAGACCTGGCGATGCACAGCGATGCAGCAGACGTCGGTATGGTGGGACACTGGGGTCAGACGAGCGAGGAGGGTCGTCGGGTTTGTGGGAGGGGCGTGGGCTGTGGGGCGCGAGCGATCGCGCGCAATCGATTACTTTGAGGGAGTTACGCGCTGTACGGTTGTTGCTTCATCGGCACTTCGCGGTCTACGTGTTGGATGCGAAGGTGAAGAGTTTATTGCTACACGAGGACAATCGCGGTAGTGTACGTGCTCAACGCGATGGTTTTGGCTTCGAAGGAGATGGTGATGGCAGAACTATGCCGATTGGAGTGCTTCTCAATGAGCTGAGAGTTCGATTAGAAGCGCGATGGATACCCTCTGCGGTGAACAGGTTTGCCGACGCATTGAGCCGAACGTGGGATCCGGGGGATATCGCGGCGACGGAGGGGATAGTGCGTTCGGTGCAGGAGGAGTACGGGTTAGACAGGGTGGCCTTTGGGGTGCGGCCCTTGGGGAGACTTTGGTTGCGCGGGTGAAGTACCTGGAAACCCAGATGCAAGGATACTGGGGCGAAGGGGTGGCACGGTTGTACAGCCCGCCAGCGGATATGATTCCATTAGTGGTGCGAAAACTGGAGGCCGAGCAAGGGAAAGGGGTGCTATTGACGCCGAGATGGCCGGCACAGCCATGGTTCGCGCGCTTGCGCGGCTTGGCGTCCAAGATGGTGGAGATGGATTCGGGCGGCGGGAAACTGTGGGACGGACGCGAGCGCAAGGCAGAGGGGTGGGGGATGGTAGTAGCAGTGATGGACTGAAGGAGGTGTGGATGGAAGGGCTGTGGTCGGTAGTGATGAGTCGGACAACCGAGGGGACGGGAGGAACTGTATCGAAAGGCGGGGCCGAGGCTGCGTCGCTGCTGGCGGACTATGGGTGGATCGTGGGTACGTGGGGGAACAGGACGAGCCAGCTGCGCAGATGGCTCACGTTCTGTGATGATGAAGGACGAGACCCATTGCCGGCCGATGAAGGGGATGTGCTTGCGTATATTGGATACCTGTCGAAGGAAGGGAAGGTGGGCCCGAGATAGGCCCCACAGTATGTCACGACTTTGTCACGGTATCATGTGGACGCAGGATATGAATTCCCTACCAAGAAGCGACTTTTCGCGAAGTGCCTGAAAGCCTACCGGATGAAAATGGATTGGGAGTCGGAACAAGATGAATTGGTACCACTGGGGTTGCTGGCGGCGCACATGCGCAGGATCCTGGACCTAGGATTGAGTGAGAGGGCGAGAGCTTCGGTTGGAGCGTGTGAAGCAGTTGTGTTTGCCTATATATTTCAGCTTCGGTCTGTTTCAGTGGCGCATGTGGCGGTGGGGGACATTGTGGTATAGTGAGTGAAGTGACCGCACGGTAAGTGGGATGGCTGAATTTATAATGATCCGTGGGAGGATCACCCGGCCGTTCGGTTGTTTGGCGATGCACGCGTTGACCCGATCGGCGACCACGTGGCAAAGGTGAGGACGTACAGCAGTGTACACCGCACCGGGGTGAGGAATCCGCAAGGTAATTACAGGACTGTGGAGAGTACAGTAGGGTATAGTTTAGTAATGCGTATGATAATTAGTAGAAATTGACACCTTGCACGGGACCATTAGGGTCTAGTGCCAGGTCCAATCGGACTCCGTACGAACTTCACAGATATTTAACTGTGATCTCCTTTACGGTGCCCGTCAAGTAAAGAGGTAAGCACCCTTCCACCATAGAGTTCCCTGTTTTACTTTGACCTTTTCCTCTCCCGCTCGGTTACTCCTTGTTTTACTAGTCCCCCTTTGGCCTGTATCGCGCCGTCACCATCTCCGCGTATTTACCCCAACCGCGGCACGGTTAGCTCGTCCGGAGAGTGAGCCAGCCTCTGTATTGTGTTTCCCTTGTTATTCCGTTCGGTGGTCCCCCGCTAGTTGCAGACCTACCTAACGCTCTACCAATCTACCGATGTCCTTCCCTTTTCCGAACGGAGACGTCCGCTAGGTAAGAGAGAAGTGAACCCTAACGGTTTTATACCTCGGACGTGACGGTGGACGACGAAGGGTTTGTGAGAGCGTGGACTGATCAGCGTAAGGCGAAGGTTTTGCCACGGCCTCTATTGTTGGCCTATCCACCTAATCCGCGATAGAAACAACGGGAGGGCGTGTACCATTTGTTTCAGAAGTGGGCGAGGATTCGACCGAGGAGTGCTGGGTACTTTTGTCTGACTACGCAACAAAAGCTGGGATCCGCGAATTTGGGCGAGGTGCTGGGGTTGGTGTCGGGAAAGTTGGGAATTCAAGCGCCACATGGGTTTTATTATGGGTCACACAGGATGTGGATTGGAGCTTTGAACGAGCTTGTGAACCTCAACTAGTCCAGCGCTTTCATTATGCACCGCTTGGACTGGGGCGTCGGATCGGAGGGAATGTTACATTTCTACAACGATAGCCGCATTGTGCGTACGTAAGACTCGGAGTGGTTTTTCGCGCATCTGCTGTCGACTTCTTGCACGCCTCCGTCTTAGTTTGGTCTTCGTAATAGTGTACATGTGTGTATATGTGTGAAGATCTGAGGGGAGCAGCGAGCATGTGGGGATGAGCTGTCACAGGGCCAAGCGTACCGGCGGGCGTATTTAGGCGCGCGCATGTTGTGGCGGCAGGTCGATCGCTTTGTCTCATGTCTATTTCTTTTTCCCGGCCCATCCCACCCGTGTAGTCATCATGCTGCTATTTAGCACTGGTCTGCATTCAGCTATATAAGTACGCAGTAGGCGGATATCTAGGCTTGGAAGTAAACCAGTGATTGATCTTCCACTGGTGTACAAATTTTCTTTAGTAGCACACCGGTGGGACGTGCAAATCGAGATCAAATCGAAAAAATATACAATTGATCATTTATGTCAACCAGTGGGGATGTTCTAACCTTACAGTTCATATCAGCCGTTCGGAGTTCACACTGTACTGTACACTGTACATACTGTACTAGCAACAGTACTGTACCGTACAGTACTGTAAAATTAGCAACCTACAGTAATCCTACTTGTAAAATCAATCCTCCACCTGCGCACCAACTGTAAGACCCCTACGGCCGAATTTCTCCCCAGTCTACTGTAAGCCACCTCCGGGACAGCACTCAGGCCCGCCCCAGCGTCGCGCAGCAGACGCAAGCCAGGCGATGATCGTATCGCAGCGCGCCGTACAACGGGCGCCCACGCACCATCTCCTCCGGCTGTTCCTCCGCCACCGCGAAAGCATGTCCACGAGCACAACGCCAGCGCCCGTGGTACCGATAGCGCTCGACGCGTTTGCACGTCGTCAATTCGAGGACCCGTTATACGCGGGGACGAAAATCGGCATGGCGCCGAGTGAGTTTATGTCGCATGTGTTGTGTTATTACGGGCGACGAGAAGAGGTGCGCAGGGAGTTTGGAGATGCGCCGGTGTTGGTGGATGGGTATGCGCCGTTTTGCAAGCATCTTTTCGTGCCGAATTTTGTCAAGGGGGTTTTGGATGGGGCGGTGAGAATTACGGAGGGGAATCGGGGATTTGTGAGGAGTGAGTATCGGGCGAGGAGAGAGGAGGAGTTGCCGGTTTTGAAGAGGTTTTTCAGGAGGGAGGATGTGGAGGTGCCGGAGTCGAAGTTTTTGGATCTGATATGTAGGTTGGTTTGCTTTTTGGTGTGGGGGATGCAGGGTAATGGTTGGGGATGCGAATTGGGTTGCTTATTTTGGTCTTGTGTTTGTATTTGTGTTTGTGTTTATGTCTGTGTTGGTGGCATGCAGTGTATTCGAGGGAGCAGGTGGAGAAGGAGAATCGGGCGATGGGGGTGGAGGTGGAGTTGGAGGAGTCGCCGTGGCGGTTGATTGCTGTTAAGGGACAGGCGGTACCTTATGAGATACCGATGGAGCCGATTACCATGATGAGGAATGAGCTTATTTCGCAGGGTGGGAGTGGTGTGCCAATTGATCGAGAGGCGTACATGAAAAGTGTCGAGTATTGGAATGACCACGCTATTGTCATTTAAATCAGGGGATGATGGGATGGTGTAGGAAGGGGAGAGGGAGAGCGCCTGCACGGAGGTAAGTGACGTTCTTGGCTGCTCCCAGTGAATTACACTAGATCTACTTTAGATCTATTGTATCAAGCCCTCAATACTGTACTGTACTGTATCATTACTGTACGTACAGTACAATGCAGTTCCGTATACTTGGCCCTCCCCGATTGGCCGCAACGCAGTACGTGTACAGTACTGTACAGTGTACAGTATCTCACAGCCATCATACCGTGACTCAAAAGATCTCGCTCTCCCCCAACCTTCCCACCGCCCCAACAACAGGCCCTCTCTTCCTTACCCGCCGCCGCCGCCGACGCCGCCGACGCCGCCGACGCCGCCGACGCCGCCGTCACCGACCACCACCTGGCCACGCCATGCCGCCGCCCGCCCCCTACCTCTCCGTCCTAGCCTTCACCCTCTCCCTCTATTCCCTATCCGCCGCACCCTAACCGCCCAGCCCATTCACGCCCCTCCACCCCCACCCTTCCGCCCCCCCTCCACCCCCACTTGCGTAATCACCCCCCACCACCTCCCTCCCCCTCTTCTCCCCCAAAACCTTTGCCTCTCTGGGCCTTCCACCCACCCTCATCGCCGCCCTTTCCTCACTCTCCATCTCACATCCCACACGCATCCAATCCAAATCCATACCCCCCATTCTGTCCCACTCTGACGTCATCATTGCCTCGGCCACAGGATCCGGTAAGACGCTTGCATATCTGCTTCCGTTACTGACGTTGCTGAAACAGGCGGAGCAATTGCATTGTGCGGATGCGGGACCTCTGCGCGTGGCGCACCGGCCCCGAGCGCTGGTGCTTGTACCGACGCGGGAGTTGGTTCATCAGGTTGTGGGAGTGGGGAAGATGCTTGCGCATTTTGAAAAGTTGCGGGTGGTGGGGTTGACGGGGGGACAGGGGATGGGTGGGGGGAGGGAGAGGGAGAAGAGGATGTTGATGTATCCGGTGGATGTGCTGGTTTGTACGACGGGGAGGTTGGTACAGTTGATGAGGGAGAGAAAGTTGGATTGAGGTACGTGGGACATGTGGTGGTGGATGAGGTGGATACGTTGTTTGATGAGGGGTTTGGTGGGGAGTTGAGGGCTATTTTGGAGGGGTGTCGGCAGTGGCCAAAGGGTATGGGAGGGGAGGGTGGGGTGCGGAGGGTGCAGTGTGTGTTGGTGGGGCGACACATCCCAAGGCGGCGGAGGAGGTGTATCGGGAGGAGTTTGAACGTGCGGTGCGGGTGGAGGTTGATTTACATCGGGTGCCGGATGGGTTGGAGGAACGGTTTGTTCGGGTGGAGGGAAAGGGAAAGGTGGGGGAGTTGATGGGGTTTCTGGGGAATGTGGAAGGGAGGTGCTGTCAGGGGGGAGGATGATGGTGTTTTGTAATACGGTGGAGAGTTGTCGGTTTGTGGGGCATGTGCTGGGGGAGGCGGGGTATCGTGTGGGGTGTATTCATTCGGATATGCCGGGGGAGAGGAGGGAGAAGGAGTATGAGGAGTTTCGGAGCGGGGAAACGCAGGTGCTGGTGTGTACGGATATGGGGGCACGGGGGCTGGATAATTTGAGAGTGGATCATGTGGTGTTGTTTGACTTTCCGGGTAGTGCGGTGGATTATTTGCATAGGGCGGGGAGGACGGCCAGGGCTGGGGCAAAGGGAAGGGTGACGAGCTTTGTGATGAAAAGGGATTTGCAGTTGGCGAGGGCGATTGAACGGGCGGGAAAGGGAAGGGTGGATACTTTGGAGTGGGCGAGAAGGGTTCGGATGGAGGAGGAGGAGAGGAAGAGACAGAGGAAGAGGGAGATGAAACAGGAGGAGGAAGAGGATCAGAGCGGGAGTGTGGAAGGGAGAAGTGGGCGGAGTGGCGGTGGCGGGACGAATAGGGGTAGGATTGTTGGAAACAGCAGAGGGCATAGGTTGGAGCGGTATGGGGCTGGAAGGAGGGGGGGAGGAGTGGAGGTAGGGGACGGAGTCGATTTGGGAGATGATGGAGCAGTGAAGGTATGTGTTTGTTTGTTTGTTTTTTTGTCTATTGAGGGTTGTGGTGTTTACCAAGTGTTGAAGCCTTTACTGGTGAGATGGCGACGAGCTTGATCGATTTCGGCGAGGAGATGAAGGTGGGCATCGGGACGGTCAGGAAAGGTTGCAAGACCGAGACCGATGACGGCGAGGGAGTAGCAGGAAAAGACGACGATGAAATAAAATGGCAATGCCAGTATGATTTGGAAGACGGCGACGGTAGTTTGAGTGGGCATGTTGGAGTGTCGTTGTCAGATGGGATGATGGAGGGGAAGGAGGAGGGGATCCCCATATCCATCGGCCTGGATGACAGTTTTGTGTGTAACGTGTATGATGTGTACAGTTGTACAATGAATAGATAACGGTCCATTTTGGAGGCACTTTGCTGTAAGTAAGTTTACAATACTGTAAGGCAAAGCGAGACTTGGAGCGTGAGTGGCTGCTAGTTACATATATACCGTACTGCATCATCCAATGTTGCCCGCTTCCCATCTCCATCCCCATCCCCATCCTCATCCCCATTGCCGTCTCCATCACAACGAACCCCTCCTCCGCCCACAATGTCCACATACCAACCGCCCCCTCCCTTACCCGCTCCCGACAATCATCCGAAACCAAACAAACCCGCCACCATCCAGCAAACTTCCGCCGCCCCCACGCTTCCCCTCAATGAAAGACGTGACAACACCCGTGAGTCCCAATCCCCCACCCGACCAACCAACCCTCCCCACACAACAACACCCACCCCCCAACAACCCGACGAGGACCTCGGCGTCGCATGGCACCGCCCACTCTCCCTCTCCCCACCCTCACACTCCCACACCTCACTCCCCGACCATCCGTCCACAGACGATACAAACCCGCATATGCTACCCGCCTCTACCACCACCACACCCGCCCCTTCCACACATACACCCCCTGCAAACCCATCCGCACCCACCACTCCCACCCTCGACACGACCCCACACCCTACAGACCCCAATCCACCTACCAAGCCCTCCATCCTTGACCCAATCCTCACAAAACTCAAAGCCCTTGTCACACGCTCCCCCGCCATCACTACCAAACATCCCGCCACTCTCCCCTCCCCTTCCCCTCCCTCCACGGCAATCCCTACGGCAAAGCCCTCTCCACTCGTCAAGGCACGTGCCTTTGTATCCAAGTTGCCAGACCCGATACTTGCATTCATGGTACACACGGCCGTGATTCTACTGTTGCACACTACAAGACCGGGGTGGTTAAAGCAATGGGTGGTAAGGGTGGTGATGTTGCTGGTTCAATTGGTGTGGATAGCAATGGTGGCGCTGTGGAGAAGGACCGTTGTGGTCGATATGGTACAAACGCCGGGGTATATCAGTCGGTGGAGAGCGATACCGAATGCACACGGTATGGTGACTAGGGGGGAGGCGTTGAGGAAGAGGGAACGTCAAGTCAGGGCGAGGGAAGATGAGGTTAAAAAGGGCGCCTTTCGCCTGGAGATGCTGCGAAGGGAGATAAAGGCCCGCTTGCCTCCGCAGATCCGCATTCAACAAATGTTGGAGATGGAGCAGAGGGCCGCGTAGAATCGACCTTCCAACTTTTCTTTTGTTGTTCAACGTAGACTGCTTTTTGGCGCTCGTTTTCATGTTTGTGCAGCTGCCAGAAAATTTTTTTTTGTAAAGTTGGTGGGCCGCACCGCGGAGCCCAGCATTTGCTTGATATGTCTCGAGTTGTCCTCGTTTGTACAAATAGTCACTTCTAGGGCACACTGTCGCTCACAAATTCGGATCCGCCCGCCCTCGTCCAACCCTCGGTACACCAATCGCTCGCTTGGTGCCTCTGCAAATCTCCCTCTTCCGATCCGCTTTGTTTGCAACCAAGCGCCACCCGCACGCTTTGTCACCAACCCACCCCTCGCCCATCCAATGCGCCCCGTCAAACCCGCGGCCTCGTACCGCCCCACACTACACCCCTCCACCTCGTCCGCGCTCTCGCGCTTCATCTCCCACAATCTCACTCTCCTGCTCACCCTCGCCGCCGTCCTCGTGTTTTCCGTGGTCTATTTCATCGCCATTCGACATCATAACGTCGAGCTCTCGTTTGCGCAACTCTCCGCCTTTGAACGACAGGTGCATAATGTCGGCAATCATAGCTTGTATGCTGTGGAAATGGGTGCCAGGGATGATGTGCTGGCCTCGTTGCCCAGTGATGACTGGGCAAAGCTCGCCGCGCGTATTGATTATGTCGCCTATTTGTATCAGGATGTCGTTAGGGGTATGGCGGGCATGGCTTGGCTGCATACAATTGTCGCGCAGTTTGAGACTAGGTTGGCCAAAGGGTATGGCATTATCCTGTTCGAATGCGGCTGTTTGATTCCAAACGTCATTTTCAGGGAGACAAGGACCAGGTTTCAGGGCGCGGAATGCATGATGTTTCCCGGCTTTGTCATGCCCAAGGATGTCGTCAAGTTTGTCCCAGTCTCTATACACGACAATTGCCCAAACAGAGACACCACGTTGGCCACCGCCTGGTATTCCGAACATGCGTGGAAGTTGGCAGAAGCACGGCGCGAACACTCGCAACTGAGAAAGAGAGTAGAGGGTGGCGGTTGAGTGACCCGCGTTGACCCCGCGTTTCGCGAGTTACATTCACCGCCGGTGCATTCGCGCACGCGTCGAGTCGCAACGCTTGCCAGCCGCAGACAAACCGCACCGCGGCATTGTGCAGATCCCATCCGAATCTCTCTTTAGCGACAAACAAACACGCACATGCTAAGATATTCCGTCTCGGGCATCTCCGGGATGATTGGATGATCCGACGCTGCTCCAAACGCCTTGATCAAAGTTAGCTCCCTTCCAACTTGCCGCCCCGCCTGTCGCACAGTCTCCATAAACAACCCCTTATCCTGCGTCATTGCCGCCGAACACGAACATGTGCACAACACTCCCCCGCCTTCACCCTTCCCAACGCCGCCGCATTCAACGAACGATACTTGTGCACCGCCCTTGCCAGCGACTTTACACTCGGCGCAAACTTTGGCGGATCGACGATTACCACGTCGAATAATTCCCCGCCCTCCGTCGCCGCACTGCGTAAATACTTCATCACGTCCGCGTGCACAAAGTCGATAGCGTCAGATACCCCGTTCAGGACCGCGCTCTCGCGCCCCATGGCTAGCGCATGCTCGCTCGAATCAACGGCTGTGACCGCCGTGCCGGTCCGGCCCAACGCCGCGTTGATTGCAAACCCGCCGGTGTAGCAATACAGATCCAGAACCCTGCTCCGCTCCTGCCGTCCCTGGACAAGGTTTCGTACATACTGCCGGTTCTCTCGTTGATCCGCATAATGCCCCGTCTTCTGCCCCTGCCTGATTGCAAACTGCGATAGCGCGTACTGGACTCCACACTCCCGCACTACCACCCCGCTCTCTTTCACATGCGGAATGTTATCCCGTTGTCCGTCGTCTTGGCTTTGTTCACCGTCCTCCTGCCATCCATCCTGCTTGAGGCGTTCGATGTTCCGTCGCCATACTACCTCGCCGCAATCCGGGAGGACCCTTCCCAACCCTCCATAATATGTTGTTGATACCGTTCACACCAAAACGCAGAAGATGCCACTACCAACGTACCCCCACCCGGTCCACTACCAAGCCACTCAAACGATCCCCCTCCCCGTTCACCACACGATAGACATCCGTCGCCTGATTCGGCAATCCGAGTCCCCTCCGCAACCCCACCGCATCACTTAACCGCCTCTCAATATTCCGTCCAAACTCCCACGGCAGCACCCTCTGCACATCCTCCTCATCCGCCGCCTCGACATGATGCAAAATACGAACCCGAAACATACTATGCGAATTGTAAAACCCAAACGCCAAGCACGACATGGACCCACTGCACACGGCAACAGGATCCCCATCGCGCAGCGGACGTCGAGTAGGCTGAATGTGACGTTCTACAGACGCGGCGAAGACAAGCGTGTTACGTGCAGACCGGAAGAGGTTTGCCTTGCCACGTTTCAAGACAATGATGGCAAGGCCGGCGTTGAGGAGCGCATCCCTGTTGGACGCGGTAGAGAGATTCGGGTTGGGAACTGGTGCTGCGATAGAGGCTGTGGCGTGGCAACGGTGCAATGACAGACTGGGGGACTTGAGTTGGAAAGCACAAAGCGGGTGTGACGGGGTAGAAGGGACGTCGAAAAGGAGTGATGGACACGGTGTGAAGGAGAAACGCGAGCATGGTTGCGGGATATGGCAATGAGAGATGCGGCGGTCGGAGTTTCAACTGCGGGCGAGATGTTGACAGGGATCTGATGGCGACGTGTGGGATCAAGAATGACCCATGCTTTTGAGCTGAGCTTTACAGCACTGCGGATGCGAGTTGAACATGTACGGTATGATACAGTAATGTACAATTTTAGACATGTCCATGATGCATTGCCAATGACGGCGAACACTATCATCTACGCGAATAACGATTGCTCCTTGGCAACTTGAGGGTGAGTCTAGCCGCAGATGGCTTCGATTTATGGTAGTGACATTGCCAGATATGGCAAGAATCCGGCCTCTACCTACTAGACGCTTCATGTATTCAACGAGGGCACGCTGCTACACTAATCCAAAAGTAGGGCTCCAACTTGACAACTGAGACGGTTTGAAGCCCCTTCCTATGAAAATCAAATGCGAAAAAGGAGCGCGACCATGACACTGGACAAGACGGCGTACCTCATTCGCCGCAAGACACGACGCTTATCACTGCGGTGTTGCTGTGCAAACGTGGACGCGACGCGTCGAGCAATAGCGTCTACAAGTTAATACAAGCGCGTAGAGGAAGCGCCAAGGGTATGCAATGCAACGGGCACGAAATGCAATTACGTACGGGCAAGGATTTTCGCTGTGTATGCGTAGACGGGTCAGTAGTGGGAGGCAACAAAAGTGAATCACAGACAGCATGACAGAGGGCGTCAGGTTGGGCGCGATTCGCAAGCTCAGCAGGCACAGCGTGCTGAGTAGCGGAATGACGCGTTGAGGTGGGCTCGTGTGGCGGCCGGATTGCGATGTCGAGGGTGGTGAGCATGTTATGCGAACAGCCGCGGGAGTGAGGGCTGGTTTTCGTACAGAGGTTGACAGGCAATGATGAGTTGCAGGAATCAACAAGGGGACATCTTGGTGATCCGCGACATCAGCGGTGTTGAGTACGTGCGTGTCTGATTGGAAGGCTTATCCCCAAACTAGGTGTGCATGCCGATACGGGGTCGCCTAGTTTGGACACTAGGGGTTCCATCGTGGCACGGCAGTGGCAGCCGCGGTACCGACCGGCGTATCGTCCTAGACAGGCAAGACTACGATTCGCGCGCGGCATGAGGTACTAGATGCCATTGGGGACTTGGGAGACGGCAGAGGCGTTGATAGTGAGGAATTCAGTGGCGATGGACACGGTAACGGATGGAGTTGGCAGAGCGATCGCTGGGATTAGGTCATGTAGACCAATGGGTCTCTGGTCCGCGACCTTGTCCCCTGATGGCCAACGTTTGCAGTTGTTGCCAAATGCGCTCAGGCTGGCGGCCTGTGTAACAACCCTCGCCGATGCTGGGCTGGGGGGGAATTTCTGGCTGCATTGGACTGCAGTATTTGAGTTGGTAGCACTCGCAGAACTCAGTCGGACCGTGGGAGTATACGTATTACTTCCATCTGCGGCTTTAGTTCCTGAGCCTGGAGATTCATCTCGAGTTGAACTCAATTCGCCTATACACACCATCTTCCCTCTAGTGCGCAGCGCTGAAACTGCAGCTACGCAGTGGCGCAGGCACTTTCTACCTTGCTCTATGTGAGACATTGCAGAGAGGTGTAAAGCTGACGTTTCGCCCATCTGTTCATGGAGTAGAAGTGAATGGGCTTTTCACATACATCTCTTGTATGCTGGCATAGAATGGTCATGTTTGTGCTGCGGAGGGCTCCTTCCAATCTAACGCTCATTGTTTGCCTCAATAAGCAGTAGGAAACTTTGCAACGGCATGACGGCCCTTAATCCGATGGTTGGGAGTCCCTTTTCCCCTTTCTGTTCTCTTCTCCAGTCTTGTATTGAACACCTGTACAGGAGAAATGCCTCAACTTGCAGTCTCGTTCAATACACGTTTCCCTCATTGTTGTAAGCACCTCCGCTTACACTGAGAGCTTCCCGAGGTTTTGGTAGTGGAATTTTCTTCCTTCCCGTTTGTTGGTGCGGGCATCGGTTTAGCCGTTGCCAGTTGGAGTCTGTTTAGCTCACCCACCGTAAGCATACAAAACGTGTTGTCTTCATTGGACAGTAGGATACGGTTCTTGTGGAAAGCAGACATGATTCCCTTCTCCCTAGAAACAGCGGTGAGTGTCGTTCAGCAGTAGAGAACCCAAATTTTACCGCCTCAAAGAAGCGGTAGAGAGCGGTACAGTATCGTGTACCGTACATAACGGTGAGAGGCAGTGACAATGAACAAGAATACACACGGTTCCGGGGGGCTCTGGATCGCTCGGTAGACAATCAAGGACAACTCTGCTTCTGTGCCCGTGTTGGCTCATGATGAAGGCTTTTTGCCGACGGCGCAAGATTGTACGTTACAGTAAGGAATTATCCACTCTCGTGCAGTAGACGGTTTAAAGAACTGCACTTTTTCTGTCCGGTACTGTAACGGCGATTATCTCAAGCTGCGCGATGCTGCTACCGCAACAATCTCTCCCTTCTGCAGAGAAACCAATAGATACTCGGGTCTACCAAATGGACTTGTATAGACGGGCAAATTGCGACATGTCGGGACGTGTTGGATTATCTCCTGGCGTAGGTTGATACCCAGGCAATCTACCGCAAGGCAAAGGATCAACTAAGGCACAAAGTGCGGTACCTTACTACGTATGGAGTTACTTTTTCTAGCAAAAGAACTACAACCATTGAATGGCCATGAGTTTATGTTCAAACACAGACCTTCTTCGCCACTTACTGTATTGCCGCAAACCGACATCTCGACATTCCCTTTCTTGTAAACCTGTTCCAACAGCTAGCAGCATTCACTATACCTATCGATGGAACAAGACCACTTCACGTCTACATATCAGCCTCTCAGGTTTCAAGTCGCCACTCTTTTTGCAGATTTACATCGTTCCGTTGTTCCAATCATTCCTTTCTGATTGTATAGAAATCGATCTCGAAACTTTCTTTGCAGCACCATATTGTCCATTGGGCGCCGCTACATTCTCGAGAGATATGAAAATACAATCGCCCTGACGCAAGGCAAAATCCATTCATCACTTGAGCCACATCAACGCAACCGTATTCCAAACGGAAATTGTGTGCCATGGTAACCCAACCACCCGCAACTGTATGAACAGGCACCCGCTTTAGAATGAGCCCCCGGATAGGATGACCGGTCGAAAGCAAGTCCCGGTCCCCCTACTTTCACAAACTCACAACTTGCTTGCAACAAAACTTGTGGCAGCATGCCCGCCTTCCTACCCTCCGTAACTTTTGTCACACGAACAACTACCTTTCATACCCACAGTCCTTTGCGATGCTCTCGCTTTCGCCCACTTTCTACGACCATTCCACATATGTGCGCCAAAGCCCAGGTCGGTCACTCGACCCCTACTTCTAAGGCTGCTACACTTCCTACAAAACGCATCTGCATATTCTCCGATGGCAGCTGGAACACGTAAGGCACCCGCCACTTTCAGCTCTTGTTCTGCTTTCCCTTGCCATGATGCCAAACACTAACTTGTTTATGGTGTTTGCTTTCATGGGACTCTGTGAAAACTTGCATGTGCTTGTATTTCTTCAGCCCTGAGTTGGAGAGTCCGACAAACGTGAGTTTGCTGGCCCGATCTGTAAAGCATGAGGGGTCAAGCGGCGTTCATCAAATCGTCTTTTATGACCAAGGCGTTGGCACGAAGGTGATGCCATTGACAAGCTTCTCGGAGGTGCAATCGGTGCCGGTATTGATTTGAACATTCAGCAGTTGTACACATTTTTGGTGCTCAACTATGATGAGGGGGATGAGATTTACATGTTTGGGTTTTCTCGAGGTTCGTACACCGTGCGCTCTTTGGCTGGCATGATCCATCGAGCGGGGCTGTTGTACCCTGAGAATTTGGGCGACACAAAAGAGGCGTACGATTTGTACCGCAAAAGTCCGGACGTGGATTCAGAAATGGCTGTCAACTTTAGGAAAGAGAGGTCCCGCCACGTGCCGATCAAACTGGTGGCATGCTTTGACACAGTGGGCGCTCTGGGGATTCCAGAATACATCCCGTTTCCGCTGTCCATATTCGAAAATAGTGAAAAATACAAGTTTCATGATACTACACTATCCGAGTATATTGAAAACGCGATTCATATTGTAAGTGTGGATGAAGAGCTGGTTCCGTTCGAGCCCACGTTGATGACTGCCAATGAAAAAGTAGGAGACGCGCAATTAACACAGATATACATGGCGGGAAGGCATGGAGGGGTCGGAGGAGGGAATTTGCGTGAAGAGCCATTGGCGAGAAATGCGCTCAAGGTGATGTTGGACGAAATGAAGAATAGGGGACTCGAGCTGGAAGTTGACGAGACCATTCTGCCGGAAAAATTTGTCACGGATCATGCTCCGGCTGGACGGCCAGACCGGACATCTGTTTTTGGGCTGATGGGGTTGACCGTAGGATACAGAGACAGGATGATAGAATCGGCTGGCTCCTTACATCCGACGGTAGGGGAAATGTACAACAAAATACCTCACTGGAGGCCGGGGTCGCTCAGTCGTTTTCACAGTGATTTGAACAGGCCGGTCTGATGAGACACCGCTAGACAAATAGCCGCGATTTGGGCGCTCAATGCGGGTAGTCTCTGCATGAACTTTTCTATAGAGCCAAGAGCGCTTGGAAGGTATAGTCCTTCCGGTCTTGCGAAGCAGTACAGTTCCAGTTGAATGGGAACGCCCCGCTGACTAGAGTAAACCCAGATCTTTTGCAACGCTGCAACGCCATTGGCCGGTGACTGAAACGTGATAGAACGGCTGATTGCAAAATCGCAATATGGACATAACAGTAACTTGACAGTAGCAGCATCCGTTGACGGGTCTTGTAATGCAAAATCGTGGAATTCTGACATCCACCTGGATTATCTGTTCAGATTTTCGTTGGTATGAGACAGTACGGTTTCAAAGGCTGTTAACAGGCATCTCAATATCATTGCAGCTATGAACAAGTATCGCAGGACTTGGGGTAACGCAGAACGCGCCTCCTGCCCGCCGCCGGGGTCAATTTCTTGTTTCATGTCCCGTCGAGCTACCGCTGACCACCCCTCAAAGAAATAAATGCATATGATCACATTCTCTTTGCTCACATGCTGTGTTTCGGGGGGGTTCTTTCTCAACCTGAGTAACCCGTAAGCAGTCGCATTACGAGGCTCGTATGGCATCGTTTGACCACCCCTCACAGAAATAAACGCATTTGACCAAGTCCCGTCGAGGGTTCCCTATTGATTAATTGAAACTCGCTCAGATGTGAACTTAACACTGCCTAATAAGGACGGTCGGAATTTGATGCAGAAATCTCTTTTCAAACAGTGTAGCCCTGCCTATGCAACAATACTTTCGACTTGGCAGTTTCAGTACCCTCAGGGAGAACAAGGTTACGTAACTTTTTGCTTTGTTTGAAGGTGTGCTCTAGTTCTAGCGGGTGATCTAAAAGTAAGCGTCGCACGACGTTGTTGGCCTGTGGGTATTATGGCTCTACTGTCTACATACACAGGAAGATATTCTCGACGAAGCTCTATCAACTGAATGAAATACTATACGACAGTACTAAGAAGGGGGGACGGGGGTTTATTTACTGTAACAGATAATCTGGCTGATACCCAGTCAACTTGTATAGCAGTGTGCATATGCATGAAATATTGAAGCAGTCGCTGATGGCACTTCACTCTACCAGCAAGTAGAGGGGAGGCCAGTACTAATAATGGTTGAATTCCCGTAATAGATCCTGTCTGCTGCTCTCTTTCTCCATTCATCCCTACCCAAACCCCGGCGGGCGTAAATCTCTTCAGCTGAGGGGACGGCACTCAAAACACAAAAAAGGGATCAAAACAATCTCACAGCTTTCCCTTTAATGATGTTTGACCGGTCATTCAGCTAGCTGGCATCTGGACCCTTGCTTTCTGGAATTAACTATCGCGCTTGCCGCATCGCGAACCTCTAGACTATTAAAAGGCAGAATTTAAAGAGATAGCTCTAATAATTACAGCATTTTGATAACGTCTTTGTTCCACTACCAGTTCAACACAGAATAGTGCAGGGCACCCAGAGGGCTGGTGAGTATGACCCAAAATCCCGCTCCAGCGACAGGCCCCATCAGATCGGGAAGTCTCGCTGGTAATTGTATTGTGCATTCTGAAAATACAAAAGTGGAGCCTTTAAGGGAAATCTATTCAGAGTTCCAATTTCCATGGGCCAGGCCGTAACTCAAATAATAAGAGTCTTATGCAGACTGAGGTATTGCAGAGCGGTTGTGCGCCCATTACCGCAGAGGCCTCCAGGCTATTATTATTGAGGCGGTTTGTATGTAGCACTTTTGGATGCAACTCTTAGAAATTCGAGTTCTTCATCACATGTCAAATGGATATCCTCGGTTCACAAGCATTTCATCCCTTCACTCTCACCACTATTCATTTCTCAGCGAGCAATCTGCGCCGATAATCGAGTTTGTTGGAACATCTTTTTCTTTACCAGAAAGGGTTCAGAACTCTCGATTATCAGTTTTCTTGAAGTCTGCGCTCAGGACCTAGTTGGACTGTTATTGCACTGCAAAATGCACTGCCGACCAGTTAACATATTGGCAGCTCTTGGGATATCAGTGTCGGCCATTCTAATCCTGACACTCTCGTTATCTTCAACAGAATTCAAAATGGATATCATGCGGTTTCGACTTGGTCTTCCTGCGAAAGCAGACAAATCTGTTGGAATTCACGACTGCTCTCTGACGGCTGTAGAAAAACCGAGAAACAACACCCTTTGGACAGAATCTTCGAGATGGATGAACATTTCATCTAGGGCTGAGGCAGCAGTTGATATTCTAGACAGATTTGGTAGCTTCAAAACACCAGGAAGCCTTCTTGTTGATATGGGGGCTGGGTTTCAAGCTCTTCGAGGCATTACTCCTAAGCACATCACCTACACACCTATCGATCTCATGGAGAGAATCAAAGACTCTGGAACTACCATATGTGACTTAAACAGGCATGAGTTTCCATATTTTGAGAACAAAACAATTGCTGCATTCACGTTTCTTGGATCGTTTGAATATATATTGGACAAAATGACTGTGTTGCATCTATGCAGATCCAGAAATGCTCCAATTCTACTTCATTATCAACTCGGTCTCCGAGCAAATAGTGGGTCATTTTCATGGGTTGCCCCCTTAGATATCAAAGCGCTCAAAGAGGTTTGCGAAATCGTCGGTTATAAGCTTGATGCCTATGAGCACCATCATGCGGACGCCCTCGACATTAATGACCCAAAAGTTATGTTCCACGAGGGCGCATTGTTCCTCCATCTAAGGCCCATTCCAAAGTAGGGTGAGGCCCGCTCCAAAGTAGGAGGAAGGATTAAATTTTCGTAAAATATTAACTGACGCTCGGGTCTAAAATCGCTGCTTCCCTGCAGCTCGCTCTCTTGGTCTTAAACTTAATAGTCGGTCAGTGAGTGTACACTTTAGAGGCATAATGAGTAAAAATCATTCGATTACTCTAGCGAAAATTACGTCAGAAATAGCTTTCGGAGCAGGATCCTACAAGATACTAGGCTCCCTTATGCAGATGTGTGACGCATAGTTTGGTGCAATCAAAGCCTTCACATAATGTTGTAGATTTCGAATGGAGTTGTCGGAGATCATCAAAATCCTTGCAACTACGAAGGGTTATGCATTGAAGGGGAAAAGGTTTGAGCAGTTTAATAATTTGAAGGCAGGGTCATTTCTTTTGAAGGTTGCATTACTGAGCGCGCCCAATACATACCGCATTGAAGATGCTTTTAGTGAACTTCATACATGAAAGCATATAGTCGTGAACACGTATGCACCATCCTTGCTGCATAGCAAGGATTCGAGGTAAAACAAGTCGACAGCCGTTCTCCTGAGAACGGCAGGTGGACGATTCTCCACATCGACACACGATCCGTTACACCGCGGTTGAGCAGAAATCTCGTTTTTTCAATATATTTGGACAATAGTGGGAGAGGAGTTCAGAAAGGCTGTGGAAATGAATTGTTCGAGTTTAGGTTGACATTCCAGCAGAGTCAACGATGATGTTACTGTATCCTACAGTCTCCAACAGTTCCCTGTAGCCACTCATCATTTCTTATAGACCTGTTAACACTGGCAGAAAACAAGATAACATCAACTAAACCGGTCGGTCTTATACTATCATACTGCATTTTACTATAGTGCTACGATTTTAGATGATAAGTCATCTTAAATCAGCATGAGCTATAACTTCGGTCATTAACGCAACGTCAAAAAAACCTACCGCTAGGGCTATCACTACAATCAATGGTTTGATAAGAATAACACTACCGTATCTATGGAAGAAACTTGGACATAAAGATAAATTGAGCGAGTGGCAGTTGGAAGTAAATCTAACAAGAATGTATTGGTGCAAGGGCTTTTTGTCACTGCATTTCCTTCCATTTTTCCGAATGCAGAAATGTACTGCTGGCCCGCGCTTTGAGGTATGTGCAAACCTTGGCATCACTACCAACCAGGGTGCAGGCTTGCAACCAACAGATGTCATGTTCAACACATCGAAACTGAGATCGAAGAGAGGACGAACTGCATCTATACATTAGTTGACTGCGGGATATTCTTCGGAATTAGAAAGCTGTACACCGGTAGGCCAAGTTGGCGCTCTTTTGCATTCCTGTTTTGAATCTCACTTCCAATCTCACCGAGAACTTTCTGGAACTCCTCCATTGCTTCTTTCACGTAATCTGACACAAACTCTAGATTCTTACCATATTCCCCGAGCGTGGTGTACCTGAATCCGGAAAGAATCTCTGCAGTATTCAACTGTTTATGGGCTACACCCAGAGGTGGTAGCATTTTCTTGACCCAGTCTCCCTCACTGTCAAACGGTTTGGCTGTCGTCGGCGCTGGAGACATAGCAGTCAGTGGCATTGCAGGGGCAAATTGCATGTATGGCCCCTGGCTAAAATTCAGCGCTGCATGTTGCGCAGACCCAACAAAAACCATTGTCGCAATCATTTTCACTAGGTAATGCACCGTCTTCACTTCTCCTGCCTGGTTCTCTCCGAAACCAGTAAATCTGCCGCCCATAGGATCCCGGATCTCTCTGCACCATGCAGCCAACTCTTGATCCGCCTGGACATCCGCATCACTTCCATAATACGACCGCACGTATGCTCCTACCCACTGTAGGATGGCATTCCACAGCTTCATGGCATCATCCCTGTAAGGATAATGCAAATGTGTAGGGTCCAATACCCCGCGAAGAGCAAAGTCGCGTTCCGGCATCAGATCCTCGAATCGAAATGGGGGTTTAATGGCATCTTCGCACAGCTGAGTCGTTAGCTCGATTGGAGGAGCTGTGATTACATCGATCGTACCACCTGGTGCCGCCAGACGAACAGATCCAAGAAAGTTGATGAACGCTGTTCCTTGGAAATGGTTCTCCAGAAACTTGGACAAGGGGTGATTCGGTGCCAACGACCTCTTCATAGCGCAAACAAAGATTTCAAGAAGCAAGTGGGTGCGACCTAAATGGTACCTAGTCTCATGCATTACGGCATCCGCGACCTGAACAGTTGTCTTCGCCGCCAACCAAGTCACCTCGTTGCTATGAGACTCGTTAGCAGTATACATGGGGTATTTTGCTCCTTGACCACAGCGAATGGCGATTGGCAAAAGATAATTACGCCCGCGAACCTTTTTCGGAACTGCAAAAAGGGCTGTCGGTGCATATATATGAAACCCTTCCTTCGGGGTGCCATCAGGAAGGGAGCCGGCCTTCACTCCTTCAAACTCTGGATAGTCCACGTAAAACAAACGCCCCTGAGCCGCGCATTCGCTCAAGGTATCTTCACCGAAGTTGTCGATCCCACGCAGGATCTCATCGGTAAGCTCCGGAAAATATCCCCGACTGGTTTATCCAACTTGGTCACATGCAGAGGGCTTGGGCCTGCAATACGATACCATCCAAAGATGTTATCATCCAAGAACTGGTTGAGCCTCATTACTTTATCAGTCTTGAAGGTCTGGTACAGTTCCTTGTATTGCTCAAAATCGTCCCCCCACCGCCAATCGGGAGATTGAATAAATTTGCAAAGTCTTCGAGAATAGTATGAACAGCGTCATGGCGTACCTGACCAGAATTCATCAACTTGAAAATGGCAGAGATAATCTTGGTAACGCCAATGTGTAATGCCGCCGTTTCCGAGCTTATATCATGCTTCTTTTTATTGTAGTAGATGGCGATATCGTTAAGTTTAGTGCGCAAGACGACTTCGGCGATTCCAATAATCCAAGCCATGGTTGGCTTTTCGTCTTTGGGCAAGCCCTTAATCATAGGACTACTTCCGATCATATCATAGCTCCACTGATATTCCGCCTTGTTTTCTGCAATTTCCTGAATCCTGTTTTCGGCATTCGGTGTATCCTTTTGAGGAAGACAGACGTTTTCCGATTTTTCCGAAAAAGTTGCCAAAGAGCATGCGTGCGCCGCGAAGCTTCGGGGTTGTGGTAATACCTGCGTCGAGATTCGGGCAAAGGGGGAACACTTGTTTGCAGTGAAGGATGAAGAGACAGAGGAGAATCGCGAGTTGGGGGTGAAAGATGAAATGAACGCCATTTTGAAGACTACGATAAAATATTGAAGCCCTTGCAGGAATAGCAAGGGATACAGAGAATCAGTGCCCACCTCCTATTGAAAGGGAAGATGAAGTATGTTTGATGTGGGACTGCAGCAGTGAATGCGACTGCGATACTCTCGCCGAGACCGGATATTAGAGCTTAAATACCAACCCTGGTGCTTGGCAACAAAATCAGGCTCAATACTCTTCGAGGTTCAACGCATAAGGTTTTGAGTAGCCCCGATTCATTGTGCGTTATGGTTTGAAATCAAAGTTCCGAGGGGATTAGAAAGTTCGCAAGAATCTCAATGCATTGATGTGCCCGAGTGTCCGTTGATCCCATGGTCCATCTGAAGGTATTCAATTCATTCCTGAAGAAGGGAAATTCGCTTTTTGCGAATGACAGGGTATGCAAGGATGTCCTCTACGTACATGTCGAATTCCGATAACACGATGAGAGTATTCTTTGTCGGGAATTGGCACCTTCTCGTTTCGGTCATCGAGACTAGTTAGGGGCTGAAGCATGCTGAGATTATAGAAACAATGTAGGGGCAAGTCATCAGGGGTGTGAATCTGTATGTTTTATTACCTGGCAATTGGCTATTTGATCTTCGAATGCAGGCCAAAAGGTGCGCTGATTGTTACGTTGTACCTCTTCGGAGGAATAGAGCAGATTTGCGAACATTAGAATTGTTGATCTGTGCACAATGCTCTTCATCAATCTTAGATTGCTTGTCCTAGCAATTGGGAGCAATGCATTGGGTGTGGGAGAAAGAAGCAGAGCTTAAGTGTGTGCCCTTCGTACCGGAGACAGTGAGGGCATGATTTATTCACCCGTTTATCCGAAGGTGATTTGTGCCACTACAGTGTGTAATCGAGTGAGCAGTGGAGAGAGAGAGAAGCATGGGGGTAGTGATATCCGCACCTACTTGGACCATACAAATGTTGGATGAATTTAGCGTAGCATTTCAAGTTTGTCTCCGTCTCTTACAAGAGGTCCTGTTGAACAAGACTGTTGAACAGGACTATGATGACTAATCAGCACAGGTTAAACGAGTTGTTCTTCGTGGCGGCGTGGTGAAACTGAAATTTTCTACGGGGCAAGTTTGAGTGCCGTAGCTTTGCGGGTAGTCTTCAGTGAGAGAGAAGGTTGCAGAGACGTTTTATTTCATAAATTTAAGGAGAGAGGGTCAAGCCAGGAGCCCCGTCTGGAGATGTGGTAGTGGGATGTGTTGGCAATTCATACTTGCAATTTATTCTAGGCTATGAACTATTTTCGACCCTACAAAGGGCCTCATAGGCTGACAGTACCTAAATTTTAATTACTTTCTGAAGGGATGAAACGGTTTCTCTGCCGTACCTTCAGTACAGTACGTAGTGAGGAATTCGGCTCTTTCCGGGAAAAATGAACCGTAAACTGGGCTGCAATTTACGTGTCCTTTGGTTGATGTCACCGATTTACTTTAATGATCTCCTGAGAAAGCATCACCTCTTTACGGAAGAAACAAGTTTAATGCATTCATTATCTACTGAAGTGCCGAAACAAAGATCAGCGCTAGGCCTAGCCTTTTCAAAGATGAAACTAGTCAACTGCAGGGACATCGCCTCTGCCAATTGGCAACCACAAAGTATGTGCAGTATATGCATCTTACACTACTAGTGCTAGTCTGGTGAATAATTATAAAATCTAGCAAGTTTCCTAATTGAGCGCTGCAACAAGAATACATTTATACCCTTTTATATCGATTTGCTTTTCCTGCGCAAACTTGCTAGACTAGACTAGATTTGGATTCTAAAAATTAGACAAGTGTTATATAAAGTTGCTGTTTACAAACTGGATCACGTAGAAATAGTGCTAAAGGTCCCTCTACTGCACATTGAACCCTGATCATCTTTCCACCTGGGGAAGATTCGGCCCTTGTTATGATAATTCTCCTTCCTTCTACATGGTCAAAAAAATATTATCGAGCCTTTCTTGAGGAGCAAAAGTAACAGGGGTACTCCAGTTGTCTCTGTGCGGCAGTTCATAATTCCACCAAACAAGCGCTCCACCAGAGAAAGCATTTTATTCTCCAAAGCACAACGAAAAAGAGTATCGAGAAATGTTATATCTCATGACTGTGAGAAAATTGCTAAAATTCCAGCTATCATTCGTGACAAAATCCAACCTGCCTTGGAGATAAAATTATACTGCCCCCATCCTCAACACTATGCCCCACCATACAACAATCTTCAATGTCGATGTGGGTGCGGTGCATCGTCACAACCATCCTCGCGATATCCCATACCATAAACTCACGAGCCCGGCCATTTCCCTCACCGTATCTCGGGACCGTGTCTTCGCTTCTCACCTCCACAACAGCCCTTCGACGCCCCTCTCTTCACGTCCACAGCACAAGGACTAGACGTGACCATTGTCAGCCCCCCTCCGCGCCCTTTCACAACCACGCCTGGTGGAGTTCTCTCACCACTTCCCTGATCCGAACGGCCGAGAACAGATCACCACGCATGTCTGCGTCGTGCCAGGGCTATTTACCTGTACTTGCACAAGTCGGACGAGCCGGTCCTCAGGCTCTTTAGGTCCCTTGCAATGTTACAGCCGATCGGTGGGGGAAGCATACCGTTTCTGCATTCCGTGATGTCAATACGCGTGTCTCGGTTGTTGTTCTACTATATACCGCGGTCGTGCTGAACCGCCGCAAAATGTCGTACTTAACCCATCCCCTGGCCTTCACACAGGGCTCATGGCTTGACCCCTCCGTCCCAAATCTATGTAACAAAAAAAGACTTGACACTCTCATGAGTGACAGACTTTTCCTCTGTAGTTAAATTTAAAGCGTGACATAGGTGACAAAGCTACACTTGGATGATACGCTCGGGATGGTGACACCCAGACGGTGTTCTCCGATATCAAGGAGATGGCACGATCGGTCGCGAGCAGAGCTTTTGACCCATACTCCAGGGTGAGGGCTGCACCCCTTCAACGGCACACTGCGTTGAAGGTCACTTCCGATTCCGCTTGCTTTTTGACTGCGCTGCCACCTATACTTTTAGTTGGCGGAAATGCTGAGGAATTTCTACGTTTGATTCTTCAACATAGTTTGCATGAAAGTCCAGGAATCCATTCCTTTACATCACTCGCACAAAGTTAACCCCATTTACCCCTGTAGATGCTGCAAATTGTGAGTTCAGTAATGTTTTAACTTTGCTCTTGTGGAATCGTCACGGCGTAAGGCCCCTGGAGGAAGATCGAGGTTTTATTTATTGTGAGAGGAATGACGGTCAACGTCCTATGCACATGTAATCAAGGTCCTTCGGTGGTTGGGTGCCTTTTTAAATTTCTGGACAACTTTTTTTGTTTATCATGTATGAAGAGCTCTGCATCACTCACACGAATTACGGTGAAGGCAGAATGGCAGCGAGGGACCTAAATTCCAATCAACTCCTGCAGTTCCTAGAGCCCAGTTGAAAGTAGAATTTGCCGAAAATAAAGTCGGCGTGTCATACCGCAATCTTTCAGCAGTTCCAATGGGGCATCATTCCCTCGATGAATCGCCGTTTGGCCCGAGTACTACTTGCTACAATGATAGTCAAGTTCCATGCTATCACGCCAACCGGCCCTGTCGCAAAGCCTGACACAGACCTGAGAGGAAAAATTCTATGTTGGAGCTACTAGAATGCATCTAAAAGGCCTGGGTTCTTGGCCAACAAAAGTAGAAACCTCGCCTTTCATTGTAAAGAGAAAGAAGCACGCCTCAGCATGTACTCTAGCCAATGAGTATTCGTTTATAATTCGGGCGGCAGAGAATTCCTGGGAGCAATAGATGATTCATGAGTTGTAAGATTCCGTACTTCTATGATGAACGTGAACTCCTTTTAATAGTACCAGATCAACATAATTCTAGTGTTGTAGTACTGTAAGTCAAAACATGTGCGTCATTCGCGCCAGGATTGATGTAAATTACGCCTTTGTTTTATTGGTAGGAGAGGCACGCTAAGGCCTCTGGTGTCCCGGAGGTTTGAATAAACAAAAGGGCCCTATAGCCTTCCAAAGGTCGCATTATCTATCCTTACAGAAACAAAACATGGATGAGATAGTAGTTGAACATGAAGCTGCAGTCCTACCTCGGCAAATAATCCAGATGCGCTCTCTCACTCGCACACCTGCAGTTTTGTGTTTGAAACCTCTTGCTGATACACCTTCGGGTGCATAATCGACAAAGTTACAATCACAACATTGACTGCAGATGTCGAGGGTTGAACGAAAAAGGAGAGCTGCAAGCACAAACTCCGTGCCAACGAAACATCTCGCTCCCCTGTCATCCGACGATGCGAACGCCTTTTCACTTTTCAAGTTTTCCCCTAAGTCCTTGTCAAAGCTATGGACACGCCTTAACATTTCAAAACTCCGCAAAAGACACTCATACTTTTAACTGCCGGCGGCAAACGAAAATTTTCTTCTTCAAAAACTACAAAGTTCCTTTGCATCATATTGGCATTGTTCTTGTACTGGCGCGCTACTCGATCTGGACGCAGAGTACATTCCAGCAAGACCTATGGACAGGTTCACTTAATTCTCAACTGCTATATGTTCACTCTGAAAATTGTAAACAACTTCCGAATGGAGGCTCTATCTACGTGCTATGGGTATTTAACACTTCTCCATCACCATCTTCAATGAAGTTCACATTTGACAGACTAATAGAACACGAGCCGAACACCAAAGTTTACGTCTTATGTGGATCTGCTTTGTGTGTATGGCGAGCTAGACAATTCGCTCATCCGTGTTCTTTTGTTGGGAGATTGAAAGTCCAAGGCTTACTAGAAGGTACGCCACTAAACGAGTGGGGAATTGACCACATTCTTGCAAAAATACTTTCCGTGCACTATTTTGAGTACGATCTGCAGCTCGCAGTGCAACTCGCCATCGTATGGAAGACTGGTGGAATAGCGCTACCTCCTGGTGTTGGACCAATCGGTTCCCTTTCATCAGGGCAATGGGTTGCGACCTCTTCAGAAATATACAAAAACACTAATCGATCTGACAAATGCCTCCGGGATGCCAAAACGACAACTGCTTTCTCGGATGTGAATAACCCGTCAAAGCACCGCGGTTTTTTTGCAGTTTCCGGGGAGCGGCGAAGTCCTTTTTTGACAAGTGTTTTGCAACAATTCATTCAGAGATACAGGGATCCTTACTCTCCTCGTGATTGGCCGGTCCGTAATGATCCCGAGTACCTCATTTCTTCCTCTATTCAGCAACAAAGATGTTGCGTTTCTAGAAGGAAAAAGAAACAGTGCACCCTTGCTCTAGAGCTAGAAAGCGTGAATTTAGAAGTTATTAACGAGGGCTCCTTTGAACCTCACTCAGGGCGCCATTATGGTACTCTGTCGTTTAATTCACGGAAGAGTTTTTTGCGAACTAGACGCGTTTCGGATGCAATGAATATTGGTGACGAGATACAAGGACTGGCAGGTGTTCAGTTTCTTCCATATATCGATTCCTTTGTTGAAAGAGATCGATTAGATGTTGTCAGACTCACTACTATGCATGATTATAGCAGCTCCGAACATATTCCGCTTTTTCGTGGCGGAAATTTTGAAGCACCGGAATCTCCAACAACTCTTTTCCTCAGCGGTTGGTTCGCGTCCACATCGTGGTCGTGGCCACCTGGACCGAACGTAGATCCTATCCTTACTTCAATGAATTTTCAGCAAGGAAACATCAGGGAGATTGCTGTCTCCCGGGAGAGAGATTACTTATTGCGAAAAGCTCCGATTGGTGTTAGTGACCTTGACACACTCTCTCATATGTTAGAAGAAGGAATACCTTCCTTTTTTTCCGGATGTATGACATTAGCTCTTAATCCACCGTTCACCCGTACGGATCATGAACGCAAAGAGGTCTTAATTGTTGATGTTTCATTGAAGATATTGCCAGCAGCTATTCCGGATCGTATTCTTTCGAAATCTGTCGTGGTTTCCCACAATATACTTGACGAATCTCGGTCAACCGATAGAGTAGCACGCTATGTTGATGCATTCATGACGCTCAAGCGATATTCAAGGGCAAAACTGGTTGTCACTCAAGATTTAAGTGTAGCCCTTCCTTGTGCTGCGTTGGGAACCCCGGTCGTTCTCTTAAGGAATGAAGTTCTTCCGGACAGCGGTGACCAGTCCACGATAGATGGAGTAAGTGGACCTTCCGAGCTGGTGCATTCATTCGGAGGATGGGAATTTGACAATCTTCGGGACTCAAAGATATTCGACTGGGACAATCCGCCTCAGAATCCTTTTGAGAAGAAGCGCAGAGCAATTGGGAACAGGATCCGTGTCATTTCGTATTGCAACGACAAGATTCGGGACTCAGCAAGAAAATTCGATCTTATTCCAGATTCATGGGTTGATCCATGGGAAAAAGAGGTCTGCTCATCCGTAGGTGGAAAACGTGATCCTACTGAAATATTCGTGGCCACGTCGCTCGATATGAACTTTTTTGCCCCATTTCCCACTTGGCTGAATGCGTTATCAAAGACTAACCCCAATGCGAAGATAAACGTGATTGTTTTGGGCCACAAGTTGACAGAATTGGCCAAATGTATGATTTCGTGGCTTGGAGCAAGGTTGCTGAAACATGGAGAAATATTTGTGATTTCCATGGACGAAAAACTAGATCAAACTCGATACCTTCCTACAACTGCACATAGTACCAGAATTTCAATTGCAACTCAGGCAAGATTATTTCTCTCATCTTTATTTCCATGTGTCACTAGAATATTGTGGGTGGATATGGATGCTTTGGTTGTTGACTCGCTAGATAGTCTCTGGAAATTGGATATCACATCTGAGTGCGGAATAGCGGCCAGAAGCTCGATTCAAAATAGTGTTGTTAAGAATATGCTAAATACTCTGGGTTTAGAAATCATCAAGAGTCGCAAGGAGAACTTCAAGGGGTTCAATGCCGGCGTTATGATGATTGACCTCGATAAACTACGGGAAAACCGTTTTGAAGAAACGATCGTCGGATATTTTACAGGAATTTACGGAGCAAACGATCAAATCACTTATAATATGGCATGCAATGGTACCCATATGGAATTGGAGGGTAGATGGAATATGTACCACTCTGAAGAAAAGGACCCGTCAAAAACATGGAAACGGAGGGATGGGGTATTGTTCATTTTACCGGGTCAGATAAGCCTCTTTTCATGGATGAGGAAACCATTCGAAAACGAACGGACAAGGAGTTTAGGATGTGGGAAATGTATGCATTAAAATGGGAAGATGCCCTGGGCATTGAGTAAAGATTGGGAAGAAAAGTCTTTCTACATGTGACCATATGGGGAAACGCTGACAGGGACTCGCACGGAAAATATTTTCAACACTAAAAGCACTGTTGCAGCGCTGATTATGGTCATGAGACTCTTGTAACAACACTCCCTACCTTTTGCGTAGGAGTGAACGTTAATATTATAACCTAGTAAATGAGCTCCACAGGGCAATAACACTGGGATACAGGTGTGTGGGTGTACTATTTCTGGGAAAAGAGGTGCGTCGTGATGACCCTTCATTAATTTTCGTCACGCGCCTGTGGATGTCGTCTTGCGAAATATACTTTCTGGCTTACACCAGCCGTGGAGTGGCGCAGGTAACAACCGTGCTAACTCGCCGGGACTTTAATGACCTCTTTAGCGTATTTGAATAAATCCGTATGGAAACATCAAGCAGTGTTATCTATGCAGTCTTCTCTTTTTCGAAATACGGGAACTGCATTGGATATGACTGTATATCAGTGGTTTACCCTTGTGCATGCGTCGATCCAGTCTCTTCATGTTTTCATTGGTCTTCGTACCGCTGCAAATCCTCCGCACCAACCTAGTTATGGAGAACGCAAACATACTATTTTGGTCTGAGATACACGTACAGGGCACCCTCATGGTGCATAATTTCCGGTTCACTAACATTCAACGGGTTCAACTCGATATCAAAGGCCTCCAGCTCATAGCCGACGATATCAGTGGCCTCCTTGAAAGACTTAATGTCCAAAGGCGCCACCCATGAAAAAGACGCCTGGTTCACTTTCATACCAAGCTGGTAGTGAAAAAATGCTGGTGCATCCCTTGATCTGCATAGGTGCAGGACAGACAACTTGTCCAATACATATTCAAAAGACCCAAGAAAAGTAAATGCAGCGATCTTTCTGCTCCTAAAAAATGGGAATTCATGCCTGTTCAAATCGCATATGGTCGTACGGGAGCCCCGTACACGCTCAGTAATATCCACTGGTGCGTATTCAATGCCTGCCGGGGTGAAATTACGCAGCGCCTGAAAACCGGCACCCATGTCGACGAGAAGGCTCCCAGCCTCCTTGAAAGCACCGAATTTGTTCAAAAGTTCGATTGCAGCCTCAGCTCTCCAGGTGACATTCATCCATGCCGATTTCTCCTTCCACATTGGAAGCTCTGCTTGCTCTTCCTGAACTTGTTTTGAACAGTCTGTTATTCTAATGTATTCCCCGGATCCCATAGAATTTCCGCGGTCTATCCTAGATATTTCCCTTCCAATTCGATCAATATCTCGTTGAAACTCATTCTGCAAAGATGAAGTAAAAAACTTAGACGAGGCCGTCGTCAATATTCCAATTGCTGCAAGTATCGCCGCGACTTGAAAAGAAAATCTGCAGTTATCCCTTCGCGAGCCCATTTTTCAACGCTCTAGCCCCTGAGCTTGCGATTTCAGTGCTTTTCGGAGGGCTTCAGTCCTGAAGGTTGTCTTTCTGGCATAAGACCCAGTCTTTGGAGGATGGTGCAGTAGTAAACTTTGGAAGACAACTATGCAGTTTGAAGCAAAATGGGGAAAGCAACGGTAGAGCCAGCTATTGAGAACTCGTCCAAGGAACAGACCCCTGAACCTCCCCACCGTCTCTTCTGAACAGTTCTATCGCGAGAATGAAGATTCAGATTTGACACTGCATTTACATCGGGCTTCCTGGGTATTTTCCCTAATCATTGCTAAAGCCAACCTCGACTCAATGGCCCCAGCCCAAGGTTTCCGTTAAACATTGGTTAAATGATTCGTTTAGACTCAGGCTATCGAGGTCGGTAAGTACTGCGGGGATGAATATCAATAAAAGCAGAAAAATAAAATTCGGTATCATTTCGTCTTTGATTGGGGGTGCGAGAGGAGAAAAAGATTAGAGGAAGGCCTGCGAAAGACATTCTCTATACATAAAACAGGACTAGTGCTGAAGTTATTCGAGCAAATTACGTTTGAAATGGCCCAGCCCGAAGATTTCATGGAAAGACGATGCCATGTGTGTGGGTCGGGGCATTGTAAAAGGGGCTCTATTGAATTTAGACGCAGAAAAGGACGGGTACTGTGCCGTAGAGTGAATATTACAGCTGTTTTTGACAAATATCTGTACTACAGTGTACCTTGTTCTAGGCCAGGAATCAATACAATCTTATTAATGCATGGAAAAAGTGATGAATTCAGCAGAGCTACTACATCGACTTTTTTCGATTGCTCCGTCATGCTGCGACCCGATGGCCGCTTCAACTGCAGCTGTAGCTCCTCAGAATACCGTTACGGCTATGCACATCTGCGCGGTCCCGGAAGTCATACAGAGAACTAAGTTATTGCCTTAATCGCCGGGAGCTTTCTCAGCCCTACTCCTGCGGGACAGAACTGTCCAGCATCTGCTCTGAATAGTTTTAGTTGCTACAGAAATGACAACCGAACCATGAAAGCTCAAGCGCTCGCCTGGAGTCATCTCCTCTGCTTCACATCCTTTTCGAAAGTAACTACTTCGCCTCGCTTTCGATAATCCATTGCGCCTTTTCGCAGCACACATGCGTTATGGGATCGAGTTTACGCACTCGTGCGCGCATATCCAGTTATCTGCGTGAGCGCAAGCTTGGGGTCAATCAAGCAAAGTCATTCAAGAGACCTAACGCAGCGCTGGTTGCTCTTCCGTCTATTTTGCTCGGAATTTTACTCATCTGTCATCTCGTAATCCCAACCAATAACAAAGGTTCTCACAACATACTCGCATCTTCCAAAGTTGGTAATGTTGCGTCATCGAGAAATCAGTTTGAAGAAGAATACCACTCACAAGCATGTAAGCTGTTGCCTTCCGGAGGGCATCTCTCTGTAGTTTGGGCTTTTCACGAAGCACCATCGAGTACGGCCTTGCAATTTACACTTGAGCATATCGCAGAGCACTATCCGTCAATGACCACAAATATCTACTGTGGTTCCGACTCATGCATGCACAGAGCACTCGCGTCCAAATATCCCTGCGTTTTTGTAGAACGTATTATTATTCCAAAGCTTACTGCCGATACACCGCTTCAGCTGTGGGCAACTGAAAACATCCTAGCAAAGCTGCTCACTGCTCATCATTTCGAGTCCCAATTGCAAATCGCCTTGCAACTCGTCACACTGTGGAAGCATGGCGGAATCGTTTTCTCGCCCGGTACCGGGCCCTCGGCCTTGATGCCCCGGGACCATGGATTGCCTTTTCCAATTCCGCAAAGGAGCACAATGGTTATTCTCCATGTATGAGGGTTGAGGCGGATTCTATGTTGGTTCCAAAAACTGCAGGTAACATGGACAGCACTGGATTCTATGCCATGGCAGGAGATGCACAGAGTAGATTCCTCGGAGATGTTCTCGAGAAAATGGTCGCTGAGTATGAAAAGCCGTATTCCCCCTCAGACTGGCCGCTCCGGGTTGACTTTGGCAAATTAGCACGTCAGTCCCTGACAGAAATGTCATGTTGCTCAACTCAAGCACCAAGCGGGGTTTGCCCCGGAGTTCATTCTATGAGTGATCTCAACCTTGGCAAGATCGATGTAGATGACATCTACACCAACACAAGCCGCCACCATTACGGAACACTGGCGTTCAATGCAAGGAGAAGCTATCTGAGAAGTGTTGGAAACATGGGAATGAATGTCGGAGACGAAATGCAAGGCCTTGCAGGAATCCAATTTCTCCCGTATATTGATTCCTTTGTGGAGCGCGACAGACTGGATGTTGTTAGATTCACAACAATGAGCGACTACAATAATTCTGAAGTCGTTCCAATGAGTGGAGGAGAGTTTGAAACACCAGCAGAGATTACAACTCTTTTCCTTAATGGTTGGTACGCCTCACCATCATGGGTGTGGCCACCTGGACCGAATATCGACCCTATCCTAGTCGCCATCCACCTTCAGCCCTCTTCCCGCGACTTGGTTCAGCAGGAGAAAAAATATTTGCTAGAACGAAGCCCGATAGGTGCGCGAGACTTGCCAACGCTAACGTTCATGAAAGAAAACAAAGTTCCAGCGCTGTTTTCTGGTTGCATGACACTTACCCTGTCCCGCTTGTTCAAGCCTGACAGCTTTGTTCCGAACGAGATCCTTATCGTTGACGTGACAAAGAGTGCGCTCAAAAGAGCCCTACCGAGCGACATTCGAGAGAAATCGGTTCTGTACTCACACAAAATGCTCAACCAAACAAGTTCAAGAGATCGACTTGCCCGGTTTGTAGAGGCCTTCCAGGCAATGAAAAAGTACTCGAGAGCAAAGCTGGTGATCACACAACGACTGCACGTGGCACTTCCGTCGGCAGCTATGGGCACACCGGTGATTCTGTTAAAGGATGAAAGCCTGCCCGGTGGTGGAGGGAAGACAGGGCTGGAACGACTCAGCGGGCTTTCCGAGGTAGTGCATACATTTGATGCAAGCGAGTTTGCAGACCTCAAGGCATCGAAACTATTCAATTGGGACAACCCCCCTCAGAACCCCAACGAGGGCAAGCGACTGAACATTCGAAATCGACTGAGGGTGTTTGCATACTGCAATGACAATATCCGGGATTCGGCGCGCAAGTTTGGAATGATTCCAGGGAGTTGGGACTCGCCCGGGCATAGAGGGCAAGCTTGCTCTGCGGGAGCAAAGAACGACGAGGGGATTTACGTGGCGACGGCGCTGGATATGAACTGGTTTGGGACATTCCCGACTTGGTTGAATGCGATTGCGAAAACGAATAGTGGAGTGAAGTTGAATTTGTTGGTGCTGACGTATAATATGACACCGCTGGCGGAGTGTTTGCTGTCGTGGTTGGGAGATCGATTGTTGAAAAACGGAAGGATGTATTTAATATCAGGGGATGAGGCTTTGAAAAGAATTAATTACAGTCCGTCGAAGCAACACTTGGGGAGGATTTCGATTACGACGCAATTGAGACTTTTCGTTGGGTCGCTGTTTCCTTGTGTGAACAGGCTGTTGTGGATTGACCTTGATGCGCTTGTTTTACGGCCTCTGACGGAGCTATGGGAGACAAAAGTGGAGTCTCCGTGCGGGATTGTTGCGAGAAGCTCTCTACGGGGAAGTGTGGTGCAACGAATGTCATCTGGGTTGCCGATCCGTATATTCCGGCGCGCGAAAGACAATTTTAGGGGTTTCAATGCGGGGGTAATGCTACTGGATCTGAGTGTGCTGCGAAGAAAGCGTTTTGAAGAGGAGATTGTGTCATATTTTGCGGGGTTGTATGGGGCGAATGACCAGGTGACGTTGAATATGGCGTGTAATGGGACTCACGGGGAGATGGACGGAAAGTGGAATATATTCTACTCGGAGGGAGGAAATGATCCCATGCGTGGGGTGGATGTTGATGAGTGGGGGATATTTCATTTCACTGGACACGGGAAGCCCATGGCGATTGGGGAGGAGAGGGTCTCAAAGCGAACACAGGTGGAGTTTCGACTTTGGGAAAAGTACTATATGCGATGGGAGGATGGCCTGACGTTAACCTGAGGAAAAGGTTTAGCGAGGGGATCAAGTCGACATCGACAATAAAGGCAGAATTAACTTTGTATAATTTACACGTGCAGCGTGGTAGTACAGTATTACTTTAGTATAAGCTCTAATACCGGGGCTATATCAATACTGTAAGTGATGATCTTTACCCCTTGCTTACACCGTAAGGTAAGGCACGGAAGGGATGTTGAAAGCACTCTCTTACTGTACTGGCTCTTACTGTACCCATATTGTGAGGGCTAACACGTACAGAAGAGTACTGTACGTACAGGGTTCTCAACTCTTTCCGTACAGTATGCATCATGTAAGGTACAATACTGTACAGTACAGTACTTCGCTGTACATTACATTAATATTGTACTGTGGTGGTAAATCTTTATTGGTTGTACAATGTTGCACAGAAGCGTGCGGAGGGTATTCATAAATTAACTGTACTGTACAGTGCGGTGGGATCAGTTTGGGTGTTTTGAATGATTGATACCTTAAATAGGCTATCCCACAGTATGTACAGTAAAGTACAGTAACCCATCATGGGACGGACATACAGTAGCCAGCCTAAAATTTTTGCAGTTTGCTATGTAAGCTTACAGCGTTGGACAAACTTGATCTGGTGCACAAACTGCAAAAGGCTGTTATTATCCGCCGTATATTTTCCATTGCTCTTCCTCCTCCCGACTTGTGACCATCCGCTTTCAATCCGCTCGGCATCCGCTCCGGATCCACTCCCCATCCCTGCAAATACACCACCATACCCCTCCCCTCAAACCCCGCACAATTCCCACCATGCCCGACGAATCCGCCATGCCCGATCCATCCCCCGAAACCCGGCCCCTTCTACACAACGATCAACATCCCCACACTGCCCTCTTCGGCAAACTCGACTCGTCTCACGACCACAACTACATCCACGACACCCCTCCATGTTTCCATCACCGTGTCGTGAAACGCCATCTCACCCACGCCACTTTCCCCTGCGGTCACGGCCACCCACTCAACCATCACCTCCAATCCCCCGCCCTTCTCCTCCGTCTCAACAATCACTGGATCACGGTTTCCGCTCCGTCTTCCACGCCGTCGTATGCTTTTTCAAAACAAAGCAACTCGAGGCGCTGCATCTGGCCCACGATTCCACCTACCGCATCGTCATCCCCGTTTTCGTCATCGCCATTCTCACAATGCTGTCCATGACCGCCGTGTCCCCAAGTCTACTCCTCTTTATGAACCACTCGGGCTTCACCACGCCGACCGACATTTCCCCCTACGTCTTCGCCTCGGCCCTCTCCTCCGCCGTCCCTATATTCTCCAACATCATTCTCGGCGCCCTGGCCTCCCGCCTCGGTCCCGGCCACGCCCTCTCTCTCGCCGCCGCTGTTTCCGCCTTTGGCCTCTTAATCATTATCCTTTCCGAACAATCCCTCTTCATTTTTCTCGTCGGTTACGCTCTTTACGCCATCTGCAATAGCCTTCGTATCATTCGAGTCGCCGTCTTGTCCAAGGTTGTTCCGGAGCATGAACGCACTACAATCCTCGCCACACACGCCCTTATGACTCCTATCGGCGCTTGTGCAGGGCCACTTGTGTGGATCGTTGCACAGATGTACAGGGATTCCGTGCCGTTGTTGGATGGTGTCGTCCATTTGAATCGCTTCACTATCGATTATGGTATCGTGTTTGCCCTTCTCCTTGCCATTACCACGATTTCTAACCTGACGCTCGCGGATGTGGACCCGGATGATGGGGGAAGGCGTGGAAATGGGGGAGATGTGGAAACTGCAGAGGAGGTGGTTCGGCACGTTTCGATTCAGTACGCCAATGGGGTGGAGGAGGTAGTCAACTTGCAGCGGTATCGCACCCGCGTCTTTCAGTACTTTTGTGGTGAGTAGCTCTTGCGTTGCTGAGTATTTGGTTGTCTTTTTGTTTGTGGAGGGTGTGACGCTTGGCTTGTGATTGGGTTGTAGTTTCTGACGTTGGGGATGTGGTTGGATTTTGGTTTGCATTTTGTTTTTTGACGGCGAGTTGTCAGGGATTATGTTTGGGGTAAATATGAGCGGCGGTATGTTCATGACTGCATTCCAACCGGTTCTCGTGAACGTGTTTCACACATCGGACGCCAAGCTTGGGGTAATCTTTGAGGTGATTGCGGTATTTGCGATCATCCCTCCGCTGCTTGTGGCGGTTCTGTCACGGCGTTTGATGGACCGACAAATTTTGCTGATCGGGCTGTGCTGCAAATTGGTGGGGATGGTATTGTTTCTGCCGGTATTTGGGCCAGTGCGAGAATGGCAGGTGATTACGGGATTTATGCTGATTGTGAAAGCATCGATATTTTTCTCGACGGCGAGCATGAGCCTGTTTACCAAGGTGCTGGGGAGCATGACATCGAGCTCTCTGCTCGGGGTGCTGGCGTCGATGTCAAATGTGGGGCCGGCGATGGCGCAGATTTGGTTTGCAAACCATATCGTGCGGCTTTTTGGGTCGTACAAGTTTGGGATGTTTGCAATTCCTGCGGTTGTGTCTCTGGGCTTGTTATTTATCCCAAGTATTGGAGGCGGTTGGATCCTGGGAGGGAATTTACGCGATTGGTGCTGGTGGAGACGCAACATCGGAGACTTTGGTAGATGAGTGCGGGTGTTGGTGTGGTTGAAGAAAATAGGCATTGTGCAGGTGGCTAGGTAGGTAGTGAGGTGTCTTGAGAAGCGCACTTGCTGAATTGTGGATGAGAGTGAGCGTGTTGAAACAGGCAAGAGGACGGCATGTGTCGAGTGGGAGTGGAGCAAGACGATTTGCAGTAATAGTGGCAATCGGGGCAAATATTGGCACCGGTGGAGCGGGGCTATTTGTGGGTACAATACAAGTGTACCTGTGCAAATGCAACGAGTGAAGCATCTCATTGTGTTTGTATGAAACCCCGCTGTACGAGCCGCATGCACACTTTCCTGCTGTACAGTATACTAAGTGTACACGCCACCGCACACTTCTAGTCACTTTACTGTACAGTAGAATACTGTACAGGTGTACAGTACAGTACGAGACCCTTTGCTGCTGGTTGCACATGATCCCATCCGCATCCTCTAGAGCTCGTACCCATCTCTATAAATTCCTCCCATTTCCCCCTCCCCACCAAGCTCTCATCCTCCATCACCCCAACCTCCCTCCCCCTCACCTTTTACCCCTCCAACACAAACCAAACGAGCCATGGTTCTCTTTTCCACTCGCCGGTCCGGCAGCGACTCCTCCAACTCCCTCTCCCGCCGTCGTTCCCGCCACGACTACTACGACTCCCCCGACTACCATCGTTCCTCGTCCTCCAGCTACCGCCACTCCCGCTCCCGTTCCCGCTCTCACTCCCACTCCCACCACTCTCACTCTCGCTCCCGCTCGCGCTCCCGCTCGCGCTACTCACACGGCTCCCGCCGCCGCTCCCACACTTACCCCCCCTACGCCTCGTCCTCCTCGCATGGATACCGTCGCGGGTCGTACCGCCCTCTCGTCACCCCGTACACCACCCACCCGCATTCTACCCACACGTCACGCCCCTCACGTCATGCACTGCGTCATCTGGATGCCGCTACGGCACGGCTTAACGCCGCGGCGAATGCACACCGTGTCGCTGTGGCGAGGCAAATTCAGAGAGAGGATTCGGTGAGATATGTCGCGGCGGCTACCGCGGCGAGGAATACGGCTATGGCGGGGGCGGGGCGGAGGAGAAATCGATCCAACCCGGGGCGTAGGTTGCGGTTCAGTGGGACTGATCAGGTTATCTTTTAGGTGTGTTGTGGTGCTTGAGGTGTAGTTTTTGTTGTTGTTGTTGTGTGTTTTGGTTGCGTGCAGGGGGGGTGGAAGAGGATGTAGTGATCATTTGTGAGCGATTTGTTTGTTGCTGTTGTTGTTGTTGTTGTTGTTGTTGGAGTTTGTAAAACGAATCGGCTGTTTTTTTTCGGGTCGAGTTTCTATTTTTGTGTTGCTTCACTGCGTGGCTGGTTGGGTGGTATTTGGCGTAGCTGTCTAGGCTGCTCTGTAGGGATTTTTGTTTTGGTGGCGACTAGGACTTGTCGATAGGCGGCCATGCGATATGATTTGTGGAATGGAGGGGGTTGTTGCTTGTACGTGTATTTTGGGAGAAGTGTCGCTGGATTGACTTTTGACTTGTGTGTGCGGATGAGGGTAATGGGGGGGGGGAGTGCGTGCAAGGTAAAGAAGCGAATGGCGGATATGTTGGCAGGTCTGGCATGAAATGTGCCAGATGAGTAGAAATGACGATAAACCTTGCACCGCAAATCGCGGCTGTTCTATTGCACGCACGGTGCACAATACAGTACTGTACTGTTCAGTATTGTATGGATACTGCAGATTGCCTGACGTGGTTGAAAGCAACATTCTGTACAATACAAACTGTACTGTTTTGTGGATTCAGTTTGCACGTTAGCCATAATCACGAGACGCCAACAGCCAAGTGCTTGTACTGTACAGTACAGTATCGCGAAGAGTATCGTTATAACCATCCCAAAATAAACAATTAGACAATCGACCATCTATCCATTTGCGCTACCCCCGCAAACAATAAACTCTCATGGATATTCTTTTTTCACGTTGTGCTCGGTGTAAAATTTCAAACTATGCAGTTTTCAGCAGCAAACACTTTCCGCAATCCTTTTTGCATACTTTTCCATTGTTTCGTCCGAGGGGCGAAACAAGCCGTGTCGCATATGATTCATCTAAAGCTTCAGGGATGCATTCACCAGGGAGCATGGTACAAATCAATCCATGCGATCTATCGATTCATATTGGGTCGTCTTGAGTTTTCTGTTTATTACACACCTGCTTTTCGTGTCCGAATTGAGATGTGACATATATACAATGTACAATGTCTCAATTTTGGGTTATATTGCTTTTTACTTGTTTTTTTTTGCAAACCACAGCGAGTTCTTCATGCTGTCCAGCGTGCAAGCCTTTCAAGAGAATCGGCAAAGATCGGCTATGAAGTTTTGCAAACCGGACAAACAGGCTAGGTGTCTCAAGTCACACCAGAAAATTCATGTGAATCGAGACGCAAATGGATGGAATTTTTTTCACTACAACATTTACAGCCCACAAAGCTGATCACAACGCTTTTGATTTTACAATACGTCTGCACAAATCCAAGCTGTGCCAGTTTTTCAGGTACACTGTGCACATATTCAAAAAGTGAACAGTGCCATAGAATCCCTTTGCCAACAGGGTCGCTTGAAAATTCCTCGCGGAATCGTGATTACTGCGCTAGTGACTGTAATTTCCTGGACTCTACGATAATGTATACGGGGCACGTTGGGAAACAATTAGTACAGTAAAGTAGGCTGGCCGAATTTACAGCAACTGTAGTTGACATGTGGGGTGGCTTTGATCATAGCGAATCTTTGGCACGGGGTTTAGAACGAATTCGCTTGTTCCTAGGGCGACCGACTGGATACACATGGTCAAAGGGCCAATGGAGCGAGTGAGCAAGTGAGGAATAATTTTACAGCAAATTGGCGTTTGTCAGAGAGTGGCTTTCTTTTTTACTCCTGTTTTTCTGGCCACGTTGCTTTTTTCAAACGTGGCTGTTGCATGATTGATCGTTGACGGAATTTTTTGTGGGCTTTTGAGCAGCTCACAAGACGGCTAGAGTTGGTAACATGGCTTGCATTTACAGTAGTGTACATACGGAATATTCTGGGTGATAAGAATGAGGGTGAACGGGTAATCATACTGCTTGTCCGCCAGCAAGGGATCTTGTCTGATTCAATACAGAGTACACAGGACATTGGTAGGAAAAAACACGGCATTTGCGATAGGGCACGGTCAATGCATGAAGAATAGTGGAGTTGAGGATTTTAAAATTGCGCGGCAAGAGTCAGCAAAGCGATACTGGATACGGGAGCATGATCAACATGATCAAAAGGATTGTGCAAGATGTACGGGATTAATACTTTGTTGGGGCAAAGCCTGAATAGTAATAATAATATTATTTGGGGCAAATGGGAAACAATGTGAAGAGAGAGAGCGTCTACGGAACTGTGTTGTGAATATTGCTGGCGACGGGAATTGTCTTGAGAGCAATGCTGTGATTCAGAATTTACACCTCAAATGGCATCATTGATCATTTTATCCTGTCCAAATACTGTACGGAACGCCCTGTTCATACACAGGTGCCGATCTTCTGTACGCCACCCGCAAAAGGAACACATGCACCAGTGCTTTGGCCAAAAACCTCAAAAGAGGACCACTGGTCCACTCCAAAACCAAACCTCACACTCCCACACACACCACACCACACCACAACAGCCACCTCCGCAACAACCATCCCATCCCACACGGACCGCCCGCCCGCACCGCACCCTCTGACGTGTCGCCGAGTCCCCGTTCAATCAAACTCCCGCACCCGCATGCCGCACAAACATAGAACACCCACTGAAAACCACAACACCTCACTCCACCGCCTGCTGCTGCAAACCATCGCCCCCCACTTGCCCATCGAATAACCCCTCTCCACACCGTCGCCACTGCCACGTCCTCCACCAAGTGCACCATTCACCCACTCCAAAACACCCCGCCCAGAAAACAACCCCTTCCCCCCGCAACACACACCAGCGAGTGTCCACCAAAACCCCACGCGCCCGTGCGACGCTGTCATGGCGGAGCAGGGGCGTGCAAAGGGGGGCCTACCGTCCGTAACCTGGGTCAAGTACTGTACGCCGTGGCACAACTGCATGGTAATAAGGCGAATTGCACGGAGAGGTACAGTACTGTACGTCAGATAGTATAAACCAGGGCATTGCGCGGCAACTGCTTCATTTTAATGCGGCAATAACGATTCAAAGTATGTACAAACAACATCCTCTACTCCTCATCAAGTCAGCATGTCACAACTGATCCACCTATCTCCTCCAAAGCTCATTTCTCCCCATTGTCTTGTGAAAAGTAAAAGTTGCCGCCCGTTCCCCGTCAACAATTGCCTGTTCACAATGATCCGATTATTGCCGCAGCCCCGCATTTCCACGCCCTTGCTGCGCAAATACGTGGCTACATAGGTTTGACATCCGTGCATGCCAGACGCATTTCATCCAGAGGACACGGATGTGTTCAGTCGGTTCCTGCTGAACCAAACACACCCGGCGAGCACTATGACCACGACAGAGGGAGCTGACCGACTGCATCCGCTACAACGTAGCCAGCCTCGTTGCAACCTCTCACGCCCTCTTCCACCTCTCCACTTCCAAATTGCCCCGTCACACCCGACCCGCTGTCGTCCCCAAGTCCACCACGACTGCACCCACGCAGTGTTACCACTACCACCACCGCCCCACCACAACTACCCCTGCGCCCCATCCAACCGGTCCCTCAACTCGTACAACTTACCCCTCGTTTCCTCATCCACACTAGAAATCAGCATTTTCCCTCCCGCCCCACCACGGCTTTCAAGTTGCGCCAATTCCAGAGTCTCCTTTTTCACCCGCTTGAGCTCCTGAATAAACAGACCCGAGCTCATCACATGCGCCCCCTTGGCCTCTGAAAAGCGCCCTTGCAACCCATCGCTCGTAACAACCCAAACCTGCCGCTTCCCCTCCTCACACCGCTCAAACACCTGCCGCTCTATAAAACTGTCCGCCGTCTCCGAGCCTGTAAACACCACCTCTACACCCGCGGGCGATGTCTCGGACCGCTCACCAGTCGCTACTCACGCGCCGCATATCCCCGTGGCGGTTGATAGCAAGTGTTCCATACGCAGTGGGTCAGCTGTTGAAAACTGTGTAGCGTTGCCAAAGAGCGAGTGGAATGAGAATACAAACGGGGCACGTACCTCTCGCCATGGCATCCCACACCAGGACACAGGACCATTCTCGGATGCCTGCAAACTCCTCGATATCAGCCAAGAGGCGATCTCTGGCGATATCCAACTGTGATCTATCCCTCAACTTTCGGAGTCTGGGCCATGCGCCGACGACGTTGTAACCGTCGATGAGCAAGAAAGGAGGCATGCGTAGGGTGTAGGGTGCGTCGGGAGGGGTGGTACGATCGGGATTGAGTGTGGGGTTGCGGGGATTGGATGGGGACAAGGGGGAGGGCTTGCGACGACGGAATCGGGTGCGGAGGAGAGGGGCGGGGGGGGCTGGTCTCGGGGGTGTGTGTTGCGCAAAAGTTTGAGCTGTTGGCGGAGAGAGAGGGGGAATCGGTGGTGGAGATTCGGGGGCGGAACGTGAAGGGTGGGGGATGGGGAGGATGGAGTGGAGGAGGGGGGAGGACGCGGTTTCGGGCGTGGGCGACGGGAACGCATGGAGGGGGTAAGGCGGGTGGTGATGGTGGGTTGGGGTAAAGGGAGGTGGGGATGGAAGGTGGGATAGGGATTCATGGTGAGGGGGGATGGAAGTGGCGCGATTGGTGACGGATGATGGCAGTGATGGGGAGGGAGGCGAAAGGGTTGTTCAATGGCTGGTGTATGTCAGTCGAGGCGATGACCGATGGCTTGCATGGCAGAGATTTTCGAGTTGGGGTATTGTGATTCGGGATGGATGCCTCTCTCACGCATTGTCATGTGGGGTGACAATTGAGTGAGTGAGTGACCCACACGTGATTTACTGACTGCTCCAGTTCGAGTAGGAACTGTAAGCTACTGTAATTCAAAAACCATCTTGGATTTCAGTGGCAAGCGTGAATTGTGGCGGGTAATAATAAAAAAAAGAATGCTGACACTGGGCCCAAATTCCGTTGCCGAACCTCTTAGCACCAGAAATGGTGTTTTCTACACTCGCCAAATGTGCATAACACGTTGCTATAACGTCACCGTACCCAGCGCAACCTCACCCACCCGGAGGATACCGTACCAACATAAAGCATTCGTCACCGTCCCCTTCCCTCCCCCACTTCCCTACTCCCCTCTCCCACACTCCACCGCACCATGGCCCCATCCGCCGCCAACGACATCGCAGTCGACTCCCTCCCGACCCTCAAGCGCCTCACCGCCCGTCTCGAAAACAAAACCTGCTTTGACTGCCCCATCAAAAACCCCACCTGGGCATCCACCCGCTTCGGCGTCTTCATCTGTCTCGACTGCTCCGGCCGTCACCGCAGCCTCGGCACCCACATCACCTTTGTCCGTTCCGCCTACATGGACACCTGGTCCAAGAAGGACCTCGCCCGCATGGTCCACGGCGGCAACAAAAAGGCACGCCAGTTCTTCAAAGCCCACGGCTGGCATGATTTCACCGCCTTTCAACCCGAAAAATACACCGGCCGCATCGCCTCGTCATACAAGCAAAACCTCGAGCGAGACATTGCCACCCCTCCCCCGACTGGCCCCTCCCCTCCTCCCCCTCCCCAACCTCCCCCGCCCCCGCCCTCGTCGCCGCCCCGGCAGTCTCCCTCTCCCGACCGCCGTCCGCAACTCCTCCAAAGCCGCCACCGCAGCCGCTGCACCCGCCCCCGCACGCCTCCCCGCCCCGGTCACAATCGCCGCTCCAGTCTCTGCAGACGCTTCTATTACCGCCGCTCGAAAACCCGTACGCCGTGCGGCGGGGCTCGGCGCACGTCGCAAGCCCGCCGCTGCACGCAAGCCTGCCTCGGCTACCATCGATTGGTCAAAGGTCGGCTCGGATGTCCCGCCGGTTCCGCTCGTGCCCAAGCTTCCGGCCAAGGGATCCAATCAAAGTGCCCCAGGCTTGGCACCCAATGCGCAATCGCCTGCTGTCCAGTCGCCGAGCGCCGAGGATATTAAGGAGCGCTTTAAGGGTGCCAAGGCTATTTCGTCGGAGGATTTTAAACCAAAGGGACCGGTTGACCACTTTGGTGCTATGGCAGGCGGTTATGGCGCAGGCATTGGCGGAGACTATGGAACCATCGTATCAGCGGAAAGGGAAAGGCGGGAGACTCGGATGACCTCGTGGGAATGGCTGATGATATCTTCAGGGCCGCGACCGAGGGCGTTGCCCAGGCCGCTGATGAGATGTCCACTGCCTTCAGCGATTTTCTCAACAAAGGATATGCTTGAAATCGATCTTTCTTTGTCTGGAAAAAGGCACGCTCAGGGGTGGAGGGGGGAAGTCAGGGCACTGTTCGGGTTCTAGGAACAGTTGGGGATATCTTGCCGCTGCGATGGTGATTAATGTGCACGACATGTTGCAAGTGGATAGCGGTCAGTTGTGCATCGCATTGTGGGCCCCGATTTTGTTAGCCGCCGATTGACCGTAGGCACTGGAGGGGCAACGGTCAATGGAGAGCGAGGCACAACTTATCTTACATCACGGGCAGGATGCTTCCTACCTGTGGTGGCGCACTTTATGCTTCAACTCAGAATCGTGGATAGTGTGATCGTCGACCTTCGTCATATCGCCACACATCCGGCCACTACTCTTGGCAAAAAATAGGATCGTTACCCGCTCTACTAAATGCGCAGAATCTCAACCCGATTTCTCCTGAGCAATTTGTGCGGCGTTCGCGGCGAGACAGACATTGCGCAGCTGTTCTTCTCGAGGTAGAGCGTTAGATTCACTTGCCTTGCCTGCAAATAACGGCTGGGCAACGCTTGTTGCGACGGCCTCCTTTTCCGTGGATGACTTCCGACAGTGCCGTGACACGTCCGGCCCAGAGCTCACAGCTTTTGGCGAAATCCCGCAACCCGTTTCTCTCTTGTCCTCACGACCTTGGTAGTTGACATTGTGCCAGCTCTTCCAAAACCTCAACGACGCGTTGTGGGGACTCTAAAAACCACGAAGCAGCCGTTGCCGACGAGCCGACCCGGCAGGTGAAAATTCGGCTCGGCGAGCAATGCACTCCAAGGTCTTCCAAACCTTTCTGATCCCGAAAGAATTCAAACATGCCCTCATCTGCACGGTCATCACCTATGCACAAAACAAAATCCACCGAAGGAGCCATATTCTCTTCAAGCAGTGCATCCTCCGTGCCGCGTTTCTCTTGTCCAAAATCCCTAATGTGCTCCAAAGTCTTTACAACCGCCAGTGTCTTGTCCACCCCTTGCGGCCGTACCTTTATCCAGCGTCGTCTCCCTTCCTCAGAAACAAGATCAATATTTTGTCGTTGGAGGAGGAAAGATTCTAGGTGCTTGTACAAATCTCGCGCCTGCCACCGCCCAAAGTCCGTGTCTGAATCAACGTAGTGCCACGTCAATGATGCGTCTCCCTCCTCAATGACAACCCCGGTGTGCGCTCCGCAAAATGGACCATCACAGGCATAATCTGGCTCTTCCAATCTAGGACTGCACTCTCGGATGTAATGCTCGCGTCGTTACTGAGGGACATGATGCTCTGAGCACTGCCTTTTTGCTGTGACCCAGGGGGGCCAAGGGACGGCTTTCGGTCCCGATTGTCTTCCGCAGTATCTGAGCGCAAGCGTGTTGATTCGTTCGCAGACGTGGAAACTTGGTTTCTAGCTTCGCGCACTCCATTCTCCTTGAGTCCTCCAACTAATTCCGCCTCGTCGCTCATGCTCCCCGATGTTGGGGAATACTGCCCGTTTAGTGGCGGGTGATGCAGATAGCTTAGACCTGATGTATCCCTGAAAAGCGACGTCCATGGACTTCCCGGGGCTTTGAAGAAAGCACCGTCTTCTGCTGCAAGAAAAATGTCCAACTCTCCGAGCCACTGTATGACTGTATTTCTGTCACGACTTGACACTACAAGGATAAAGTTTGAGGTGCTCGCCTCTTTCAATGCTTGCAGAATGTCAAGCACGTGTTGAGGCGGCGCTCCCAACTTAGCGATCGCCTGGTACGCCACTAGAGTACCATCCAGATCAATGACCATTAAGTTGGATCGTTTCTTCTTCATCAAATGTCTCGTCGCTTCCGGCGAAATCCATGATGATTCTATCTTGTCTGGTGGCGTGCTCATGGAGTTCAATATGGTCCCGTCCCCACTTGTCAGCAAGTCACTCAGCTTCCCTGGCTTATGCTGTCGGGAGATACTCCTCCGAGCCTTGGCGACGTGGCAAATGAGTTTATCAAAACCCCTGACAATTTCTCCGCCTGAACACGGGGCGACACACCCGTCTGCGAAAACGACGAGTTCATCGAAGACAATACATTGCTCGAAGATACTGGTGAAGGCTGTGCAGATGACCGCATGTACCCATTACGTACAATAGCCGTGTCTAACACGGGAGTAGCTGCGGAGCCGGTGCCTGTCTGCGCCCCGTCTGACTGCTCAAGATCCTCTAAGAAATTACAGCCCCACAACGAGGCGGTATGGGATGTAACAAAACGGTAAGCGGCTTCATTCCTCGTACTTCGTGATGCTGCACCCATGTCCAAAGCCACCTTAATCTTGGCCGCCATATCATCCACATCCCATGGATTGACATGAAGCGCGTTGCAAAACTGTGGGCAGCGCCGGCAAACTCGCTTAGCACAATTGGCCCTTTATGTGTACCATGCTGGCACACCGTCCATTCATGCGGGACGAGGCCCATACCGTCCCGGACAGTGCTCACAACACAAACATGGCCCACAGACATGAGCGCATGGACCTCAGCGGGCGGCATTTCTGTGTTGATGTAATGCACAGGCGAAAATGCAAACGTCCCAAATGCTGAATTGATGCGGCCTACCAACTCATTCACTTGAATTTGCTGCGCGCGATAGCTTGCGACATTCTTCCCCTGTTTGGGCAGCATGGCGACCTCGACCAAGACCACCTCGCCCCTGAGGTCAGGATGGTTCTGCAACAATTGCTCAAATGCGAGCAATTTAAGCGGAATTCCAGTGAAGCAATCATCCAGTCGATCGACCCCAACCACGATGCGGCGCCCCTCAAACCTCGCACGTAGCTCTGCAATGCGAGCCTTGACCTGTTTGGATGTGACATGATTCTTCAAGGCACGGACGTCAATACCACCCGGATAAATGCCAAGCTCGCAGCGTCGCCAGTTCTGGGGTCTGCCTCGATCCAATTGGGGTTGCCGTCAAGCCCCAAAAGTCTTGTACAGCTGGCGACAAATTGCTTGCTATAGTCATAAGAATGGAAGCCGATAAGGTCTGCGCCGACGACGCCTTGCAATAACTCGGTGCGCCTAGGAACAATGCGAAAGATTCTGCCGAGGGAAAAGGAGTGTACCAGAAGAAGCCGACCTTTGCATACCATAAACTTTCGCGCAATAGACTCGGGAGTAGCATGAGGTGGTAATTGTGAACCCATATGAGGTCACCCTCCTCATAAATCTCGGAGATGGCCTCTGCAAAGCGCTGATTGATAAAACGGTAGGCGCTCCACAGCTCGTCCGACTCTGCACTGGGCCCAACCGCGTCATAGTCATAGTGCAGCAAGGGCCAAAGGGTCTCCTCACAAAAGGCTTCAAAGTTGGCCAGCAGGTCCGGCTCATCGGGAAGAATGACGGGGACATACCTGGAGCGTCGTTTGCGGGTAGCATGGGAATTGTCTCTGGCCGAGGGTGGGCGCCATGCGGCACGATGCTCTTGACCGTAAACAAGTTCAAAGGCGTGAGGTTGAGCATCGGCGGCGGCGGCAGTTGCAGGGTCGGGAACGCCCACCCAAACAAAGGGATAGTCGGAGGAGGCGTGGAGACTGAAGAGGGCCTTGGGGGGTAGACCGGCGCTGAAGAGCTGCTGACGAGCGGACTCGCGGTGAGTGCGTTTGGGAAGACGAAACGAGACGGAGATGATGCGGGCGCGGGAGGAGGGGCGGTCGGGGCCAGGTACGGGAGGTGGGGTTGTGTGGGGTGGGAAAGTTGGAATGGGATTGCGGGTGGGATGGGTTTGCTTGTAGAGGATGATGGTTGGGTGGTTGGAGAGTTGGAGAAGCGAGTCGGAGACGAGGGGTTGCGGCGGAGGAGACGACGGTTGCGTTTGAGAGTGTTTCGTTGACGGACTCTGCGAGTTTTGTTTGAAGAAGCTGGATTTCGTCGAGAAGCTCTGATTCCGCGGCGTCTAAATAATGGTTGTCTTGGTCGGGAGGGGATAGAGAGTTGAGATAGAGAGGTTTCGATTGGTGAGCTTTTGACTGTGGGGTGAGCTGGACGAGTGGGGGAGGAGGAGGTGGGGAGGGTTTGAAGAGGTGAGGGGATGTATGGATGGATGGTGTCAGTGGGAGGTGTGGAGACGGTAGTGGAGGAGGGGGATTGAGACATGACGGGATCAAGTTTGGGGTTGAGTTTGGGAATGAGGTGGAGGGGGAGCTGATAGAGCTGATATTGACTTCGACATTAAGGTCAATGTCAGAATGGAGTGAGATAGGCGTGGACGGGGGAGGTGCTACAATGGGACACTGTGTGCGGAGGGCGGAGGGCGGAGGGCGGAGGGCGGATGACGGAAGGCGGAAGGCGTTCGAGTGACTCTACTTTTTTATCATTTTCTTGTTGCGGTTGAGTACTGTACCGAATCAAGTTGTGGCACGTACAGTGCAGTATAGTACAGTGCAGTAGAAATTAGCCAAGTTTGCACTGCAGTATCGAGTGATGCAGAGCACAAGACAAAATAACGTTGAAAAACTTGGTTGGCTGCTAGACAAGACAAACTTATGAAACGACAAAACCAAAACCTCTCAATTAATTCACTCGAGACCGATTCATTCCGATTGCAATTCATTTGCCATTCCCGTTTTTTCAAACCTTCTGTGGTCATTCTTCCCTCACAATCATTAAATGCAGAATTTGGCTACTGTACTGTACCGTGTACTGCACGTCATTGTACTTTGCTGTACTTTTTCATGTATAGCACTGTACACTATTCAATAATTTACCCCAATTTACTGTACTGTGCAGTTGTAGTTTTCCCTGCTGTAAGACCTATTGTAATGTACACTCCCCGAAAAAATAATAGCACCAACAACGAAAAGCTTGTGCCTGTGTAAAGCACCTGCAACTCGAAACAGAAAGCATGGTGGGTTTACAGTACGGAAGTAGAGTCGAAAGTTACTGTATAGTCACTTAACAAAAATGAAGCCTTCTGTAACGACTGTATATTTAAAATACCGAAACCGGACTGTTTCGAACAAAGAAAAAATAAGACCAAGGACTGGGAAGAGACTTGAAAGATTCTTAACAACGCTCCTTCTGATTTGATGCTAAATGTCATGAATATACTCCTTCAACTCCTCGATGGATGCAAATTATCTTTGCTCATGATAGACCTAACAGGCAAGCATGCGCCAAATGTTTTCAAGTGGATTAAAATCAGTTAATTTAGCAGGGCATGGTCATTACTTTCCAACTAGTCTTTTGCGTAATTTCTCCTGTGTCTTGCTACATTGCTATGATGTAGAGTAAAGGTTTCTCCAACGTATTCCTCCCAAAAGGTAAAATCCTCTCCTTTAAAACCCTACTATACACCTTAGAATCTTGTTTTTCTGAAATAAAAATATCAGAGACACCACGATATGAAATAGCAGCCCATGCCATAACTGATTTACCACTCTGCTAACGAGATGAGAAATATTGAGTTTATTCCCTTAAATCGTGCCAGTAATACACGAAAACGTCAGGAAAGTCTAAATTGAACTCTTCAAGTCCGTAAAATAGCGTCTTTTCAATCAGGTAAGCTCCCGGTCAGTTGTTATCTAGCAAAATCATACCTGGCTTTCTGTGTTCAATCATCTTTGCTGGAAGTGTTTTTCTCTTTTTGGACACAATGTGATGGCTAGAGGATAGCAATTGTTGGATGCAGCGTGCGGATATCGATAATGGCAAGGTATTTTTAGCTCCCTTGTACTGTACTTACCAGTCGATGCGTGCCGAAATAAAGGTCGAAGCTGAGTATTGGATATCTTTTCATGCCTGTTAAGCTTTTTATTTGATTTTTGTACCCTTTGGGATGCAATAAAGTTATGCAACGCCGTTCTAGACTTGCCCATTAATTCAGCGATCTTTCGTTCAGTAGTCATCTCGTTGAATAGGACCAAACTTGTACCCTTCTGTTCGTCAGTAATACCGACTGATCTGCCCATCTTTTTTTGCTTAATGTTGAATAAAACTTGTCGGGTAGTGAGGGGGATCGTTGGTCCTATTACCATATAAATTTTCTCATGCCTCTTATTTCTTTGTAAAGCTATGTATTCGAAGAAAAATTGGTCCTATTTTTTGCGAAAAAAGGGTGACCAAAAAAAAAGGTGAAGATTTGGCCTAGAATGGCGACAAGTTGCCGTGGAGAGGCTATTTCGCAGATCTATTGGTAAGACTAGAAGTCCGTGCCCTTCCTTGTTTTTAATTTGTAGCACCTAAGCTGAGTTTCGGTTCTTGGTCCTAATATTTTTTCGGGGAATGTACTGTACTGTAGGACCCGGGTCGCGTTGGGGATGTACCGTACCGTAGGCGATTTGATTCGGCACGAATTGCTGCCGACTGCTCTTTTCTCTTCCAGGGTCAGACCACTACTCTACTCTCCTGTTAGACTATACCCCTTTCGGCTCGAGCTTTTGTTACTCGTTGCCTATGCCGCTGACATTGTGTGCTCTGTCGCTCTTCGTTGCTGTTGCACTATGACTTTTTTGCTGACATGCGGTGCTGCTTGCTAGTTGTATTTTCATTGTTAGCTCGTCCGTGCTTATGTGTTTCCAGTGTCTGCCTGGCAGCGTTTTGCCTCTTTGAAAGTATGAATTACCTCTTTGGGATATCTTTTTGCTATGTGTTTCAATTCTTCTGTAGTCTACTTGCTTTCGTGCTTATTCGCGTTCCATTCATGCCCTTTGTATGGTTCTGATGTTTATTCGTGAGCCGTTTTTTCTGTTTGCAATTTGTGATCTTTCTAGAGTTCAGCTTGTACCATCGTTGTCTAGCGTTTATCTGGATCTCTAGTGTCCGTATCCAAATGCGTTTGCTGATTCACTCACAGAAGTACAGTACATTACAGGCCCAAGCTTTGAAAATATCATGTCACGAAGGATATTTGAGCTGATTCTCGCAACTTTTCTTCAGTCACACTTTTAAAAGGAAGTAAATCCCCCTGGATGACAAAAGATGGTCTCTTATGACTGAATTTCGGAAGGTTATGAATGACTCGCGTGGGCATTATGTCACGCCATCTTCTCATATCCTAGTGGATGAAAGTATCGGCAAGTTGTATACTCTTAGGGGAGTTAGATCAATAAGAGAATCCCGTATTACGTTCTTATAACAGAAAGCCCGAAAATGATTGAGAAATGAAGGTTTCGGCACGTGGTCAGTTTGAAACAATATTTGGAGTGGAGCTTTTGATAGGTAAAACGGGTGACATTCGGCGTAAATTTACAGAGCAGTTCTCTCAAACTACTCCTGTTATGCCTCGCATTGGTCGACCGTGGCTGAAGACAGCCTTCGTCGTATGTGGGGCTTCATTTTTTGCATCTTTGTCAACCGAGGAAGCCCTGACGAGATATGGAACGAGACTAATTTGTGTGCAGTATAAAGCGGTAAGGAAATTTCCTTGAAAATTCCTGTCCTCGTAGGAGCTCACGAATCACAGAGATTATATCTCAATGATCTCGAAGAATCTTGACACCAAGAAATATTTTATGGCTGAATGTTTCGTGGATGGATAGAGAAAAAAGATATTTCACAAGAAATTTTCATACAAGCATAAAAGGAACCAAAATTGTAGGGAATGCTGGGTAACTACAGAGGGATAAATAATGAAAGTTGAGTTCGAGATTGATGTCCCAGATGTAGTGGAGAGGTATTACGAAAGGTGTTCTGAAATCGGTCGTCACAATAGTTGCAGGAAAGATAAACTTGGAATTATGAAGAAGGTATAAAGCAAAGATTGGTCGCTTATCTTCAAATCCTCTCCCTTATCGATAAGAATAGTTGATTCATGTTTGCTTTAAAAAATATTATTTTGTGCCAAGACACTCCTCATAGCGGGCTAATTTTTATGAGATTATTGCTGAGGAACTTATTGAAAACAAGTTTGAATCCATATCGAGTAGGGAATCAAATAGCACAAGAGTTGAGGATGATAAACGTTACTGGATCCTTTCGGATCTACTAAAACAATCTTTCTGTTACAAAAAATGAGAAGTCGTAGACGAAGTTAGGTAATGGAGAATATACCAAAGCATTTTACCAGGGTCGTTGTCGAGTTTTTAAGGTCAACCAGTCGAAGTTTCTTTGCTCTACTTGACGTGGAAATGGCCTTGGCGATATTTATATCTGTCACGCGAGCACAAAAACATGTTTTTGTATGGATATTGTGTGCGTAAAACACTATATGGAAATTGTATACGATTCATAGATGACGCGAATTTGTGTAAGTTTCTGAAGTAAAAGGAAAAAATTGCTATGACTTCTATTTCTACAGCCCCGTACTTGTTTTAACCGCTTCATCTGACTTGAGAAGCTAGCAGCTTTCTATGGAGTACTGAGCTTTATTTATTTCTTAGACGACTATTTATTCTCTCTCTTGTTCAAGTGGATGCCTAGCGGCGCACTGGACAGCAGCTTTTTCACAACCGGTCGAGTTCCTGTCAGAATTTTTGGGCCTCAAGTAAAGATAAAGCGAGAAAATAACCCGTGGTCTGTAGGTTAGAAACCTGCAATTCGCATCATAGGTTTCCGTCTCAGTGATGGATGCCAGAAGTTGACATAGAGTCTTTAAAATTGGATGCCATTCAATCTTATTGAAAACAACGGAAACTGAGGGAATAGATGTCTACTGTTATCGTTTATTTACAGAACAAATTCTTAACTAAAAACTATTGGGCCTAAAAGAATTATTGGACTACTACAGTACATTTGGAAAAATTCTTTTCGTCCTCATATGAGGACAAAGTATGCCTCATATAATAAAAGCGGGCGACAGTCACGGGAAACACCTACCTGGAGTACAACTCGCGGTGCGCAGGTACTCTCTCCGAGTTAGGGGATTCAGTCATCTAATGAAAAAACAAAAACAAACAGATAGAGATGCACAGTGTGCTCGCTACCTCTCTTTCCTTTTAATAACCCTGCGTAACAGTAGTACAGTCAGACGAGGACTTGGAGAAGTTGTGTTTGTTGGGCGAGAGTGATTACTTGGAAGGCGGACAGTATAATTTTCCTCCGGGTTGTAAGGCCGGACCGTGATCCGCGGAATGCTGCAAACTTGCAAATGGTCGGATCAAAAATGAACCAAGGACACCGACGGCGCAAATCAGGGAAATGAGCGATACAAAGATGGATCAGCAGCGCTGACTATCTGCTTTGGAGATAACGGTGTTTTAACCAATGGCAGACCTTGAAGTTATTAATTTACGTAGACGCTGGAGTCTGGGGCGCCAAGGTGAATTATAACATCACAAAAGAACAATAAAATGGGTATTATAATATGGGATTGAGAGGGGAAAACAGAGTGGCCCCGGGCGGATAAATGTTTACATAGCAAAAATTGCTGTTGGAAAGTAGTCGCAGAAACGTAAGGTGGGAGTCAAATTCAGAGCCAAAACCGGGATGGCTGTGTATTCGGGGCGCTATTGTGCAAATAAGTATAAATAATAGCCAGAAAGGCTGGAAATATCCACATCGGCGCGGTAAGTAGAGTCAATATCAACAAGGTAGAAATATATGAAATTTAGAGACGAGTTAGGTCAACACTTGGACCAATGGGGGGGTTTCACCTGCTAAAATATCAGGTCCAAGTTGGGGGCCGAGTGTTCCGGACGGCACGCCCTGTGGTTCACTCCGGTGATTTTACGGTATCATGAACAATGATAGTTGACAGTCAACAATAATGCCCCCACTGTACAGTAAACTACCCGCTGTTATCAATGAGCGAACCTGCTCAGAACTACATAAAAAATCATAAACATCAGCTTTTCCAATGGCAGTAAAGTACAAGTTTCAATTTCATTACACGACCGAAGCCAAACGCCTTCCGATGCATGCCAGAATAACTATCTCGACCACAATAGGATCAGAATCGACATTAGCGACCATCGATCGAATCTAGTTTGTTACATCAGAACTAGAAATCGTATGTAAGGGGGTGTCGAGCGGATAAACTGGAGTGAGAGGCAAGCACCCGTTTTTTCTTGACCTTCGCTACAGAATATAAATCAACAAGGACCTGAGAGACCCCTGATGGATAAGCTACGCTGGTATACAATTACATTACCAAGAGAACTCGTTAACGAACACAAACATATAGTCTTCAAACAAGTAGTAATAAAAAAATCTTAGAAGAAATCAGAGAAGGTCTCGAAAAAACCCTGAACCGTATAATGCAGAAGGAGCTAAGGAGGATAGAAAGAAAGGACGGAAGTTTCGTCTATCATTTTTGCAACTTAGTTTAACTACGTAAGAAGATTTGATAAAGTGGTTGACGGTTATACGCAACTAAAGAAGAAGCAGAACGGGAAGCCAATCAAGAAAAAAGAAAATTCTTTTTGTGATTACAGAAATTATGAACTCATATATTTGAGCTTATTTTGTATTTTAATTAGCCTGATATTATTTTCAGCTGGTGTGATAATCGCAACTGCGAATATTCCGAAGCACTTTTTCCCTAGGCTGCTGGAAAACGAATTTGCGAATGGATGCGTGGCATCCGTAAGCACTATTACATTTTTTGGCTAAAAAAAGTCAAGTAATAGGAGTTCACTGTCCAAGTACCGTCACGTAGAATTCTGATAGAGAGAAATTATCACGAACTTATAGGTGGATAGGAGTAATTGTAGAGTAATGTTATTGCACCCAAAAGAACTGCTTGTGACTTTCTGGGGGTGTTGAAAGAAGGAACCGAGTGCAAAACACTGCGAATATAATACCGTCAATATTTTATGTTGACTGTACCGGAAGTAGTAAATATTAAATACCAGGCTTTTCCTGCTGGTGTTATATGCTTGTGCTAACGAATAAGCCATGCAGGTGTAAGAATTCCTGAATTACAAAGCGAAAATGCGAATGGCTTGATAAAAAGCTTACAGTTTCTAAGATAGAAATACCTCTGATAAACGTGGTAACTATAGATCTGATAAATTACATAAAAGTGGAGCTTGTGCTGCGGCATGACTTTGATAATAGTTTCCGTTAGGTGGCAAAACTTAAGTCAATGGAAGTCGTCCCACTATTTCTTTCCATACTCCTAATTTATGACTATTCCTTCATAGCAAAAGGTATGATCACCTTTTAATGTGAGCTTCTAAATCGTTTTCGCTGGATTTTTTGCCTAAGTTGTGTGAAATTATTGTAACAGCAGCCGTGGCAGTCTATTTTCTCCCAGTTTTTGCACTGATTTCATGAAATATACACCAGATTGTTCTACCTTTCCGAGACTATTTACATTTTGTTGTAGTATTTTTTTGGCAAAAAAGGTAATCTGAAGAGAATGATGTAGAAAGAAAGAGGATGTATTGACTAAATTTTCGTTTCAAGCTGGACAGAGGCTCCTGATGTTCTACACAACCGGCTAATGGAGTCTCTATAGAGTCGGGGAACTCTACTCTTGGATACTGTCTCAGGATACTCGTTTTCGAAGCCTTATAAATAACATTCATTAGTTTCTACGGCGGTGGTGGATTGTAAGCAAATTATGCTGTAAAAAAATTACTCATGGCATTTCATGTCTAGTCCTGTGCATTGTAATTGATAAGAAGTTTTAAATGTTGCTAAGGTTTAGAAAAGAGAAGATATTGAAATATGAGGATATATTGAAAGTTAAGGAGATCCTAAGAGCTGAGCATATTTAGAGAATTTTTACCCCATCAATTACTGAGACAGTCCGAAAATCGGACCAAATTTACGTCCAAAGAATGGGGGAGGTAAACACGACAGATATAAATAATCATCAGGTGGGGAGTTGACTTTTACTTGCATACTATAGAACTGCTTTCAAGAGGAAAAAAATATTACCTAATTTTTTATCATTGACCTGCATCGGTATGGAAAAAACAAAATTACAAAGGATTATGTAAAAGCTTGAAAAGTGGAGAGAGGTGATAAGATAGGAAAATAAAATATGTAGTAAAAGAATCACTTTCATGAATTTCCAGGTGATATACTACATTTATATATTTCCCCGAAAAGGGGGGAGTTTTTGGGTTATTTTAATGCATGGAAGATGTGGTCAGTTCCGAAAAGTGTTTTGCTTCCTATTAAAGCTGTCAGAACCCATGTAATTATTGTAAATGTATTCGCTGCGCCATTTGAGAAGAAAACTTCCAGCATTTTCTATTTCTCGCATTCATTCTATTTTACTCCTTATGTAATTGATTTATTTAATATCCAGCCGAATTGAAACTGAGAATTTTCTTACGGTACATTGAATCCCAATAAAGTTTTTATAGACCTCTAGTCTTGCATAGATTTCCGTGTACAGTTTTGCACGGAATTTACGGTTGAGTTCATTGTTTTCAAAAACATTTAATTAGCCGAAAAGATCAAATTAACCTACTCAAACCGATCTAGTCCACCTTATACCTAAGATGAAATCGGTGATGGGGATTATTTTGAGTATCCATCCTTGATTTGAAGTTTAACATATATCTGTTATTTTGGCAATTCGGGTCGTTCAGTTGAGATCTTCTGTACCGCGCTACTTTTGGCTTCCGATGATTTTCATATGTTTCTATTATGTATGCAGTAACTGATTTAGTGTATGTAACTAACAAATGCCGTCCTATTCCTTTGAAACCAAATCTTGGATATAAATTCCGTAGCAATCCACACGAGGTTAGCTTCTAGGAGAATCTACTATCAAAATAACTCATTAATATACGGAATTTGACTCTCACGACGGACTGAATCAAAAACAACCCCTTTTGGCAAGAATTAAATCTCAATTGGATTGTCAATAGATGACTGTACAAAACACAGAAAAAATGCCTAATAATTGCTTTGAATCCCGCACTTCTACGACCATACACAGTTGGTCGAAGATGATTTTCCACGGAACATGAATGCTATACACGTAGTAAATCACCAGATCTAGAGTATATGAGAGATATAAAATTGAAATTATTCGGACGAAGTAGCAAAATACAAAATTGAAAAGCTTACTGTGTATCAATTGATGAAAAAACATTTAATCCCAATCATCCGCCACAGAGTAATGTATAACACCCTGAAACCTCTACTTTCAGTTTGTTTTATTCTATGGGTATTGTCACTGATTCTTCTATTCCCATTACATCCTCTGAAGAAATCATATATTTTTCCTCAGAATAAGTTATGAAAAGAGTCCACGACTGTTGGAATGGCAAACGACCCCTCCGGAACACATTATTTCTTCGGTTTGGGTTTGATCCCTACAACGTGTCTGACGTAACTTCCGCACCAGTCTTTTTACTGCAATAAAATAGTTCCATAGCTTAACTCGCTTCCATTTTAGAGTAGATTTCTCTTCTTTAGCAATCCAAGAAGTAATATGTACATTCTGATGGGAACGAAATCTTTATCTACCCAATGATACCAACAGATTTTGATGAAGCCAACAGCAATAATTTAGGCTTTCTAGAACCATTGTATGGTAAAGATAACGTATGAAAAAGATGACATATCAATAAGAATAATTTTACTATATGACAAATCTCGTAGATTTGTACCAAATATGCCACGAAGGCCACATGAAGTAACCATTTAATAGGCATAACTCAGATAGAACAGTACGATGATCTTTCCTCTAGCCTATTTTTGTTGAAGCAAGAACTTCAGCAGTTCATTCCCTGTTTTCGTGTCTTATCAAAATGCTACCAATATCTGCGGTACACACACATCAAGAGGCAACCGAGGTGCTAATAACATCATGTCGTATGTCCGCGGGGTTTCACCAATAATGGTCTGTAATGAAACATACAGCCCAAGCAAATGGATCCCAAACTGTTATGAGCTAGTAATACTTCACATCAAAATATTCCTACTGGTGCATTAAAATTAGATTGCGCAAAAAGGTGTATAACGCAGCACAAACCTGCTATACTACGCCTAAATATGTCCTTCAACGCGGCATATACCAGTGTTCGGATAATAATTAACTCGATGTGGAAAGTATCACTTAATGTTCTCATATCTCCCAGCAAAAAAAGGCATAAAAATCAGGCTCTTTGTGATGAGCACTGAAACAATAAAGGAACAGCCCGTGGTAAGTTGAAGCACCCACATAATCCCGCTTATTTTCTGTTTTTATGGGGATTTTGAACCGGTTTTAATTGATTTTGGCTCAACGACGCAATGGGTGTAGAGTGGGTGTTGCGAATAGTTCACCCGTGCATAATAATATTCAAGTCATGCCCCAATGCAATCACTGTATTTTAGCAGTAAAAAAGTTTAGTTGACGCAGCAGAAACACATGGAGAATCAGAAATAAAATTCACGTAGAAAATCCTACTGCTTAGTCTGATTTATGAAAATTATCAAGCCGAAAGCGGTGAAAATATTTCTGACGCTTCGTAAAAGTCTCCACTAAGTGTGAAGAATTCTATTTTCACATTGCGTGGCTATTAGAAAAGTAAAATTTAAACATCTGAACTCGTGACTACGCAGGTAGCATAGTTTTTCTCTATATATTGCGTGCTTGTCTTGCTTTTAAGTGACATTTTTTGTAACATTTCTTTACTAATTGTTAAACAAACTGGTTTGTTTAAATATTTTGATAATGTAAGATAATGGGCTGCATATGCATTTATAACCCGCAATCTGCGTAAGTTTCGAGTCCTATATCTCACTCCCTTTAACAAAGAAGAAAGCATAGAAGCAGATAAAAATAAACGAGAGACATCACTGCCGTAAGATCTTCTAAATTGTTCCGAGATGAAGAAATTTTTTCTTCGATTAGTGGAAAGTCAATGTATTAGAAATCATTTTTTGAGTGGCCACCATCGATTGGACATATATCTGAGACTTACGTAGTTACAGGTTTATAAGATGGTTGTCGAAAAGGCAATAAATTCAATTTTTTATTCAGTAGAAATCGAAACTGTAATTGCTACAGCAAGTAAATCAAGAAAGGAAATTTTTACGATAAAACGTTTGGGTAGAAACTACAAACATGATATTACTTCTCCATTTTAGATACAAAGGAATATGACAGAAAATACCTCAGGGAATTTTTATTCCTGAAATTTTATGAAGAAGAAACTATTTCCGATGGAAATAGGACAGCTTGGAATTGTAGTACGATAAAACTGGTATAATTTTTAGTGTAATTGTGACATTTATATTCCGAGATGGACTGAACGTTTTTGGCTTGATTCTATAACAGAAGCTTGATTTTATATCTGAGAGAATAACTAAAAGAAACACTTACCAATGTCTAATTGCCCCTAAATAATGAAGTGAATCTTTCAGGGGGGTTGAGCATGACTAATTTGCAAAAGAAGCGATTCTCTGATGATGTAGGAAAAAAGTAGCATTTTGATGACTACATTACGTCTGCGTTTTCGGAAATGGAGTTATGTGTCCAAATCTGTAAACATGGATGTATTCTATTCGCTCGCGTCCAATTATAAAAAAGTGTAGTTCAAAAATGGATGGACGTAGATTTGGCTATCCAATTATTCGCTGGGCATCCAAAAACTGTGTTTTTAGGCGCTAATTTCAAAAATCTGGAAAAAATTACCTAGGAACATAGAAGTACAGTAAATGTCCGCTATACGTGTACATATTTCTGAATAAAATTAGGGAGGCGCATTTCTTTGGCGGATTGTATCTGAAAATGATATGATAGTTTTTTTAATTTGAATGTCAAGAAGTTATTTTGCGTGCGAATTGGAATCGAAACTACATATTCCACGTCGCATAGTTACGTAACTTATTTTAGAACAGTAAATTGGATCCGGTAATGGCAAAATTTTATGGCGCCACGTAGAATATTCTGCCCCTGCCATAAACGTATCAGCCAATAGAATTGCGCAGTCTGCATGTCAACTTCTCAAAGAATGATTCTTCCTCTCAGTTGAATGGAATTATTATGAGGTAGGATCTGCGCGGTATACTAGAGAGAAACTACAGGTCCCTAGATATTTTATTTACATTCAAAGCCACTTTAAAAGATCTTTGCTTGCGGTTCAGTGACATAGCAAAAGGAACAGAAGTAAATAAGAGATATTATGACCCATTGAACAAGTTATCTGCGCGATTTTGCAGAAAATATTTTATGGATGAGGATGTGAAAAAAGTTGCAACTTAAATAAGACTGTGAAATGATTTTGTGGTGAAGTTGTTCCGGGATCATTGCGAAACGGAGTTGTTTACTCTTAAGTTTCATCTGGTCGATCACCTGGCAGATGACTCATGGCAGTATAGGTCGCTTTCATTTGTTGATGCAGCCCCATTTCGGTATTTCAATCTGGAAGTGAAACAATCCTACATAGTTATTTCAAAGCGGACAAGTACTCGAATGGATGAGACTGTTCGTGTAATGGATTCTGTCCTAAAGAGGATGAAAAGTTCTATACCGGAATCTGTGAGTGAGCCTTTATCGACTACTACGAGTAATTGCATGAACAATTTACATCATATCGGATACTAACTGGTTCGAGATGGGATGTGAACTACTATTCATGAAGTCTAGTCTGTTATTACATGAACCACCGTTGCAAGTAGTACTAGTATCCCACATGCGCTGTTGAGTATGTTTGGAAAATATGTGTTGGTCACATTTACTTCCTTACTTCGAGATAAGGTACGTAATTCGTTCTGTGATGTGTTTAACAGAGATATAAAGATTAAATTCGGGAAAAAATTTTCGTACGTGGTGTTTCACGCCAGCTTTTGAGGACTACGGAGAGAAGAAAGACTTCATAAGGTTGCTGGAGAGTAAAGTTAATTGTTGTAAGCAGCTTGTATTCGGACTGCATCAGTTCGGGCCTTACCAGAAATCTCGGAACAGTTTTGTGTTGGTGAAGGGAGAAACAGACCGGTCCGACGGTGGCAAAGTAGCTTGGCCTAGCAAAGTTTTTCTTTTGTTCCGTTTCGATATCGATAATCGCAGCCAAAGTTAAGACCTGGTCTATATTCAAGACATGGAGTGTATACGTCCAGGTGACAACGTCGATCGCATATTGGGATGCATATGTCTGAGATGGGCAACTGATAAAGAGATTGATTACACATATATGAACATGCATACCGAGGTTCTTCAAGCTACTGTCGAGGTAGGTGAATGGTTTAATATTGTCCCTTTGTCAACTGCGGTGAGTTTAATTCATTTTTTGAAGTCAAATTTTGCCGTCCATTCATTCACCCGAGAACTTCCTTGGTCACAACACCGTTTCTATATAAATCGCTTTTATCAGTTTGAAATCAAAGTTTCGGACGTGTTCTCAACTGAAACAACTACAGCGGACCAGTAAAATGTAGGAAAATCTACTGGAAAGCAGACAAGTGGTAGTAACATCAGTTTGAGATGCAAAGATTCGAAGGTATCTGTGTAATGTGAATGCGAGACTACAAATACTCGATATTGCATCTATCATCTCAACTTCGTCATAGTCATAGTGAACAACACTCTGTGCCTCTTTAATTTCGTTAGAAATCAGAAATTTAATATCTTAATAATCATCAGATACTTCAGCGATGTAACAATCATGAATACTGCCTATACTTCCGTCCACATAAGTCTCAAACCACTTGTTACTGACCGCTATGAATGCTTTGAGAAATGAGGAACTGTTATTATCGTATTGGCAGTACGTTCGCTCTTAAGTAGACCATACTTCCTTTCTTCCAGCCCTCCAGAGCATTCAGGGATGACAATTGACAACGGCCATTACTTTCCACTTATCTCCAGCGCCCGATTGCGCAAAGTAGATGGATCGCGAAAACCGTAGAACAAAAAAAACTCACTGTACTCTCGGCTCTTTCCCCCCCTCCCTCTTTTCTGCCTTCTGCAGGTGAAATATTAAGCAACCATTTTAGAATTCTGCAGAAATGAGCTCACTTGCACACGTGTGCTGCCAAAAATCTTCTCCGATCCCCAATTTTCTGCATACTGAGTGTATTTCCGATAATTAGTCAGTAGATTCCCTGAAATTCGTAGGAAATTTGTCACTGTACTGTTTCTAGCGGTGTCCGCCCCTCGACTCAGTCGGGGTGAAGGAAGAAACGAACGCAGCAATCCAGGCATCCAAGCGAGAAACGGATACAATAGTGCAAGCCACCGCAGGAGACGAAAAGCTTGGGTCATATCCGATGAAGGCATTAAACACCGCCTTACCAATCTCTTTTGGAACAGATTCAGACTTGACCCATCTGTTTCTTCTGCATGTTCGATCTATCTATCATTGCTACCCGACTGAATATGCTGGCCCTGAAAAATTCCATCGCTGAGAAGTCTCGGACCTTAGCGAATCGCCACCATGAAAAGTAAATTTTCTCACTACTGCCAATTTTCTTCAAAAGCCTGTATCGTGCTGTTAAAATATCTTCCCCTTCTTTATCTCGTCTGCCTTAGTAGGAACGGTAGATCTATACATTAGGCGGTTGTAACCTAAAGAGCTTAATAGCAAATACCTTGCCTGGCGCTTTCGACTACTTCAGGTGTCGGCCAACAATTGCTTCGGTCAGATACGAAAATTGGTGTTGCTAATTATTTTCTTTGTAACTTCCTCCCTGGAAGCCTATGAATTGAAGACGCGGTCTTAGTCTGGATGTCGTAATTATTGCTAGCAGATCAACTTCAGGAAGTCCGTAGGGGATTCCATTGATGATAGATAGAGATACTGACGTGTTTCGATGATTTCAGGAGGAAATGGCACCACCATGAGAGAATCGGTAACACTCAATCCATTTTTGTGGACAAGATCTGCACGATTCCTCCAATCACAGGTAACTTTCTCTTGAAAGGGGTGCAATTCGAGCTTCTCATTTGAAACTCATGCTGCAATTTTCTTCTTCACGCTCATTGCTACAGAAAGGTATCTACGGGGGACATTGTTTGCCAGCTTCTCACTGTTCTCGATCTAGCGGCTGGATGCAGCTGAAAGCTTTGCTACCAGTTCTTCGTTCAGTTTCTTCAGAATTATAATCTCCACTTTCATATTTTTCTTATCTTCTTCAATTTTAATTACCTTGTCCGCGATCGCCTTGTTCGTCACAGTCCCAAGAGTCCTTTGATCCTCCATATTATTAATACGAACCTTTGAATCATTAACTTTTTCCCAAAGCTCGTTATCTTGCTCCTTAATTGTTCTGAAACTCGCTGTTAAATCTTCAACGGACTGGTGCTATTGATCCTGAGACTGATCAGTTATACGCTCACCTCTTGCATCAATTCCCACAATGGACCCACTAAAATCTGGCAGCTCCGCGATATTTTTAACCTGCTTCCCTCTAGCAACTTCATTATTGGCAGTGGCGGTAGGCTTTCTATTTCGGAGAAAACACTTAGTACTCTCATTACCCTGCCCCTACGCCCTCCTCCCCTTCTACTCCCTCTAGCAACTCTATGGTCTCCGCTGTCACTTCGAATCTGACGGGTCCTTGTAGCGCTTCGACACCCATCCATTTCCTGAGAGTCGAATTAAAGTAAACGATTTCTTGGAGGGGAGCTCATCAGTGTGATAATAAATATATGATAATGGGGAAAAGGATAAAACATTGATGAAGCACTTAGGGTGTGTAGATAGCACTAATTCTTTAATTCAGATCCAAACTCGTGTGCTAATACTTAATGTATTTATGCATTTACGGTATTGGGCTTCGAAATATACAGTACTCGTACCCGATACTATTGCATTGTTTCTCGTTCAGTTTATCAGTAGATTATGCAGGTGTCATTGATTATATGAGAAATTTTTTTGTCGTCATATTTCAGGTACCATTTTGGACCAATAACCGTTCATTGTGTAATAGTTTTCCACACTTTCTTGTAACCGCAACATCAAATTGCTATTGCAGCCATTTTCTCCCTTGATAATTGTAGGTGTCGTAATTTTAACTGCAACTACACTCATGCAAAAAAGACGCACTTCTGTTGGGTACTTCGGTACGTTCGTTTTGAAATTGATGAATTTTTTCCTATGAAAGCCCCACTTCTGAGCTCCTGATGAACACTAACCCACTCCCCACACCCAAAGTTGAAGCTTACCAAAATTCGCATCCCCTCCCCAACACTTTCATCGCCCCTGAAATTTCCTTCCGTACCTCTCGAATCATCCCAGCCCTCATTACACAGCACCGTCTCCCTCTTGAAAATCCCTCCAACATCCATTAGCCTCGCACACCTCCCCACTGTACTTTCCCTCGTTGCTGCCTACCCAATCACCCGATGTTTTAAAAGTATTACAAGGTACGTTACCATTTCCGCTTCCCTTGACCTTACTTTTTTTCTCACTTCACACCAACAAATCAGTTCTACAATACCATAATAACCCCTTACATCCCCTCTATGCGTTAGTAGTGTAATATTAGTTACGTTACTCTTCCCGTTTCCTTCCTGATCCACTTTCTTGTTGTCGGTCCATGCTAACGACTCATCCAAATGACACTTCACTCTCACCCTCCCTTCGCATCTTTTATTGGTAATGTAAGTTATTGTATATAACTTTTCCGAATTCCTTCTCTCCTTACCATTATCGCAGTATCGGTCCGTATTACTAACCTTAATTTCTTTTACTTTTCCAATCCTCCGTAGTCAACCGATTGCCCGAAAATAGTTTTTGCAACTACTAAAATCATATTTTGTTTATTTTATTTCTGGAAATACGAACATTAGGTCTGGTCTTGAATGGTCGGGGCCTACTCAAGTTGTGTGACATTTTGGGATTTTGATTAAGGTATGGTAGGATACCATCCTCTCCCGGTGTGTTGCGTGTGCAGTCGTTTTCAAACAAGATTAACTGACTCCTACACGTCCTGTTTCCTATTTGCGTGGCAAGAGGTCTTCTCCGCTGTACTAAGCATCCAAAAGTAAAATAAAAAATAACAATCACTTGTTGACTGTAAATAGGTTCCATCGCTTGGAAACCTCCAAACAGGTATTCGCGATTAATTTTTCAAAATTTGAAGACTATTTTATAGTTTTACTTTATGCGGTATTCAAATTTAGAAGAAATATGAGTAGTCATACTGTACTGGAATCTGCAATGTGAATAAATACGTGCAGTTGTACTGTACTTTGTTTTCACTAGCTGGAGAAATTTTTCTAGGTGTACTAATCATTTTTTCATAGCATCTAGAATTACATGCAAATTCACTGTACTTTAGTTTTACAATTTCAAGAAAATTTGCAAGTTAAACCGCACTGTATTTCAGGAAGCGGAGTCTTGTTGCGAGTAGTATTAGAGGTGTATTTCATATTTGGAGTCATTTAGAATAGATTTACTGTACATTACTTGATACATTCAGGTCGCGTGACTTTTTTTACTGTACGTTTCTGCTCTATTTGAAAGTTTGTCATCAATAACATCCAATTTTTCATTCAAAATTCAACGGTTTCAGTACAGATTTACTGCATCCCCGACTATGCCATTCGGAATACTGCACCCATTTCTGAAAACACAGACGTAAATGGAAAATTTATAAAATTTATAAGTTTAGCTTTATACCCGTTTCAGTCACACAAAGCTATAATGTAATGTATTGCTGACTGTGATAGAATTTTAACGAGTTCGATACTTAAAAATGATTTAAAAATAAATATTACTCCATTGAGATGGAGTTGGTTGCATTACAAAATAAAATATAGAAACCTCCATGACTCGAGCCCTAGGTCTCCTTTTCAGAAACGTCGCATTAATAACTTTGTTATGTGACCTATTGAAGAGGAAAATGTTGTAATATTGTCTAATATATTTTTTACATAGACCCATTTACCAAATGTCAGGGGCAAAATTTTCAAATTTTAACTCCAAAACACCTTTAGTGTTTTTTTAAATATCTAGTGTGAAAAGAAACAAATCAGACTTCTTAATTAATCATTTAACAATGAAAAGTTATCGCTCGGCATATAAAAACTTCGAAATCCGCTTCCAGCCTTGAAAAGTCTGTGTCAAACTTTTAAAAGAAATGTTATGAAAAGTCAAGAACATCCTGTTAATATTAGGAACCCATACAGACGTAAATAAGTACTTGCTCGGAGCTGTTTATCCATTTAACGATATTTTAAGTCTACCACTTAAATCAATTCATCACCGAGAGTCAGAAATGACGGCTAATATCATTCTAGTTTTTTATTTTTCTCAAGCGAGCTCTGGTCATCCCCATTCTTTTTCTTGCGACGTTTCTTTTTTGTTTGAATATTCTTCTCAACTATTCATTTGCACTTATCTTAAATGTTACTGATTTCTTATTTTCACGAGATTGTGGCGTCGTAATCGGTTCAACTGACCCTCTTTTATTAGCAGATTAAAGCGCTGAATGCCTCATGTTGTCTCCAATACGGTAGGTAGAAGGTAACCACGATCGAAGTACCCATTTTTTGAGAATTTGAAATAGAATATAGAAAAGATTCGATAAAAGCTGTATCTTTTGTGACTACTGTGTATTAGGAAGTTTCACATTTATAAATACTTTCTTGACTGTTAACTACAGTTTCCCCACAAGGAGAAGGGATATATTGAGAAATAAAATTTTAAATCAAAGAGACTAAAAAATATCCCCCTTGTTATCCAAATGAAGGGTGGGAACCAATTTTTATCCCTTAATCTTTTTTCATTAGAAGAATTTTTATATATGATTCTTATACATTATACATGATTCGAAATATATAGATAATTCATTGCTAAAAATGAGTCATAACTATGTAATACAAACTAATTTGTTGTGAACGAAACACTAAATGTATCTTACTAGATTTACGAACGGATAAAATTACGTAAACCCGCTTTGCACGTGAAATTTTGACTTTCAATTTTGACGTTGTCCAAATTAATTGTAGAATCAGGTCTCACCCATCCTTTAACATTGTAACACCAAAACTTACTTTATCGATACTGGGACACAGCTACTCGCATCTTTCAAGTATTAAAGAACCCAACCTTCACTCCTTTATCGATACCGGGTAGAACTATCATGGCTGTAAAAAGAGGACAAATTGCCAAATTTGCATCCTCCTATTCTACAAATATAGGCAGAGCCCTGAAAGAGGACTCTGCAACATTTTTTTCATCCTCACTCAGCAACGAATAGATATCAATGCCCTAGTAACTGATATTCAGAGAATATAAATAATTCTGACTTATATGAAAAGGTGTGGATCAATAACGCAATGAATCATAAAGTTCCCAATAATAGTACAGTCAATGCCTAGAAAAGTTATCAAATATGCGCACGGTAGGACTTAACAGTTGGCGTCTTCCACTGCATTTTCCCATACCTTTATCGAATAAAGGAGGTTTGAAAGACCCAATATTTGAACGATGGTTCGAATATGTAGTCATTTCTATAACTATGGTAATCTAATATTGTGCCGTTTTCGAGTATTTGAAGGTAGCTTTTGATGATTTTAGTGTATTTCGTAATAATTGCTGGGCTTCTTGAGGTCTAGTTGTATATTTTGAGAAAGATAATTTTTTGTTGGTGCATTTTTGCATCCAGTGCCTGTATTCATGTGTAAATTTACTTCGCGCATCATTTGAGTAGAGTTTTGAAAAGGAAAATCTTACCCACATAGAATATTGAACTTTAATTTGATAGTCTGAAACGTTCTTTATACACTGTACTGTGCAAAACACCCTTTTTCTGATTATCTTACATTTGAAGCTTTAAAAGACATATTAAGCTATACGAAAAAATATTCAGAATCTTCCGTTAAATTTGAATAATAGGTTGTATTCTTTTCCATCATTCGTACCAATCTGTATTTTACAGTGCTATAATTATGTCCCATATTTTAAAGAAATTTACAGCTTTTGATGGCTAATTGATAATGATCGAACGAAAGATATAATCTCATCATGTATCGTAAAATTTCCGAATCCTTTGGTGAGCCATTACATGATCAGATAGGAGGTTTTTACACTCATAAAGCTGCTATTCAGATATTTTTGAACTGAAATGCAACGTTCCGTTGGTGCTCGGTCATTATTACCCAGATTCTTGTCACCTAAAGTAAATTATGAATCACCCAAAATGTTGTGATATCTACCAATTTTAAAGATTAATAGCTCTGCATTTTAAACAACTCTAAACTATTCTAATAAAAATTCTGTGCAATTTGACGCAGGGACGATAATTTTAAAAGGCAAAAAAATGGAGGATAATTTTTAATACTTTATTTACTATTTGGGGGGGTACGAAATTATTTTTTCACGTTAAATAACATATAACATATCGTTAAAGTGCTCAAAATCAAAATTTAAAGCTTCGACAAGGAACTTAGAAGACCTTATTCCAAATCAATTAGTCATGTAAAAAAAGTACTACTGACTTTGACTTCCCATCATCGCCATCATCAATACCTCTAAATCAATCCAGCCTTTGAGTTAATGTGAATAAGTTTATAAAAACAACCAAAAGAAATGGAACAGGAGAAATCAACAATACTGACGATATATCTGTCCCCTTCTCATTCAGTGACCACACTTCGCTTGCTGTAACGACTATTAATAGGTATAAATGTCTTGAATTTGAATTGGTCTTATTTAAATAGTGTAAGTGGCGAGACCAAATACTTCATGTTACCTGCTTCCAATAATGATTCGATGCAGAACTTAGGCTTGAAATATTATAAATTAGTCATTTGGGTAAGATACGACTTCAACTCTTTTTCAAAAATTCTGAAAATATTCTACAAAAAAGAAATATATAACTTAAGGAAGGGAGATTAAATTATCTGTAAACGTTAATCTTTGTTACTTATTCACTCACGAGCAAAAGCTAGGGAAGCCATGTTGACGCCATTGTGAAAATTTGCCATCATAAAGGGACTATTACAAGTGATTCTTGAACAAGTTTCGTCTTTTTCGTGTTCATTTTATAAATGGTCTGTTCGTAGAACAGAATGTCAATAACACTTCTTTAAAAGTATTTTTCAAGATACCAAACTTTTTCGGGCGTTTTTTATGAAACTTGTACCACTGAGGTAACCTTTCACAATGTTTATCTTCCAAGTAGTAAGGTAAAGACATAAAGGCACTATTACAGTTTCAACTTTAATCATATTTTTACTTAAAGATTTGAGTCTATGATGACATAGATGGTGTACACAGATCACTTATCAGGGTCTTTTTCGTATTTGATTTTCTTTTCAGAAAAATCAAGCAATCTACAGGACAAATGAAGAAGAAGAGACAATATATTTCGTAAAGAAGGTGGGCTCCCATACAAATATCCTAATGATTTGGATGCATCACAAGAAAAGGGATTCCGGGGTACAGTAGAACTCATTAGAGCTTGGTAGCCCAAGAAAACATTCCATTGTAAACTTTAATCAGAAGAAACAGAAATAGAATTGACATGGCAGATTTTGTGCTAGTTGGTAGTGTTCTGGATGAATATTCTCTTTTTAATGATTGTTAAGTATTAATTGGCACAAGTATGAGTCCACAAGATTTTTTTGAAGATTTTTTGGAGCGTCAAGTCCTTCAATGAGGCTGTGAAACCTCTGCTGTAGACCGTTGAGGACTGCTATAGCCATTTACTTGTCATCAATGACGACTCCCATTGACTTTAAGCGAGCTGGCAGATGTCGTACACGTCGTATGTACGGCAAAACTTTCTCATTTTCTTGCATGTTGACTGCGCGGAAGTCTCTCCGGGCCGCCAGCTTATTTAGTAACGTGTTGCAATCCACTATCTTCCCGCCATCCGAAGCTGTCTTCGTCGTATCCACACGATTTGTATTTTAAGATTTTTTTGGACTTAGTAGGGTGCTTTATTGCGGTTCCTTATTTCAATCTGAGAATAAAATTTTTTTGTCAAGGCTCCTGCTCGGTTTTATGCTAGAAAATATTCAAATTTGGGAACAGTAATCGATTAAAGCAATATATGCAGCATAGAAAGCAATTTTTGCATTTAATTTAACCATGGAAGTCTAATATAAGACTTTGATTTTCAAATTAAATTTATTTTAATGGTCTAATTGATCAAATGTAACTTTTGATCTCAATTAATATATGACAATGGTTAAAATATAATATCTCTAAAAATTGGCGAAACCCATTATATTGAAGTTCAAGTTGAAACTATCCATCCTTCTGTTCTTTTTTTTCTTTAAGAAAATAGTTAAGTAAGAATTAAAGCATTGAATCTCAATTATATCATGATATACCTGAAAATTATTTTGATGCGTACAAAATACAAGGTCGTCATTACCTTATTCATTACAAATGCAGTGCCTCACCATAGTCTCTTCCTAATACCATATTTATAGTCTAATTAAAGAAAACTTTCTACCTCTTCTTTTACCAACCTAGTTATTCAAACTAAAGATTTGATGAATCGCAAAAAGGATAATAAACTGTAATTTTTCAAATTGTGAAGTTTCAAGCATTGAGAGCCGCATAACTAAATATTTTAGTCGAAGTTTACCTTTTAAACCGTTTCTCTGCTCGCAACCAAATACTCTCTTTTATTGCTGAGCATCCCTAGCTTCATTCAGTATTTATTATGATTTTTTCTTAACATATTATGGAGGAAATAAAGGAAGTGATCCTATTCATTTTCGGTCTAAGAAAAATTGATCGTTCAAATCAAAACAATTTATGCCTCATTTCTGTGCTCTTTTTGCTGAAGTTTAACCCTTGGAATCAATTGACAGGCTTAAAATAAGCTTTAGGGGGTAAAATTGCACAACGGAAATTAGAGAGCGTCTGATTTTGTTTTTTTCCAGAGGACCTTTTATATTTCAAAAAACAATTGAAACAACAATTGCGGCTTTAGAAGAGTTATTTCTCGTTATTTTATCATCCTTACAGGGTTTTTAGATTTAAAATATGTCCTTTTTCAATTTAAATGGAAAAACACAGATGAGAATGACAAGTAAGCGTTTTTCGCCCAAAGTCTTAATTTATGATGAATGTAGGGCACTTTAGGGCTAAAATTTTGTCCCGTTTAGATTACATCATTGCTTTTCTCAATACAAAAAATAAACCTACGTTTCCGTACGGGTTACATTTTCACTTATTATCTCTAAACCCTTTGGTACTGGGCTCATATAAATATGACATAACCTATTTTCAATTTTTTTGATGAAAACAATTATTAAATTTAAATTAAGTTTGGATTGAAAGAAATTTCACAATAGGTTCAGTTGGAGTGTAAGAATATTTTGAAAGAGCAATATGTAGTGCAGATGGAAATAAACCCTTTCAAATCTACGTCTTTGGAAGTTAAATACGAAAATTATTGTCCCCAAACATGCAGAGATTTGCTACTCCATTAAAATCTATATTTTAGAATTAATTCAGTACAATTTTATATATCTATGCATAGACTTACCTTATTTTTGATGGGAATTATATAAGTCCTGTTCGTACTAATAAATATCATGGACTTATATTACTCCGATTCACGGGCTCTGTGCTCATTGCAAGTTCCTTTAGCATATTTTCATGTTTGAACTATTAATAATTACAGTATTTGTTTTTTATTAGCTGCGGAATCTTGAATATATGAGAAAAAACCAACCGCTCAAATAATCGAAATATTTTAGATGGGACGAATTGAAAGACAATTCCTGTAGTTTCATCATGTTACGAAGAATATTATTGTATTATAAGAGGCTTTTTCGATACCTTTATTTAATTGAAGGCCTTAATGATTTCTCAAATGTGTTCGATTAAATTATTTCATTCATGACATCCCCTCTTTTTCTAATGGATTAGATTAATTACATCTACTAAACTACGAAAATTAAAAGAAGCTTATGTAGTCTAAACTAATATATTTTGACGTTTTATCGCTAATTTCATGTCAAGTATCTCAAAATAGATCCACCGCTCTCAAATTATCAATAAGAACATACTATTATCATGTAGTATATTTCATTCCTCTTTAGTCATTTTTTATTTATTTTTTTCGTTCTTTTGTACTTTTTTGAATGAAAATTTCACCTTGTACGAATTTTTAAACTCTTAAAATTAATTTAACCCCCTTTAGAATTACTTCCGTTTGAAGACATCTTTAGCCACTACGTTATGCCTTTAGTTTGTCATTTTCTGCACTATTGCTTCCATTTAAAACTTAATACTGTTCCCGCCACCCTTTTTGCTAATAGTCTCCGAATATTATCTCAAAAAGAAGGCTTACATTATTAAACGACAGTAAGAAAAATTATTTTCTTCCAACCTGGCTCGAAGTATGATCAATTTTATTTTGATGTAAATGGAAATTAAATTGGTTCAGACGTGGCTAATATAATATGGTTTACTTCTGCTTCAAGGCCACACTGAAAAATTAATATGTTTAAGGATAATTGGATATTTTATTTGTGCAATCTTCATGAGATTATTTCAAAATATAACTCGCTGTCTATTTTTTCATTCTCATATAAAGAAGATGTAATATTGCTTATCTTTGGAAAAGTTTTCTGTAGAATTTGTGGAACTTTAGTATTTCAAATCTACCCGTTTTGACCTTTATTAATTGAAAAAATTCTCATGCCATCGTTATTCAGCTGAGTTATTTGCTAAAAGAAGGACTATCTGCTGTAACATCAAAAATATCGAGTAATGGGATCCAATCCATCTCATTCCTGCTTTCAACTTTCTTTTCAGTTAATTTAATTTTTTTTTCAGTTTGTTATCAGTTTAGCTCCCTTCATAAATAATTCTTTATAAGATAATTAATTAACGTATCTTAAAGTACGCTCTTTTTAACATCCTCAGCAATAAAAAACTCTCTCCACTGTAAGGGGGTTCTATTCTCAGGAATTTGGTGCAAAGGGTACTAATTTGGATTGAAAGAAGATTCCTTCATTACATATCGAATAATTGATTGCCAAAGACATTTTTCGATCATACTAGTGTTATAATACGGTCATGTAGTTTATTTACAAATAGTTCATTGGTCAAAATCAATCTCAAATGGAAGAGAATCAAAACATTTAACCCATCAATTTGATTTTACGCAACAAAAACTGCCTTTTTCAGAGTTGTGGGTAGTTTTTACTCATATTTTTGTTCACTGTGGAAAATTAAATATTATTTTTTGGATAAATGCCCTATATTTTGCACCTTCTCTATTTTAAAGAAAGGTGAATTAAGCCAGCTACGCTGTGGAAATTGTTCAAATTTCAACGCTGAGGTTGCAGAGCCCTTCCAACAATCGCAATTATACTTTCTCATTATTACTCAACTCATCGGGAAGTTGCAGAAAGGTAAATGCAGTTACTGAAAAATGAGGGCCACAAGATGATTCCTGAGGGCTGTTTTACTCCTCTGCAAAATACAAAAGTCAATTCCTTGCCCTCGCTCTCTTTTTTCCTCTTCTCAGGTTTCTATCCAATTATATGGGGCTATATATGTTTGATGGCGTTCGGATAAAAAACTGGTATTCAGACACGGTACCATATTTAACAACATCTGATACAAATAAAAGGAATAAATAAATAAAAGTAAACAGTATAGTGCACATTTACTTACATTTTGAGCTACTCATTCCATCTCGTACAAGTTGTCGCGGATAACTTGTGTGACTAATCCTCCCAATGTCAACAGAAAAAATGTAACAGTGGAGCCATCCATCCACTAAAGACTTTTCGTTAACCTCGTCTGTCTCATATCTTTTACTCCTCACTAAATGAAGAAAAGTTCATAACGGCACCTATTCCATTTAATAGTCAAATTCACGTATTTCACACTTCATTTAAGCCCTCTGTATTTCAATTATATTTAAACCGTAATATTAAAACCTCCCAGCCGGGTTGACTAAAAAATATGTAGCTATCGTCGGCTATCCTGGTCCATAGTCCGAATCTTGAAACATTGAAGTGCTCCAATATGCGAGACATGATCTCAAAAATTTCTGCAAGCCTTCCGATGCTATCCATGTCTCTGAGGGCTTCTATGGACATTGGAAATGTTTGGGGGTTTTACTCTTGGAAGATGTATCCGCTCTATCCCAACGTTTTCCAGACAACCACAATCGACTCAAAAATTCTATACCGAAACAGTAATGGGGAAGGAATTACGCACCCTAAAAAGCTACCTTCAGGCCTCTTTGGACACTGACACTTAATATCCGGGCGAGGAACCCGAATTTGATGCCTGCTACAGAATAAGCAGTAGATTCTACGCGCTTGAGAAGTAATATGGGCAAAATTTCGTCATTTTCCCTCCAAACTCCATTTTCCAACTGAGAATAACATTGCAAAAAATGGAACTCATCCAGTATACATGGTGTTTCAGCCAATTTCTGTCGATATCTTTTCTGAAAAAATGATTGAGGGAGCCGCGTTCTGCATCTCACATTTCACCATGATAATCTCCAGAGACATTTTTTGTCCCCGCTTCCCGCTCAAGCAAGTTTTCGTACTTCTCTCCCGTATTGCTAAGGAACCACTTTACGGGCAAAGGAGTAAAACATTCTGTCAAGCACAATTTAAATACAAAAGAATTGCCAGACACTCTCAAAGCACACAATAAAAGCTATTTCAGTTGTCCAGCATTGTCTCTGCAAAGTTCTGCTGTCTGAATTCCAGCGGCAGAACAAGCAATATAATTGTACATCAACTAGTAGCACATCCCTATGGATAATGCTGGCGCCAAGACATTACAAATTATCGGAAAAAACACCAACCACTGTTATACAAGTTGGTCAGGGTTTTCAAGCTTTTTTCGGTTCTACCGATATTTTACTCACGACTTGAGATACAGATCCATTTAAACTATTAAATTTTGCTGGTAATTATTCTAGAGAAAAAACTCAGGACTGTCTTCATCTGTTTCATATAGTATATCTTCCACTATTTCTAGACGAAACTGCTTCTTGAGACTCTCCTCGGGGAATTTGAATTTTCGATTAGAATAAGACCATAATAGTATATTACATAGGGTCATAGATGCATTCGCGTAATAATATGGGACCGTTTCAAAAAAATATTACGATATGCCGTAAAAGGCGAACTAAAGTTGTGGCTCCTTTTTTCAGCTCCTTTTGTCGAAAATTGTGAAAATGTTCCCAAAAATCACCTTTTGCAGGAAAACGCTAAAAACATAATGCAATTTACTAAATGAAAATCTGTTGACTGGTTCTGAAGTTACGCGAAAGGATTAAATCCAAGGCTTCCATCTTCAAAATATTCTTCAATCAAACGTGCATTATCCTTGTACTATCGATCGATAACATTGACTTTCATGTACTTTTCGCGCGTTTCATGCTGATGAGACTTAACTTCAGTCAAATTAGTACTGCATAGTTCAAAATGAGGGCTTGGTACGTCAGCAGCAGCACCTTCTCTAATAGTATCCACAGCAACAGGGCTCTTCCTTAAAAAAGTCTTTGAAGTTATAGAGGTAGACAATTATTGTGCTGTGATGGATCCTAGAGACGTCAGATGGGATCCGAAGACATGATACTTGGATATCTTGCATCCCTGAGTAATTTTAAAGTACTGCTCTGTTAAAGTTTTTAAATTTTTCCACATTACAAATCTTGACGGCACGCAGGTAATTGTAGTTGAACTTTGTTCAATTACGATCATCATTTCTCTCGGACTACATACGTCCGCTTTTAAAAGCCTCCGTTTAACGTGTCCAAATGCCCCATAACACACGTTTTTGGTATGTCCGGCAATTAGGAAATGAATGTAAATCTCGTCTTCAAACCCAAACAACACGCGCCAACACAAATACCATAAGAGAAACATGTTCTTCTTCTGACCCGCACAGTTATCGGCGTGCAGTATCAATCTCCTCAAGCCGACACAATTCTATTTAATGTGCTTATGGTTTCATGCAAAATAGAAATCAGGGTGGTTGCCGTCTTTTCATTCGGCCAATGGCCTTCAGGGCCAAAAACGAAGTTTCGCTGCAAGTTACTAGATGAAACTCCAAATAAACCGAACTTCAACCCCGTAATAAAGTGTAGTTGACCAAGCTGCTTTTCCAGTTAAGGGAGCAAAACCTTTTCGGCGAAATCAAATACTATGTGGTTGCACGAAATTTTTGTCTGGCATTTTGTTTGGCAGGCTTTGCAGTATCAAAAATCTTCCCTTTCCTTCACTAAGTGCAATTCCATGAGGCCAATTTATCGCCCAAACCGAGGATCACTCGGTAATATTTCTTCTATCGAGTTCCGCATAAAGCAACAAAAATCGAAAAAGTCCGAACCCCTTGACACAATCCGAAGCAATGGCATCTCCTCCTCCCAGTATCGTATGAACAAATTAAAATGAACAGGAGTATGAGGAATTTTAGTAGGATCTTGAATATCAATCAAAGCTTGCATTATAGAATCCCACTTCTCCACATAGGAGTATTATATGGATCTCCAGGTCATAGTAGATGGAAAAGTCGAAATGGAGACTCCTCGCGGGAGCCCCTCCCTCTTGGGCTTTCCACTCTTTAGTCCATTGCCAACTGCATTAGACAGGCTTGATCGACTACTTTCTGTAAGCCCCTTTTGCCTTTCCTGCTAGTTGCCCTCCCCGTTCTATACGGAGTCGGCGAAACACTCATCGATACTCCTTCGAATGCCTTGTAACCACCTGCGTCGAGAGATTCGTGATAGCATCAAAAGCTCTAGGGCATACCTTTCGACCGTGAATTGCGTTAACTTTTGCTGTCTTTTCCGTTCCTCTTTCTGCTGATTCATTGTATCGCGCGCGTTTGCGCGTCTTGTCCATATTATCTCGAAATAGGAAGTTTGGTTCTCCCGGGGGGTCGACAGAGGGAACAACATGGAACAATTGTAATCTCGTCTTTCTGTTGTATTCAGTTGACTAAATCCAAAAACAATTCTAACTGCATTGGGTATATCACACTTGTCATGTTCGCACACTCTTTGCTTGAATAGAATCCTTAACTCCTGCGAGATACTTTGGTTTGTTCCTTGTGTCATAATTTCGCCCTCTGTCTCATTTTTAATCATTGAAATTAAGCAAGTAGCATCTAGTTCTGCGTCATGGTCTATTACATCTGAATCAGAGCTTATGTCATCATAACAGGTGTGACCACACTGGCGCTCCTGAAGAGATTCGGATAAATACTCTTCAAGATTGATGTCTATTGCAAAGGGGCTGAAAGGGAAAGAAGAGAGAGAGTGGGGAGGGATGTAGTGCACTATAAACCGTTCTGAGATATACACTGAAATTTTCATCTGGGATTTTCACGGATTTAATCTCGTGACCTTTCTGAGCTCATATCTCAGTTTCTACTGGCTTTTGCCAGACGAAAGGAAACTTGGCATGCGAACATTCAATGCAAACTGCTCGTTTCTCATTTGTCTATTGTGAAAATGGGGGGTTAATTTACTGTGGTAGATATGTGGGTTGGTACCCAGTAAATTTGTACCGGAGCGTAGATACCGTATATTGGCCAAGCCATTTGCGAAACCGTACAATGCATCGAAAACTGTAGATGGCACTCCAATCTACCAGAAGGTGGAGGGGAGGCCAGCCAGCAAACAAGCGGCATTGGAGGTTACTGTCAATGCGGAGTGCCGCTGTAGAAGAATGCATCTAACCTTCGAAAACCGTTCCATTGCGCGAGTGGCAACAGTTCTCGCGAGTTCCTTGACGACAGAGAACGCCGCCGGATGCCATCCTCCAAGCGTCGAGATGGGAACAGGAACCAGCCTGTTTCCCCCAGGCAGTTCAGCAAGGAACCCTTGGTATTTCCGCTATTGTCTATTTAATCTGAATTTCTTGCAGACGAATCCGGATAGAATAGCAAATTACTGTACAGCTATATAAGTAACTCTAAAAGTATGAAAAGCGGCATATCGTACTATTGATTTTGAAACGGTCCATATTGTGACTTTAGATCAGTTTCCGCCAAATTTCCATCGAAACGAATGATTTTCAAATACAAACCAATGAATTGCTCTAAATTTCAATTGAGTTGTCGGTGTTAATTATTCTATATTACCATGAGTCGATTCGATTCAGGTACAGATCTACGCATGCTGTAATATCAAATACTGTATGCGGGTGACATCGACACCCAAACTTTATGTAGTCAAGGCTGGTTATGATCAAGTACCCCTTATACAGTAGGCTCCTTTTAAACCGACACTTTTATTCTGCTGATTTTATCAGAGCTCAAAGTCTACTTTCCGTTCTAGCTTCGCATTGTTGCCAAACTTGTGAAGGTAGCAAATCTGTAGATTATACTACGTTTCACAGACTAACTGTCTCTTACAGTGGCACGAGAAGCGCTGCAGTGGTAGAGGAAACGGCGACATCTGCGAAGGACAGTGTCAGGGCAGCGAGGACGGGAGGGTTGGAATCGGGGAGGGCAGGGCAGGGGTGAATCAACAAGGCTTGCGCAATTTTCACAGCGACGGAAGCGAAGAGCGCGGGGATTGGTTGTATCGGAAAACCAGCTTCGGGATGGCAAGAAGTTCTAGGCGAGGGCTCGAGTTCTCTGCTCTGGCGAGGGGAGCGGAGATAACACGATACAAGGCCGCAAAGTACAAGTCGTTGGTCGCGGTTTGGACTGGACGGGGAATGTGGGTGAGAACAGGGAGGGGGACAGATCAGAGGGAACGGAAGGTGAGGGATGGTATTGAAGAGGATTGCGACATCATGTTTAGGCACATATATTGTCAGGACATGGTACTTATTCCACAGGTGCGAAGGAGTTCGGGGCGGCCGGATTCCCATGGGTGTAAGTTGAAGAGTCACCAAGGGATGCGGGGCGGTGAGAGCGGGGAAAGAGCCGTGTTGCACCATCGTTGACCCATCTTTGTCGGGACAACTGGGAGGGTGCGAAGGGTAGGGTTGTGCGCGAGGCGGCGGCTGCAGGAACGGAGGAAAGACATCGCAGAAACGACAGCTCTCTTTTTTAGCGTTGAAACTCCAAGACCCCGGGTCCTCAGACCTTCAAAGCCCTGTAGTAAGCACACCCTCTACTTCCGTAATTTTTCTATTGCCAACCGTCAGCTTAATGGCCGTTCCTGTGCATTGCGAACCATAAGAAAATCTCGCTGAATTTTATCGAGCAAACCTAGATGTGAATGCATACATGTTTAGCCCTTGACTCATGACCCCTCTTTCTCCATAGACAAACTCGAACGTATCCTTCAAGTACCATGTCTTATATGTGCAGCATTGTATAGGAGGCCTTGATCGAGCAGATGACTGTGTTGTCATTTCGCATGAACCAATACCTCCTCCCATTGTTACCCTGCTTCAAGTTGATGATCGTGCAAAGCAGGGACTCCTCGACTTTAACTTTGGATCTTGATGTAATTTTCATTTGGTAAAACCAGTAGCTAGAGTATCAGCGGATATTCTGCTCTGATTGCAATAATGTTTCCCAGGACTTTAATCCTTACGCTGTTCAGAAATGGGCAAAAGATACAGATACAATGGACCCTTGTAGGACATAGTTTTCGGATCTTCAATGTCAAGGGCATCCATTTGCGTATGTTCAAATACATTGAGAGTATAGCCTGCGATTTCGCAAGCCTCCTTGAATGCTATTATATCCAATGGCGCAACCCACGTAAATGATTCACTATGGGCAAAGCGGCCGAGTTGATAGTGAAATAGAATTGGAGCATTTCTAGATCTGCACAAGTGCAGCACCGTCATTTTGTCCAGTACATACTCAAAAGATCCAAGAAATGTGAATGCCGCGATCGGTCTGTTATCAAAAAAAGGAAACTCATGCCTGTTCAAGTCACAAATGGTAGTCCCGGAGTCTTCAATTCTCTCCCTGATATCGACTGGCTTGTAATTAATATGCTTCGGAGTGAGGCCTCGTAGTGTCTGAAGCCCAGCCCCTATGTCAACAAGAAGACTGCCTGGTCTTTGGAATCTGCCGAATCGCTCCAGAATTTCTACTGCTTTCCCAGCCCTTGAAGAACCGTTCATCCACCTCGAAGACTCTGTCCAAAGGTTACTTTCCCTCGTTTCCCTTACAGGCGCTCTTGAGCAGTCATGAATTCCGACATACTTTTCTCCTTTCGATGCAAGTCCTATTCGAGAATCGATGGAATCAAACTTAATTTTCGTCGGCGTAAACGGAAGTGAAAGGAGCAGAACAGCTGAACCTAATACCCATACGACTCCCCAAACGTCCCTTATTGAGAACCTCATGTTGCATTAGAATTTCGGCTCGGTTTGCGACAATTCGCTAACCACTGGGTGCTAACTTGATATGCTCGAAGCATTTATGCTCCGTAAAGTGAGTAGACCTGATGTAAGTCGTTCATGCGGCCATCTGCTGGGACTGCGTATGAGCAGGCAGAATGAAGGGATTGGTTGTCAGCAGTGAGGGTATTCTTGACTGGCTCCTTTCGGTAAAGCTGCGCACAAATAAAACTAATTTCTACTGCTTTGTTACCATTCCATCTCAGAATCCAGTAGGCCGTAACATGTTATTTCATTCAAATCGTTGACGATGAGTTGAAACGTATGGCTAGCTAGGAACTGGTGTAGCACAGACACAGGCAATCTTTTACAATTCCGTAACTTTATGGCATCAGTAAATGCCATATTAGGTAAGTAGCGAGAAAATATATATCTCTCTCTGGTGTACTACGCTAATTGGGTCTTTCCAATACTGTTACCGACGAAAGTAATGAATAGCTGTTTAGTAATATTTACGTATTGAGATAGGGTAGGGGAGGGCGCATATGACGGTTTAGGCATTATAGAGGTCACTACCTTTCGAAAGGTAAAAGCGCCATTACACTGACGAAACCAACCGAGATTGATAGGGCAAAAGAAAATACTGTACAGTTGACAAACAATTACAATTTTATGTGGGAGGAATATGGGTATTGCAGTGTTTACAGATATGGAGTGGCTACTCCCTTTGAAAGTGGTGGGCAGGTCTAAGCATTGGAGGCAGAGTGAGGCTGACGGTCTTAAAGGACTGGCTTGAGGCTAGCCGCAAGCCATGCTGGATGAAACCGTCGCCGCAGCATATCTTTGCATCAGGACAGATTGCACATGGCCGAGGGTTTCCGTCGCTCTCACAGCCACGTGTATGGCCAGGTCTGTCAGAACCTCAAATGCGTCGTGGTACCACCCCCAACAAAAGATATTTGCATTGGCGACTTGGGACCTGGCATTCGTGCTGACAAACTATTGGTACCTTTGGAACCTGGATGCTATTGCAGTGATCAAAGATGTCTAGAAGTTGAAGCACCAGATTTTTAACTTCATTTACAGCAAATTCATAGCTTTTATGGTGTCCACTGCAGTCCCACTATTGCAGGGCTATTTGCCAAAGAACATTATGGCATCAGTATAACGGGTGTCCGCTGCAGGATACGACTATATTTCTAGCTAAGAGCTAATCAGGTGGTCCACGTCAGCCACGTGCAGCGAAATGCGCGACAATATAGATTGTGCACTCGACGACAAGATTGTGCTACTAATGCGCCCATCAATCCTTGTACGGACAACTCCTATTGACGTGTTGAAGTTTTCCGCGATTTATGTACGTAAAGTGTGACTACCCCCTACTGAAATACGGTACTGTACACAGCACATGGCCAACGTGGAACATTGGTTTAGCTCCTAGCCGAATAGTGGGACCAGACTGTGAAGCGTACGGTATGGCACAGTTTGAACTCCGAGCAAAACTCACTCTACACCTCAACTGCGTTGAACACAAACCAAAAGTCGCTTGTGCCGAATTTCACCCGCGGAAATTGTTTTTCTACTGCAAAGTAAGCAACCTGAAAGGGAACTTTGAGGCCATCCAACAGACAGGCTGCATTGGACATAACTGCTGTTGCAGCATGCCTTTGAGTCCATACGGTTCGGAACTTCCATACGTCTGGTTTGCCTTGCTACGACTCCGCGATCCTTTGACCCAGTCCTACTTGCTGCCAAACCATCCAACCTTAAAAATCTATCTTAAGTAATCCTCGCTTGCTACGGCACAGAACGAGGCACAATTGCATAAATTTTGTATCTGCGATGGATGCAACTTTCCAGTACGTATATCTACTACCGTACCCCTCTCCGTTTGTCCGCTGCACATGATGGAACTGTTAGATCTCTATTCACCCTTGTCCCTTTACCCTATGGTGTAATGACGTTTTCCAGCGTTTCTAATGAGTCATTAATTTGAACTAACATCGGTGGCCTCACATGGATACAGAAATATTTTGTGTTTCTGTCCACTGATTCAATCTGCCGCTTTCATTTGCGGGATAATTTCAAGTCTGCCATTTGAGATCTTTGGCACCTCTTTAAATCCCACATAACGCATTAGCCGCGTGGATATAACCGACCACATCTTCCATGCATTAAAATAACCCAAAAATTCCCCCTCTTTCAGGTGTTAGAAAACTGTCGAGGAACAGGGCCAACTCAGTTCTGGTCTGGGGCCTCCGTAGCATCGCTGAGCGACGCCCGCGACAGATACCAACTAGAAAAGAGATAAAGAGACCTTTTATTTCTTAAGATTCAAAGGGGAGGGGGTCGCGAAAGAGCCCCGTCTCGAGGTCAGGTGGTGAGGTAAGTGCGCAGTTTTCTGTGATTCAGCAATACCGCGGCCTCTTGTAGAACAAACGCCGAGACACATGTGTTGAGATTCCGGAATTTAGAGAGGCGGTGCTTCCCTCGACGATCAGCTGTACAGTTGCTAAGATCATGATGAGCCTGAAGTCCTTTTGCTCCCATTTGACCAGATATGTGTTCCGGCGCGGCTACCGCTCTGCACATCAGTGTGCCACATCATCGCTATGACTGCAATTCTATCCACAGGTCACCCTATCCGCCAATCCCTGCGGTAGCGACTTTGTCAAGACCCAGAAAATAACGACATGTAGGGGGAAAAAGAAAGCGAGGTTGTCCTAATGTTTGGAACAGACAGTAGGTTTGTGTCCAGGGCTACTTGGGTGTGCCTTTGGGGAGGGATCGCTTGGACCTTGCTGTAGGTTTCCATCGCCCTGGCTGGCACAGTTGGTGAGACTTTGGTTGGCACCGTGTACGCGCTGGAATGCGGACAGCCAAGATTGATGGCTATGGGGGATGCAATCTTTCGGGTGGAAATCGCGACCATGGCAAAAGGGTTTAAATTCAAAGCCGATGAAAGCAATTAAATTGTACTTTAAATTAAATTGTACTTTCATGTAAGGTCCAATTATTTTCTACGCTTCCACGTGTATTCTTGTACACGTGTTGTTTGCATCACGTGCGAGCTAGTAGTGCGCTGTAAAGGATTAGAACCAGGCACTGCGAGTGCTGAAAATATGATAATTGCTTCTGTTAAGTTTTTCATTCTCACCAGTAGAAATGCATTAAAATATGGATTGAAATATTCAATTTGATATTGCAAAAGCAGTAGCCAATTGATTGCGAGATACATGACTCGGTCAGTAAAACAGTTATCTGGCAGTTAATTGGACACTGCTAATGCAAAAAATCCAGATTAATTACCACTGCAGCAAATAAAAACAACACGTTAATTTGATTAATTTACAGAAAAAAGAACTGGTTGCGGTTGCGATTTTCTGCTCGGGGCCAAGATTGGCGCAGATTTTCCGATGGAGCCCCAAATTTCCCGTAGATCGAGTTGGCCTCCCGATGTACAACTCTTTCCACGTCTTCAGCCGCCCCTCTTCTACTCACCAGGACCCCCTACCAGCGACGAAGTCGATATATCCACAAACGTTTGGTCTCACCGTTTCCGCTTTCCAAGCAACCCCCGCATTGCGTGAAGCATCCTGCCGCTACCTCTGTCGCAACCTTTAACCTACTTAACGCCTACCGCCTGCCGTATCCTTCGTCCCATCTCCGAGCACTGCAAGCCAACACCGCCACCCTCTTCACCATTCCCACTGAATATTCATCACCCGAATGACATCCCCAAACCCCCTCTTCATCTCCCCCCGCCTTCCCCTTCGCCCTTATCATTCCCACACAACCGCCACTCCGACACCAACCCGACCCCCCACGACAACCCTCTCCGCCCACCCACCCCAAATCCCCACCCCTCCCCCACCCTCTCCCCACCTCCGACTGGCGTACCTTCCGCGCACACCTCATCGCCACCCACCGCGCCTCCCTCCCTCCGCGCCCACACTCCCACCCCTCTCTCCACACCCCTCCCCCCCACTGGGCTCACCTCCAACCTCACATCGAAGTCGGTGCCCTTCTCCTTGCCTCCCCCTCTCATCCATGGCCTCCCGCATTCAGTCATCTCCATCACGCCGTCCTCCTCGTCACCGACATTAACCCGCATTCTATCGCCGGCCTCTTGCTCAACCGCCCAACACGTCTTACCGTCGCTCAACACGCCTCGGTACTTTCCCGAGTCGGGCGCGGCTTTGCTGAAAACGTGGTCCGCTTAGGGGGTGACTGCTCCACAGGCTCGCTAGAAGTTCTGCATGGGTTCCCTCCGGACCGGTGCGCGGGTGCGGAGGAAATTGTCCCGGGATTGTATAGAGGTGGGTTGAACGCGTCGAGGCACTGGTGGTAGAGGAAGGGCATCACCTGAGGGATTTCACTTTTTTGTCGCCTATAGCAAGTGGAGTTGGGAGCAAATGCGTAGCGAATTGGACAGGGGTATGTGGACTGTGGCTGCTGCAGCGCCAGATGTGCTTTTGGGGGGATTGCGTCGAGGGGTGAACCGAGCGAGATGTGGGAGGAGCTCGCGGGTTAGTGGGGGGCGTTGTTTGAAAATGTAGACCGAAGAATGGGGTCATGATCTAGTTACGGTCTTGTTTGTATGTATAGTAGTTTTGTGTGGAGATAGTGTAGGCACCAAGATGTTGGCGATGAACTGTCGGACGTGGGTTGTCCTCGCATCGACGCGGTTTGTATGCTCGGAGTTGGGTCGCCTGTGCTAGACTCCTGGTAATAATTTTCTTCTACTGTGATTTGCTGTTGAAGTATTTATCAGTTGTGTAGAATGTTGTGCAACATAGCAGGCGAGCATCTTTTGGCGGCCCCGAAGGCAATGATGCGTGAAGGATGTTGACGGTAAATGCAGCGGTATTGCGGGCAATACGTAAAAAAGAGTGCAATCGAAGGAAGACCAGCCGATGGCAGCAGATACAGTAAATTGTATATCGAAATTCTGTACATTTTTGCAATGACAACTGGCTTGCTCAATACTGTACAGTACTGTACAACACTACCGTACCCGTATGTACAGTACACCAGGCGGGCAGAATCTTTCGCCATACGGAATTTTGCAATACAGTAATGTACATACATTACTGTATGTACATTACAGTACTGTACATTACTGTACTGTACAGTTGTTGGATAACGCGCTTGATAAGAAGGTTTACAACCGACGAATTTCGTACCTTTTTCGTGAGACCGTCTGCACACGTCTTCCAGCTGTGCAACTTGGCGGCAATGTACGAAATTGGGCTCGCGAAAATCCGCAAAAGTACATATGTACGAAGGTCGTTTCGCCCCACGCAAGGTGGACTGGGATCGCGGACGACACTTCTACATCTGCGAGCAATGGGGGAGCGTGCCCTGGCGCCTGCGTGCAGCCCCACCGCCACCCGAGAATCCTGGGCAGGCAGTGGTGGTCCGTTCCGCGCCGAGCAAGCTGAAAAAAATTCACGTTCAGCAAGGAGTACAAGTTGGTGCTCCTGAAGTGCGTCCATCAGCTTGACGCACACCGCGCATCGCAGGGCGAGAATGACAGCACATACAAGCCCGTGCTGGGTTTTTCTTGTTGAGCAGCTGCCGGGGCCGTCTGGTCGCGGACTCAGAAGCTGACCGTGAAGACGTTACGTCACAAGGTGCGCAATATGCTGAATGACCGCGCGACGAAGAACATTGCGAAAGAGCCCGCTTCCGACATACCTGAGAAACTGTCGGAAACAGATTTGTTCTTGGACAACCTCCTTCATGAGAAGAGGGAAAGCGACGAGAAGCAGCGAGAGTACCGCCCTGAACTAGCTGATACAGACCATCGTCTTGTTGCCGCCGGCTAGGCGATCTGCACGCAAGCGCTTGAACGTGCAACGCGCGAACCTCTCTCCGCGTCGAAGTCGAACCGAAAGCAAAACGACGGTGATTACTTCGACGGTGGGTTGCTGATACGAAGGAGGAGACTAGCGAGCGTAAGCTATTTCGTTCCGAGGAACTTGAACTGCGAAAGCCTGAGCTGGAGCTCCAGGAGAAGATATTTGCGGAAGAGGCGAAGGAACGCGAAGCTGCCCGCGCTCAGCAAGTTGCGATGTTAGAGCCAATGAAGATCCTGAGGACAAGATGAAGTAAGCCAGTTTACTCAACCAAACATGTACTCATTGAGGGTAGGTAGTATGACTTTGTACCTGGCTATGGTCTGCCCATCTGTGTAGGCAAATGTAAGAAAGTTCCACAATAAAGCACTTGCCTTGTGTTATACAAAAATCCAACCGGTGCCATGCGCACCTTGATATTGCGAGCAAAGTCTTGGCTAATATATAACTGTTTGAGATCCTTGTAGTTTTGCTCTACGGATATTCGAATAGAAATCATCGTGGCGTTGAATTCTTCTTCTTCTGGTGAAAGAATTCCGGTGAAAGGGCGCATCATCCACGGTCGGATAAGATATGCCTGATCGCTGAAGATGTATAATTGTCGATCAGGTAGTGTCAGACTTCCTTTTAAAACCGTTTTCCATCCGCTATTTTGCAGCAGAGTAAGATCATGACTGCGTCCTTCTTCGGGTCCGTATAATGCGAAAATGAGACCATTGGGAGTACTGAGTGTCTGGTACACCAGACAATAGACACTTTTGTGCCCAGAATAACCAGAGCGTTGGTTTTGCGCAGTATGTGAGGGATTTTCCTGGATGCAATGCAGTTTCATGCGTGCGGTCTACGACGGACTTACTGTCTCACCGAGCAACTTTCCGATCCCAACGGGATATGGCTTTGATACCTGGTATTTACGCACAATCGGTGAACGAGAGTACGGCGAGAACCTCTCCAGTTTGGCAATGATTGATCGCAGCGCAATCGAGATAGTTGATGAAAAATGGCACGGCGTGCTAGGCATTCGCCAGTAGGCGATATTTTGGCGTAGCGCTATCTTACCCTGTGGGTTCCGCTCGATGAAGCGTTATCATCAGGACTTCTTCAAAAGAATTGTGCGCTTGGAGCGCAAAATGAGATCAGCCACCGGCTATTTGGTTCCCTACCACATGAGGGAAGCGGAGCAGATTGACCCGCAACAGCTTGCAAGGCGTTTCACGGCGGTTCCTTCGTTCTTTCCCCTCATCGAGGTTTGCCAGGGTTTCTGGTCTGAGATGGGTCCCATCGTCACGTATTTAGGTTATTACCTTGCCTATCCCCAGCATGGGGTATGGTGCTTGTTACTCACGGAATACACCGAGGCTGCAGCCTTTTTAAAGTGGGATGTCTTCGACACCTGGCGGCTCTGGTATTTGCCTAAAAGGCTCATCAACTTTATTTGTTGTCTCGACATTTATGTCCCGCTCGGCGGACGTAAGCTTGATGCTATGCTCAAAGAGCTTTTGACAGTCATAGAGTCGACGAATTGGACAAGGTCCCTAGTAAAAAATCTTTAAGTTCCGTCTGCACTGATAAACTCAACTTGTCCCCAGGACGCAACTCGGAGAAAGCCGGCGACTTTGTCTATTGGCACTGTAAGGAGTGGCGTTTTGCTTCGGTCGAAGAAGCCAAAGATGCCCGCGTGATTCCCTTCAGGTATGATGAGGAAGATGAGCCGTCGGCTCCGAATGAGTCAGCGAAATTAGCATCGGTATTGACCCTGGAGGGTGGGAGCAGTGATGAAGAGGCTCCAAGGGAGGGAGCCTCCAGGGATCCGGCGGATCTTGAGATGGAGGACTACTTCGAGGAGGATGAGACCGCTGGTCAGAGAAGTGCTGACGGCAACGCCGGCTCGTCCAGACGACACAGGTCAAAAGAAGAGACCACAAAAGCTCCCCTTAAGAGTATCGGCTGGACCGATGAGGAACTGGGAGTTCTCTTTGATGAGCTCCGCGAGCTCTTGAAGATAGCTTTTCAGTTGCGGTGCGGTGCGCGATTCGTGCCAGTCGGGCGTTCGTAAGACGCAATATCGCTCTTCGAGATTGTAGACTGTTCCATTGGAACACCGCATTCAAAGTACGGTAGGCGATAGTTATCTCATTGAGAGACTCATTGAGACCAGCAGGTCTTTTTGCCTCCAATAGGCCTTGCGTCTACCTTTTAGGTATGTAGGTTTGGCTAAACTTTGTTTTGAATTGAACCTTTCATGTCCTTTTTTGTTTGTCGATAGCTTTGTAGCTGTGTTGAGATACGTAGAAACGATGCTTTTACATCAGTGTTGTGTCCCTAATGGGTCATTTTCGTCGCTCCCATCGCGTACGAGGATACCCTAGGCATCATAATCAAAGTCTCCAGGGGACCAATTACCCATCCTACGGTAGTAGTAGCGCCTTAAGGCTCGGTAACCGCTCCGGATGGTTTGGCGTCAAGACTTGATTTGGTGACTCCATGAGTCCGATCTGTTGGTACGACGTACCTCAAAATGACTGGGCCTCCGGCGCGTTAAGCACTGCTCAATGTATTCCGAAGGAGTACTAATAACTCTCTGCCCTTCGGGTAAGCTTGGCGTGGCCTCCATAGGAGGCTATTACTCTTTCGTATTGAACATAATGTAGACAACGTCAAAGACGTCTACAACTTGTACCGGTACAACGGATAGATGGAAGCTATGACGGGTTCTGAGCCCCCTCCCCCTTCGGAAGAAGTTGTCTGTCCGTCGAACATTCATCCCGGCAAAGCCGGGGCGAGTTGGTCTGTCATTGGCACTTTGCGCTTCTTGTGGTACTGCAGTACCTCCGACCGTGGCAGTCCAGAGATGGGCTCCAAGTTTGCGTCGTCAACTGGGAACCCGTACCATTGTACTTTGTACAAGATCTCGCCGTCTTTGGCGGTAGCATGGTCCATCAACGTGTCGATGACATACTGTGTTTGGTCCTGTTGGACCTCGATTTCGTCTTGGCGGCGCGGCGGTGTTGGCTTGTTAGCCTTTGTTTGACTTCGAGTTACCCGTCTGGATGACTTTGGTGAGGCCGTGGCTTTTGGTTGAGACGTTGCTTCTTGTGTATCCTTCTGTGGAGGTTGGCTGTCTCGTATGGGATGCCCGGGCCCTGTTCGTTGGCCTCTTTGTCCACTTACTCTTCAGAGGATTGTTCTTCATCGGACCCATGGTCCTTGGAACTCTGTGAAGCTAGTGCTTGGTCATTGACTTTCGTTACGGTTTGGACTTCGTCCTCTTCTGGGTGAGCAGGTTCTCGGGTGGGACTATTATCTGGTTGGAGATGTGCTAGACCCCTTGCTGTGTTGGATCCCTCTGGGACTGGCGTTGTCACAATGCGACTTTGAATTGCTTGTACGCGTGGCGTACCTGTGTCTGGGACTCTGTCCATAGAACTAGGCGCTAACTCCACTCCATCGCGAGAGACTCTCTCTTGTGTATCTCCATCGGAGATAACTATGGTGTCATCACTGACTGCTACTACCCTGTAAGGGCCTGAGGCTACAGTAGCGAGTTTTTGTTTGCTCTCCTGCGTGCTAAAGTGCTCCTTCCTTAGGAAGACATAGGATCACACCGGATACTGCCTACCGGCTTGCGAAGCCGTGCGTCAAAGTTTCGCTTAAAGCGACCTTGTTCTTTTCTCAGAGAGGAGTAGGCGGTCTTCATAAGACTTTATCACCAAGATATCCACTTCAAGTGGTACTGTCTTTCGATAGCAAGCTCCCGTAGAGAGGGGTTTCTTTTATGGCCAAAGAATTTGGAGTTCTGGACAGCACGAGCTCGAATGGAGCCAAATTAGTCGTCCGATGGACTTTCGTGTTGTACGCAAAGGTGAGTGCACCTGTGAATAAGTCCCAATCCTTTGGATAGTCAGTAACATAATGGCTTAACGCCGCTAATATGGTTCCGTTGAACCTTTCGGATTGACCATTGGCCGGTGGATGGTATGTTGTTGCGATTATTCCCATAAATCACCAAATACCCTCACAGTATCCCTCTAGCAACCTGTACCAAGGATTCACACTGTAAGAAGACATCAGTACAACTGTACCCACGAAACAGTGTAAAACATAAGATCATACCTCTTTGTACCAAGCCAATGACATGAAGCCATCGTGGCTATCTCGCGTGGCTCTCGAAACATTTCGGACCCACCAATCAGCAACCACTTTATGCCTCTTTGCCAATTGGACCGATGGGACTTTTCCATGATGTTTATTGCTTTCGGTTACACTGATGGCTGCTACATGAGCCTTCAGAACCTTGTATTTTGATACCGCTGGGGTCGCTTTTTCTAGAATACCTTTGAATTCAGTACCGTTTGCTTACAATTTATCTCTGCTGGTGTTGAGTACTTTTTCTATTTAAACCCTGGTCTGATGTTCCGGCCTGTTTACCGGAAGCATCAACCAACAGTTCAACCATCGGTTACCTTTTGTGCGCTCAACACCCCACATATGTGGTCGTGAATACCTGTTCTATCCCCAGGATACGGGTGGTGTTCTGAAAGAACTTCGCGACGAATTGAGGTCCGTTGTCGGACATTAGCTTGACCGGTGCTCCATAGGTGAACACCCAATGGTGTACGAAAGCGTGGGAGATAGTAGCCGCTGTTATCTTCTTCAATGGGCGGTCCGTACTAGTTTGGAATAGCGATCAGTGATCACAAGGATGTAGCGGTTACCGCGCTTTGTCTTGATTAACTCGCCGAGTATATCAATGGCTACGAACTCCAACGGAGCTCCAGGGGTGAAGAGCTTTAACTCCTTCCGATTCTTGCACATCTTGACTCGGTTACGAGCGCAGCTCACGCAGTTATGTGCCACGGTGTAGCAATCAACGGCCATAGATGGCCGGTAATTATCTCTTGCAAGAGATTTGTACAATTTCCTCCCTCCGGGATGCCCTGAGGTCTTTGCATAATGGCCGATCCTCAAGCCTCTGTCGCGGAGCGACTGTGTGATCACAATTTGCGAATGCGCTGTCGCGGTGATACACAAGTATCCTTCGTAAGGTTTTGCGTCCATGCTAAATGGAACTGACTCTCCAGAGTCTATGTGACGAATATGCCGAGTAGTATCAATATGCCGAGTAGTATCCCGCCAGTAGCCCTCAAACGGCATGAGCACCGTAGAGAGGCACCAGTGCAAATAAGCACTGTAAGGAGACATCAGCGCAACTATTGTACTGTAATCTGGCACCGACGCAACGCAAGACCACAGAGCCAATCAGACGAAGCCATTATGGATACCTGGCATACTCCTAGATACTTTCCAGGCAAGACCAATCAGCAAGTGCTTTGTGCTGCCTCGCCAAGTGGATCAATGGAGCTCTGCCGTGATGGGCAATACTGTCAGTCTCACCGAAATATGCTAGGTGAACTTTCACAACCTTGTAGTATCACGCCCCTAGACCTGTTCTTCTAGAATACCTTTGAATTTAGTATTGTTTGCTTACCATTAATTGTCACTCTCGTTGAATGCTTCTCTATATAACCCATGGTCAGAAGCTCCTGTCTGTTCACCGGGAGCTTTAACCATCAGTTCAGCCATCGATTACCTCTTGTGGGCCCAAACTCCCACAGTCTATCTTTTGCCTTAAGGCTGTGCAGAAAGGGTCTAACCCTTGTTCACGACTAATTCTTCAGGAGCTTATGCAGCTAAGTCGTCTAGTTCTCGTTTATCTCCGCTCTGAAGAGCAAAAACGTTATCAACGACATCGTTTTTCTCCAAATCCGAATTGGATACTGTATTCTTCTCACAGAGGACATATGTCTTGGATTCCTCGCAGAGGAAACATGGAATTTCTTCATCAATGTCGACGACAGTTCCTCCATTGGTCTCGAGTCGAGACAAGTCATCAGCCTGAGTGTTAGCTCGGCATTCCTTATATTTGACTTCAAAGTCGTATGCACTGAGGCTTAGCCTCCATCTAATGAGTCGCGCGATGGGACATGAAAATTCATCGACCACCTCAGCGAGGCATGGTCGGAGTTCACAATGAACAATTCACCTTGCAGGTATGGTCTTAAAAGGTCGAGGGCCCACACTACGGCGAGGCACTCTAACTCAGGAACTGAGTAGTTCCTTCCGGCATCGATAAACGTTCTCGAGAAAAACCGTATAGGTTTGCGTTCCCCGTTGGGGTGTGTCCGAAACAAGTAGCTCCTAGCTGCATGATGCTGGCGTCCGTATCAACGGAATATGGTAACCCGGAGGTTGGCATTGCGAACACTGGTGGCGATAATATCGCATACCTTAGTGCGTGGAGCGCTTCCTTCTTGGCTAGCCCAAAGGGCTTCAACTTCACTGGCTCCGCTTTCTTAAGGAGTTTGTTGAGAGGATGCGCGGTGCGCGTGAAGTCTGGAATAAATCTTCTGCAGACGTTGCATATGCCTATAAAGCTTCTTAATTGTGTTCGATCCTTTGGATACTTGGCTTCTTTTAGTGCGGCTATGCGGTCGTTATCGATCTCCAGGGCCCCTGGCTTTATGATGTGCTCAAGGTACTTGATCTTTTGTGTGAAGAATTCGCATTTGCGTAAATCAACGTTACTCCAGCCCTTGCTAGGGTATCCAAGATCTCATCCACGTGGTGGATGTGTTCTCCCCATGTTTGGGAGAAGATGATGACATCGTCGAGGTACACCAGGCACGACTTCCATTTGTATGGAGACGAAAGGATGTCTAACGCCCTTTGGAACGCCGCTGGCGCGTTGGTAAGCCCCAAGGGCATTCTAGTGAATTGGAACAGCCCGCTATGACATGAGAACGCTGTTTTGTCTCTGTCTTTATGTGCCACCGGCACTTGCCAGTAACCGCTATTTCAGTCTAAGGCTGAAAATACCTTTGATGTTCCTAAGGAATCGATGTATTAGTCCATCCGTGGGATAGGGTAGGTATCCTTCACCGTAACGGCGTTCAATTTTCTGTATTCGATACAGAATCGCAAAGACCCGTCGGGTTTTGGCACTAACAATACGGGCGACACTCAATCCGACTGTGTGTGTTCGATGACCCCTGTTTTAAGCATCTTTTGAGCTTCAAGTTCTTCTATCTCTCTGACCTTCGGCCCTGCTCTGCGTGACGCTTGCGCGATCGGACGGGTCCCAGGGACTAATTCAATCCTGTGTTCCGTAGTCCTGATTTCTCCAAGGGATCCATCCCACATTGATGAACGCTTACGAAGCATATTTCGGAAGCGCTCTCGTAGAGCATCTGGCGCATGACTGAAGTCCAGCTCTTCTACTGTCAGTGGTTTATCTTTTCCTTCTTCAGCCTCGCGGCTTTCTCTTGTGATATCCTGTTGGGATTTTTCTTTTGATGCGGGTCGTTGGCCTTGCACTGTATTTGACTCTTCAGAGTCCTTGCCGCGTTCTTCGGTAATACCGAGCATTTCTCCTAATAGGGTAAGAATTTCAACCACTGTTGTCGGGTGAGGTAACAGATTGGCTACCACTTGGTTCTTCGTTATCCTTTTAGGATATTTACTAAAGTTTGCTACTAGCAACTTGAATGGTTTATCCTTGTCCACTTGGACAACTCCATTGGCGACTGAAAGTAAATGTTGCTAATAGAGCTTGGGGAGTGGTTGCACCACTAACAGTTCGACTTTTTCGGTATGAACCAACACGAATTGTTGAGATTCCGGGGGAATCGTGAGGTATTCTGCACTACGCACCTTAGGTATTTGACGCTTCTGAGTCCCTGCTTGTTGCTCCTCGGGAACTTTAAATGATACTCCTGCCTTTTGCAAAGGATTCCTGGTAATTGGGACGGAAGTACCGTCATGCAATTCCACCATCCTTCGACGAGGGAAGATTGCTTCGACGACGCGGTCGCAGAAGTCTGCTCCAAGTATGATTGGCGCTGCCAACTTGTCGCAAACCATGAAGTCGACCACCACCAGTGTTCGTAGGAGCCTAAGAGGCAACTTAATGGTTCCTCTCATCGAGATTGGATTATTGTTTGCGTCGCAAATATCTGGGAGAGGCCCTGCCTCAATCTCATGTTCCATTTACAATGGAAGTCTCGATCTTCTGATGAAGTCGGGCCCTGCCCCCATGTCCAACACGGACAAGGCTCGTCTCATCAGAGACTTGGTGACACTTATGTCTGCATAGACCTTGTAGTTGTGCTTCGCAAGAACGAATATACTTTCAGGACACTTTGAATCTTTGTACTTGGCCCATGGTCTTCTTAATATCACTTTGTTAACTGTCTTGGCGGTCACTATGACCTTCCCTTGGAAGTTATTGAAGATGATCGGACCGATCGAACTCGTTAGTGCCCCTCCCCCTTCGGAAGAGGAGTGCCCTGAAAGAGACTCAATGTCCTCATGGACTTTACCAAGTACTGGTGTCGTCGGGGAGTGGGGTGAAGACACCTCGGGTGTCTCGTTCTCCACCTTATCCATAAGGAGAACTCCCTCAGTCAGTTTTTTTGACTGGCTGGTCGTGTCAACCGGGCTACTTGCTCTTTGAGCTTCTACTGATCGCTCCGATCCGGAATAGCTTGCGGGAGAGCCTTTGGCTTCTTGTTCTAAAGTCCGGCGGATCCTTTGATAACTGGTGTGCGGTACACTGGACTTCTCCATTGGAGATAAATCTTCGAAGTTCTTCTGAACTGCTTGGCGGTCCATCCAGTGATGTACACATTCAGGTGCAATGTGTCCACGTGCGTAGAGCTCATGACAGATAAGGTGTTTTTTCTTACCCTTGTCCAGTTTGTTGTCCCCTTGGGGCCGTAGGGATCTCGAGATCCATCCTGGGCGTGTGGACTGCGTCCAATAATCTTGATAAGGCACCCTGGGTGCTGATGTGACTCGGTCATGGCCTTCCATTGGAAGTATTGGTTCCTGCGTTGCAGTGTCTTCTGTTTATTTGGAGAGACTCGGCTCTTCACTTTACGAAGGCTCTTCGCCATACTGTCCTTCCTGCAGAAGGTTCATGTCCGATGATTGCTTACAGGGCGAGTGTCCATAGGACTCTTGAGAGTCAGATGAAAACTTTGCTAGGTTCAAAGAACCTTTGCCTTGCCACAGTTGGTGGAGTTTCTTTGTCTTTGGCGGCAATCCCCTCTATTTTTCCTGTGGTTTAACCACTTTATGATCGAATGAAACCCGTCGGGTTTGTACTGTCCTTGTTCGGACTGCTTCTCCTTCCGCTTGTGCAAAGTCCACTAGTTCGAGGAACGTTAACGCGATGGCGAGCCACAACGGTCTTTGTAGTCTTGTCAAGACCGTTAACGAACATCGTCATGAGTTTCTGAGAGGAATGGACGTTACCGCAACGGTTTTAGGCGTCTGTTAAACGCATTTAATATGTCTTTTCGTCTTCTTGCGGAAGTTGTTGAACATCTCGGAGCTGTAACGCAGCGTTCTGAATGGCGTCATTTGTAGCAAAGCTGCAAAGCAGCCACTGTACGGCCTCTGCCCAGGATGTTATTCCACCCTGTTCCGGGGTTGTTGTCTCCGAAACGGAACGAAATTGGCGACGGGCGATGCCCTCCAAAAAGTCCGGCAGGACTCTGAAATCTTGGCTTTCCTTCATGCCTTGTAGGTTAAATTCTATGAATAACTTCTGTAAGAAGTCCAAAATCAAAATGGGATCCTCCCCCGAAGATAAGTCTTCCTGGTGAATCTTTGTTTTGATACGCCTTGCGTAGTCTCTTATCTTTCCCGATTCCCGGGAAGTCAACGTCTGCGACGTACTATCGAGGCGATAAGTCCTGTAGGACAGTATTCTATCAAAGAGATGGTTTGTTGGCTTGAACTCACGGAGCCCGGAGAACGATGGCCCGCGTCGGCCATGGCTTGTAAGCCTTGAAGTAGAACATCTGTAAGACGACGTATTTTTAGACTTGTTCTTGCGCGATCCTTTGGATCTCTTATTTACAGGCGAGGCTCTGCCTCTTTCTTTGACTTCGTACTTCGAATCGCAGTCATCTGACTCAGTTGTCGAACCGACTAAGGGAACTCCTTCGGGGTCCGAGGATGTTGACGACGAGCTGGAGCTCGAGCTGGGATCTGAAGGACCACTGTAATCTATCCTTTTACGAGACTTCCCCTTGCGTTTATTCTTCTTAGAACTCTTGTGCGACTTCCGCGAAGCCTTGTATCTCTTTGAACTATCCCGTAGGGATACCTGATCATCAGATTCTTCCGAATCATCTTGCTTTCGAGATGCCGATGCGTCGTCAATTGTTATCGCTGCTGGCGTAGCTGGGACATCCTTTCGAGGGTGTCTCCTTGGTGTCATGGTCCGAAGACCTTAACTGTTCGTTGGCACCTCGAGGCGCTCGAGTCTTTTGGAAACACGATCGAAACGATCTCCATTACAGCCGTTGGCCAACACGATGCTCTCCAGAGCCCTATTAACGTCCGTGCGGACCTCAAAAACGTCTTACTGCAACGCAGACAGTACTGTAGGCGACTATGTAGAGTCAATAAACTTTTCTTCAAGAGATTTTAGTCTCTTCTCGATGTTTAGGACTCTTTCCATGGTATCTGAACGCATTGCGTCAAGGTCTCTGGCCATTGTGTCCACCTTCAAGGTTAGTTTGGCAATCTTCTCAAGCAACAGCGTGTTCATTTCATCACGGCGCTCCGAGAGCTTTATCTTGGGCTCCTACGGAGCATCAGACATGCCACAGGCAGAACTCGCTCTTGCGACAAGGCGATATCTAGCAGAGGTACAGGAGCAGGTCGCAACCCCTGATATGTTAACATTACGTCCGGTGGACATCCTTCTAGGTCGGGAGACCAAAATATGTAGTGCAATGCACGGGAAACCTCTACAAAGGTATCAAAATGAAGTTCCTAAGGCAATAAGCGGGAAAAAGTCGCGGACTGTGCAACCACAGGGCGTCCGAAGGACCCTCTTTCTCTTGAAGCCCTGTGAGGGGAAGTAGCTCGGTGTCTTCAGAGACGTGTGGTAGAGACTTGATAAGCTAGAAAACATTGAAAGTGTACTATAGGGATGTGGTGCCAAAGTCGAGAGCTGTTGGGACGGTCCGGAGGGCTAAGGTAAAGCGGCGGAGCCGGGGGCAAAAAGAGGGAAGTGGCAAGAGCCGAGTGCGCAGCGGCGGGCGAGGCTCTGCTAGGGGATTTTGATCCTCCCTCAGGGGACGGCGGTAAGCCTGCAGGGTGTCGATACGCGTCCTCGACGGGGAACGGCTCCAAGGCTAAAAGTCAAAAAACAAGGTGCGCAACATGCGCAACGGAAAAGGGGAAGGGGGGGAAGCCTCGGGGGTGATCAAGCCAAGAGGCTACAAAGCGGTGACAAAAGGGGATAAAAAAGCAATAGCCTGCAACGCGGGAGCCGCCTTCGAGTGGGTGAAGGTGGGGCGCGAGGGTGGGAGCGCGGTTCATAGCCAAACCTTTGGTATCTGTTTACTTTGGGCGCTACTGGTTGCCCGTTAATAAATACCAAGTTAGCAGTTAGGCTGCTCTAAAGTTATGATACGTGTCGAATAGCTAGCTACTGTACACTCAATAAATATCAGTGGCGTTTGCCGGCCAATGGTACGCCCCTAGGGGTCCATGGCTCAGTAGACGCTTGTCCTTTCAGGACAGTAAGAATTAGACGCCATACAGTGATCGAATTTCGATCGCAAAATGGATCATCGATCCTATACAGTAGACCCGGAGGGCTATTGTACTACAACGTTTCGTCTTCTCGACGAGCTCGTACAATTGCCCGCAAAATGATAGGCTCACGGAGTTCCAGTCCGATGGCCATGATGGCGCATTGACGCCATCGCTTACGACGAACAATGCACAGATACTACGCCCTTCATCTGCAGGGCGTAATCCCGTTGATGCAGGTGAAGCTCAAGTCTTACCGGGCTACTAAATTCGTCGCCGCAAACGAACTCACGTGAGCAATTTCGCTGGAGGCTAAGTACGAAATTTAGGCACGAAATTTAGTTACGAAATTCGTCCCTCGTATACCCTCTAATGAAGCATCTTGGACGTGGACAATAGAGATCGCGATCACGATGAGCATCCATGCAAAATGTACAAAGACCCAATTTAAAATTTACGCACCAAGCGCTCATGTGGAACCACGACCCTAATCCGCACGTCGGATATGAGATGCAAAAGAGCACACACAAACACACGCAATGGTCGAGAACAGGATGTCCGCGTCAATGAAACGCACAAGGGCACTATACTGAGCACTGTACGCGGTAATGCAAGACGATTATAAAGCGCCATCTGTAAAACGCATACCGAAAGCGTTAACACCGGCCGGGATCAAATGACTAAATAATCGGAAAGTAGCACTTTAAACTTTTTTGCACCGTCCCACCGGGCAGGACCAAAGTGGCAAAAAGAAATCAGGTGGCAAATTTAAGGGGATGAACGTCCATGTATGCCCCTGGAAAATTCTTTCTTGGTACCCACACTAATTGATGTCCCCAGAGGATATCGGGCTAGGAAAAATGGCGCGTAATCCGAAGCAGGCAGTGCAATATGCGAAGGGATATAGAAAAAGGTAAATTGAGCTTCAGCTAGTGACGATAACATCGCGAAGCAGAAAGAGGACAAGTTGATAGCCATGTATGACTACTATAACGGCACGCCATCGGCTGTGACCGTGAAGCGCGGCTCCAACTACTCGACTGCTGAAGACGGGAGCGTCGCCCGATCGTATCGGAACCTCACGTCCGACCCAATCTTTGGCAGCAAGCAGCATAGCGGCACGTATCATGCCAAAATTTACGAGCACTGAAAGCTCACCGAACTGAAAGATGCGCCTTTGCCACCGTTTTCATCGATTGAAACTCGCTTTACGGACATGCAGAAGACGTGTGCGCTTTTCCGCGCGTCTCCGAAGACGACGAAATCGCCTTGCGACCGTTTCGTTCAACAAGCGAGAGGTACATCATACAAGCGAAGATATCGGACATGCGCTCAAGTACATACAGGCATGGCTGGTGTTGCGAGACATGCCCAAGTTTTTGGCCGCGAGCCCGAGCCCGTCACATTCGAGGGAGAAGACGGCTACGGAGTAGGACACCCAGAAGCCCGAAATGAAGTTCGAACGCCCCGAGGGACATAAGAAGGCGAACTATGAGAAATAAAGGGCGGAACAGCAAGTGAAGAAGTTAAAGATGGCCGCCTCGGCGCTGGAGGTCCAGAAGAAACAGGTTAGGGAGCTGGAAAACCACAATCTCATACTGTTGTTTACGCATTGGTCGGGCGGCGCAAACTCAGCTGTGGCAAAAGAGTTCTTCTACTTAAAACAAAAGCAGGCACTCGCATCACTGCGAAAGAAATTTGAAGATCCTGATGGAAACTTTGATGCGCCAGCAACTGTCGCAGAAGGTACGGGAATGAGACCACCGAGTGAAAATGCCGCGAATGTGGTAAACATCCAAGCATGCGCTGGTGGCGGCTCGTTCGAGGCGCTCGGCTCGCTAGCATGGCTGAGCGGCACACCGGCCCGGGCGCCGCGCGTGACATTAAAACTCTCAATGTATCGCCCAGAGATGGTCAACCAGAAGTCATTTGGTGAGCTCCTTCTCGGTCGTGTTCGTCGCGAACTGTTCCATCGCACAACAAGCAGCAAGTGACCCAGACACAGGCGGTGCGCCACGCCAAGTGCAAAGAAGTGCGAGTCCTTCCCACATCGATGGCGCCGCGTCGTGGACGACGATTTACGTCGTGAACTCGTCCCCATCGCTCAGGTTTGCGAAGGCGCGGTATTCTACTATCATGTTGTGCAATATAACGACGCACTACATAATGGTATGCATCTTCTTGAGAGACGCAAGTCGCGATGGTAACGCTATGATGTGCCATATCGCCTGGAGGACACCAAATGCTCGCTCGATGTCCTTACGGGCAGCCTCCTGCCTTCTGGCGATGTACTTGTGCTTCCGTGATACCGCGTTACATAAAATGTCGATAAAAACCGGCCAGTCCGGATAGATACCGTCTCAAATCCAGAACGGCTTATTGCGACGCACGTTGTTCACCCGGTACTCGCAAGGAAGCGGATACTGCCCACCTGCAATGTTCTCTAGCGAGAGCGACGCTTCAACGACATTTATGTAGTTGAGGCACCCATGATTTCTACAACACTTATGCCAGATCCATAAAGAATGGTCTGCGATTGCCTTCAGAGTCACCGGTGACTCCTTTTATTTCCCGCGGAATTGTCCCTGCCACGCTGTGGGGCATTTTTTCCAAGGCCACTTTGAGCAGTAAATAGAGCCCATCATACCCGGAAATCCTTTCCTGTCAGACCGCGATAGAATCCGTACATTGTCAGCATCTGTAGAGGCACGTAGATACTGCCTTAAAAAGCATTCGATCATAGCCTCGCAGAAGTGGTCCAGACTCTTGAGAATAGTGGTCTCCCTGATCCCTACTTTGTCGTCAATTGTATCCACACGGACGCCGTAAGCTAGCATATGCGTGCACGCAGTAATTTTTTTGATGAGGGGTCAATCCTAGTTTACCTGTGCAGTCTATTCGTGGCCTATAGTAGCTATCGTGGGCGACGACGGCGTCGTAGATGCGATTGAAGACCGGCCGCGACACGCGAAACATGAGACAAAACGTATCTTCATCGTAAGTTGGATTATCGCCGAAGTACTGCCGGTGCAGTATTGCGCCCAACTCTGCGCTGTCGAGGTCAATGCTCGGCGTCAGACTGGGACGCGAGCCCATGGGTGGTCTCCTTGGTGTCTCTCTATCGCTGCCGTCGAGCAGGTCTTGCACGATGTTGTGCAAGCCGTCCACGGCCGCGGTGTTGAAATAAATCATCGTCGGTGGTCTGAGTTAGGCCCCGCGCTGTCCCGGTGGGGCGGTTGGGGGAAGGTGGAAAAAAAGACAAAGGCCGGGAGTGGTAAAATTTATCTCGACGAATTGCGACGATACATGTTTCAGTAGGATTTGCCACTTTGACCCCAACCGGTGGAAACTCTCTGACAGGGAAAGAGTGCAGCGAGGCAAAAGATTACAGAAATGGAAACAAGCATGCGAATGAAAGTTGACAATGAAATATAAAGTGCGAAAGCATCAAAGAGACATACATACATTAGGGGAGAATACTGGCTAAAAAAGAACGCTAATATGGATAGCAGACTGCGGAATAATAATAGGGAGTTCAAGGCAAGCGAGTTGCAACAGCAGCGCATTCTGCTTAAAGTATCCTTAAAGAACAAGCGTCGTAAGCAATATTAATGAGCAAAGCGTTGAGTTGATTGACCGAGAGCGCTAGTGCGTCTATATAAACTCTAGAATGGCTGTAGACCAAAACAAAGAAAACTCCAGCACGAAATCGGTCGGCAAGCAATGTGCAGAGTGCACGCCACAATTGTAAACTGAATAGTACATAATGCATCTTTCCAAGCAGCAATGCTTAACGTAATGCATGTATGAACCATCAATAGAAAGCTAGAGAATGCTACCAGATAATTAATGAGCAAATACATCGTTCTAAAACATCTAAAACAATTCAGTTCATTTTTCCTAAATCATCAACTGTTTTATTATAAAAAAATGATTTGCACCTGGAATAATTTATAAATTCAACACGTTCCTTGGCATAAATGAGATCATTAAGGGGTGAAAAAAATAATATATAAATACAAAACAATCAGTAGTGGACGAACGCATGTAATTCGAGCCCCTCCAATGAAATTAGACTGCTACTATTGCGCTCAGGAACATACAGCTGATAAAGACTAGGAAAGGTCTTCCCTGTTCCGGACCAGCAATATTGATGTCCTAGCTGCTGAGTTACTGGCAATGGGAGACATTTATTTATGGCCGAATCGCTGTCGAACTTATGTAAATATCCGAAAAAGTCCCCATCATTTGGCGTGAAAAAGCTGGGAAAGGCCACCGGTGACTGGGGTAGACACTTCTCTCCGACTTATTCGGGAGGCCTCGGCAACCGTTAATGGTTCTGATCCAGTACAAATGGACTTAAACCTTGATGTGTCGAACCGAAAAGTGCAGCTCTCAATACAATAAGATGTAGGATGATCTACTGTATAAAGAAACAATCTTTTTCTTTCTTTGCCGACAATAAGTAAAAACGGATTTTCTGGTTAACAATAATATCAGAGTGAGAGCTTGCGACATGAAAAAACAGTAATGTCACCGGAAGGGAAAAATTCAATTTACACGTACCAGAAGGACTCGCCTACTGTTGTCATGACATTAACAAGGAAAATTGTTTTCCTAAAAGGCAGGGAACAGCCAGAGTTTAATTTATTGGTGGTGCTTTTCATGTTTCATTTGATTTAGTTCTTCTAGGTTGATGCAGGACTCAGGGAAGTATTAAAAAATTATGTTTCGTAATCTTTGCCTCGGAGCGCAATGTAACGTGAAGAAAATTGGATTTAACTGAAAGATAATTTCAAAATCGATATCTCAACGTCTGCTATCAAATTATTTTAAAAAATTGTGCAGGTTTGGGACTGGCCCTCATGTGCGCCTGACTTGAAACCCATGGAAAATATATGAGGAATCTTAAAGAGCGCAGTATACAGGGGATGAAATGCTGTTCAATCTTTGTAAACCATTTCAATAATTACGTAACAGAGTTCAGATTAGTGTACACCATTTCAATAATTACGTAACAGAGTTCAGGTTAGCGAAAACGGATGAAACTTAGCAAAAACTCTTCAAGTCAGTAAAAAGGCACTTCAAAACTATTTTTAGATCAGATAGAGACAAGATTCCATACTAGAATGAGTCAAAAGTGAAATAAAGTAATTTGAGTGACTTGAGTTTATTTTTTTGTTCTTCCAAAATCAGGTTTTTACATTTGATTTTCGTTGGTTTATGTTAGAACATTTTCTATTTGCCTATTACTTCTCAGTTTTAATTTTTAGCTTCTAAATGGGTTTTTGTTCATGATATAAGCGTAAAAATTAGCCGGACACCAGCTGAGTCTATAGTAATGGCGTACATACGACTTATTTAGTACTGTAACTTAGTTATAATACATTAGATAATCGTTAATAATCCACTCTCATGAGGATGCAAGTAATGAAATGATGATAATGTGAGAAAAGTATGCAAATTTTAGAGTTTCCTCTGAGAGGAACTGCTTTATTGAAAGGATAACATTTAAACATCGAAGGAACATTCAGAGACCTTATTACCGTACTAAGTACGTAATTTAGCTCAGCTAGGGCGATTCTCAGTGCATTATATGCAGTACTCTGTTTTTTCCCCTCAAATCATGTGCTACCCATGAAAATATGGTGTAAACATAGAGTGGGATAATATTATATGGATTATTTATGGCTTTTCATAATTCTTGGTCTTTAGTTATCTATTTTTTTGGTCAGTACAATTATTTGGCATCGAAAAAATTATGTATACGGAGATGACATTGTATTCTAGGGAATAATAATACGAGCCGGAATGGCATCCAAAGTATTGTAACAGAACATGTATGTAAGACACTTTCTGATGCGATAGAGATCAATGGTACGCAGAAAATCCAGTACGAAAGGAAATATGCTGGAAAAAATCATGGAGAATGTGTAAATTATTATTGGCCGGCAAAATAGACTGATCGTCCTTAAGGAAGAGTAAATAAATATAATTTCCTAGGCGGCCCATAATTACATGGAAATTTGATTTCCGAATATGAGAAACGCTCCAATTGATCAGATGAGCACGAAGGTAGAATATATAAAATTGTGTTAATATATAAATTGTATTAGGTAACTTATTTCAAGCCACCGCTCTTTGGGGTTTAAAGTGATCAAAATCATTGAAGATGGGAGGAAACGAATAGGTACAGAGGATTTTATCAGTAGAAACAGTGACATGGTAAAATCTTCCATGATTTTTACTTCGCTTCATTGTTTATACTACTAATAGGACTTACTAATCGGTCAAAAAAGCTCAAATTTTGCCTTTAGTTGACCAAAAATTTAAAAGTTTCTTTGCCTTTTATCAATCCGGTCTGCAAAATGCAAAGGAATGAACACCATAAAGTAATCGCAGTCCCAACTGGAAGAAGACAATGCAAAATAGAATTGAAAACTAAAATAGTAGATATAGCGGAGGTATGAAAATTATGAAGCAAAGGAGGTTTTCCGAACTCTCAGAGGATGCCTGCATAGACCATCTAAAGAAGGACCATATTCAAGGTGAATTGAATTCTCACTGCTTTGCACCTATGAAGATCTAATACGTAAATAATTGTCACAACGAAGAACCCGAGAAAAAAATAATCCAAAAACTTCAAGGAGTTCCTTCTTTTAGGCTCCAAGCACTAAGAGAAAAAGTAGCATGTTGGACGAGATCCATTTCAATTATAATTTAATGAGTATACAAAACGATTCAGTCCTACTTTTAAGGGCGATTGACCTTACTTATCCGGAAAATATAATCAAAATTATCTTTCTCGTTAGTTATAGGGATCTTATTGAAGTTGTAAACCTTAATTTTGAGCTATTTTAACACAGGTTTAGTGACTTTTGAAGCGATTCGAGGCTAAATACCAGTACATGGCAACTTTTTCTCGAAAAAAAATCCGAAAAGGACTAAATTATTTATAACCTTATACATCAAGAAAGGCTATTGTCCTGTTCTAATTGAAAAATATGTCTTCAGTAAATCGAAAAAATAAATTCAAAGACAAATTGTGTTCATGTTATACCACCAGGTGTAATCAAATGGTTGAATAGCAAAATACTCTTCCAATCTTGGTTACTGAAGGTACAAAGTCTCGAAATCAATTCAATTTTCTCATAAAAATTAAAGAGCTCTTTTTGGATATATTTAGGCTTTTTGGACCAAAAAAAGCATAGGATGGCAATTAAAAAAATACGTGTCATTAAAATATCTGCAAATTAATTTGATTTATAATCTACCTATAATTTCAATTACATTTTCAATAAATGAACTACCTCTAAAAAAGGGCGAAATTACTTCTGCAGTTCCATATATTGCATTACAAATGTCTAGGATGTGTTATCATGCTAAAACTCGACTGGTCATGAACTTAATGAGCCCGAAATATACTTGAAAGGTCCAGTTCGAAATTTAAACGGGAAATTATGGATCAATTATGTGTACGTGTTGGAATTAAAGAAGCCCGAAATATTATGTCAATACTGGTGAACTGTTTCGACACATTTACTGTTTGTCGTTTCTGTCTAATAGAGATAGTGAAGGGAAGCAACATTATTTCACACAAACTCGACCTTAGTGAATCGAACCCCTACGTCAACATCGTTTGGTCTGTATTTTCATCAAGATGAATTTTGCAACACTTTGAAAGGCATGAGGTCAAATCAAAACCTAGCCCTGCTAGGAGAAAAATAAAATTTGTTTGAGCGGAAAGTGAGATATTAACTCCTTCTCAAAAGTCGCTGCACATTCTGAAGTATATGCTGTAACGGGACGCGAAAGACACTTCATTTAGAGTTCAGAAAAATTTCTAAATTGCTGATATATACACAAGCGTATTTCGTAGAAACAATCAGATAACTGAATTTGAGTTTAGTACGGAATATGAGCTGTATATTTTCGATCCCAGCCGGATGCAAGTAGGCTCCGAGTATATTGAAGCGCATTATTTTCAAGTTAAGCACTGAATTACCTCTGAGATGCATGAGTCTCAACCAACGAATGGTGTACTATCATACCTTCTCACTACAGGAAATCTAGAATTTTTATCACAGAAATAATCAAATAACGTTGTTTCTAATTTGAGATACGTACAAAACGAAAAAAGAATATTTACTGAATGCCATTCGGAACAAATGATGAAACGAGAACTGCTTAATGTCTCATAGAGTTCATAGATCTATAAACACGCTCATCTATTTTTCAAGACCTGGATAGTATCGGAAATTCGGAAACTCCGTAGATCTGTGCGACCCCGGTGTATTAGGAGGATGGATCTGATGGTTCTGCACCCAATTTTAACTTCTGAGCTGACAGAAACTCCAGAGACTGTAAATTATTAGTACTTAGCTATTAATAGAGGAACTATTTATAAATTATTACATAGTCGTGACAATGACGCACTGGATACCCTGAAAAATGTTCCAGAGTCCATTTTGTTCCTTTAAACAAAGATTAAAGTAAACTGGGCTGAGAAAAAAATAAAAAGTTAATGAAAAATAGTGAGAGAAATAGCCAAACAAAAATATTTGTCGGAGATTTTCCTATTTCGGTTTATATTCTGCTTTCACGGAATTTTTACTCTCTAAAAAGGATTAAATGCCACATTCGCCATATAGTTGCTCATACACCTGTTAAGAATAGTAATTTAGATTCCATTTCACGAAGATGGCTTCTTGACGAATCCATGGACACCATATGAATAAATAATTGGTCAAAACTTCCAAAATTTCTCTAGATCGCCACGAAATGGAGATGCTATTAACAAGACTAATTATTATCAGATTAATTTTATTAACTCAAGCTCTTTCCGGATACCCTTTTTACTGGGACACATGGTTCTCAGTTATGTAGCATTTGTGCCCAGTATTTTTCAGCAATACATCTCTGATTTCATACTAAATCACTCATGTGAGGCGAACTGTGATCTCAACCATATTTGGCAGCTTAATCCAGCAAGCGAATATCCTTTGCCTTTGAACAAGAATTAGGTGTCAACTATTTGGCCTTCTTCGCATTTTAACGATGAAATTCAGGTGAAATAGTCATACGTTCAAACGGGTTACCTTTGAGGTACCTTCTTTCTAAATTATGACATGTTATATTCAATAGAGCGGACTCTGAATCTCGAATTATTATATTAGGACAGCTAAACGTGAAAAGATGGAGTCAGAATATTTTACTGTACCCATAAAATACTGTCTCACGAAGCGATATGCTCTTGGTTGATCTTTGCAAACTTTTCACGATTTATTCACAAGGACTATGTTAGACCATCTTCACTCTTCGTTCAGACATTAACTGTACGAAAAATAGTCGCAATGTGAAAATATTCTTTTTTTTGGAGAACTCACTGCGATGTAGTGGGTAAAACTTAAGAAGAACATCGCTAATGCTGTCACAAAGTGTAACTTGGATACTTACCAAAAGCGCGATATATTTTGTGATCTTAGATACTTGCAATCGTAGATGGTTGATCAAGTAGAGATAAATAAGCTTTATAGCTAAATAAAGTATCAAGATAAAATGTATCTTCATCTAAAAGAGTTTACCTCACCATAAATTCCCACATATATCTTCGAAATGCATGCGTTCTGTCATACCTCATTTTATTCCAGATTTTCTTTTTGTTACTGTATTTTTCGATTCCAAATCGCAGTATTAGTGGTTAATAAGACCAACGTTCTTTACGAATTCCATAGCGCCTACGATAGAGTCGAATAATTTCCTTTTTAAATCTTGTTGAGAAACACCTTTGCTCGTGTTCTTAATTTTATTTCGAAAAAATTCCGAGGCAGGCAGGCGCAATAATTGAAATCAATAACGTCAATTGACCCTTACTTATCTTAATTTTTCATCAATTTAATTATATTTTTCTTACCAGCTTCGCATCTAGACTGGATCTACGTGACGAATACTTTTCCGCAGAATTCGTGTACACTGCTCGCGAGAGTCAAGATCTAACGCCTCGTAAGCTACTTATAAATATCTGAGTTACTCGAATTCAGGTTCTTTTTTGAGCCCTGCTGACTACACGATTTCCTTAGATGATATCACGATTGCGCTTTTGACTTTCCGTTAGCTGTCACTTCTTTCAACTTTTGGGCCTCTGGTACTGACAAAAATGAAGTGTCATGTATCGAATGACTTCTAATTTTTATTTTAAAAAGGAGAAAGAAGATAAAATTTTCGTTCAAAGGAGGTATTGCAGGAGTGAACTGGTTGCTACGTAGTTTTTCCTTTTCGGTACCGCTAACCAGGAAGCTGCGATTTTATGACATTTCATTTTATTGTTGGTTCTAAATTCAGCTATCCCTTACATTTCCTCGCATTTGAAATATTTGGTTCAAACATATAAACCAAAAATTACTGCGCTAGGCACCACAAATGCTACTTTTCAGTACTGGTCATGTAAAAAGCTATCATGTGGTCTTTTCACAGCAAGATGTTATCATTTTCCGCCTTGACTCCAGGGCTAAAAATTGATCAGAGCGGATTTAAGACACTAAAACTCGAATGATTTACTGCATGTGGTGTCGTGAACGGAGAATTTCAATATTTTCGAGGTCCGCAGAAAGTGATTTCGTTTTATCTTTTGCTGATCTCTACAGTTATTAAGCAATTCGGGACTGATTCTACATACCTATGCTTCATCGCCTAAATCTACGACATAACAAAAGTATAGCGACATGAATTGTACAGGGTTCATGTTTGTACCACTTTGGCTATAATGCACTATTTCAGAGGTCTACGTAACTTCCGAACCTTTAAAGATACTGTTAAAGACTTCAAAACACTACGTGTTCAAATATATCGCTTAGAAACTGAAAGGGGGCTAAATTGCCCTAGGAAACTCAACTAGGGCTTTTGAGTACTTTTTTCAATTTGGTTTCGGTTATATTTTCTCGACAACACTATTAGAACTATTGGTAAGACTAAAAGAGTCAAGAGCGAATCAAATGATGGAATATGCCCCACCATTACTATATCAATACAAAAATTGCTTGTCCTCACGTTTCATATGGATCACTGAATTTCTTGTAAGTTGTCAGAGCGAGCCCCTAACGCAAGGTACAACTTCCGAAACCGATTCATACGCTACAATTAGGGCTATACTTGGAAAATTTTTGCACATTCTATCTTAAGAATGTTTTCCCTCCACTAAGATATGCATAAAGTTATAGATGAACCTCTGTTTTCCCCAGTACATTCAAAACAGCAGCTGGAAGCAACCCAATTTTAGACACTAATATGCTTGTTTGTTCCTATTGAACTGTAGCTACTTCCGCTCAACAACTTGAGATTGAGAATGTGTACTAGTTTGAGCGCCTTATCCAGAAACTATCCAAATAGTGAGCCACTACTGTACGGTATCTGTTAAGTCAAATTTGGGTCAAATTAATTAAAAACTAATTCAAATTATGCGTGTATAATGCATAATAGTGAAAATTAGTTGCACTAAAACCAATTTTTGCTCTTCTTGGAAAAAGAATTATGCGCAAACTGTGGTCCATTAGCATTTATTACATGTATCGAAGAGCCATACATGTGTATAAAATGTTTGAGAAATTCTTTTGCTGTTGTGACCCTTCATACCCTTTCAAGACTTTTACCCCGTTATCTTACATTAAAGATCAGACAAAATGATCTTTTTGATCATAAAACCCAAGTTAGAGTTCTAATTGAGCAGTTCTACGGTCACATATTCCGAATTTGTCTTCCGAAGATACCTTTGGGTATATATGATATACTTAAGGGTCTCATCGGAAGACGCTTTTAAACTAAAATTTGCCTTCGAATTACAATAATTAACGTTTGAAAATACAAAATTTCAATTGCTTCCAGTTAAACTATTATATGAATATTTTCCGTATCGAAAAAGACTAATGAACTGAAAAGACCAAATAATTGAGGACATTCGGACAAGAATGTCCTCAATTATTTGGTCTTTTCAGTGTCCGTCATTCGGACGGAAAACGGACAAGTTAACTCAAAATGAAGTATTTATCGGACTAAATTCATTTTGGGAGCCCCATAAATGCACCATTTCTTTCAATATTGAATGAATATATCTTTTCGTGTATGAAAAAGGAAAATTCCTGGGTAACTTTTCTGAAGTTTGCTCTTTCAAGAATCTTCTTGACTTTATCGGAGACTTCATAATTAGATAATTTATTTTGGCTCATTTTCCGGAAAAGTGACTTGGAAATTTTCAAACCCGCCAAAGTAGGCCATGATTAAAATTAAAAATTAAGCCATAATTCCTGCATTCCAATCTTCTATGAGGCAGTATTGTGCAAGCCAAACCAAAGTTTTGTCCAATTCCATTTTTGAAGACTAGAAAGTTTTTTGGAAAATTTTCGCGTCTTTTCGGGATACTGTTGACCTCACTTTCAAGTTAAGCTAGTCGGAGTCGGAATCAGACCAGAAATTCGTAACTATCGGTTTTAGTAAGCATTTGCGGTAACAGTTGGTAATATCTGCGTATTAATCTACGACAATGATGATTTAGGTCATTTACGGGATATAATTTCAGAAAAAAATAATTACATTTGTATAATTGTAGTTAATGGTTTAATAAACATACATTTAGCGTAGCTTTAAAGCCCAGAGATGCCATAAATAGCACAAATATTGTTTTTAATGGACAAGTTTACAACGTTTGTCTTTATTTCAATTTTATTAGTTATAATTCGACTCTTTCTTATTTCGTTAGCTTCTTACATTCATTTAATGCTTTCCACCTATTGCCTAAGAATTGCAAATTGTAGCGCCCTAAATATATGCGTACCGGGGGATTCCCACCGAATACTTCTCCTCCTCTCCGTGCTCCGAGTTATCCTCATCTCGGTTAAAGCGTTCGTCTTGGTGATAAATCCATTCTCTTTAGGCACCGTTCGTGTCTTCCAGAGATAGCACTGCGCTCATATGAAGCACACTTTGTCCTCATATGAGAGAAAAATCTTAATCGTACTATAACTTTAAGGTAATGTGGTGGATAAAAACTTTTCCTATGGGCCCGCCAATATTTAATAGATAGACACTCTGGAAACTTCTAATTAAAGTTAAGTGGTTCTACATGGCTTTTACTTCCCACAGTTTCGGCGAAAGCCTCCACCTACAGCTATCGAAGGGATAAAAGGTGGAAACGTGACATCAAAATGGAAGCTTATCAGGTGGGAAAAAATAGTTCTTCCCACTCTGACCAATGTTAAAAATACTGAAGCTTTGATTTAATCGACCTTCAATACTGTTGAAAGGTTTTGATAGGACAAAAAGACACAGAAAGTAGTTTTTACTTAAAAACTATTCTGTATATTTGTCCTTATATGAGGAAAACGTTACGATAGACACTAGTGGCCTTATATCGTATCGCTCGCAAGGATTTGGCAATTCTTCATTTAAGTTCTCCCTCACGCATGTAAACGACGGTATATCAAGGAATCTGTCTCTTTATACATGTTCTAGCTAATTGCTCTCCCAAAGAGGAATTTTTTCTGCTAACTTTACGCTGTTAAAAGTTCTGCTCTGAAGAAAAAAGTGCACTGGAGAGGTTCTTACATTCAATTTGGCGCCATTGGCACAGCATTGGATCCATTTCTTCGATCATCTTCTTGAGTCACGGGCTTTCTTTTTTCCCTGTATTTTACCTAACCATATTTATTCTGTACGGTTTAATACTCCTCTGGAATTGTTTTTAGACCTCGGTTAAAGATTTTTTTACAGAATTATCTTGCCTTTTTGAGAAAAACTTGTGTTAAAAGTATATAAATATATCTTTTTACGGATTTATGGAGAGATTGTCTAGCCAATGACCTTTAATCACATTTTTTCACACTTTTTCCTTAATTATCTAATTTACTCACTACTATATGCCACTTTTCAGTATGAGTATTGCAGTGCAAAAAAAGTATTCTAACTCAAGTTCAGGCCTTACGTACAGTAGAGTACCATCGAGGGATTGAAGCTGCTGTTCCGAAGTTGAATTGTTCCAACTAGCCGTTTTCAGTGCGTTCAACCAAATACGTGCTGGTTTTAGTTGTCTACCTTTCGTTTATATGGGAGGGTCCCGAGACTTACCTGTTTCTATTTTATGGTAGAGCCAAGATCAGTGGATAAAAATCGCTATTTCGATATTTCGGGTTGATTTAAGTGGAAGTAGGGCGGAAATTAAAATTATGTCGTTTGATTTTTCCTAAAATTCTCGTGAATTTGGCCGCCGAAAGGATAAAAATGGGAAAAATTGACAGTCTATGCAAATCCCTTAAATAGCAAAACTTTGGCTCGATCGTGTGTTCATGGCTCTTTGAAGGGCTTTTTACTTCAGACGCCGTTATGTGCAAACATAGACGATCGGTAAATGTAAGTAATTCATTGCAAATTTAGGACAAAAATTTAGAGCGGAGGAACTAATGTCCTGCGATGGCCTAGATAATCACGGATAGTCTTTGAATATCTGCTTGAATATTCTAATTGGAACTATGTATACTTTCATTTATTTTCTGGTTATTTTAAGGTAAAACACTTTTTAGAGGGTATAATTGAATGCTTTTCAGCCAACTGACAAATTAAGAATGTTTAAATGCCATAATATTGTGTTAATTCATATTGTTGCAACCTTGTTCGTCCATCGCTACCTGCCGATATCCGGAGCTCTAATAAACTTCTGTAGAAGCTTTTCCATCCATAATAGAGTGCAAAAATAAGTCCCTAGAATACGTAGTAATTAAAACTGAATGGTGAAAGCTTTTGAGCAAGGTAGAACAGAAAATTTAGTTTTCAGCAAATGCTATACGGGCCGGTATGCTCCATAAGACCTAGCTGTAATATAGGTATTAAAAACCCGCAAGATATTTTATTAACCTTACCAAATGTATTTAACACAAATTAGGGTCCATGGAAGACTGAATAGATCCGTTCTGTGTTGAAATATCCATTCGATTTGCAAATTTTCGCCTGTTCACCAAAACCAATCCCTTTTCTAATACTTCCAAATGATTAATGTACTCAAAGAACATATCATTTGTACGATAATTTTCATTTTATGCCATGAAAAATAGCCCAAAACAACTTATCAATACCTGCGTTTCGCCGTTTACAGACAAGGAGCTCCTCTTTTCAAATCCTCCGAGTAGCGATTTAAACTATCAGGACCATTACGGTTTACCCACCCCGAATAGTTAAAAAACCTATTTGAATGGATAGAGACTCTACCTGTGATCTCGAGGAGTACCTATAAGGAGCATAGGTAGTAGATTTACCCAAACATTAACTATTCCATAGCTGGTCTACTCATCAGACGCCTCATCGGATAGCCTCAGCCACTGAAACAGTTTTTCACGCCGTCCAAGGGTAAATCCGCCAGTTCACGCTCTCTTCCCCCCACACGTCCTCATCCAGATGGGCACCAAAAATTCCTTCAACTGTTCCGGAGGTCGCATCATCTCTCCGAAACAATTAAAAGGCTGCCCAAGGCTCGGCACGTCGTGCACTTCTTGCACGGCGTTGAATCGCGATTTATTTTTTACCGCCACATCATATGAGAACCCGAAAAGACATTCAACAGGGGGATCCCTTGGGAATGCTTTCTTCTTCGATCTCGCGCAGCTGCTCCTTCTAATCTAACTCTTCAATAACTTCTCCTAGCTCCCCCTTAACTTTTGTTACGCGGATGAAGGTTTTCTGATTATTTCACTGGAACACGCCAAATATGTGCTAGTATTTCTCTTCGACCGCGGACACGTCTCCGGATTCCAAATCAACTTCTCCCAACCTAAAAATTCGCATGGTAGCCGATCGCTCTGCCGAGGATCTCATGAACGCTGTCATCATGTCTTTTGACTTCAAGATCGAGGAGGCCACTAATGCGCTCAGGTGCCCAGTAGGCCACTTCGCTGGATTATCCGCCTCTTCGAAGAAAACATGGGCACTACTGGCATTTTCTAGGCGTCCGTCGTCATGTTAAACGACACTCATATCGCTTTTCAGTTGCTTGGCTTCTTTCCACGCTTGTTTCGGCTTATGCATCTTTCTCGACTCATTCCGTCGCTGTTATATGCCCTCATTGCAAATTAATTTGACGCGGAAATGCGGAGGAAATTTCTGAACATATACTAACGCTAAAAATCAACATGGCGAGAATCTAAGCCACATTTTGCTTCTACCTGGGTAGTGAAAAACCTCAGAGGTACATATAATGGCCGATATCGAGTTTATCCTCGTTAATTCCGCACTCGCACAACAAGCTCTAGAATATAGCCTATTCTGCACCGCCCAACTCCTCATCCCATCATACTAGCCCCTCGCAATCAACCTCGACTTCCTTCTCGACCTCCAACTCTAGGATGTCATCTCTCTAATATCCTGACTGGACGCATTCTATCCCCTGCATCTCCAAGACGAAATGACAGCCTACCTCCACACCGAAACGCTACATTTTCTGCAATAAATTTCTCAAGCAACCTAACGCTGCGTCCACATCGGAACAAAATGGTGTGGTGGAACGATTCTACCGTGCATCGCTTGATCTAGTTCGATCTATGTTGTCCATATGAAAGTTCCCAAGGCTTTCAGGGCTGAATCTCTAGATAACGCAATGTACGTGCTAAATCGTGTCACGACTAGAGCGTTTTCCACCTATCACCCCGCCCGTTTTGCGGTCCCTGTCTCAACTGCCGCATCCGTTTCCAGTTACACACTACTGCTATCCAGCAACAACCTCTACATCGAAGCCGAGGTCCAGCGACACGGTTGACGTCCGTCTCAGTAACCCAATATTCGGCGGCTCCCGTCTCTGCCCGATGTACTCCACGAGCTCCGCCCAGCAACCCCCCGTAATTGACACATGCACCAGGCTACCATGCCTCCCTCTACAAGGGCGCAGTAGACGCCGTGAGGTGGCACAACGGATTACGTGATGCTCTCTGCCGCCATCTCACCAACTCTGCTAAAGCAGTCCGTCTCAGGAGAACGAGCCCTTGAAGCTGACTTCTCCAAGAGCCGGCCAAAAACGGAATTTTAATCTCGCCATTGATAGATCGGATATATCTTCCAAGAGTAAAACACCCAAACCTTTCGCCCATCTCGCCATAGATGTCAATCTCTGCGGGGATCGAGGGGACCCCTCTTCGTTTCATCCCCGCAGGGGATCGACGTCACTATTCTCATACCCCACTCACGCCCCTGTCGAGACCTCGCTGATGACGGGACATCTGCGCTCGGACGGGCCGTCCTGGCGAAGCGCAACTGCTACGGCCCCGATGCCGGTCCGATGGCATCGAACTGCACCTCCTTGCAACCCATATTTTAGGCCAGATTGACATCTCCGGCCTGCAGCTCCTCCAGGACATTGCCATCTGCATCGCCGCTGGGCGAGCGGCCCTCAAAAGGGGAAAAATCTATCCGAGCCAGGAGCGGTTGAGTTGTCGTCGGTTGATCGCAACAGAAGTTCGTTGTTGTATGAGCGAACTGATAATTGTGAACAAGCGATCGCGTTCGATAGGTAGGAGCACTTGTCATGGGAGGTGAACAGTGGGGCACTGGTGAAAATATTCCACAACCGGTGCCCCTATGGCCTTGGTAGTGCCTTTATTCCCCAACCAGTGCCCCTATTGCTCCAGATGCTAACCCTGAAGATAAGGGACGCATTGCAGCTGTCTAGGGGCGACAAGAAGCTCCAGGGCATATTCCTGCAGCTGTGGTACCATAAAGTCGGTTACATAGTTGCCAAGCACGCCCCTCTCTTGAAAGTTATGCAGTTCTGTCCTCCACTGAGGCAATACAATCTGGTTTATACTGGGCACTCCGTAATTATACGATATGGTTGCCCATAGCCCTAAGCGAGGCAGTTAAAGCCGCTTACCCATCGGAGATCCAACAAGTATACAACGAGGGACCTGAAGTATTCAATGCGCCTATATGCTCTGGTGAATTCATGAGGCGGTGTTTTACCAAACGCGTGCACTCTTCGGAACCATTTATGCAGGCCGTGGTGGAACTGCAAGGTACAAATGCCTGCTTCCATATTCAACGCAACTGCTTCGGGGTATGCAAGTTAGGTAGCGGCCCGACACCTGTCCTCGAGCTCCCACAACGCGGCCATGCAAGTCGCTCAGACATCAAGGGGGTTACGGAGAACAGGGACATAGATGTTATGACCCAACCGTCATTCATGCCTTGATCCTTGCCCGCTTCCCGTCCCTTGCACGATATTTGTTCAAGCCCCTTTATCATGCTCGCCCTGGCAAGGATACTTGTTTCGCCCCGATTCTTGTATCTGTGTAGCAGATCTTGATAACTTTTGAGATCCTTCTCTGATAGCTATGAGTTCTCGTGGTCTGCATATCCTTTCCATTCAATGAGATGTTTCGTTTTTCCGTGTTGTTTCTTGTGACTGAGAAAAGTTTCGGCCTCGTATTCTTATTGTCCATCCTGAACATGTATAGGTGGTGGCGGCGGAGTTTCTCGATCAAACTCATCTTCAAAGTACGGCTTAATGAGACTAGCATGGAAAGCATTGTGAATTCCTCTATCGATCATTGGTTGGGAAAGAATTAAACGGTACGTAACTCCGTTTATATCTTCAGATATTTTGAATGGCCCACAATACTTCGGGTTCAGTTTTCGAGATCCGCACCATCTGCAAGAGCTAGTTTTTTTTGTGGAAAACCAGACTTTTTCACCAAATTTATACGAAGAAGGTCTTCTATTTCTGTTAACATGCAATGCAGCGAATTCGTTGGTTTTTTTATTTGTTCTTGGGCTTTTTCCAGTGATTCTTACATGTTTTTGAGGAACTATGATGCAGCAGGGTTGTCTGCGGAGAGTATGTCCAAAGCGAAAGTTCTAGGGTGAATTCCATAATTGAGGAAGAACGGAGAGAATGTTGTAGTGGCATTAATAGATGAGTTGTAAGCAACTTTTAAGTCTACCAAGTATTTTTCCCAATCCGACTTGTCGAAGATAACAAAAGAACGAATAATTTCTTCGATCTTTCTGTTCATAATCTCAGATTGTTCATCTGTTTGTGGGTGATATGCTGAAGAACGGGATATCTTGGTACCCAGAAGGTCGAACAGACTCTTCCAAAACTTGCTCATAAAAATAGCATCCGTATCACAAATGATACTCGTCGGAATTCCGTGGTTTCTGTAGACATGGTCCTTGAACAGCCTGGCAGTTGAAGGAGCATCTATTTTGGGCTTGGTTGGTATAATTCTGATCATCTTTGATAATCTGTCAACAACAGTTAAGATGCCATCGTTTCGTTCCGTTGACCTTGGAAGGGGTTTAATAAAGTCCATCGTTATGTGAGTCCATTTGTTTTTCGGTGGATCAAGAGGTTGTGGAAGACCTGCGGGTTTCTGATTGGATGGTTTGTCTCTTTGGCAGTGGCAAGAACGAACGTATCGAAGTACATCTGTACGAGGTTTTTCCAGTAAAACTTCGGTGATATTCTATTGATTGTTTTTGAAATCCCCAAATGTCCAGTATTTGGAGCAGAATGGTAGTCATGTAATAACTTAACTTTAAAGTTTCCTTATGGTACGCAAATCTTTCCGCTCCTTAGTAAAACAACCCTTCTTTTTCGAAAGGTGCCTTTGGATCTTTGTATTGGGTTTTCAGGTTCTCATCTTGCCTGTAATCTTTGGCTAGATCTTCTAGCTCAGAATCCGCAAAATAAGGTACGGAAATATTGTTCGTTTCGAGGTAGTCTTTGTTATCACTTCCTTGAGTAGTTCTCTGTTTCGATGTTTAGGTGAGGGATAATTCTGAGATTGTCTTGACAGGGCATCGGCAACGATGTTTGCTTTCCCGGAGATGAGTATAATTTTGAAATCAAAGTTCGCTAATCTTTCCAACCACCTAACCTGTCTTTGCGACTGATTGTCCTGGGTCTCGAGATATCTTAAAGGGTAGAGATCAGAATGAACTGTGAAAAAGTTTCCGTGTAGGTATGCTCTCCACCATTTCAAGCACTCTAAAATGGCCAAGAGCTCTCTCTCATGAGCGGCATAATTTTTCTCAGCACCATTCAAAGTCCTAGACGCAAACGCAACTGGTCTTCTGGATTTTGGATCCCCCTGTTCCAACACAGCTCCAATTGCGTACTGAGAGGCGTCTATAGTGACATATATTGGAAGTTCAGAGTCAAAAGTTCTAAGGGCTGGGGCACTGCATAACGATTTCTTCAAGGTCTGTAATGATTTGTCCTGACTATCTATCCACAGAAATGAAACGTTCTACGTTAGCTCTGTAAGAGGTTTAGCAACTAATGAGCATCCTCTTATGAATCTTCTGTAATAGTTGACGAGTCCTAAGAATGACTGAAGCTGTTGCTTGTTCTTTGGTGAGGGCCATTCCGTGACTATCTTTATCTTGTTGGGATCCACAGCAATTCCCTCTTGACAGATTACTTGTCCAAGATACTCGACTTCTTTAACACCAAAGACACATGTTGAAAATTTTGCGAACAGATTATCCTTCCTAAGAATCTCTAGTACTACATCAATGTGTTCTAAATGTTCTTTCCAGTCTTACTGAAGATAAGAATGTCATCCAAATAAACGGTAACGAATAGATCCAGGACATCTTTGAATATGTCGTTCATGAGATTCATAAAAGTTGCTGGTGCGTTGGTCAATCCAAAAGGTAGTACGAGAAATTCAAAATGTCCGTATCTGGTTCGAAACACTGTGAGAGGGATTGAAGATTCCTCCAGTTTGATCTGATGGTAACCCTTCCTCGGATCTATTTTCGAGAAGTACCTGGCTCCCTTAAGTCGATCAAAGATATCGTCGATGCGGGGCAGGGGGTAGCTGTTTTTTACAGTAAGCCGATCAAGTGCTCTGTAATCCACACACATACGCAAACCGCTGTCCTTTTTCGTTATAAAGAGTATTGGCGCTCCCGAGGTGCTTTTGCTTGGTCTAATGAATTCACTCTCTAGTAGATCATCTAGTTGTTTACGAAGCTCCATCATTTCTTTTCCTGAAAGTCTGTAGAGACCCTTTTTCTTTGGCTTAGCATGTTTTTCCAATTCGATCTTGAAATCATACTTTCGCTTCGGAGGAAGGCCCTTCGGAAGTTTTTCCGGGAAAACGTCTGTATACTTTTCCAGTACACCTTGGATATCTTCTGGGTGAGAATCTGGAACATTTGGATTTGAGTCTAATGGTCGAATTAGCACAGCATAAGTGCTACATTTTTTCTCCAAATCAGTAAGTACTGAGTTTGCAGAAACGAAATGGAGCTTTGTCATGTCATTGGCAGTGATAGAGTAATTCTCATCCTTGTAGTTGAAAGAAACTTGATTGCTTGAAGAGTCGATAATTGCTCTATGGGCTCCACACCATTCCTTTCCTAGGATTGCATCATATCTCTTGAGGGGGCTCACGGCTAAGTACAGTGGTTATGTGTAGTTCTTTATTTGGACGATTGCCGGACCGGCTCTTTCTCTCAACTTCTGGTTAGCACCGCTCGCCATTTCGGCAAGCTCTGCTGATTCTCTTGTTTTAATCTTATGGTAATCGCAGAACAATTCACTGAGGAAATTGATCTCACCACCTGGGTCGATTAGAATTTTTGCTGGTCCATTGGAAATGACTCCTTTGACATTAAGAATTCCTCTATGATTTCGTTGGAAAGTTGGGTTTGGTGTTCCCCTAAATGCTTCCTGGGATCTTATTGTTCAAACAATAAGATTTCTGTCATCCAGAACTGATTGAGGACCTTCAATCAGTTCCTTCGGGCTTTTAAGCAGTTTTTTGCGATTTGCCCTCTCTGTCTGCATCTCACGCAGAGGCCTTCACGCATTCATCTATCACGTTCTGCTATATTTCGGTAGGGTAACATTTGAGGACTGTATAGCCGATTTCATTTCAACGTTCCCAATTTCCATGGGCACAGGAGCACTGTTTCCTGTACTTGAACTTCCTTTCAGCGATTTTGTACTCAATTTGTTGTTACCTAACGGCCCTGAACGCCTGTAAGCAGCTTCGATTCTTTCCGCATCTGCCATTAAATCGGAAAGCTTAGAGTATTCTTTCGTGTATAAGGCTTTCCAAATGTACAGTTTCAGGCCGCGTGAATATCGATCAATCTGATCTTTGACTCCTATGTCTGGTATATCCAACAATATTTTGTTAAAATCTTCATTGAACGCAGAAACGTCTTTAACTTGTTTCCAGCGAGCCAGCTTGTCTCGGGCGATTTTTTCCTTGTTCAACGTCTCGACGCGATTGAAAAGGGTAGTCTTCAGTTCCTTCCATGTTTGAATCTCCTGCCCCGCGGCGCTCTTGGAATAAACCATCCACCACTCATGGGCATATCCAGAGAGATAGCTTAGTGCAATGTTCATGGTAGCTTGCCCATCTGCTTCACCAAGATAATTCTTCATCTGCACACACCAGCTCCCGACGGACCTTTTTCCGCTGAACGATCCCGGCTTATTCTTCTTAGGGGCGTTCTTGGTTTCGTTTTGACCGTTTGAGCTACCGGTATTGATCCTGACGAGAAACAGCTCATTCTCGAGAGCTCCCACCTTGCGAGCAGCGTTATTGAGCTGTTTCTGCTGTGCAGAGATCTGGTTATGAGCCTCTGACAGCTGGCGTTGAAGTTCGCTTACAGCTTGTGCCAGAGACTCTACGGTAATGCCCGAAGTTTCCATTGTCTTTTCCTATTGGCTGAAAGAGTCACACGTGTAGTTTTGGGTTTTTTCCTTTAAATAGAATTTTTTTTCAAATTGGCCAGTAAGAATCGGTATGCACTGTGGCCGAGTTGGCTCGACCAGCGAAAGACCAGTGAGAGGTCTCGAGTTCGAATCCCAGTCGATAACTTGGGAAAGTTGGTTTTCTCTGACGTAAGGGTTTGACGTCAGTCACGTCGGGTGTGCTATAGTAGCCCTCCTTCCGATGCTTTACAGAACGGTTGTTTTCCTGTCTAGAACCTGGCGGCGATACGAACTTACAAGTCCTACTGCAAGGAACTGGGGAAAACGAGTTCGTAAGGTAGCCACAGCGGGAGGGTGAACACAGCACAAACGAAGTCGGTTGAGAAAGCAACTTTTGAAGTTTTGCTCTCTTTACCTTACTTAAATTTATTCAAATTTCAACTACTGAGCGTTTCGAGGGGTCTCTCGATGACGATGGCCCAGAAGGTGGCGCTCAAGGTCTGCCTTGCTCGGAACTTCTATCTTGCAAGTATCGCAGATGTGCCTTGTCTTGTCCGCGCGGTGTTGGTGCTTACGGGAGCGAAGGTGCTCGTGATATTGCACTCGACCTGTGCAGGTGACTTGACAGTGACGGCAGTGGAAGGGCGACGATCGCTGGTTCTTGGTCAAGCGAGGCCTTCTGTTCTTCTTATGAATGCGGTGGTTGGCGGTTCTCTGGATGACGATGGGAGCCGCATCAGGAAGAATCAGTAGGGTCTTCTTAGGTTTCTGAGGCTTGGAGCGAGGGACTGCGGGCGTTCTCGGTATAGGCGGTAGAGCGGGTAGTGATACAGCCTCGGGAAGGCAGAAAGTGGAGGGTCTTGGTGTCCTTGGTTCCTCCACCATGGTTCTTGTGGGTGTTCTTGGCTCCACTCAAACCTCGAACGTTGTCGGCTCCTGACAACTTTCGGCGAAGAACGATTTGTAAGTATTCTTTGTTGTACTCGTTCGGCGACGAAAGGGGTCCCTGGAAGTCTTGTTTTTCTGCTCTGAGCGTTATTTAGAAAAGAATCAGAGTAAAAAACAAAATGTTAGTCTCCGCTTGCAATCGGCAGAACGTCAAATCTAATAGAGATTTTAACTTACTGTCGGATAGGAAGAACTCGCAGTACTAACAAACGATTATGCAAACCTACCAGATGTGGGGTGTTGAGCGCACAAAAGGTAATCGATGGTTGAACTGTTGGTTGATGCTTCTGGTAAAGAGGCCGGAGCTTCAGACCAGATTTTATATAGAAAAAGTGCTCAACGACAACAATGGTAAATTGTAGGCAGATAATGCTAAATTCAAAGGTGTTCTAGAAGAACGGCCCTAAAGGCATGAAACTAAAAGGTTTTGAAGGTTCACGTAGAAACTATCAGGGAGATTGACAGCAGTAAACATCATGGCAAAGTTCTATTGGTCCAATTGGTAAGAAGGCATAAAGTGATTGCTGGTTGGTGAGGTGGGAGAGGTTTCGAGAACCACGCGAGATCGCCACAATGGCGTCATGTGATTGGCTTGGAACGGAGTGGTATGGGTCTTGTGTCTTACACCGGTGTCTGGGTACAGTGCACAAGTTGCACTGATGTCTTGGTACAGTGTAAATCTTGGTAACGGTTACTGGCGGGATACTGTCAGGGTACTGGGGGCACAATCGTTAAAATCGCCAACCGGGTTGCGACTGGCATTGCCGCACATGCAGCTGTTACGATTGGTGAGTCGCAGCAAACACTGTTCGAACGCCTCGCGGCGAGACTCGTCCAGATCAGCGCCATTTGTTTGTTTGGGCACGGTTTGAGCGGAACTGAATACCACAGCAATTTGGTATCAGAGAACCTCTCAACTCAGGATAAATCGAATATCTCTTCCAACTGTAAAACACCCAAAACTTCCCCCCTCAGGATAAATCAGTCGCCACGCGCATTAGCCCTCGTCCCTGTAATCTCTAGCCCATCTACCATTGATCCTTCATAATGAAAAGGTCAGTTTTACCCTTCATAGCCCCTGTTGCCAAGGGCCTTGGTGTGGTGAACATTTATTTATCCCCTGACTATAAGCAGCCTGAGGAGCTTCTTGGTGTGTTGAACATTTGTTGAATACCTGAACAAGGGGTTTTCAGTGGGCCATGACCTTGAAGGGCCATCGTCGTGGGTCGAGGCGTAGCTGGGGAATGAAATTAAGTGGTTAAGGAAAGGGGTTAAAGTTGGGCTGAAGGCTCCGGCGGGCGCCCCAGCTACTGAATAGCAGGATGCTTAGTGTCAAGGCGAAGCGTTGCCAGTACTGTACGACACTGTACAAAGGGCACTGGCGACAGGGGGCACTGGCGACAGGGGGCACTGGCGATCAAGGGGCAATGGCGACCAAGGGGGCACTTTAATTGCCTGCTAGTGCCAGTATATGCACTATACTCTAGGGGCACTATTATTTCCATGCACAATAATTGTGTTCAAATTTTATTACCACTACTTACGGTTCGGTTTTACGTTTTCACGAAAGGAGAAACTGAAAGGAGGAAGGATGAATGTATAAAAAACAGAACGCTTGACTATACAAGTCTCACTTTTTAACGTCTCGTTTACCACGCAGGGTACGACTGCTGTCTCATTGAGCGATGAAGTACAGCACGGTTCGGTTTTACGCCAAGTACGTAACCGACGACACGCTCCGGGATCATACCGATCCCAGTCTGACCGACACAATTTCCGAATTGTACTGTAGTTGGTAACGCACTGTAATGCCTATTATAGTACCGAACAGTACATCCTGGGATTGAGTATCTTAACTCCTCGCGTACAGTATCACCGACACCCCCCTTTCCCCACCAATGCAAGTATGTCGCTATGCTTCGGACTGACCTGGTTTTTCCTGTGTGAACATCCTATCACGGATCACCCATTGGCCGATGGGATGCGAGATAATATTCTTCTTAAGAAGCCCCATAACGTGTCGTTAGGGCATTCCTTAGTCATTGCATCTGCTATATTGAATCGTGACTGTATCCACCCGAGGTCAGCGATTTCCCCTTTGTCGTACGCCTCCTTCACTACCAACAGATCCACCATTAGCCTCCGCTCTCTAGTCATGGTACCTTTCGTGATCACATCAAAAAGGGACTTCGAGTTTACAAATGCACGGATAGGGAAGCGTTGATCAAATATCTCTGTTAACTGTGCCTGAAGTAAGAAGGCACTATTGAACCCATCCACGAATGCGCAGGTCTCAGAGGCAAGTACTGACTTCACCATTCGGCGGCACTTGTATGACCGAAAAGACAGCAAACATGACGCGCCCCTTCCGTCCGTAATAATCACTACGTCTCCAAGCTGGGATGAGAAACCCCGATTGTTCGCAAACGAACCGTCTGAATAGACCCTGATGTGTGCAGTGCGCATGTTTAACTTCTTGTAATGCAGCCCAGATCCCCGTTCTTGTAAACAGTCCTTACTAAATCGTTTACCCTTTTAAGTATTTCCTCCTTGTTCCTTTTGAAGGATTCGGCAGTCTCCTGTGCTAAGGATGCCACGGGGAAGGCTGCAAAAGATTTTGTTACGACCTGCCAAGATCAGCGCATGAGAAGAGACTTGAAATCCTTATAGTCTGCTTCGCGGGGCAGTGGTTTTATCAAACGAGCAGACCGGCTTTGATTCACATACACTCCAGAATGGGCGACTGAAATTTCTGTTCCCACGAATGTGAACTGACTGCGTTTTGCTAGTTTGGACTTGAAGTGCTGTATGAGTGACTGTGTCCGTTCAAAAAAACTCGATATGCCGCAACAGATAACGTCGTCAACGTAGGTTGCTAACGCACCGATTAATCTTCCGTTCTCGTGCGCTACATATAGCGCTGTGTCCCCAACCACTGGTTGCATCTCTAGGTGAACAGTGAGATAGCGATGCAGTGTTTGCGACCAATAATCCCCAGCATCTGCCAGGCCGTACAGTGGCCTTATTAGTTTGCACAAGCGTCTGGTGGCATCCCCTGGTCTCTTTGGCAACCACATGTACACATCTCGCTGCAACGGGCGGTCACTTTGCACGTATGGTTGGGAAATATCCAGCGACCACATTTCCCACTCCTTAGTCGCGGCAAGCATCATGAGCATTCTGATAGACTGAGGTCTGGCGTTCTGGGAGCCGTGAACTAGGCATGGCTTGTCATCGTCGTAATTGCCGCCGGCGCAAAGTCGCGACTTATAGTTTGGCGTGTCAGTGTCGTAGTCCTTGATAGTGTCGACGAAGTGCGATCCGATAATGTTTGCTCCCTTGGGCAGGTCATTGGGGTGTATAACCTTCCAGACTCCACGGGACTCAAGGCCACTCTCTTCCCTCATTCTTGCCTCCATACACTCTCTGCTTTGTTTGCGCGGGTCTCCCGGCTTTAATACCTCCGTGAGGTATAACCGCTCCACGTGATCATCATTAGAATTCTCAAAGTCCTGCAAGCAATTCCGCACCACAATGTCCAAGAAATAGTTTGTTGTCGCAGCTCTTTGATTGTCCCTAATGACCTGGGTGCGGTTAAATTTCTTGTGGTCCCATCGAAGTCCAGCCAAACTTTTTTGTCGTCCAAGTCGAGTACTTCGAATTTTCCGTGTACGCGGTTGTCTGTTTCCCTGTATACCCTGACTTTGTCCCCCCGTACGACTATACGATTTGCGGCTGCCGGCGTGCGTGATTGCAGTGCCTCCGAAATTCGCAGCTCTGCTACTATGGCTTCCATCTCGGCTCTCGCAGTCTGCATCGCCGTCATTCGGCTTTCCTGGTCTGATTATGAGGAACCTGGTATTGGTAGGCGTCCATGCTCGCCGTATACGAGTACAGTTGGTGACAACCAGGCTGGGCCAGCAGTATCGTTCATGCTCTTCACAGCTAGTCTTAACGTAATCTCTTGTGACACTTTGGGCGACGCATGACGTATTTTTTTGGTATATGCGTCTTAAAGGGGCGTGGTACCGCTCGCCAAGTCCTATTGAATTGTGACTCTCAACGCCGGAGAGTTGAATGATAATGCCTACTTCTGCCGCACCACGTTCCCACCTGACGGACGTAAATTGGGAGCCTTGATCGAGACGGAGTATTTCAGGGTACCCAAGATAGGGTAATACCCAGCACTCGAGAAAGGTCTGCCATACATCTTCCACTGTATTACCGCGTAGGAACGCAGCGTTTCCATAGCCCGTCTTTGCATCGACCGCATGCAACGTTGCCCTGCCATCGAGCCAGAAAAGGTCAAATGCGACTTCCTTGTTGAATGTAATCGACTCTGGTGGGATGGCAACTCTGAAACGCAGTGGCCGAGTACCAAAGGTTGTACACGTAGGACAGGCTGCCGAAATCTCCTCTAGCGTTCGGAAAGTACTACTAACAGTTTCAGTGGGACGTGCTCTCTGCAGCAAGCGGTATGGTCTGGACGAAGGTGGATGGTTAAAGTGTTGATGGAGTTTTCGTAGTTCAGACTCTGTGAATATTGTTGAGGCGTTGACATATGTGGCAGCGTTTGACTTGATGTCCCAAGTATGGTAGATATGGCCTCTGAACCATCTGCACGGTACCTTTTCGCTTCCATTGCCGAGTGAGAGTATGCAATCGCCGGTGTTTATCGAAATTCCAAGGGATGCATTACATCGAGCCCAAGGAGCGCTGGGAGTGCGGTGTCCACAACGTCGATTTGCAACCGGAGCTTCCCGTCGCACACTAAAAGGGGCACTAGCATTTCCATGGTACCCAAACCATCCCTGGCACCGCAGCCAAACACAAAATGGGCCTTACTCTGGTTGAGCTCAAAGTTCATATTCATCGACTGTAGGTGTGCCAGGGCTTGAGGCGCACCGACCACAGACCTTGTGGCGCCCGAATCCACGCACAACCCCTGAACTCCGCATCACCCATGGGACTTGATACCGCGTTAATGCTGACCACATCACTCTTCAATCCATCAGGTACAGTGCTGATGTAGTTAATATGGTCGACTGAGCGTAGGGTATCTTCACAAGGATTGATTGTGAAGTAATGGGCCAGACTCTCCTCCTGAGCGGCAAGTGCAGTGCTAGCGTGCTTGCAGAAGTTCGTAGTAAATATGTTTGCGAGGCTTTCATTTTTGGTGCCGTCGGTGGACAGACTAGGGTGAGGAATTGGTGCACCGAGCTCAGTATATCCCGTCGGATTGATATGGGTGTCTTTCTCATCCGGTACGTAGGATAGGGTCCGCCCATCGTGCAATGCCTCATCGAATACCTCTGCAACCGCGGACTGCTCAACTGATTCTTCGTCGACTTCAACGATATAGCCTGCATCAGCACTGGCGGCAAGCGCAAACATAACCTGAAGTATCCCTTCCGAGTCGTTGGGCAGCCGTCCGCCGCTCTCGTTGAAATCTCTTGCGCGATGAGCAAACCCCTTTGCCGCACTACCATGTGGGCAATTCCGTACTAGATGTCCCAACCTTCCGCAGCCGAAGCACTTGATATTTTTATTATCGCGACCTATGGGAGTACCGGGTAAAACGACTCGCGAAGGCGAGGTGCTACCTTGTCGCGGTCCTGCCTTCTGTCCGAAAGAGGTACGCAGTGTCTGGGGGTGCCTGCCATATTGAGAGTGCAATATGTCCGGCCTTTCATTGTTTGAGGTTGCTGGCCCATCGTCGCTCGACTCGTGTTCTCCTGCAGGATTCGTTGATCTGAATGTTATGGTTGGGACGATGTCCATGCGTATAACTTGCTGGTGAGGGCACGTTCTAGTGTCTTGTACTTGCTCTTCTTGGACGGATCGCTGATGACACTAGCGCTCCCGGGTCGTGCTCGTACAGCGCCGACCAAATATCCGATTTTGTGAAAATCTGACTGCGCTTCAGGTTCCGTCAACAGTTATAGCCTGTCAATCTCATTTTTAATTGCCTTCAGAGCTTTAATCTCCGAGCCTGTCTCTTGAAAAAAGTCCTGAATGTTGAGGGCCTGGAGACGCTCCCTCACGAGCTGTTGTGTCTCAGGGCCATTTTAGTGGACTGTAAAAGCTGATATTGCAGCCTCAAATGTTCCGCACACAGTATCCACTCGTGTATTGAAAAACATCTCAGCAGTTCCCTTCAGCGTCAAGGGTAATCCCTGCATGCGCTGCGATTCAGACATTCCTGCGCTTATCATTAGGCGCAGCATGGTCGCCAAGTGTGGCTGCCATTTTTCATCGTGTGTTCCGTCGAAGCAGTTCTTGGCATCCTTGTACATGTCGAAGAATCTCCTCGGAACTTCGTCAAGGCCCAATGGCTGAGAGTAACCACGTTTTGTCTCCGTGTCGCGCCTTCGACGATCGGGAGCGCGATTCCGATTTTTGCGTCCATAATCGCCATCGGTATCGGTGTCGTCATCATCGTCGTCACTGGGGTCCGGATCTGGGAATGACGAGTGTTGCCCGGTCAATTTACGATCAAATCCTCCATGCCCATACTGTTGGACTGCACTCGATGGTGCTGCAGCTAATTCACCACGGGGCTCACGGCTAGGGGCACGGCCTCATTAAAGTGTAGGGCAGGCACACCAGGTGACGGCCTGTAGTTGGTTGTTTGCTTTCCAACAATACCCGCCCTTGTGGGCATCACGAAAGGAGAAACTGAAAGGAGGAAGGATGAATGAATAAAAAACAGAACGCTTGACTATACCAGTCTCACTTTTTAACGTCTCGTTTACCACGCAGGGTACGCCTGCTGTCCCATTGAGCGATGAAGTACAGCACGTTTCGGTTTTACGCCAAGTACGTAACCGACAACACGCTACGGGATCATACCGATCCCAGTCTGACCGACAATCATGATTGCAGGTTAGACTCTGGCCCTCAAGCCAGGATAATTGTAATATTTCGATTCCTCGGCAAGGTCCGAAAGAATCAGCGCAAGAAGAAAGCTGGATGGATGAATATTGTTCTGAATTTCGCTCGGAAAAGGAATTTTTCTACGGCTCCAGTCGAAGTATTTGAGTTTTCCAAGCTATACCAGACGGACAGTGTGAACACTATATTAAGCTCCTGGTGTCACCGCACTCAAGGAATCAGGAATGGTTCAGAAATCACCAAGCCAACTCAGTCAGTCAATCGCATTGACAGCAACATGAGACGCGTCAGGAAGACTACACCGAGGGAAAGAATTTCAAGTGGAAACCCATTTGAAGCATTGACAGATGATCAGACTACCGCAAGACCATCGACCACTTAAATAAGGAGCGAGGCTAACGCCAACTTGCAGACCCCAGAAATGCAGAACAACCCCAGCAGGAGCAGCAAGCCGAGGCCGAGATCGCTGAGCAGCCACAGCAAGTTGACCCGACGGAATTGCGCATGGAGGACTGACCCCTATTAATACCGGTAAACCCCAAGCTAAGAGTGCAAAACAGGCAGAGCTTGTGTTCTCAGACAACCCGGTGCTCGGCACCAACGTTGTTTTTGAATCGGAGAAAGAACCAACTCGATTGTCTTCTGTGTTTGTACCACGAAAGACGTAAGACACGATGGGAGAATACTACTTCGTGCACCACATCCGCCTCATATTGGCGTTGGGAGGTAAGGAATTGTCTGCAGCGGACTTACTGGATGACATTCGTGCCCACATGAGTGTGCATGATATATTCCACCCGGACATACAGCGGCAACCTATCTACTACCGCCGGTTAGGATTTGTGTTCAGAAAATATCAGGTGGCTATGGATTCTCCTCGGGCATCGGACAAGAACGCGCGATACGCCCATTGCATTGCAAATGCATTGTACAGTGATGATCTGTTTGAACAAGAACTGGTGGCAGCCAGGAACCTAATCAACCGGCACTGTAAAATGTCCCAGCCGTTCCAGCACCCCCACCGGAATGCAGAAAGCAGTGAAACGAAGACTATAGCATTGGACCCCCGCACACTAAAAGGACCTACAGAGCCATAGCAAATGCACAGCAGAATTTGATGCCCACAAGGGCGGGTATTGTTGGAAAGCAAACAACCAACTACAGGCCGTCACCTGGTGTGCCTGCCCTACACTTTAATGAGGCCGTGCCCCCTAGCCGTGAGCCCCGTGGTGAATTAGCTGCAGCACCATCGAGTGCAGTCCAACAGTATGGGCATGGAGGATTTGATCGTAAATTGACCGGGCAACACTCGTCATTCCCAGATCCGGACCCCAGTGACGACGATGATGACGACACCGATACCGATGGCGATTATGGACGCAACAATCGGAATCGCGCTCCCGATCGTCGAAGGCGCGACACGGAGACAAAACGTGGTTACTCTCAGCCATTGGGCCTTGACGAAGTTCCGAGGAGATTCTTCGACATGTACAAGGATGCCAAGAACTGCTTCGACGGAACACACGATGAAAAATGGCAGCCACACTTGGCGACCATGCTGCGCCTAATGATAAGCGCAGGAATGTCTGAATCGCAGCGCATGCAGGGATTACCCTTGACGCTGAAGGGAACTGCTGAGATGTTTTTCAACACACGAGTGGATACTGTGTGCGGAACATTTGAGGCTGCAATATCAGCTTTTACAGTCCACTAAAATGGCCCTGAGACACAACAGCTCGTGAGGGAGCGTCTCCAGGCCCTCAACATTCAGGACTTTTTTCAAGAGACAGGCTCGGAGATTAAAGCTCTGAAGGCAATTAAAAATGAGATTGACAGGCTATAACTGTTGACGGAACCTGAAGCGCAGTCAGATTTTCACAAAATCGGATATTTGGTCGGCGCTGTACGAGCACGACCCGGGAGCGCTAGTGTCATCAGCGATCCGTCCAAGAAGAGCAAGTACAAGACACTAGAACGTGCCCTCACCAGCAAGTTATACGCATGGACATCGTCCCAACCATAACATTCAGATCAACGAATCCTGCAGGAGAACACGAGTCGAGCGACGATGGGGCCAGCAACCTCAAACAATGAAAGGCCGGACATATTGCACTCTCAATATGGCAGGCACCCCCAGACACTGCGTACCTCTTTCGGACAGAAGGCAGGACCGCGACAAGGTAGCACCTCGCCTTCGCGAGTCGTTTTACCCGGTACTCCCATAGGTCGCGATAATAAAAATATCAAGTGCTTCGGCTGCGGAAGGTTGGGACATCCAGTACGGAATTGCCCACATGGTAGTGCGGCAAAGGGGTTTGCTCATCGCGCAAGAGATTTCAACGAGCGCGGCGGACGGCTGCCCAACGACTCGGAAGGGATACGTCAGGTTATGTTTGCGCTTGCCGCCAGTGCTGATGCAGGCTATATCGTTGAAGTCGACGAAGAATCAGTTGAGCAGTCCGCGGTTGCAGAGGTATTCGATGAGGCATTGCACGATGGGCAGACGCTACCCTACGTACCGGATGAGAAAGACACCCATATCAATCCGACGGGATATACTGAGCTCGGTGCACCAATTCCTCACCCTAGTCTGTCCACCGACGGCACCAAAAATGAAAGCCTCGCAAACATATTTACTACGAACTTCTGCAAGCACGCTAGCACTGCACTTGCCGCTCAGGAGGAGAGTCTGGCCCATTACTTCACAATCAATCCTTGTGAAGATACCCTACGCTCAGTCGACCATATTAACTACATCAGCACTGTACCTGATGGATTGAAGAGTGATGTGGTCAGCATTAACGCGGTATCAAGTCCCATGGGTGATGCGGAGTTCAGGGGGTTGTGCGTGGATTCGGGCGCCACAAGGTCTGTGGTCGGTGCGCCTCAAGCCCTGGCACACCTACAGTCGATGAATATGAACTTTGAGCTCAACCAGAGTAAGGCCCATTTTGTGTTTGGCTGCGGTGCCAGGGATGGTTTGGGTACCATGGAAATGCTAGTGCCCCTTTCAGTGTGCGACGGGAAGCTCCGGTTGCAAATCGACGTTGTGGACACCGCACTCCCAGCGCTCCTTGGGCTCGATGTAATGCATCCCCTTGGAATTTCGATAAACACCGGCGATTGCATACTCTCACTCGGCAATGGAAGCGAAAAGGTACCGTGCAGATGGTTCAGAGGCCATATCTACCATACTTGGGCCATCAAGTCAAACGCTGCCACATATGTCAACGCCTCAACAATGTTCACAGAGTCTGAACTACGAAAACTCCATCAACACTTTAACCATCCACCTTCGTCCAGACCATACCGCTTGCTGCAGAGAGCACGTCCCACTGAAACTGATAGTAGTACTTTCCGAACGCTAGAGGAGATTTCGGCAGCCTGTCGTACGTGTACAATCTTTGGTACTCGGCCACTGCGTTTCAGAGTTGCCATCCCACCAGAGTCGATTACATTCAACAAGGAAGTCGCACTTGACCTGTTCTGGCTCGATGGCAGGGCAACGTTGCATGCGGTCGATACACAGACTGGTTATGGAAACGCTGCGTTCCTACGTGGTAATACAGTGGAAGATGTATGGCAGACCTTTCTCGAGTGCTGGGTACCAACAACTTTTTAAAAAGTAGTGCTAGCCATCACTATTCCTACACTGGACCCCTGATATTAATTTAATGTCGTAAAATTTGAATTGGCTCTGTGAGGTCCATAATTGTTGGAGTTGGTGATGGTTCAGCCGTCGCCTGGAGATGTTCTTAGTCTTCTAGTGTAACCACTACCTGTACGATTCAGGTTATTGAACACATTAAAAGACCCCCCCCCATAACTCCGCCTTTATCGAGGCTTTCGAAGCATTGCGGAACAGGCGTCGCCGCACCCTGGCACTGCTGGAAAAGGTCCAGGATCCCAGGCTCGTTTCAACATGCACTGCTTTTGTGCCTCGGCATACCAAGCTCTCCATGCATTTAAGCTTGCCCACCCGCAGCACACTGGTGGCCCTTCAGCCGAGTTTTCCCTTCTGCATTCTTCCGATGTTGCCCTGCAGGACGTCTCCCTCACGGACAACGCCTGGGAACAAGCATGGCTACCCCTCCGCCTTGGCAGTCATAGTTTCTCGACGCCTTGGCAGTCATAGTTTCTCGAGGATTTGCCCCTTCTTCGCGGCGCTGTTGCCGTCAGCAGTCTTGACCTGCCCCCGCACGCTGACGCACCGACTCTTACTCCACGGCCCGTTCCGTGACTGTTCCTGGCAAACGCGCTAGCAGCGACAGATCTTACCTCTACAAAGGGCACTCTAGCCGCCTCTCGGTTTTGTGCGCCGCCGTCAAGGCGATCCTTATGTAACCGACCTGGGTGCTTTTCACGCCGCCTCCCTCGCAAATATGCTCGTCAAGCTTCCCATCCAAATCGGACACAGCAAGAGGCCATGGAAAAGGTGCTGTGGGCAGATGACCTATGGAAGGAGTACCTGCTCCCATCTGTAACCCCGTTGAAGGCAGCTGTAGCCGCGTACGCGGCATTGCCTCTCGACACAGCGCTGTCGCTGCTTTTCCTACAGCGAGGGTTAGTCTTGAGCATGAGCACCTGTCATCCCTCGTGTGATTTTGAACGCGAGCACCTCAGTGACATAAAAATTAAATTCCCAAGCACATCGTACCATTGCAACGGTCTGGCCTTGAAACTGGGGCATCATGCAGCGCAGACACCTCGGTTTTCTAGTCCAAGCAGAACCGTTGCTGCTTGGGTATCACCACTGCCAGCAGGACCTCGATGTCTATGGTAACCCTCCTGTAGACCGCTGCGTCTCGGAATTTGGGCACGCAAAATACGCCGAAACTGTTGTTACAATCTTTTGGAGAAAAGGGGTTTATCGGGTGTGCTTTATCAACAGACCACGGAAGTGCAACGTGTAGGGCCACTAGTAGGAAACTTTCATTGAGTATCTATCGTGTACAGTACAGTACACTGCAGGACTGACTATACGACTAAAATTGACTAGCTTTGGAGGGGGAGAAAAGGGGTTCATTTACTGTAATGGAGATGTTGGCTACCGTAAAATCCGAAGAGTGGCTGTCAAGGCATATACAGTACGTACTGTATGCCTTAACTTGTAATTCATTGCTGTCGAAAGCTAACACGATCGACAATTTAGGCTAGCCGGTAGCCAAGCCGCGTTCGAGGATATAGCCAACGCCGAGTGTCAAACTAACTTTGCAGCATTAATACAAGGGTCCGGTGAACGAATCGCCTATTTATTGAGCGAAGTGCTAACCGGCCTTTGCACATGAGGTGACTCGACAGCGTTCGCCAGAGACCGCCAGATCGTGTAACTAATGCGCCGATAGATTCCAGTTCGGATAACTCCCAACTGATTCATGAAGCTTCTCCGCGATGCGCGGAAGGAAATCCTCTATGAAAAGGATAGTAGCGGGAAAAGGCGATCCCAGGGAATCGAAAGCCAGCGGTTGGAAATCGAAGTTGGGTGCCTGTGTGGGGTTGTCGGGAGGAGGCGCGAGTTGACGCAACTGATTGCGTTCCAGGTCAGTGACCTTGTTGCGGTGCGCCACTGAAGCAGCACCTCGCACTTCACGAGTGTCCTTTGATCATAAGTCGACCCTGAACGGTGAGACGACGGTGACGTCGCAGGCGATGGGGCATTCTACGGTGCCGTCGGAGGCTGCTGGTGGATGAACGAGGATGTCAGCAGGGAGTAGCTCGGTACCTTGCACCAGGAGCGGGACCTCAAACTGGCAGTCCAGGCCTGCTGTACGGGCGATACAGCCGGCAATGACTTTGCGGAACGTGCTATGCCGGTTTTTGCGGCCGAACCCGGAAGGGCACAGGTCCACTGCGTGGTTTCCAAACCTGTCCATGGGTCTTTTGCAATGCTCACAGTTCGGAGGGAGCGAATCATGGTAAACAGAGACTCCCACGGTAGCGGCGTATCATGGTCTTCCAGTGCACTGCCGACACTTCCGTGTCGGTGGAGGGATGCGTGAGGAGGAATGCAGCACCGGGGCCTTTGCGGAATGCGAGGCGGCGTATCCGGTGCCTCACTCCGGGCGGTGTGATCATCAGGATTTGGAGAACAAAACCAGACTTCGTCGTCCCAGTGTGCCTTGGCCAGCGCCTCCGGCTGCGCACCCTCTGGGTAGGTTTGCACGTGGGTGCCCCGAGGATTGTACAAAGACTGACCAACATTACACTCAACTTGCCCTCTGTCCGGCGTCGTTAGAAGAAACTTTACTTCATTGAGTATCTATCGTGTACACTGCAGGACTGACTATACTGTACGGCTAAGAACTAACCGGATGTTCCACGTCAGGCACGTGCAGTGGGGCTCGCGATAGAATCGCCATTGCAACAGAAGACCACAGTGTGCAACTAATGCGCTGATAAATACGTCTGCGGATCACTGCTGTGGTTGTGTTGAGCTTCTCTGCGATGCGCGGGATGAAGTCTCCGAGGAACAGAATGGAGGCGGGGGATGGGGCACCCAGAGAGTAACCAGGACATCACTTTGCCCCGTGGGTAAAAGCATAAAACTCATCCAACATCGCATAACTTACCGCACATCGCGCCCCATACTCACACTCGAAGCCCATGCGTTCCAATCCCGCACAAGCAAAATCTTATCTGAATTCTAGGCTTTTTCCTGATTGGGTTTGTTGGCCAATGATCGGTGGACTTGATCGTTCCGCAAATTACCGCCATGTCTGCAGCGAAATTAAACCTTGACCGGCAGCACCAGCCATTCTCTCGGTGTTCATAGGCCAAGACGACTGCTGACCGGGGCAACAGTAAAGTGTATGACCCTTCGGAGAGGATCATCGGTCACCACAGCGGCTGTGCAATCCACTTGGCATGGAAAACGGTAACTTTCTTCACTACTACTACTATCGGAACGAATTTACATTTTTGCGGTTTTACTCAAAAGACAGAAGTCTTCGGTCTAACGGAGATAGTGCCGTTCCTTCAGTTCTCTACAAGAACATTTCAAAGCACCCAACCCCGTTAGTGCGCGGTTTTTGGGCTCTAAAATTTACTCCTCTTCCACGCCTCACACGAGATGCCCCCCTTCGACAATTTGTCTCCACAGATGCAGAGTGCCATCACCCAAGGTCATTGTTCGTTCGCTGACATCAAATGTACTGGGCAAGGCGGCAAACTCTCTGTCAACCAGAACCAAGAGAGTACCTGCAACCTTGTCCAGAGGAGTCTGCGTAGCAACCCACACTTCTGAAACCAACTCTCCCAGCTGGAACACGCAAGGATTCAAAGCTCTCTACAACTCACCCTCCAAACCCAACCGTCCTAGCTGCTCTGAGAGTTCATTCAGTGCTCTTTCCGCATTTTTTGTGTTTGAGGAATCCCTCAATTGCTCAACCACCTTCGATACTCGTTCTGCCGCCTTGGTATCTCGATCCCTTTCCTGCTGCAGTGCAGTACTGATCGACACCATCTCCGCCTCCGACAAGTTATCCACAACAGCTTCTATGCGTTCCATGACGTCCTCCACTGATGTATCCCCTAGAACACTCTGCACGTCGGCGCGCATATAGGCCAGTAACCGCTGTCTCGTCGGCAACACAAGCATATCCATACCTCCTGCCCTTCTCACTCCCGCGCCCCAAACACTTCCCCTCGTGCCCTTAACAGCGTCTGCCATGCCACTTACGACACGTGCCTCTGTCCCTTTACCTCCTGCATTTCTTTGTAGAAACCCGAACACTTTTGTTGCGGCAGAGGCAGCGCTAGTGCTCTTGCTGTCCATGTCAGGCAGGATTGCGCCAAACATCAAGGCAAACATGAACATGGTGACCGCTCTTCTCGGGCGTGCGGGGTTGTTGTCTGTATTAGGGTCTGCTGCAGGAACCGTTGCGATGACCGAGTCGCGCAGGTGGGCAATACCGGACCGGGCTATCTGCCTCATGCCATTCAGTTCGGCGGAAACCAGCTCAAAGCGCTGCTTCATGTCGAGGAAGCGGGTGACGGCGTCATTCTTCTCCTTTTCAACCTCGGCAAGGCTTTTCTCTAGAATGCGGGTGTATTCTCGACGACGAATTCGAGAAACAAAGGCTGAGTCACGATTCTTTTGCAGACGCTTTTGGTATTTGCGATGGGATATTTTTTCAGGGTGGTCTTCGTCTGAGGCGGAAAGGTCCGGCTTATAACGCTTGGCGTCGATGGGGACTCCCTCGGAGTTGCGGCGCTTCTTTGCGAGCTCTTCTATGGTTATTTGCTCGGCAGCGCGTTTTGCCAGGTCGACAGCAGAGAGGGTGGAATTAGGAGGAAGGAGTGGAGGAGTGGAGTTCGGGGAGTGGAGATAGTCGACGAGGATGGATTGTTTGGTGGAGTTCCTTTGCGAGTGGAGGGGTGAGAGTGAGAGGAGGGCTGAGGGAGGTCAAAGTTGGGAGGGAGTGGGCAAGGAGAAGTTGCAACCTGAGGCTGGACGGTTGCTGAAGTTGGAATGGGGCTGGGGTAAGTAACGTCAAGCTGAGAAGCTTGGGGTTAGGTTTTTGTTGGTAGTGTGAGGTGCTTTGGGAGGGAAAGGTGGTGCATATTGTTTGAGGGCTTAAGCCAATTGCTGCTTCTAGCTCTGCCTCATCAAACGCGGAGAAAGGGCGAGGTGAAGGGTCATGATCCTGGGCGGGAGGAAGAGATGTTTCCGTAATGCCAAATGGATTGAAGATGAAAGAGCTCATCACGAGTTGGGGGTATGGTGCGATCCACTTGTTAGAGTTGATGAGGGGTCAATAGTCCGTGAGGGCCATGACATAACCACTCGCTTCCAAGTCTGGCAATATATACTGTACAGAACGACAAACAGCAGGATTCGGAGACGTCCCGAGAATAGCGCAAGCAGGGGTAATGAATGGTGAGCCTGTTCTGTACTATAGGTGCAAAATGTGTGTCTACTAATTTGCACAAATATTGACACCGAACACAGAGAAAATTAAAATAGGATATTTATTAGGCCAACTTTGCATGTAGTAAAACATTGCACTGTGCCTTCACGAGTGACTGTTTCACTTTTTTTTTTTATAAACCGTACTGGAAATCAGTAAAAATATGTAATACAGTGCTGAAATCAGCAGTATATTCACGATTTACAGTGATTTATGGGAAGTGATTATCTTCTGCTAGCGCACATAGAGGTTTAGGAAACACCCTTTGATTGGGGATATCGGAAATGTACGTGTTTTTGTGTTGGGAAATAATCTTTTTCTTGTTCAGCTAAAGTTGCCCCTAAAACTTCATGTTTCTGCCACCTCATCAAGTCACAACAGTACTGTACAAAAAGGCAAAACAATTTATTGGCGACAAAGCCATCGCCCCTCTCGCTCCTCATTGTTAAACCTGCTACAGTGATCCATTGTCATTACAGTTCCGAAACTTACAGTAATGCATCTGTGGAATAGCTCCGCATAATTGGTAAAACGAAAATGGTATTCAAATCCGTAGTTCAGTTCTGTGTTGGGCAAAACCCAGGCTAGTATAATCTCATGCTGACATCAGCATCAAACACTCTGGATAGTACATTTACCCGCTGTGACAAGCATATCCAAGGCAACGATGGCATGGAGAGTTGCGGGACCGTCTAGACTCGCTTCGCACTCCCGGCCGTCCAATGCGAATATGCACAGGCTCGTTTGCAAATTGTTCTACAAAAAATATTCTGGAATGGCCTATGCAACACCACCCGCTTTTGAATAACCCTTGTTCATGACGTCGTATGTGTGTAAATTGCTGTGCATGATGTCAGGGATATTAGATTCTGACTCTCTCTTGCTGCCTTGTGTCTCTCGTATTTCCCCTCTGGAACTGCTTTTCACTGATTCGAACGGTTTATTACATTGAAGTTTGATTCCGGATGCGGTTAGCTACCACTATAAACCACAACGACGAAATAACGTGTTCTCATCGTGTTTGCAGGGCGCCTCAACGCGCAAAAACACAAAATGCGCATGCACAGTTGGGTCTCGATATCAAAATCTAATTTTGTTCGCGGCATGCCTGCTCGCTGGTATTGAGCCTGCTCTGTAAGGAAAGTTATTTAGTGTTACCCAGTGACCACATGACCGCCGCAACGCACTTCCAGCGGCGTGGATACAACCGACCACATCCTCCATACACTAAATAACGCAAAAATTCCCACCAAAAGTTTTGGTCGAGCACAAGCTGCTTTTTTCTTCCAGGTTCCCCCTAATACTGTACAGTACAGTACAGCACAAATGTGAATCTATCTTGCAATAAATTATGTGCACCCATTACCTAGTACAATCATTTACTCATCTTTCATTTCGAGTTGCTCAGCTGGGGGGTACAAAAAATTGGTCAAACGGGGTAAATGGGTTTTTTGTAGTGAAGGATCAATGCTACTGGTTGTCCTGTAAAGTCGGATCCTGCAGCTGGCACCCATTATACTGATGCCATAAAGTTTCTCTCGTACTGTACTGTAGGTGGGTTGAGCCAGTGATAGCGGAGACGAGGTCTAATTTGCTTAGCGACGGGTAAAGCTTGAGAACGGAGGTTCTCTGGACCATAATTGCTGGTTGTGACATTAAGACTTCACTGAGCATTGCATTATGTACGGTAGTGTGCACAATTACAGTACATGCTCAAATGAAACGCCTTTCAACTCCCTCAATACAAGGCAGGCACCGGAAATTCCCCAATCTTCACTCGCATCCTCCTCACATGGCAACCTCTGACCTTATTTGGAGAGCGCATCCCAGGCTTCAACGTCAGGAAGTTGTCTTTACAGTTTCCAAGCTTCTGCTGTCCACTGTCAGAGGCAAAACGAAATGTTTGCTACGGCCGCTGCTCCCTTCCTTACTGCTACGGATATGCTACGATATCGCCCACCAGGTTTTTGAACACACTTAAAGACCCTCCCCGCCAGCAGTACGTACATCAGTGCAACCTATGCCAGTGCTGGTGACCAAAACGAATGAAGCCACCATGTCCATTGGGCATCATACCCACACCCTTCCTACGTATACAAAGAGTAACTCTATGGCATCAGTAAAGGGACATTTGACCTGTTTTTGCCCACGCCAACTCGGACCTAAATCACAAAAATTGCATTCCTTATTCTGTTTGCCGACACTACATAATTTCGAATAAAGGACACCCTCGACAGGAGACGAGGGCTTCATAAACTAGAACGCAAGTCCATTATCTTTTAGTTGCGTTGTAGGAAATTCTTCCGGTTTGTAACGAGGAGTGAGCACTGGCGGTTGTACAAAAGGCCCAATTTCCAGAGAAAGACCGCACCGGCTTATAGCAGCCCATCGTATTATTCCAGGGGCTTACGAGCGAAGCGTAGTCGCCGCTGTTATACACTTTATACTGCAGAATAAGCTGACAGGAGTCTAAACTAATTAATGCACATTCGCAGCTAGACGCTGGGTGGACCTGGAGCAAAGTGTAGGCATCAATGAGGACAATACCAGTCCGGCTGAAGTGGGCACTGAAAACATCTAACGCAAGGGAAACAGACACAAGTGCTGCTGCGTGAATGGGTCGGCGGGGGGGAAAGGGGTAAGACTGAAAACTTGCAGCCTTCGTTTTTATTAGCAGTACTCTTGCCACAGCACTGCGAGTGGAGAAAGAAGTTTAATGCATTCAATATGTAATAGAGAGCTTACGCACAAAGAAATCAGAAATATAACTGCCAAATTTCAGCAATAGAATTACAGACTAATTCAATTGCAGAATTCTGGAATCAAGTCGTGAGGAAATTGCTGAAATCTGGCTAGTTAGTGAAGACGTGTGAGAAACGGTTGTGAGAAACAAATATTGCGTAGTAGGAATTTTCGCGCAAGGTCACCAGGCACCCATCCCCTCATAATGGACAAGGTTAACAACCACAACGCTGCGCGTGTTCCTTCCCCTTCCCCTTCCCCATCCCCTTCCCCTTCCCCCTCTCCCTCCGACTCCCCCTGCCACCGACCTCACAACAGAACTCCTCCGTCCACCTGCGCGCTCCCCTGCCACCGACCTCACAACAGAACTCCTCCGTCCACCTGCGCGCGCACCTTCTATCAACGCAAGCGATATTGCGGACAAAAAAGGCCGCCACTCCCGCTTTACATCTTGTGAGAACCTCATTATTGTGCGAGAAGCGGCGGCCTCCAAAGCTCATATAGCGTCGTTTGGGGAGACGCGGACGCGATTCAGGACTGCAGCGGCGCGTGTGAATGAAAATCCGTCATTGAAGCAGCACGTAACGTGGAAAAGTATGCAGGACCATTACAAACGCCTTCAGGAGATGTTTGATAAGAAGGATCGTAGGGACCAGCGCATGTCGGGAGTTGGGGGCGAAATTGGCGAGATGGATGAGCTGTTAGTGACGATACGGGAGGAGCGAGAGGACCTGGACGCGAGGAAGACAGCGGAGCGGGACGCGGCGAAGACGTTGGAAGATGAGAAGGAGCGAGTTGGGCGGGATCTCATTAGGAGCGCGACCAAGCTGTAGTGCAATAGGCACTCACACTGTACTGCCATCGGCAGAGCTAATTTTGGTGATCTTTTTTTGATCTGATTCACTGCTAACCAGCAGGCACTGTACTGTACAGTAAGGGCAATTTTCTTTTGTCGCTCACTATTATTTCTGGTACTGTATACTCACCCGATGGAGCTTGAGTGCTGGACCTGATATTTTCGCAGGTTAAAGCTATCTATTGGGCCAATTGTCGAATTTACTTATCTCGAACTCGGATCTCCCTAACTTGCCTAACCCTAACTTCACTCACCCCACCGTCGTAGATAACCCTAAACTAGTTAACTAGTATTTATATCTACCTGGCCACTAGGGCCCCAGATTAAGCAGCCACCCCGGTGTTGGCTGTGAACTTGACTCCCAACTTCCGCCTTTGCAGAAACCTTTCCAACGGCAACTTTGGATATACCCACGTTTATCCGCCCGGATTTCCCCTTCTATTTCCCTCTTCTGTATCCAATATTATAATACCCCTTTTTTGTTTGTTTGTGATACTTATTCTTACTTGGCGCCCCACACTCCGGCGTATATATACAAATAGGAACTTCAAGGTTGTCGTTGGTAACAACATCCTTATCTCCAAAGGAGATATTCAGCACAGCTGACCCACTACTACCTCTTCTTTGTCCAGTGTTACACCCCTGGTGTCTAAGGTTCTTTGGAATTGATCCTTATCAAGGTTCTAGCATTCCGCGGACCACGGCCCGGCCTTAAAACCCGGAGGACAAGTATACCGTCCAGCCGTCCAAGATATTACCCCGCTCTTCCAACTCCATTTCTCCTCGCCGTCGGCGAGCTTTGCTACTGCATCGCAGGTGCTTAAAGAGAAAGAGGGGCAGCGAACACCCTGTGGATCTTGGTGTGTGTGTGTTGGTTTTCTCATTGTCTGACGGTGTTCCGTTCCTAGACGAGAAGAACTGCGCACCGCACATTGCACTACAGAAGCGAAGGAACGGCGGCAGCGATGGAAGGGATTATGGCAATGCGGGAAGTGATGGAGAAGAGCGGAGGGCTAAAGTGTGACGCGTGGTGTGGGAGGGAACGTCGGGCGGAGGGGAACGAGATAGCGGGGGAACGTTTTTATATGTTTAAGCGATGCGGACTTGGCACGGGTTGCGGTAGATGGCGAGCGCTTGGAGTTTGAGAAAGATCGTTTAGAGATGGAGCGAGCGTAGCGAGAAAAGGATCGCAAAAAGCGCCGTGAAGAACGCGAAGGGCGGCAAAAGCTGGAGTTAAAGAATTTCAAACTCATGCTAGACGCGTTTCAGCGTAAGTTGAGGGTCCGTCTGATACTAGTAAAAGTGTGTTTTTTTCGTGTATGTGCTTTTCTGAGAAGTAATAATTTGAACTAGAGCTCATTGAAACCTGCGGAGCTTCCGCTAGCGCGGACCCTCTGCGGGTAACGCGGACAAAGCCCGCGTTAAAGCTCGCAAGCTTGCATTCGCGGTCTTTGTCCTCGGGCGTCGCGCGTCGCAAGACGCCCGAGGAGCGAGTCATCGTTTTATTGCTCTACTCTACCGAATATAGGTACTCCTATAGCGTTGGGGACGTGCATTTAAAGAAGCTCGATATCTGCTTGGGGTACATGCAGTTGCGGATGTTTGCGAGAATCATTGACGCTTTGCATACAGACACTACCGGTGACTCCAACGCCTTCAACTTCCTCTTGAAATCCATCGTGCAGAACAGCAGCATGATTTCATTAAACAACCACTCTACAGTAACACATCCCCAGCCATCCCCTTGTTGAACGCCCTCTGAAACGGTTGAAGGTTGCTTCCCTCATACGGAACCTCCGACCACATCTTTCAAGTATGAAATTAAATCTCCCCACATTTCCCCCACATCTAATAGGCGAGCGAAGACCTCTAAACCATACAGTACAGTAAACTACAGTATACTGTGGATACTGCCAAAATAATTGAAATGCTGAAAACCTTCCTTTATTCTCTACTTACTATGGGGGCCAAGCGTAACCTGTTGCCGCCCATAATCCACGTTTTCCTGCATATATTCCAATGCAGGACTGCCAATAATAGTGTCGAATTGCGCGTTCCGTACCACCGAGAATCCCAAAGGCACCACCAAGGTTCCAAAGGAGACTGGAACCTTCTGTACATACCCAATCACTTCAGCAACCGTCCCATCCGGGATGGTGACCTGCCGATCCGTGTCCATCGGGGCGAGTTCCAGCCTCTCGCAAAATTCCCAACACATCAGGTTTGGAACTGCACCCGTGTCCAATAGGGCGGGCATATCCGTCCCATAAGTCTTCACAGCCACGACCTTCAACCTATGAGAGACCCTAGGGTGACTTTTCATGGACGCTTGAGTCACCGTGACAGTCTTTGACATCAGACGCTTGAAATTATTCCTTGCTTCATCCGCGTCTCCACGGAGAAACTGCCCGAAGTTCATTCCCGAAGAGGCCGAGGCCAGTTATGCGACCAAATTGTAATTCCCTACGTGGTCCTAGAGGGCTCCCGATGCCTTCTTGGTCTTCCGTGCTTTAGTTTTATTCTTCCTTGGCGCAGACACGAACATCAGCGGGCAAACGAGAGGGTCCTTATTCATCAGTGCGTCGATGTACATGAAACTGTCCCTGCGTTGCTTAGGAAGGGCTTTGCCGTCGGCGTTTCTCTTTGCCGGGGCCACCACATCGCCCTTGCGGGACTCCTAGACGACGAAAACGGGCTCATAGTCATTATTTTATCTCAACTAAAGTTCTTCTTTCGACCCCGAAATTGCTCTGTCAATTTCTACACGATGAACTCCATCTTGTTGTCCCTTGGACCAGCACTTTGCCTCTAAGTGACCTCTATTCCTACAGAAAAAGCTCTGAGTGTGTTTTTGGGGGTCCTGCGGCACTTCGTGGCACGATGGCCTTTTTTCCCACAGAAAATGCAGCTAAAATCGCCATGGACCATAGCGGCTGGTCCTTTTTTCTGAAACCGCTTCTTCACGAAGAGAGACAACTCCGCAAACTGTCCCACGAGCTGGTGAGACTTTTCCTACTGCTGGTGCGGCTTGACAGCGTGCACGTCAGGTCGCTGCAGAATCCTCCTTGAAGCGACCAAAGGTGCTCGAGCCGCCTCTTTGTCGGCGAATAATGCCTTCTTTCTTAACTGAAAGCCTTCATTTGCCTTCATAAGCCCTTGTAGTCCGACGGCGCTCGGTACATGACAAACTGAGCCAACTAAGAGTGTCCCGCCACTGCCTTCCGAAGCAAACGGAAGAAAGCCGTCTCATTGAAGCCTGTCCTCTTCTAGAGGGCATATTAGCGCCGTAGCATATCATCCTATGTCTCTAGCGTCCAGTCCTGCGGCAAAGGCTTCGTGTATCACCTCCTCTGGCTTCGCCGTCTTCGCAAACTCGGGAGGAGCTTATTCTTGACTATATCGTAATTCTCGGCGTCTTCAGTGACGGACTCATCCTGCGCAAACGACATGTAGTAGAGGTCAAAAGCAGCCCCATTCAGATGGCTCATAATCTGTAGGACCTTCTCGTAGTCCGCCTTTCCGCGCATAACGACGTTTTCGAATGCGAAAAGGAAACAGGAAATGGCGGAAGAAGGTATTTTATCAAATGAAAGTTGAGGGGCATTGGAGTCTTTCCTGACGTCGTCGAACCTTGGATGCGGTACCATGAAATGCTTGAAACGTTCCTTTATTTTTTCCTGCCTAGGAAGGCCAATCGTAACCTGTTGTCCCCCTTTTTCCGCGTACGCTCGACACAGTACAGTATATATATACTGTACTGTGCCGCGTGGTGGGTATAAAGTGCACAACCCTACATCAATGGGGGAGACACAGTACAATATCTCCCTAGATCAAGAAGAGAGCTCGCACAACGCACAAGGACTAATAAAAATTAGGAACCAATGGAAAATACACAGAAAATCATTATTACTATCGTAGCTGTTAAATCAACCAGCGCAAATTCAGCTCTGTTGAGCCCACTAGGTCCAGTAAAGACCGTAACGTCCCCTCATACTGCAATTGAATAAAAGGTTACCTTATCTTCCTCTTAAAAAGCTTTTAAACGTCTGGAAAGGTTTGATCGGTCCTTATGCAAAGGAACGCTACAGCGGCTTTGGCAGCAATCGTTGCGTAACTCGTGGCCTGCCTTACCCCTGTATTTTGAGGGACACTGCGAGCGACCGTTTTCGGCCTCCATTAGTTAGTCCCCTCTACGCACCAAGACGCCGAATAACAGGCACGAACTTTTTTCAATAGGGAATGTACGCACTTGAGCTTCACTAGACTGTGAGACAAAATTCTGATACAGGTCGTACAGATTTTATCGGTGTAAAGAAATGGCGCGCGAAGGCGTGAGTACCTTTCTTGAAATCTGTCGAAATAGTGAGGAAGCGTGAGATCGCTTCGGCGGGTAAAACGGCACTCATGGGAAAACTGCATCTCCATCCCTTCGGCCGAGTCCGCCATTCCTTCCCACCTTGTATGGACAGCCCACATGAGGACGCCTTTCAGGGCATCGACATCATAGCCTTCAATAGTCCCTGCGTCGGTCGCCCTGTCCTTCCTCCAATGCCTTCTCCAAACCCCCACCCTGACGGCACCGAAACGTCTCACATAGACATCGTGGCTACCGTTGTCCCTACAACGTCGACTGCGCTTCATTTTCGTAGCAAAAATTGGAAATTGTGAACTTAGAGTCTCCTCTTCAATGATATTTGTCGCATAAATCGAAGCTAATGTCATCATCCAAGAAACTTGCTCCCCTTTTCTTCGTCTTGGTACCTTCGAGACGTTCTGGCCTACTCTGAGGTACGTCGTTGTCAGATTGGAAATAGTAACGGATTTGGCGATTTTTTGTTCTTGTTCACTCTTTTGCTACGACGAGGTATGTTACTACGGCCGATCTCAATTCCTATTGTTTTCATGGAAACGTTCATTCTAGTAAGCAACCCTTAGAGTTCTTCATTGTTTTCGACATTTTGCTCATTACCTCCGGGAATGTGGACTGTATTATGTCACGCAGGACGTTAAAAGCATCATCAAGATGCAAAACATATCCTGGAGCATCGGAGCAAAAAAAAAGATTGAAGGAAGGATTGTTTTCATAGACTTTGCGCCATTCGAAACCTCCTCGGGTTTTTCTTCTCAGTTTTCGATCAAGACAAAAAGCACTTCTTTCGATCCACGAAAAAGTATAGGAACTCCCTCTCCAATAGGGTTCTTTCACTTGACCAGCGGGAATCTCGAATAAATTGAGGTTGAGGTTAACTTTTCCAAATGAGATTCTTTGGCAAGCTTTGCTGATTTCTTGGCTTCATTGACTTCTTCTTGCTTTTTCAAGCATATTTACTGAAGTTTTGCGTTCTTCGGCACATTTTCATCAAGATTAGCGTTATTCAGCAGAGTTACAGCCATTACTTGAGACGAAATTTGTATCATTTATTTATTGCAAATGCTCGGTAGCAGCTCCACGGAAACCTTACGCAATCATGACCAAGTCATTAGTTTCTTTTGCCGGGTAGAGGCAATTTTTTTGAAGCTGCTAATCAATCTTGTGGCAACTTCAATGGGAGGGCCAATTGCCAAAACAACCACAATGTCCAAGACGGCTCTAACAGGATCTTCGGTTTGATGGTAGTCAATCAATCACTTGAGTTGCGCTTCATCTACGATGGACTGTTACTACTCTGGCAAACCTCGCTTGTACAAAGTTTGTCCGAGAATCTTGAAAGTAGTCTCAATCCTCTTGCCCTCGCCTGCATCGTGACCACAGTCTTTTACCAATATTGAAGATCCATGTTTGGAGAGAACCTGGGTGGATCGAAGAAGTATTTTTCGGAATTCATGTGAATCTCTCGGCCCTTAACTGCTATAATGCAGACTCAAAAATGGATTAAACCTATTTAGTAGCCTCATATGCAACAGCGCAGTGGGAGACGATGATTCGGGGAAATGGAGTGTTGGCTCGTTGAGAGAGTTCGGTGGAGGGGGCATGCGAAGTCAGCTGGCAGCAGAAAGGCACTTGTCCCCCGATCGCCACATTTAAGGTATCCCCACTGGACGCCCTCTGTAGGGGCCAAGTACAAGTTTTGAACTTGAACCGTAAAAAAAATCCCTACTCGAAAAAATTGTAATTTCAACAGTCGACACCACGGATGATGATCTGATATATGCCGCTACCGCCCTACGAAAGAACATTGTCGGCCTTCGCAATATCTACAGTGCCATCGGAGATTCTCGGGTAGATTCTGGAAAGCCCTTTGCTTTCCTCAACTGCTACATATATTTAAGATCCACTAATCTCTGGAAGGCGATATGTTTGAGCCTGGAAAAGGAGAAGACAGTGGAGAAACTTGCCAATGGTTATGGCAGTACGTCCGGGGAGGGTCACGATGCTTCCCCTGAACGCATGAAGATGGAGGCAGCTGTATTGGAATCGGATGAGGATTCCAAGGCACCCACATCAAAAATTTCAAGGCCTGTGTGATCTCAGCGTGCGAAGAAAGCGATGCAAAAGCATCGCGAAGCAGTCAATTCGAATGAAGCCATAGCGGAGCTTGTGAAATTCAACATGAAAAGGACAGAGATTGCCCAGAAACTTGCGCAAATGCAGACGTATCAAACCCGAAATGCAGTGTTTTTCAATGCCTGGAACCCCAGCCGCTGCTCGCAAGGAGTTCATGGAAATGATGCAATCACAATTCCTCGCTGATATGCGCCCTGAAAGGAATTTTTCATGCAAAACAGATGAAAAGGTATCCTCCTCAAGGGAAAGAGGCGAAAGAGTCTATTGCGAAGGTGGAAGACCAGTTGTTGCAGGTTGACTTGGAAAACCCGCCCAGTAGCAAGAGAATATCTAATTTAACTTCCGCAAATCCCCAGGCGTCAGAGCAAAACGTTGTCCTGGATGCAGCTGAGAACGATAAGAAGGATGCCGACAAGAACGTCTAGCGGGAACAGCGGATGGACATTAGCGGCATTTTGTTGTGAGCAATTGAAGCTCGTTTACTTCCTGCATGACGCAGTTTGAGTTTCAATAGTAAACTAATCTTGTCTTCTTCAATATCACCCAGCAGCCCTACTTTCAAATTGCAACTTTCCCCTCTACCAGTCAAATAGATGAGCGTCTCTCCTTGCACCTTGCCACTTTTCACTGGTTGCACCTAACGGAGCATGACGGTGAGATGCTTCATTAGGCTGCCGCATAGCGTAATAATTTCGGTTCCCATATCGCATATCGCGGTCAGACCTGGCTTCAACATAGTGCTTCCTGGCCTTGACAGATTCTGTAAAAGTAGTACTTTCAAACGCATTGGACGAAACAGTTGCGCATCAGAAAAGGAGGTCTTCCCGCAGACAATGTTGCCAAAGAACAGGTTGATAAGACAAGTTGGTCGTGTAGAGTGTCTTTCGAGTAAGGAAAGGAAGAGATGACGCGGATGTTTGCCCCTTGCTTGAGGCGCAGCAAGGAAGGGGGTGTTTCTACTGATGCTAGAATTGGAATAGTGAAGTGATATTTACGTTATTGGTAGTTGAAAACCATTGCGGTTCCATCATCAGGTGTCCCGAAACCTCTACCTGTCACCTATGAAGTGGGAACATTACACAATTATGCCATTAACAGCAAGTGCTTGCATGAACCACAGACAGCAGAGAACACGATCATGTCGACAATAAGTGTTCCTGAATGTGCTCGCAAAGAGCACTAGTAAGCCTAGAGTGTTCTATCCTGTTCTTCATTGTGCGGGATATCGTAGATCGATCTCTCCTTCCTTCTCCACGTGCCTCCCACTCAATGGGAACTATTGTTTCCCGGCACCCTGTGTCCATCCGAAGCCCACATAATCCGTCATAAAGGTACTCCTCCTTCCTTTCTTCCACAACCATATTGTACAAGATGCAGCACGCTTCTAAAACCGTCTTTATATCCGCTTGACACCATAACCTCACGGGAACGTCCACTATCTTAACCTGTTTGTTGACAACCGCAAACAATCTTTGTACGCATTTTCGAGGGCCTTCTTGGCGAGCGTTGAAATGTTTGTAGTGTTTGTTTGCGTTATCTCCGATCGAATAAACCAAAACTTGAAGGTGTAGTATATTCCATCGGCCAGATAGTAACACCAGTCAAATGTTTCAGCACCAATCTGAAACGTGGGGATAACATCCGACCAAGAGTCATGCAAAACCCTATTGAAAAGGGGCTCACTGACATTATGCTCAGGTCGTTCATTACGACGGGCATCCGAGGAACAAGTGCCATATCCTCAAATTAATATCGCATGCAATTTCCATCCGTAACCTGGGAGAACCATTCTTTCCAGTCATTGGCCCTTCAACGCAGTTGGACAGTTTTTCCACGCCACCCCACTGCAGTCAAGGCAACCTATACAACCTGGGAACCCGACAGCAGCGAACTGCTTCTTAATTTCAATAATTTCCTCATTGGTTGGATCTCGTAGATAATCTGACCTGTACAAGGAGACAATAGTCCTATAGAACTATTCAAGACACTCCACGGAGGTGTACTCCCCGAGGGAGGTCAGTTATCCTTCTATTTCTGCAGGAAGGGCGTAGCAAAGTTGTCTAAATGCGCACACAACTTTCAGAAGAGGAGAGGCACCCGTCCTCCCAATTGCGTCCTTGTTCAATCCAGTCCGAAAGAACGTACTCACGTTTGTGACATCCCTCAATATGTCCTGGAACATAGTCACTGACACCCTAAACCGCCGCTGAAATGCCTCCTCAGAAAACTTGGGTCCAAACAATAACGATCCGTCCGGCCTTATCTTGTCCACTTGATAGGAGTATTTCAACGTCAACTTATCATGAGTTTCTTGAAAATTCCTGCTGATATTTCCCCTTCTACCTTTTACAAACCTTCCCCACCTCCTTGTTTCCCCCTTCTGGTTCTTGGCCAGCATGGTTATAACCATGTCTTCCTGGTCTTCTTTCAGGAATTCGTCAAGAATTTTATCTTCTTGGGCGTCAATGTCTTCTTCAAACAGCACTTATTGATCTTTCATTGTGACTATATGTATCACAAACTTCTTCCCTCTAAGATCCCTCAGTAAAGTCACCTGACACCTCCTTTTCTGGCGAAGGCTTCCTTGTTGGAACGGAGGTGTCAGGCGGAAGTATGTGCCTGAACACACTGGCGGTCAGAGACGGTCCGAGAAGCAGATATGATAAGCCAGGAGGAGAGCTTATATGTTGGAGATGTGATGCCTGGCTTGAAGAGGGGCTCTTGGTGTCGACTTTAAGGAGTTTGTGGGACCGGGGGGGCAGGCGATCGCAGGAGTAATGAGCTGAGAGTTTCGTACCAAGCTGCCGGGGTTTGGCATGAAGTCCAGTTGCGCGGTTGCAGGATGCTGCTTGCGATGGGTGGGGTTGAGCAGGGATGCTACGGTGTGGGTCATTTTTTGTTTTTATGTTTGGACCAAACGGGTGGGCACGTCTAATTTTCTCGCGGTACAGTGTAGGTTCAAGTGGACGGGGGGGCATTAGTCCGCCCTCTCCGCAGGTCTTTTTTTGGCACGATTTCATGAGCCAATAAAAACCCGTGTACTGGAGGCAATTGGCGCCCAGACAGGGCGTCGAGTGGGGATACCCTTATCAGCGACAAGGCACTAGTTTACTGTAAATAAAGTAACGACTTGTGCAACGCACCCGGGCGGTGGTGCACAATTTTTACAGTAACAGTACAGTAATTTCGGTAGCCTAGTGTCCAGAGGACAATTTTACTCGTGTGAGTCCAAATGTACTCGTACGAGTCAATAGTTCTAACGGCAAAGTTTCATATTAAAAAATTACAGAATTACACCATTAGCTTTTCAGTATATCTAGTAGCACCCTTAGGTAGTCAACCGTGCAAAAACTCGGAGTGTACACCTCAACTGTTCAACCGATCACACAACATGTTTGTCAACATCGCAAAATTTAACCAAAAATGACAAATCCAAATGACCCCCGTCAACAGCCTGGAAACCTTGTCAACACTCGAGCAACTATTGTTACGTCAGCGGCTGAGTGTAGGCGACTATTCGTTTCCCTTTGGAAAAGTAAGCGCGTCAGCGGAACTGTCTTCAGCATAGAAATTGAAACATCTACCGGAAGACGTCAGACAACGGTCACCGCAGACTGGTCCATTCAGGACCGGACAAAGCGTGTTAGCTTGAAACTTGTCAACATCAAACCAGGAGAAGCATCTGAAGGTTTCCCAGCATCATCCAATGAAATAGAAGCATCTGCTGACGTGATCGAGCTACCGAATCGTCAATCTTCAGAAGAAGATCTTCGAGAAGAAGCCAATGGGATGGCCGGAGTAGGAGGGGTATGCAAAGAAGAGCATGGAAAAATTTGGACCAATCAGGAGGTATTACTACCGCTGAATGGATCAACGGCACATCGGCCATTGAAGATAATTGGTCCAGCAGGTGACAGGTACATTCAAGGTCATATCGAGTATGAGAAGACCCCGTACTATTTCTTCCTTTGCATGTTTCCCCTCGAACACCTTTCCACAAGTACCGAACTTACAAACCGGAAACTCTCTAGTGGTGGGTACATGCATGCAACAGCTGGTGAAATTCTAAAGTTTTTTGGAATTCTCATATTGCTATGCAGATTCGAGTTCACAAGCAGAAGATCGCTTTGGAGTACGCAGTCTACATCCAAATGCATTCCACTGGCATTGTTTGGAAAAATGATTTCGAGGAAACGTTTCGAAGCACTGGTCTCATGTATTACATTCAGCCGCTACACGGAAACTGAAAGCACTGACAGAAGATGTTCTTTGGTCAATGGATTCGTGGGAGCCATAAAACGGCATAGGACGTCAAGTGTGTCGCCATCGGAGAGAATTTGCATGGATGAAAGCGTGTCGCGCTGGTACGTAATGGGGGGAAACTGAACGTCAGAAGGACTCCCGCACTATGTCGCTATGGACCGTAAGGTTGAAAACGGATGTGAAATCAAGACTGCTTGCTGTGGTGTCAGTGGAATTGTATTGAATTTAGAGATCGTTTTGTCAGCATCTGACAACAGTAATCGGCGTTACGAGTCGAATTTCCCTCATGGAACTGCTATTGATCTTCGCCTTACAGAGCTTTGGTTTCATTCCAATCGACTTGTTTGTGCAGACTCTGCATTTGCTTCTGTGACTACAGCAAATGCACTTTTCGAATATGGACTGAGGTTTACAGGTGTCGTCAAGAATGCGACAAGGCAGTTTCCTATGTCATTTTTGTTAGGGCTGGAACTTTTTAGGCGTGGAGATCATATCTCCATGGTAAGTTCGAGGAAGGAAATCCATCCTTTTCCGATGGCCGTTATGTGGATGGATAGAGACAGGAGATATTTTGTCAGTACTTCCAGTACAACACTTCCTTCAGAGCCTATCAGAAGATCTCGTTGGACATCTGCTGGCTATGAAATGGTGCTTGTGGAAATGGAAATTCCAGTCCCAGCGGTTTTCAGCACATACTATGAAACTTGCTCCCAAATTGACAGGCATAACAGATGCAGAAAGTATGATCTTGGATTGGAGAAGAAATTCGAAGTCAGCGATTGGTCCTTAAGGGTTAATACATCTTTGCTTGCAATTTTCATAGTTGATTCATTGCTGCTATACAAGGGTTTGATGGGCGCAAGAAATTTCATGTCGCAAAAGGATTTTTATGCAAAACTTGCAGAGCAAGTCATTAACAATTCATTTGATTCTATTGGCCTCCGCAGATATTATTTTGACGTTTCGGAGCTTTCTATTTCGTCATTGGCCTGCCGTACTGGAGTCCACTTGGTGCCCACAGTGAAAAGGCGCAATGGAGCCAACGGGGCCCCAACGAAAGCGGCGTTTCAAAGCAGATGCAAAATTCGCAAATCTGACAAGAAATCCAAATTTCTCCGCTCTAAGTGCCTGAAACTGAACAAGGAAGTTTTGATATGCCATTCAGAGACAGGAAGTAACTGCTTTCAAAATGTTGTTCAGGATAGAGTGACAGAGAAGCCCCAGTCGCTCGGGCGTAGTCGCTGCTTGGACGAAGCAAAAAAATGGTCACAAGAACCCAGAAGTCCCTCTGGGATGCCCCCTTTCTCCCTCTTCTGCTCGGGGAGTCGGGTACTTATTCTAAGTAATTTTCTGGTTCAGACGTGTCTGTCGACGCCCTAGACCTGTGCTGCCTCTCTCCTGAGGTCAACAGTTGTTGTCGATAGACGAATCAATAAAATAGATTGCTTACCACACATACGTACTATTATTGCACTTATCCGAAGCTGTGTGACTCTTTGAGGAGGCATGAGTGATTTGGCAAACACGTGCACTAACGTGAGTGTGTCACCATTAACAGTCCCCATAGCCAATCTTTGATTGGTTATTTTTTTTGGATGGTGGCAATAACGTTTCGCTGTCTTCTTTAGCCTGATTTGCTGATCTAGTCCAGAAATTCTTGAAGCAGCTCCGGCACGTCTTGTTGCAGAGACTTGATGTCCACCCAGTCCGTTTCGTCCTTATTGAAACCCGCCCATTTCACTTTGACCTCAAACTTGTTGCCATTCCGTCGAATGTCTTCGAAATCTTCTACGACAAGCAACTCGTCTTTCTGATAAGCTAGGTGTTCCTTAACGTCTTCAGATACGTTAAAGTCCTTATTTCCGAGAAACTTCAATCTTATTCGGTGAACTAACTCTTTGACACCACTCAGGAGGTCTTCTACCTCGAAAACGTGATGATCTCTGCATTCGATTACACGAAAAGGGCCGTGCCATCTCAGATTTGTCTTGGAGCGGACGTTCTTGGCCATGACTACTTTCAGAACATAGTCGCCTCTTTCGAAGTCAATAGTTCTGATTCCAGTGCGACAGTTATGAGCATTGACGGCAGATTTGCGTTGCTTGTTTCCATGTCTTGCAGCGTTTCGATGGATGCCTTCCAGGCTTCTCTGGAGCTTCTCGATGTCCATTAGGGCTGCAACGCGCCGCTTTTCGATGTCCGTAACTGCCATTACTTCCTTCTGACTTCGAAAGATGGCGAAGAGAGGCGTATCTTATGGTAAACCCGTGAAGACGGTGAGCGGGCATTTCCCGTTGAGCTTCCTGGTTGGCGCACCATTCAAGGCCGATTGGATCAGGGGGAGTATGCCAGGCCACGCAGACTGCGGTAGCCGGAATTCGGAGAGAAGGGCTCTAAAGGCCCTTAGTATCTCGCGACATACCACTTCGACAGTTCCGTTGCTCCAAGGACAGAAAGGCAGTGTGAAGTGGTGGTTGGCTTTCAGTTTCTGTGCCAAGGACTTCAGGAGTTTGTTCTCGAAGTGGCTGCCTTGGTCTGAAGTCCAAAATTTGCACACTCCGAAAGCAGCGAACCATTCTACGAGAGCTCCTGCAGTGGTTTCTGAATCAGCCTCTCTTACACTTCTTAGCCACACATAACCAGAGAGGTCGTCCTTAATTATCAGTGTGTACAGTTTTCCTTCGTCCCCTTTACTCATGTAGCAAAAGTCGAAATGAATGAGTTCGTTGGGTTTGGAGGCGTGGAGCGAATGTCCAAGAGGTCTCGGGATGAGATTAACGTCCTTTGTTGCGATACAGTGCAGGCAAGCTCGGGTGAAGTCGACGGCGTGGCTTCTGGATCCTTCCACCAGAAGTGTGCGGCCACGGTAGTGAACGTAGCGTCGACCGCTCTATGCCCTCCTTTTCCTGTGTGCGCGGCGATTAGAATTCTAAGTTGCAGGTTGTTATTGTCTTTTGGGATCCATACCTGTCCTGTAGACAATCGTAGAACCTTTCCAGACCTCTTGCATCGTTTCGGTGGCGGTTTACTGCAATTCCGCTGCGCGTCGATGATATCTTGCATTGATGGCCATTCGTAATCTTCGTGCGTTCCGGGGTTGATTGGTGCCGTAATCAGTGCTCTTATGTGCCCTAAATTCGTTGGTTGTACCGTTCGATCTTTCTGCACTGCCCATCTGGTAAGCACATCTGCCCAGACATTGCGCTCTCACGGTATGTGTTCGATAAGGAACCTGACCCCGTTCAACTTAAGCGCCAAACGGGTCAGTTTGTTGGCTACGTGCTTTGCCACACCTGGGTTGGAGCCGTGTTGGTCTTAAATGTATACCAGGTTTGCGTGGTCAGTGTAGATAGAAACGGTTCGTCCGGTTGTGAGATAGTCCAGTCTACACATGGACTCTACGATGGCGAATCCCTCCTTCTCCGGTACGCTACAGCGCTCGGAGGATCCGCTGAAAGCGCCGGAGAGGAAACACAGTGGCTCATGTGTTTGGTCGTCGAGTTCCTTCGTCTCTTCGTTTTTCGGGGATTGCGTGAGGATACCAGCCCAGTGTGTATCCGAGGCATCGGTGAACAAGCACAGTCCATGTCCTTCTTTTGGCAATGAGAGTTTCGTGGCTTGGACAAGTTGCCTCTTAACCGAGTCGAAAGTGGTGGAGTGTTCGTTGGTCCAGTTTAGTTGCACCTTTCTTAATGCTTTCTTTGTCCGTTTCCCAGCTTGCCTGCAAGCTTCTTCGAGTAGCTGGTGCAGTGGTTCTACTAATCGTGCATAGTCTGGAATGGATGTCCTCATCCAATTTGTCGCGCACAGCAGTTGCTGCAGTTGATCTCCAGTTTGCGTTGTCTTCATGGCCATTAATACCTCGAAGTTCCATGGATCGAATTGAACTCCTTCGCCTGAAATTATCCTGCCGCAGAACTTCACCTTTGTCGTAAAGAAACAAGACTTCTTTGGGTTCACTTTGAAACCTACTTCTGTGCAGACGTCAAAGAAAGCCTTAATGTCTTCTAGTAGATCTTCTTTGCTCGCAGCATGCTGGAGGAAGTCGTCCAGCCACTGCAGCATTCGCTGCACTTTACCTTGGAACTGTTTCCGTGTAACAGATTTGAAATGGTTTCCCGAATCCGTACCTCCTTGCAGCGTTCGCGTACGGGAGTAGATACCAAGCGGTGTCTGTATGTACATTATTTCCTGTGATACCTTGTCTAACGGTATCTGCCAGTACCCGTGAGTGAAATCGATGTTGGCAAAACATTTGCTTCCTCCACAATCCTGCAGCATCGATTCCAGATGCGGCATGGCGGACTGGAGGGGTAAAGTTCTAGCTTTCGTTCCGCGGAGGTCCATTGTAAAACGAAGTTTGTTTGTGCCTGGTTTCGGGACTGCCAGTGCGGGGCAGGCCCATCTTGCTTGGTCATTCCTGTACACTGCTCCAATTTCCTCCAGTGATTGGATTTTGTGCTTGATGAAGGCTCGTTGCGCGGGTGAGTAGCGGCGTTGAGGTGTGCGGTACGGCTTGGCATGGGGTTCGAGCTTGATAGAGAGACGTCGTGCCTTGGCAGGTGGTTGCGGACCGAGCTTGACGCCGAAGCAGCTGCGGTTTTTGTGCAGGAGACCTTTGAGCCGCTTTGTTCCCGCTTTAGACATTCTATGCTTTCTGACATCTTCCACTGCCTTCTCTATAGCTTCATCGATTTCTTCCGCCGTGTCTACGCCGAATCCAGCTTGGAGGCTCTCTGGTAACTCGATCGGGTCTTCGTCGTCCTCTGTGTACGACAGACCCCTGCAGTTGGCCGATGCGAGCCTACATGTGTCCTTCTGTAACTCTTCTTCCGACTTGCCGTCGATAAGAGATGCCACGCTGTGCAGGTGATTTTGAAGTCAAACCCGATTTCATTCAGAAGGGGGCGCCCAAGGAGTATCTCCGGCATTTCTGTGTCGGCTATCAAAAACTGTACCCTCCGGATTCGTACTGGTAGTCCTGTCAGTGGAAGCAGGATGGTTAGGTCTAGATACACCATTCTCGACGGAGTGGTGGGTGATTTGGATTCATCGGTCCTCAATGCGGTATCAAGGGTCATTGGTGTCTTGAGCGTCTCTGTGGGAAGTGCAGGGTGTTTTGCTGTGATTGCTTCAAAAACATTCGAAGGGATCGTGGAATAGTCTGCCCCTGAATCTCCAAGCGCCACTGTCTCGAAGTCGTTCAAGTGGATTCTATACCTTCCTTCTTCGACATTCGGGGCTGTTTCGGGCGTGTTCTTTAGCACAGCAGTTTTCGCGTTCTTCTTGCTTCTGTTTTTCTTTCCGAAGTGCTTGTCAAGGAGCTCACGCCTCTTTTCCTTTGAAGTTACTGGGCACTTGCTGATCGGATGTACACCGGAACACTCTTCCGTGTTTAAGCAAGGCTTGTCTCACTGTCCTGCATCGAACATCTCGGTTGGTTCTTTGTAACTTCCCTGCTTCCCTCGTCTTGGAACTTTCGAGGGCGGGTTCCGCGACGGGCTCTCTTTCGTTCATGCTCTTCTGGTTTTCCAGTTGGCCCTCCGGAGTCCCGAGAATGAGCGTGTTTGCGTTTCACCTTCTGTGTTGCGCACTGTACTACGTGCACTTGTGTTGCCAGGGTGTAAATTGTATTCGTAAATAATTTAAGGTCTCCTTTCTGTTCCTTTCTCCAAAGTCTCATTTGATCGAACACGATCTGTCTGAGTTCGGGTGGCTCGAGTTTGCGCGTCAGCTTCACGATCAGCTCCTTGCATTGATCGTTGTCAATTATAATACTAGACGCGTTGTGCTCGTCCAGTGCCGCAATTGTCTCCAACACCAAATTCTCGGCTGCTCCAGACGGGTGGCGGGGCACTGGTTTGTACTTAACTGTCGAAAGTGCCTCCTCGACTCTCTCGCTTAGGTCGCATACAGTAGAAGCCAATCGGGAGTCGAACCATGCTTTCACAGCCTCGTCAGTGGCTTCTTCCGCGGTTGTAGCGCCTTCGATGCGGCCCAGGATAAATAGACTATGCAAAACCCTTGGCTTTATACACTGCCTGACAGATGCGGGTTTGATTCGTTGTCCTGTCGGCAGCCCAGAGTTTACGTCTCCCACGCGCTCAGTGTACGCTGCAAAATCGACTTCGAACTTTATCAGCTCTGGCTGAGATGCTCCATCGAGACTAGGAGCCTGGATGGTGTTCACAATTCCGTACGACGACATGACGTTTCAGTCACTTCCTTTTACCCTTTGAGGCAGCAAAGCGCTTTGCTGTTCAGGATAGAGTGACAGAGAAACCCCAGTCGCTCGGGCGTAGTCGCTGTCTGGACGAAGCAAAAAAATGGGCACAAGAACCCAGAAGTCCCTCTGGGATGCCCCTTTCTCCCTCTTCTGCTCGGGGAGTCGGGTACTTATTCTAAGTAATTTTCTGGTTCAGACGTGTCTGTCGACGCCCTAGACCTGTGCTGCCTCTCTCCTGAGGTCAACAGTTGTTGTCGATAGACGAATCAATAAAATAGATTGCTTACCACACATACGTACTATTATTGCACTTATCCGAAGCTGTGTGACTCTTTGAGGAGGCATGAGTGATTTGGCAAACACGTGCACTAACGTAAGTGTGTCACCATTAAAACAAAACCACTTACGCAATGTCCACTTCTGCCATAATTAGATGATGCTTTATACTACCCTATAGTGGGTTTACTTGTCTATGCTTACATTCTTTGTAGGCTGACTGAGCAAAAATAAAAAATATTGAGCCCTTGACTATAGCTGCCTACATTTCTGATTCGCGTCGTTCGACTTGCGGAATTAGCGTATGTACCTATGGCGTTATTCCCCTTTATGGGTTATCAGTGAATTAACCCCTCTGCTCATGTTCAAGTGGGCGCGCTAAGAAAACTGAGATAGCAGCTGTCGCAGAAATGTCCACCTTCCTGAAGGAATTTTTTGCCCTCCTGTGGAGCGCAGCGAGTCGGACTCACGATTTCTTTTTCCATTGTATACTTGAGGCCCATTAGGCCACAGCGGTTGTTGTGAAAGGGGTGAAACTACTTCTTTTTTAGTTAGGTGATGTTAGTCTTCAGGGATTTAGTACACCAAGGTATAATTTTAATTAAAAAAATCTAGGTATTTTCGAACAATCATTTGTACTAATATGAGTACATTTGCTTGTCCTTTGGACACCATAGTGTCCATTAGATTTTTATTGTACAGTACAGTAGTACGATGCCAGAAATTCGTATGTGAACACCCCTATTTTTTAATTATATCTCGAGAAATACTTTGCAATTTAATCTAAAAATCTGCTGATCACGTTCTTTTACATGGTTATTTAAAATATCAAAAGAGTTTCGCCTAGCACTAATTTTATCGATGAAATTTTTGAGAAAGGCTACCAGGGAGGGGTCAATTCGTATGTGAACATCCTTCATTAAACTGAATTTATACCGAAGAACTTGAACAAATGAAGGATTTTAGTAGTCTATTTTCTTTTTTAAAATCTCTAAAATTGCCGCACACCGGTTTCGCATGCTTTGTGAGAGCCTATAACACCTATCGCGACTTATTTTGTTCCATTCATACAAAATTGTAATTTTTAGAGCATCTATGGTCTAAAAATTGTCGTGCATCGTGATAGAAACGCCGTGCAAGCACGCCCCATAAATTCTCAATGGATAAACGTCCGGACTTCGAGCAGGCCAGTCCAAAACGGATATATTTTTGTCGTTAAGCCATGACTTAGTTACCGCAGCTGTGTGAATTGATGCGTTATCCTGCTGAAATTTCCCTTATCCGAAGAATTAAGAGCTTGCAAAGGGCACAGGTAAGGCCTCCAATGTCTCTATGTACTTCTGTTTATTCTGCTTTCCAGATAAGATAGCCAATCTACTTACATCATCCTCAGAAAAAGCTCCCCAAACCATCAGGCCTCCACCTCTCATTTGGCAAGGACAAACCACCCTTTCGTCTTTCCTTGAGTAATGCCAGTAAAACCCAATCCCGTCAGGACCATTCAGGTTGAATTTTTTTCTCGTCAGAGAAAACAATTCGGCTCCACTGTTGAGGTATCCATGGGTGGCGCTTTCGGGTCCATTCCAATCGATGTTTCTTGTGCGCAGCGGTCAACGGCGGGGCTTTCTTTAGCTTCTGATATCTCAAATGGCACTGCGATTTCAGTGATTGGCGAATACGCCTTGCAGAAATTTCGAGTCGAAGCGAATAATCGCAATTGAAATGAAGATAAATGTTGTTTGGATGCCTCTCGACTCAACATGCGGCGAGCTCTGGCGTCGATTTTTGTATTGCTCTTGGTTCATAGTCCTTTGCCGTATACACTCTTGTCCCTCATGTATTTGCAAACTTTTTTCGCGCTGCGGTTGAGCTTTTCCGCTGTTTTGTTGCTGCTGGGTCCCTCTTTTTCGTAAACGTCGATTTGTGCCCTCTCTTTCTCTGTCAAAAGTGTCCCTCTTGTCATTGTTTTTGCTCTGAGTTTGGCCGAGGAAGTGAGCAAGTGTCCAAGAAAGTTTTTGATCTGGGATCTGCTCACGAAGAGGAATAATTGAGAGTTAAAAGAGAATGCTCACATACGAATTTCCCCGCCTTTGGTAGCCTTTTTGAAAATTATCATTTATAAAAGCCATTATTTCTAAAACTCTTTTGCCCCTTTATATAAGTCCGGAAAAGGATGCGAATGGTAGATTTTCAGATTAAATTGCGAATTATTTCTCGAGATATCATTACAAGTGGGGGTGCTCACATGCGAATTTCCGGCACTGTAAAGTACCATACAGTTCAGTATGTTACTGTACGGTACCATTACGATTACTTTACCACAGATATATGCAGGTGCAACATGTGAATTTTGAATACCCCATTGTAACAAACTTAACAAAATTAGGTTTGAATGGGGTGGCTAAACTCTGCATGTTGCGGGGCGCGACATATTACAGACGCGGCACACGTGGACCAAATCGCATAACTAGGCTGCTGATAAAGCCGAGTCTTCACTCCTCCCGTCAGGCATCCGCTGCGGGTTGCGACAGCGACCGCGTATTCGTCGATTACCTTCGACGTCGTCGCAGACGGCGATCCAAGTGAGTCGAAGGCTAGCGGCACAAACTTCCATCCCAGTTTTGATCGTCCTGGGATGGCTTCACCGGGGATGGCTGCTACTTTGCTGGCAAGCTCCCTATTTTTCCGTCTTTCCGCTGCATTGGCAACGGCGCGCGCCCCACGCGCTCCAATGGACATGAACCCCTCTTGGAATGGCGATGTTACTGTGACGTCGTATGCCACCGGGAGGGGCGGCAAGGTGTTGATCTCTTCCGACCTCGGGTACACTAGAATGTCGGCAGGCCGTGCATTCAGTCCGGGAAGTAAGTATTTCACCTCATATTGGACGCCGACTCCTGCTGCTTTGAACAGTTGTCGGCCAAATACCTTCACTACGGCATTGTGCCGGTAAGTCCATCCCAGGCCTTTTTTGCAAAAATCCGCTGCATGGTCACCTCGGTTGTCCATGGGCCTGTTGCACTCCGCGCATTGCAGCGGCACAGTGTCGTCAAACACGTGAACTCCCAGGTGGCGGCGTGGCATCACTGACCACATCTTATTGTAGGTCCGGCTAACCGCAGACGGATGTGCGGTGAGAAAGGCTGCAGCAGGCGTCTCTAAGTATGCCTGGCGGCGGATCCTTCGCCGAATATCAGCTTCCGTATGCAGCGTAGTGCTTGGGAACCTCTCCCATTCGTCTTCTTTCCAGAATACCTTTGCTGCCGACTTCCACCAGGCTTGATACAAAATACTGTGTGTATTATCGGGCTTGTTTGCAAGATTGGCGGCTGTCAGCATTTCTGGGAGACCACCATGTCCGTCAGAGAAGCTTGGGTGGAGTCGTCGGACAAACTCGAGAAGGTGGGTATCAGCATGTGCATAGCTTTGTGCACGGTGGTGGGCTACGCTAGGATCATCGGGGCATGTCACTTGTTCGGAGTCGATGACGCTGGCCGCATACGACGCTAGATTCAGCGTTGCCACGGGTGTGAAACCGTGGCCTCCGAGGCGTAAGGGAAGAGCCACTTGCTGTCGGACCGCACTTGTCATCGGCACGTTGTTTGACCGCGAGTAATATTCCATCTGTTCTTGGTCAAATCTCATTGCCAGGACGTTTGTTGCACTCGGCGGTGTTAGCTTCATCACATGATGTAGCTTGCATGCCGAGGCACAAACACGGTGGAGGTGGAACCGGATGCGAGCATCCCCAATCCCATCGATCAGCGATAACGTGTTTTTACATCCTGCAATTTTTCATTGAGAAAGTTCTCCATGAATTGAGGCGAACCGCTCGGGGCGCCGAGGAGGTCAATGCCGTGATTCGAGAAGTTCTCATTTGGAAAGCGGTGCAGTAGGGGTGTCTCAGTGGCGGGGTGGCGCGGCCAGAATAGGCGTGTCTTCGCCGGGTTTAAATACAGGCCATGATCAGGTCCCTTAGACCTCAGGATCTCGACAGCCTTGTCGAGCTCAGTGTGATTGCCTACCAGGGTGCAGTCATCCGCATACCATCTGTGTAAATGGAGTTGGGTCTGATCGGAAATTTCTCTTGCCAGTGGGTGTATGACAAGGGAGAACATCAACATACTTGCTGGGTCCCCTTGTTGCATCCCTTCTTGGCTGGGGATGTCTTGTGTCGATGCCGCAGGCAAGATTAGGGACGGCATTTGACGGGATTACACCATGTCCAGAAAGCGGCATAACGACGGCACTTTGGTCGGTAGGAGGTCGATCATTTTCTGTCTCGAGAAGCGGTTGAACGCATTATGTGCATCCACTGAAACCAGCGCGTAGTCCTCATCTTCACCTTTGGTGGCGACCAGTCTTCGGGCTTCGTGTACGATAGAATCCAGTCCGCAGTGCACTCCGTTGGCCAACTGTAGTGGAGCGAGGTATACTCTCGTGTCTTCCAATGTCCGGGGTAAGAGCACTTTTGTCACCAGTCGCCGCAAGGCCGTCCCAATTGGAATGGGGCGGATCTTGTCTGGCCGGGGTTGGCTCGGCAACAGTGTCGCAGAGGAAATGAGGGGGATTGTCTCATTTGGGAGGTCTCCATGAGCTAGTCTCGACACAACAGCTGTTAGTACCGAGATACCCGTCACCCCAGCTTCAGGGCTCACCCGTGTGTTGGCCAGCAGGTGCAGGAGTCGCGGTGACATTCTGTCAGGGCCAGATGCGGAGTTAGGGTTCAGGCGTCGGACCGCGCGTAGAACCGTTTCCTTCGAAATGTCCACCGGGAGCGGCAAGTCTCTCGCTTCTATGGCTCTCACCGGAGACTGCTGTATTGGGGGAGCGAGGTTTTCGCATCCCGCGTAGAACTTCGTGATGAAATTTTCTACAAAGGCATCCCCTCTTGGGAGGGTTGCTGCTGCTGCGTCGACGAGGCGGGTGATTGCTCCCGCCAGGGCTTTGCGGTTTTTCATTGTTATTTCAAAGGCCACGGTCTTGAGCTTTGCGACTTTGCGCGCAGCGGCGACGCAAGTGCCAACTTTCCACTCGGTTGTGGGGAGCTCGGCGATGAGCTCAGAAAGCGAGTTTGGGGAAAGGCGAGCGCCATTGTAAATGTTGGGGATCTCCCGGAGTATTTTCAGGAGATCTTGGGAGTACGCGGCGTAGTGCACAACAATTGTCCAATCTCCCGATGTAAGGGGTGCGTGCTTGGGCAGGGGTACTCCAGCATCCTCAGCTGCGATTAGCAAGCTAGCTTGTGCATCCTCATAGGCCGGTAGGGCTCCGCTGCCTGGAGGACCTGCGGAGAAAGCCAGCGTGGACATCATCGGGGCCAACGTCGGAGGTAAGCCTGTCATACCATTCAGGGGGACAGGTGCTTTCGGTGTGGGGGCGCGACTCCGGCGCGTTGGAGTCTCGTCCTGCGGTGGGGTGGCCAGATCAAGCGATCCTGTCTGCAGTCGACAGAAATCGCGTACGGTGGACGGGACAGTAGCAACTCGAGGGCTCGTGTGGGCCTTCACGATCTGTGCCCACGAAGGCGGGCGCGCCTTGGCCTTGGCCTTGGCGGCTCTTTCCATTCTGGTGGCTGGATCGAGGATTTGGGGGAGCGTTGGAGGAAGAGGAAGGGAAGACGAGCGGAGAGAGGACAAGAAGGTACCACACTTCCTTCGCCCTCCCGTCCCTGCCTCTCTTGGTTCCCCTCCTTCCACCCTTTTGTCCTACAGTACAGTACAGTACAGTCGTCCCTCTTGGCCGACGTGGCTCATCCAGTTAGCTCTTATCGTAACTGAATAATCGGTCAGACGGTGCACGCTCTAATGAGTAAAATTTATCCCTCATTTGCAACGTTCCGCCCAGGTGTCCATGGACCATTTAACGATACAACCGCGCAGAGGAGATCATGCTAGCAGCAGAAAAGGCATGGACAGTAGATGCGAGAGGTTAGAATCTATGGCTAGCGAACCCAATAAGGTGATTGACTTGTAAGCAAGCGGTCCAAGTGGGCGGGACAAGATTCAGGCGGAAATAGGCCTCCATGTTACGGTCATCAAATCGAAACGCGAGGCTGGTGACGTTGGATAAGCCCGAGGCGAAAACAAGGTGAGCCCGGCTAGCACAGGTGGTCACGTGGTGACGGTGGAGGAGGGTGCGCGCATCCGGGATAGTGTCGACCAGTGTCCAGATAGTCTTGCGTGTGTATTTGGCAGACCGAATCAGCCGTCGCATGAGGTCGTAAGAGCCTAAGGGGGCGTCAAGCAGCGAAATGCCAGTAGCGGCCAAGCAGACAAGGACGGGATCAACCAGGGGATGGCTTGATGTCATATTTTGGCATATAAAGGATATGTAAGACTTTGGAGGCGTCGTTCTCAGGGGGCAATCCGTCGTTCTCAGGGGGCAATCCGTCGTTCTACAGTACTGCAGACCATCATGGCCACTTCCGTACACAGCACCGTCGAAGGATCTAAAGAAAAGGACAGATATCTTATGTTCGGCGCGATTTGTCGAATGCGAACATAATCTGCGATGATATGGTTCTAGACAACTTCGTTTCTCCAATCGACCAGGCGACTCAACCCATCGCCTGTGACATTACCGATGTGTTGCCATTCAAACCACCCAGAGCACACAGGCCACTCAGGCCGTTGGAGGCGCCGCTGACTTCGCACTCCGAGACATCAAATTCGCGGCCTTTGAACGCAAGCTCTCACGCCACTTAGCGAGGCACTCCGACTGCCCAAAAAGTGCACCGTGCCTCTCATTCCAACCCATGCAACTCGCTGGGTGGGGCATCCCCCGCGACCGTCCTTCTCCTGGAGCTATTTACTCGGCGCGTAGCCCGCAGATGCACACAACTGACGGAACGACACTCCGAGGTATCTAGCAGCGCTCTAGCTGCATCTTGTAGTCTTCAGTCGCATCGGCTATAATTTCTCGCGTCCCGCTGCACGTAGCCGGCTAATCAGCTAAGGCCTAACCGGAAGTTCCACCAACAAGGTTTCAATGAGCGTCATTCGCCACCCAACTTGGTACGCGCCGCACGCGTTGTAAACTGCTGAAACTCAATAAATCAAGTGATTCATCATAAAGATCTAGGCCCAAGTATAGCGTTGCTGGAATGGTCAGTCAGCAGAAAGTTGAAGATTATGTATCACCTCCACCACGTCAGGGTGCTCATCCAATTTTTGCAACAGACGTTTCACTTTGTCCTCGTCTTTCTCACGGACCTCCACCAAATCCTTTGGCCGATATTCTCGCAACACGTAAACGTGCTCGTTGGTGAGTTTGGGGAAATCACGCATCAGCCGAGCGCGCAAACTCTCCCTCGTCTTTGCTTCCTCACACAGAAACTCGGCAGCACCATCATCACTCTGCACGATATCAAAGGCGCCATTCTCAATTGCGAAACAGATGACGTCATCCACCGGATACATCTCCTGAGCACGCAGAACAACGACAAAGCGATCCTCAAACATCCAAGCAGCCTTTCCCAACTCCCCTTGTGCCCTCACAAACATGGCGCGCAGTTCCGCCGCAATACCATTTCTCCTGGCCGTACTGGCGCGCACGAGCAATCCGCCGCCGCCCGGAAGCACGCCTTCAAATACTGCAGTGTGATTTGCAGAGGTTTCCTTGGGATGGGCGTGTAGGATGTTTGCAATTCGATCCTTGGTCATTCCGGCACGGCGAGCATTTTCAATGGCTCTCGCTAGACGGGCGTTGGCTTTTGGATCGCCACCGCCGGCACCCATGCGTAGGGCAGTGCGCATCTCACGTGCCAGGCGGGTAAGTGCAGATTGTCGTGCCGCATCGACGGCAGCTTTGCGATGTCGAGTGTTGTGGTAGTGAGAATGGCCAGCAAGAGAGCGGAGAGGGGCGATGAAGAGCCGACAGGACAGTCGCATATTTGAGGGACGGGGAATGGACATTGTAGAATTGCAGCAGACTTGTCGGGCGTTGAGAGACTCGAGGCGCAAAGGTTTGAATTGTGCGGTTGTCAGGTGTCGTTCAGGTGGTGCTGTACTGTACTGTACTGTACTTGCCACTTGTCAAAGGCTTTGGTACAGTTGTCTCTACTGTACTATGAGTAGATACTGAATGCATTAAACTTCTTTCTTCTACCCTTCGAAGGGTATTATCACTACTATTACATCTGATGCATGGAGCAAAGTTCCAGTCCAGCTGCCATGGTCCTGTGCCTTGGTGGCATAGGTCGGCGGCGTCGTCTCCCAGGTTGTCCAACACGTGAATTCCCAGGTGGCGCCATAGCATCACCGTCCACATGTCGTACGTGTGGGTGATCACTACCGGAGGCGCAGTGAGGAACGCGGCCGCGGGCGTCTCCAGAGTATGCATGACGATGTATCGGTCTCTGGATTTCTGCATCCGATTGCGTTGTAGTACAGTGCATATGCAGTCACTGCAGCCTTTGTTGACAATTTGTCGCAGCCAAATCTGCAGTCTTCTACGTATGGGGATACCACCGCCCCGGGTAGTCTGCATATCTCGTTGAGACACTTGGCTTCCATAACACTGTGCTCCGCATCATCGCCATAAACAAAATGCCGATGAATCGGTTCGCTTCTATGTCGTTTGCACAGCAATCAGCAAGCGCTTTTCCTCTTTTGGTCATAGCTCTGGCGATGACGCATTGCCCCATTGCACCCATCTTTCCAACCGGCCATCCGTTACGAAACTTTTCCACAGTTTTGCAGGGCATTCGCTTTGACCATACATGTTCAATCGGAATACGGGCGACCCGTTGCTTCCTGCTGAGAATGATGCCAACGCCAATGGCCCGCTGAATATTTAAAAGATCCCTCTCTAGTTGCGACCAGAACACAATTGCCCGAGCATCGTGCAGCGGCCCTCCTTTACATTTCAACGAATCACTCCGAAAATGGCTGTAATGGGGTTTGAACCAGAATCCCATTCATTCGTAGCGGCATACATCCATCCAAAATACTCTTCACACTGCTCATGTTCTCTTCACTGCGTGGCAAAGCTGGCTTAGGCATGCAAATTCCGAGGCCCGCACCTGCAGACGCATTCTAAATTCTTGACAAGTCCGCTTCACAACACGTGGATGCTTTTACATTCAACACAAGTGGGCCATCGCACTCACAACCGCCGAACAGATGGCAGCAAAGGAGACTGTACCTGCCACTTTCGTGGAATTTCTTTAGGCCATTCATAACGTTATCGGATTTGTCATTGGACCGATGAATCCCTCTCGCATCCTGCGCGACACGCAGTTGATTTTCTTTGCAACCTCCTGGTGCTCCGTCTGGACCCTACAAAATCTCTGCCAAAATTGCCATTGTCAGTCAGTACTAATATCGTTGTCTGTCGGATCTCACGGTACGGAAATTAAAGCCTGTACATGGTTCAGTTCGTTCCCCATCCACACCATTCATGCCGCTGGAACTTGTACAGTTGCCATACCATTCTTCATCCCCACAGAAAAGATGGACATTTACTCATTTCCAAGTCTATCCGTTGAGCGGCCTATCTATATATGCATTTATTACTAGTTCTCCATCACAGTACATGTCCTCTTATGTTCAACGTCAGTGACTATTCAACGTCAGTGACTATCATTGCAACCATTCTCTTTATCTTCAAAACCCATTTCTTTTTCAAAGTCGGAAAACGATAACAACCTCAGCTTATTCCCTGCCAATCCCAGTCTATTGATGACAACGATTTTCTCTTTGGTCTTTTTGACAACTAGACGCAAATCTCTCGCTCCCTGGACTTGAACCAGAGCTAAAGCACGCCTTCCTCTCATCTAGCAAGGCAACAAGGAAAGCACACGTTTATCGAGGGCTACCAACGAAACTATTGACGATCGCGGTTTCGAAATGAGTTTGCCATGGCACCAAAGGTTACGGGGGCCGCAGATGTCGTCAAAACAGGCATGGAATCAGCAAGATGTTTCTGTTTCTATTTCCACCCCTGAATCAAGAGCTTCATCTGTTCCGTACAGCAATCACCCTAGACGGCATCTCAAGGCAAAGCATTTAATTTCCAGGGCTCAAAACCTCACCGCAGTATTCTTGCTTGCATTGGCCGGTGTTATATGCGGAGTGGTCTTTGCTTACAATATATCTATAGCACGAAAACATTTGGCTCAAGTTTTACATAAGCTTCCTCAAGAACGACAAAGAGGGGCTTACCCTCTTAAGCAGTCATTCAAATACTCAGCGGTAAAACCACGTCATCGTAAACGACTAAGGGCATATCAAAGTACCCGGACGGTGGCAAGGAAATCTGACGGAACTGCGAGTAGTCGCTCAGGGCAGCTTCCTCTCGCAAAAATCAATTTAAGCCACGAATCCAACAATGGAAATACCCATAGAGACAACTATTCTCCAAATGCAGCCAAATCAGGAGCACAAGGCATAATCAATGAAAGTTCCAATGCTTACTCAGCCCGAACGATTTTTAACACACCATCTGAAACGAAGAGGGAGTTTCGCAGGTCGGAGCCTTTGCCAATATTGCAAGGACGTCCGATGAATTTTCAAACTCCGCACGGTAATGGGGTCCAAGGACTTTCGGGTGGCGAGATTAAACATGCAAAAGCGCGATCATCTCATAAAACGTTACATTCCCTGAAAACTTACTCAAGTGAGGACAGAGAGCCGATCGTTGTGGGGGCCGAGGAAGCGATGTGGAGTATAGAACACGAGACTCAGCGATGGAGACAGAATCGAGAATTGCGATTCGCAAATGGCGGGGCGGATGTGCAGAATCAGGACAGCGTTGGTCAGAACAGCACATCTGTTGAGATGCAGGAGCAATGCCAAGGTAACGTGCGCCCCGAGGAATGCTACAGAGATGTGATTGAGTTTGCGGCGAAATACCAGGAGAATGGGACTGTAACAATTTTAGTTTGTACTGCGGGATCTCACGATGTAGTAGTGAATTGGTGCGTCAGTATGCAGCGATTGAGTCTGCGAAACTACTTTTTAGTAGCACTTGATCGAGAAACGTACAGGTATTTTTCCGAGCGAAAGGCGCCAGTTGTTGAGGTGTCCGGATTGACAAGGGGAAAAAGAATATCAAAGTCTGAGATATGGGTGGAACGAACTCACATAACACATGCTATTCTTAAAGCAGGGATCAACGTGTTGGTAAGCGATGCAGACGCGGTAATGATGAAATCGCCTTTCCAGAATTCACTGTCACGATTTGAGGATGTTTCATACGATATTATATCGTCACCATCCAATTTTCCCAGTCCACTGAAGGAGAATGAACTCCCCGCTGAATGCCCGCGGGCAGGTTCTGGTGATATGGAATGGCGGCACCAACCCTGCATGGGGTGGATACTGTTCCGAGCGACGCATCGGATGCTAGAATTCTTCACTACATTGCTTCTACCAGATGTTTTGAAGTTCAAAGATGATCAGATTGGATTGAATTGCGCGATCCGAAAAGCAGGGGCAGTTTGGAATGACGGGTGGTACTGGACGATTAGGTGGACAATGACAACGATTAGCGAGAGGCCAAAGCTGAAGATTGGAGTATTGCCGGGGGCGTACTACGTCAGGAACTGCACAGAGTACAAGAAAGACCGTGAAAGAGGGTACGGAATCTATAATTTCAATGCAGAAGAGGTTGAGATGTATCATTGCAAGGGGTATCACAAGCAGGCTAATGCCCGGAACAACGGATTTTGGTTCATTAGAGAGGATTGGAACAAGACAATATCTCCTGGCGCGACATTTCAGTCTTACTTGGAGTCAGTTTCCGCATGACATATACTGGTTTGAAGCACAGAGGATGCAGAGCCTTTGCCTTTAGTACCAAATTTACCGACAAGCTGGAGGGGCAGGGGGTGTCACTAGAATACGCTTTACAAAAAGGCATTGTACAGTACAGTTGTAAGACTGCAGAACTCAAGGGAGGCTGATTCTTAAGGAAGCCAAGTTTAATGTGAGAGGAGGCTGTTCCACAATTCGTAGGAAATGAGGAAACGGTTGATGGGGTAGCAGGTGATGATGTTGACTGAGGTCAGGAAACGAATGTCAATAAATCATCGAACTGTAGATACTCTTTCGTACTATGCCCAATTTCGCGTGACGATCTGCTTTACCCTGCTTGTGAGGAATTTAACCTCATCCGGATAAAACTTACTTCCTCACGACCAGCAAGCCTCAGAATCACCCTGAGCAGAAGCATGGCTAATCGATAGAGCTAACATTCTCCCCTGTACGCCACCTCTTTTAGTGGACAAGCCCCTTGCCTCAGACAGGTGTTCACAGCAACTGTGCAAGCTTTTACCCCCTACCAGCAGCCGCCCCCTCTTTCTTCCTATGTTCAAGTCAGTCGTAACCAACAAGCCCAGATAACCAACGCCACAATCCACAATAATAAGAATGAGAAAATATCAATCATGGTCTTCCGGCGGTTGGGTCATGAGCCACTTTTGGACAGCACAGCCGTGAATGCCTCTTGAGGAACTTCTACTCTCCCCACTTTCTTCATCCGTTTCTTACCCTCCGCCTGCTTCTTCAAACTAATCCATCGCAAAGCACAGAACAAATCACGCACTATTGTCAGATGACTGCAGCTTGCATAGCGTTAGTGCACTAGCCCCGCAACGTAATTTGGGAAAAAACTTACAGTTTCTTCTTGCGACTCGCGTCTCCTCCGTAACACTTTGCGGTGACATCTTTGTATCGAAAACCGCAAAAAGCCTTCCCGCGTCAGCAACTGGGTGACCAAACAATCCCTGCATCTCTTTGACGAACCGTCACCAACCCGAGCCCTATCCACTCAAAGTAAAGAATAAAAAGGTTCAATACTGAGAAGATGCAACATACCTTTTCGAAACGCCGCTATGTGTTCACTGGCGATGACCTTAGTGCCGATCACTGCCTGAATAGCAACCTTGAACATCTGGCGTGGAATAACTTGTTTTAATCTGTCGACGAGAAACCTTCCGTCCGCTTGCGCCTTGTCTTCATGGACAACACATGACAAACCATCTACGGCGGTCCCGGCAATATGCAAATCCATGCGTTTCAGCCGATTTAACCTCATCCCCACAATTTCGTAGTGCATGGAGCCAAAACCGGACGTTCGCGACTTTACTGCGTCATGAAAGTCGGTCACCAACTCTGATAAAGGCAACATATACACAATTTTCACCCGATTCGCACTCACGTATCTCTGGTCCTCCATCTCCCCACGTCTGCTCTGCGCCAAGTCCATCAAACTTCCCACATGCTCATCTCCACATATCAACTCAACCCGCGTGTATGGCTCTTTGATTTTCACCTTGCCATCCGGAATTGCCGCCGGATTTGATACACGTTTCCATTCATCCTGATCATTTTCTTGAATCTGGACAGCAAAACATGAAGCAGGCAATTGTCAAGGGGGAGGCAGGTAGGCAAAACGGCTTTCAGTTGTCGTGTAAAGCAACGCATCCGCCTTTGCAACAAGAGAGGAAAAAATGCACAACTTACCTCGTACGAAACAGAAGGAGCTGACGCAATCAAATCTAAGCCAAATTCGGTTTCGAGTCTTTGCTGGGTGACTGACATGTGTAAAAGTCCAAGAAATCCACAGCGGAAGCCGCTGCCCATGGCAGCCGATTTATCTGGTTCATATACGATACTTGCGTCCTGCAATTGCAGCTTTTCTAATGCAGTGCGGAGGGTGTTGAAATCGTCTGACTTTGTCGGGAAAAGTCCGCAAAACACTACTGGCTTAGAGTCCTCGTAACCCGGCAACTGGTCGGTGGCGCCCATATCACCACAATGGGTGATTGTATCGCCTGCTGGAACATCCCTTGTACTTTTGATGCCTGCGGTGATAAAGCCGATATCACCTGGGTTCAAGGACTCTGTCTCGACTTCATCTGGGACAAGAAAGCCGACTCGTTCGACTAGAAACTTGGTGGCTTTAGAATTGCTTGACATAGGGCGAATTTGGTCTCCCTTTTTAATTGTGCCATTGACGACTCGAATAAACAAGACGACGCCCCTGTACGAGTCATAATACGAATCAAAGACAAGGGCCTGCAGGGCGGAAGAAGCATTGCCTGCAGGGGAGGGGAGGTTGTCCACAATGGCATCCAACAAGGTGTCAACACCCCATCCTGTCTTTGCAGAGGTCAATACAGCGTGCCGTCCGTCCAATCCGACGACATGTTCAATCTCATGACGAACTTTGTCGACATCAGCGGTCGGCAAATCAACCTTGTTAATGACGGGCAACAAATGCAAGCCCGCATCAACAGCAACCTCGACGCTGCTCAGGGTCTGAGCTTGGACACCACGTGTAGCATCGACGACAAGCAAGGCAGCCTCGACGGCACGGGCACTTTGTGAAACCTGACGTGAAAAGTCGTGATGGCCTGGGCAATCGATGAGGGTGATTCGGTGATGATGCCATCGCATGCGGGCGGCGCGGGCTTTGATGGTGATCTGACGTTGACGCTCGATGGGATTGGAATCGAGGAATTGGGCTCGGGCGGCAAGCTCGGAGGCTGGAACAGTACCGGTGAGCTGAAGTAGACGGTCGCTTAGAGTGCTCTTTCCAGAGTCGATGTGGGCAATGATGATGAGGTTGCGCAAGTGTGAAATGGGAACGGGGTTGGAGGCAGGGGCGGTGAGAGGAGGCGAGTTGGTCGCGGAGGACAGCAATCGACGGATGGCGCGGGATTTTACGACAGACATTTGGAGCGCAATGGGTTGAGCTTGAAGCCAATCGCTGACAAAGTCGTAATACGAATGATCTGTTCACATTTGAAATACTGTATGGATGCTCCAAATCCGGAAAGCGCATTAAACTACTGTGCTGTACCGTACTGTACAGTGCTGTATGTATGGATGCCAATATGACAGTGAGCGTCATCGTGGCTTTGGCTTTCTCAGCACGATTGCTCTTGTCTCTTTTGTCAACAATACGGCATCAATGGGCTGGTAAGAGCCCGAGCACCGGTTCAAGGCGATGAAACATCATCAAACATCTGAATGACAGCACAAACGGAATCTACTAGGACAATAGAGCAGCACAAATATGAGCTTACAACACCAAAACATCAGGGCAGGCTACTACAGTCTGCCAAAGCACGAGTGCTCGAGGAAGTACTGTACAGCATACAAGCACGGAGAGGACCGAGGAAAGTCACAAAGCGTGAGGTTGAGTGTGAAGTGGGGTAGAAAGATAGTGGAACAGATTACAAGCGATTGAGCTACGTACCTCGTCCAGTTTAGGAGAAAGAAACGAGAATCTGCAGCAACTGCCATCGAGGGAGCAGTGACAGCGTGCATTCGGTGTCTGGCCTATGCTTTTGCCTATTCGTTGGTCAGTCGGTGCACATTCAAGAAATATCATTCTCTTCAAACGCCAATCCGTTGTTTGCAGTGACCTGTATCTTGGTCAACAATTTGGACATCTGGACAGTGTTGCGGGGGCCCATGAACACGTGTATTGTAGACCACACTAAAATGAAACAAGACATGACTCATTTGTGGCAACCAGTTTATGAGTGTTGAGTGAGCCAAATTGCCAACGCGTTTGGACTATGGTCAACGAAAGACATATCGAATAACTGGCACGGCATTTGTCAGCATTCTGTGCAAACCTATCGCAATTTTTTTTTTCTCCCTTGTCATCTTTTGAAACATCCTTCCAACCCCATGGTTCTTCCGCGCATTCCGCTCTTTGCCAACCTTCGACGCCGAGACGCCTCTCCAAAGCCATCATCCTCACCCTCACCCTCACCCTCACCCTCACCCTCACCATCACCATCCCCCAACCAAAAGCCACAACCCGCCTCCGTCACCTCCGATCCTTCACCAATGACTACGAGTCCTATTCGTGCAAAGCTCGATGCCCTGGCTGCCCAAATCCAAAAAGACACCACCGATCTACAGTCTTGTGCCTCCATGCTCACTCAACTCAAGGTATGTCACCTCCATTTTGCCATTCATTATCTGCATCCCTTACATCACTTTTGTCATCCAAGTCATCCTCACTCTTGTGGAATTCCTAGATTGCCTTGACCACTTTGCCGGGCTTGCAACCCAATGCACCAGTCACCGAGGCTGCTATGCTGTACGTCGTCTTCATTTCTGCCAATTTTCACACCCTCTTTGTCAAATCTCATTGCCCCACTTTGCTACCCAACCTTGTTGTCCGTTTCTTTTCTAACACCCCATCTTGCTACGCCCTACTCTTCCCCGCCGCCTCCCTGCAGCGATGTCAAATTAGCTCGTGATGTCTATGAAATCGCCGCTTTGCTAAGCTTGAAACAGGAGGACGAACCTTCCTTTGAGCGCCACGTCTCCCAGGCCAAAACTTACTACGTTGACTATACTTCCGTCATTCCAAAATCTTCACGCCAGAATCTCATCTTGGGCCTCAATCTCATGCGCTTGCTCGCCCAGAATCGTATTGCCGAATTTCACACCGAGCTCGAGTTGGTCCCCGTCGAAGCTCGTTCCGATAAGTTTATCGACTTTGCATTGCGTCTCGAGCACTATCTCATGGAGGGTTCCTATTCTAAGATTCGGGAGGAGAAAATTGCAGTACCTGATCCCCTTTTTGTCTACTTTGTCGACAACTTGATGGTCACCGTGCGCGAGGAGATTGCCGACTGCTGTGAACGGGCTTATGCTAGTCTGGGCATGGATGCCGCTCAGAGAATGTTGTCGGTTTCGTCACGCGATGATCTCATGCAGTTTTGCGTCGCTCGTGGTTGGAATGTTGACAATGGAGTCATCTATTTTGGGAGACAGGACACTGGCTTGGAAGGCGCAGACCAGATTCCGTCGAGCGAGATGATTCGTAGATCGCTAGCATACGCCCGAGAACTCGAACAGATCATTTAAAATGCCGCCCGTGTGAGTCACACCGTGAGAATTACCTTGGCGTTCACCCGTATTGGAACACGTAAACGTAGCTTTCAATGTGTCGCATGCCACGGTGGATGGGCAGATCCCATTACTGCCTTGGAGGAAGACTAGTGGGCACATAAAAGTAAATGGGAACGGCATGTTGATGCCGCCGGTTCATCCTACTTGTACAATACACGTCCGCCTTAATAAAACGGATTTGTCGAGGACGAGGGATGGCTATCGGTCTGGTGTAGGAATACTTTCCAGACTTTTATCTGTTCGCTTCTCTGATCACGATCGTTACTACAACAAAGTGTGGGAAGCAACCAGCTTGTCAACCGATCTACCTAGTCTCTAGATCCAAACGCGACGTACATGTCATCCCGACATCCTCGATACTTCTCGTACTTGGACATGCGAATTGACAACGTAGTAGCCCGGTTCAGACTTTCGGCGTTGTCCTCGTAGAGCGCAACGCATTGAATGAACCTTCTAAACGGACTGTCAAGAGTCGGTGTGCAGCTCACCAATCTTCAGGTTTGAATACACGACCTACCTTTTGAGCGATTTGACTTCCTTTCTGAAAGTTGACGGGGCATCACAGAGTTGCGCAAGCGACAAAGGCAAACGCACACAGGAAACAAGAGGTGTTGGCACCCAATGTACTTGCAACGAGAAACACTGTTGACGCAGGGGTTCAACGAGTGCGATGGGGGGAGTGAACAAAAATTGCTGCCCGTATGGGCTGCAAGTAACGATGGTTAGATTGCAAATGGCAATGCCGTCTCTCCGCAAAGCGTCATAGAGAAAGCAATCTCCTAGCGCAAGAATGCTGGGGACAAGGAAAAAAGTGCGCAGCGACGGCGGTTGACGAAAGGTATTTATAGGAATTTTTGTGGTGCTGCAAACTGCACTCTCTCACATTATTGCCACAGAAAAAATGAAGAGGCAAACTGTACCGTGTGCATTTTCAATTGGGGGGAAATTTTGGGTATTTTCTTGATTTGGGATGTGCAGCATCCAAATTTCAATTGGTTGTTGCGACAAATGTGCTGCGATGAAACGCAACCTTTGTGGTCATGAAACTTTTCCCAACTTTTTTTTGTCAAACGCATGGATGCCGCCAAAAGTTTTGAAAGTGACGCACCTGATTGCAATTTTTTTTGTTGCAATTGCAACAGTAATTGCAATTTTTTTTGTTGCAATTGCAACAGTAATTGCAATTTTTTTTGTTGCAATTGCAACAGTAATTGCGACTTTACAGCTGTGTACAGTAGTACCCCCACTAGTACGCACCTAACTAAGGAATACCCGCAATTAGCGCTCATATCTTGCTTGTCAGAAAAGTTCAGGACTTCACGTGTAATGGCTCTAAAGTCCCCAAAGTCCCCAACTGGCACCAGCAATGCGCTATCTGGGGGGTGCGGTAAAAATCGAAACTGTAAACAACTGCACAATACAACTTTGTATTGTACGTTGTACAGTACAGTACAGTACAGTACAGTACAGCCACTAGACCAGGCAAAATATTTATCTATAAATTTCACTATTCTGTACAGCGAGTTTTACTGTATTCTAAACGGCACATTACTGTACACTAGCGCTGCCGAACGGGACATTTTTTTCAAAACATGGGCAGCAAAGCCCTGCATTTTAATTTCAAATAATGGGTCACTGTAAACTATCATCAAAGCAGTAACACGAATAAATGCATGAAATACAGTACCATGCAATCGCAAATTATGCCTGAAAACCGCCCGCACTGAATTAAAATTCTTATTTCTCTCATTGACTGTCCGTGGCGAGCGCGTAACAAGGAGTGTAGTTTTTTCAAAGAACAGTTAACAGTTGCTGGTGTAATACACCTCGCGTGATTGTAACCGTTGTCGGCTACGACCGGCTCATTGATTGAAAGAAAAGATAGAATTTTGCGCTTAAAAATTGACAAATCATTGTTAGCCCCACACGCGAATGGGCCATTACACCAGACAATATTTCCCTTGTGTACACAAATGCCGATCTCATATCTCACCCCAGGCCTGTTAAACTTGTGAGAAAACCATTTGGGGCTAAATGGATGAGGCTCATTGATTGGGCAATCCGTGCCGTCCACAGAACAATAAACATTCGGCATTGATGTAGTTGCAACCAATCGAGATTGCCATGAAATCTTTTTGCGGTCAGTATGCAGTAACAAAAAAAATTAAAGGAAATAAAACTAAGACTTACAATCGGAAGATCACTAATAATTTCAATTAAATACCAGCTCCAATTTCTGAACTTTTTTTCATCGCAATTCCACAGCAAAGCATTCACATGCTCAGTGCTATAATTTTTGAGAAAATGAAGTGCCCAACGAAGGTGAGTTGGCTGCGTCTTTCGTGACATCTTGCAAGCGATCATAGACCATAGTACAGCAGCAACTTTATGGCTTGCTCCAAATACAGCCCTGAACCTTCGATTGGCTGTGCTGCTTTTAGCGCTACCAATCCCAAAAAAGCACCGGCAATTGTGCAAAAATAACTCGGGGCTTACCATAGGGTTAGATATAGAATGCAATGTTGATGTAAACTTTGCTGCTGGTGTTTACGGCCTCGATCAAAACAAACTAAAAGTATAAGTAGATTTCTCAGCGCAGGAAATTGAAAATTATAGAGTACCCGTCATACTGTATTGACTACAGTCAATAAGTATTGTAGCGGGACAAATTATGTATAACTTGTATAGTTTTTTATATATATATTGATTAGCTTCCCTTTTTTTTAATGGCCGATAGAGAGATGTATGATAGTTTTTGACAATTATTCATATTATAATATCGTGTTCCGGAGAGGGAGGTGCTAACATTTTGCGCTGATGAAGCATTTGAATTGTATTCTGGCAAAAAAGTTCGAATTTCGACGTGGTGTCTAAAACAAAAGGCGGCTTTTCTCTAGCTGACCCAATAGTAACGATTCAAAACTTCCCGAATCTCAGCTAGATATGGGAAGAGATTCAGAAATTTGAAATCAGATACAGGAATTAAAAGTTATAAAATTATAAAAAATAGATTCAAAGGTACAGAAATTCATCTTTTTTTCAGCGAATCTCTGAAAATTCGTAAAATTAGCCTGCCGAATTAACGGTTCTAGTGGGCCTTTTTCCTAAATTTTTTGCCTTATCGAGTTGCTTAAAGGCATGCTCACAGTAATGTGCTATTTTTGGATAAATTTTAAAAAAAGGAACCCCACTGAAATCAGGATTTCCTGACCACCTCTGTATTGAAAGCTCGAATCTCTGGTCGATTCGAAAATTGAAACAACTGTGTAAAAAAAGAAGGGCTTCGCATGTTTGGATTGTCCACTACCTACTTTTCGCCATTCGTTTGTTACATATACTTGATGTACGTAACGAATTCTTTACGTTTTGTAAGGTATGATATTTATTCACAATATAACGTCTCTTATAGTTTCGTATACTTTACAAATATCTGTACAGCAAGACGAATACTGTATACGAGACTAGAGGTATCGTATTTTCATGGCGGTTACTGTAGGTTGCAGTCTATTTTTAAGAGAAGATATTTTTGTGACATTACAGATGTTGAGGTACAGTACTACAGTAATCGCGGCTTTCTATATAACAGTGGCAACTACACCGGTCTCCCGTTAGAAAGCACAGTGGACATTGAAGTGCATTTGAAAATGCCGGAAAAGCTAACGGAGGGATCGACAGCGGTCGTGCTTCTTCGAGAAAAGTTCACCGCGGGGGAAATTAATCCAGATTCCGGTCCAAAACAGTTGTGGCCTTCCCACGTAGAGTTTTTGGAGCACAAAATGGACAAGTTCAAGTCCAAGTTCAACAAGCTCAAAGCTTAATACTTTTGAAATGAAGGTAAGTGGCTCACATCTTCCTTTTTTTGTGGTTCCCAGCACTGACTTCATTTAGATTCTGTTTCCCCAATGTTACGCCCGCATTGCACTGCCGAGGAGAGTGACTCTAAGAGTCGGAGACTTTCTAGTGGCGCAGAAAGCGTGTACGCTTCGTCGGATGAGATTACAGTATCAAGAAAGGAAGCTGCGAGTTCGCAAGTTTACAGCCCGTTGCACCTCATTAGTACCTGGACCGAACCAGGTACTACCACAAAGTGTGGCACAGCAGCTATTTTGTTGCCTTCAGGTGTCGGAGCTGGGGACTTTTCTGTGAGAATGATAGAAGGGGGGCCAGGGTTGGAATTAGTTGTGCGGTGGCCATTACCTCTTTGCGACTTAACTGTCTTACAACGGAAGTGGCTTACAGCAACCGTTTATCTCAAGCATGGAAAAGTGCCATCCGCGCTTTATTGGTTTTGAACATGCCTTAAAGGCGTTTCGCGTTCGCTCTTCAGATAGTGTGGAGTCTACTTCTAGGATTGTTCTGCCATTTGCAGTACAAAAGAACATTTATGGGAAGTTTAATTCGGACTGGAGGGATAGCACTGCGCGTATGGTTTATATTGATCTGAAAGCGCAGGAAGAAAATTACGCGTTCTTGCACGGTCAGAAATCATTCGAAATGTGCTAATCTTTTTCTAGGTACAGTACAGTTCCACATAGAGGTAAGTTTCAATGAATGTTTCTAGGCCACCTGCACGAAGGCATTGGTTCCGTGGGGTCAGCCAACTTGATATGTGAAATCCTTAGTTCCAACCTGTACAGCAGTAAGGTATACTGTACCGTGCTCCAGGGTTGTCAACGTTTGCTGGTTCTGCGGAATCGATTTTTCCCGTACCCCCTGTCTGAAGTGAGTGAATAATTGCAACAGTGAATTAATTTAATATACCGTACAGTACAACAGTAACAGTGTACATTAACATGTGCACCCGTGTTGCATACTAATACGTATGACGTGCGTACGTGTAGAGCTGTATGATATTCCCACCCACCTACCCTATGGGAGGTTAGGCTAATGAGTGAGGATACTGTAAGTTTGATGTAATGTTGTACAATGTATACTGTGCGAACGGTCTCGCCAATCACAGGCCACGACTGATCTGACTTGGCAGATCAATGATTTGTGCCCTAAACAGCCAAGTGGCAATACTACTGTACAGTATTGTGCTCCCGGTAATACAGTGGCTATCGTCTACTGTATCTGCTATTCTAGAGCTTCCTTATATAGCCGTGCGATAGCTATAGATAGCTATCGCACGGCTATAGCTATAGATAGCTATCGCACGGCTATATAAGGAAGCTCTCACTGCCCGATCGGGGCGTGAGGAGAGAGGCAGTTTTGGAGTCAGAGAGAAACATTGACCGTTCCAGTGACTCCACCTACTAAAACAACCAAATACGGGACTGCAACTGCATCCCGGGGGACCTTTGTACCCGTTCACTGTGCCTTCCTTTCCCTCTCCCCTCGCTGACTCTACGCATACTACAGTTATGGGCCCAGGGAAAGACTTCAAGAAAGGTTTTGGCGTGATGAACCCTCCAGTATTCGAGTCGGACCAAGACCTCCTATCGTGGAGAAAGAAAGTTGCAAGTTGGGTTGACTTAATTGCAACCGCAGCCGAGAAGGGAGAAGACAAATTCTACAAAACGGTATTCCACACACTTGGGCGTCAACTATACGATCGAGTTCTTCGCCAAGCTCAGCAGAGTCGTGTAGACGAAGCGCAAGAGCAAGGAAAGATCTATTACAAGCAGGAAGACCAAGTCAAAGCTGTGCAAGAGATCGTGGACTTGATTGCCCAAGATCCTCCCATCTTCGTGGTTACTCGCCTCATTGATTCCTTCAATATGGTGACTTCTTGCATGCGCAAGTACAATGAAGACTTGAACCATTATGTGTGTAGGTTTCGCGGACTTGCCGCAGAGCACCTAATGAAAGTAGGATCAACCAGTCAATCTCAAATCGGAGAAGTACTGGAAATAACCATGCTCAATAACGCCTCTCTCTCAGAAGCGTCCTTTACCAATGCCAAGCTCAGACTTATTGGAATGGCGAAGGAAAGAAGCAAGGGAACGATACGCGCTGAGAAAAGTTCACATTGACTTTGGATGAGGCACAGAAGAGATCCTTGAGTATCACAAAGCTTGCTGTTTCGATTGCAAGAGCCTCTGGTAGTTCCAGTCGTACTGGCAAACTCTCCATCAGGAAGGCGACGGGACGGTTCAATGATATGTGTCGATACGCCAAGCCCATATTCGATAATATCAAGAAACTAAATGGTACTCGAGATATAGCCAAACCCATTGCTTTCTCTGGTCGTCGTTGCACCTTAAGTCTGGATGACGCGGTGGATGTACTCCGCTCTCTTGCTCATACTACCAACAAAACTGAAGCGTCGGTAATAAAGGCTCAAATTGAGTCTGCAGTTAATAATAGAGTTAGAAGTTTCTTTGGAAGTCAAGAGAATAGTCAACGAGAGTCAAGGATCAGAAACCAGTTAAATTATCGCGCTTTCAACGGAAAGAAGCGGAAGACTTACGGCAACGACGGCGATAATTACAAATCCGATCGGGATGGCAACAGGAAGAAGTCAACAATGCTGGCGGAACTCGTCGGAGAAGCCTGCATGGACTGTGGAAGGAAGGACCACGCTCGAGGTGATTTGAAGTGCCAGCGTCCGAGTTATGCCACTTTGAAGATTCGAGAAGCAAAAGATCGCCATGAAGAAGATTCCGAAAGAAACAGAATACCTGAAAACTTCAGTGGGTATTTTCGTCCGGGCTCCAAGCATTCCAAGGGCAAAGGAGCCTGGTAAGCGGAATCCATACCAATTCTGATCTGATACCTATGCATAACGATCCGAATCCTATTTTGGACGAGGGTTGCCCCCGATTAGTCGGAGGAATTAAGTCAGCAGTAGCGCTGTCTTTAGCGATGGGCATCGAATTCAAGTTGGAGTCCTTAGCTTGTGAGCCATTCTACCATGGTTATGGACAAAACTGCAGTGATGCGAAGCTCTCATTCGGCATATGGAGACTACCTCTTGAAGATTTGAAAGGGAATAAAATCGTTATTCCGTTCTATGTCACGAAAGGCGATGGTCCTCTTCTACTTGGAAATTGTGCATTGAGCAACTCTGATGCGCTCAATGCGCATACGCCCCGTGTTGTTATTATACCTCCAGGTGTAATAGAAGGATAGGATTGCAAAATCGTGCTTCCGATCTACGTTACTGAAGGTAGAGAAACTCGAACTCATCTCCATTTTGTTATGAGCCAAATATCCAAGTTCCAAAGCTACCTTGCTACCCAGCGGGCTTTGATTGGAACCAATGAAGACTAGGCAGACGAAGGTGGCAAACAATCGCGGTTCATGGGAAAATCTGCGAAAGAGTTCGCTTCAAAACTTCACGTTTAAATTTAACATTTAAACATTTAACGGGGACTTGCAAATCGATTTCATGTACGTGGTTGAATTGACGAAGTACCCAATACTACATATGAAAGACCTGGCTTCACGCTTCTGCAATGCGGTTGTTGTCTCGACCAGAGATATGGAAGAAGCTAGAAGAATCTTTGAAACTCACTGGATTGCAGTGAATGGAGCCCCTGAATCAATATGGTTTGATCAGTAATTCGACAATGATGATTTTTGCAAGACGTTGCAAAAACATGGCATCAAACCGAGCCTCGTCCTGCGAGGAGACATAGCAAAATCGGTTCAGTAGAAATTGAAAACTTCACCCTATGTCAGATGTCACTGCGTATTCTCAAGGATGCAATGAACGAACGAAACACACGTGTTACTTCGTTCACGGTTCAGGAAATCGTCTCAAGAGCCGTACTTGCAACGAATTTGCTTCGTGGAAATAATCGTGTCAGTGCCTTTGAACTTGCAAGAGGATACAAACCATCTATTCTTGGTCTTCCAAAGATGCCAGTGGACTCTGAGTTAATTGAAGCACATTATGAGCAAGTCGCACGCCGCACGCTCTCAAGATGTTGGAATCTCGATCTCCCATCACTGTTCCGTCAAATGTTTTGACGAGAGGAACTCCAGTGTACTTCTTTGAGAAGCAAACAAAACATGGTGTTTGGAATTTGGGTTACGTCCAAAACGCAAAAGAACATTTCGTCGAGCTCACACGGAGCAAATACGGAACCGGGAAACGGTTGAAAGTCGCATACGGGGACATACAGCTATACCAACCTCCATCCCTTTTGCAAGAGTCGGACAGTATCAAGGATTCAGAACAAGGACGGAGCAATCAGATCCCGTTGGATGAAGAAGGTGCATCTGTTGCCGCTGCACCTATCCTGTCTGCTTCTATACCAGGACCAATACCAGAGACTGAACAATCTCGAAGCGAAGCGGTCAATGACGAACATCGTTCTTCATTGTTCTCGAGTCGAATCGATGACATCCAGAAAAATCGGATAATCGTTCCGCAGTCGTCTTCGTTCCTTATGACTAAGAATAATGCCAACCAGGCTACGTTCAAGGATGTCGAATTTGACATAACTCAAAATACTCCAACCAGTCGACCGGACAAAGATGTTGGAACTAGCCCTCTCGCGGATAGTACGAAGTTCCCGCAAGAGTTGAAATCACAGAAGCAAACCATACTTCGGCAAATTCGAAATGCAATTGGTTATGAGCCTGTGACGGAAAGTAAGATCGTTTCAATGGCGCCAAGGTGGCTTATTGACGAATCCATCCAGAAGGAAAAGTCTAATTACCAGGATAAAAACACGTACGAGGAAGTCAATATTATAAGCATACCAAGAGATGAATAGCTAATATCCTCGAATTGTATCTTCCAAATCAAAGTTGATGGAGAATCAGACAAATTGAAATTGAAGTGCAGATTGGTTCCACACGGTAACAGGGATAAGGAGGAGAATTTCATTCGTAAATACTCAACAACGGCTCAGTTTCCTGTAATACAGGCTCTTCTTTCTGCTGCAGCGATACTTCGATTTTCCTTGGCGACGATAGACATTTCTGGCGCTTTCCTCCAATCCGGACCTTTGAATCGAAACGTATATGTCCGCTTGCCGAAAGGATAGACAAAGAACAGCTTCATCGTGTGGAAGCTGCTCGTCTCCGCCTACGGACTTGTGGAATCAGGCCGGCTGTGGCAACTCGCAGTTGAAGAATGGATGTTCAGCAGTGGGCTTGAATGCGTTCCTGGAATGCCGCGACTATTCTTGAAACGGGATCCATCCGGAAATTTGCTTCTCATTGTCGCCAAAGTTGTGGATGATTTCCTACTTGCCGGTCACGCTCAACAGATTCAAGATTTCCATGATGCGATTTCTAACCGATTCAAAGTCGGCAGATTCGTTTCCCAGTCGAACCTGGTCTTCAATAGACTCCATATCCTTCAAGAGACTAATTTCAAAATCACTGTCTCGATGAAGGAATACATGGACACTATTGAAAAAATCCCATTAGACCGCATTAGGAGGAAAGACCAAGAAGCTAAATGCTCACCGGATGAGATTACGTCATTCCAAGCACTTGCTAGACAGCTTGATTGCCTTGGCCATGGAGTTCTCAGCCCTGCTGCCTCTGTATCGAGTACTTTGCAGCAATGGACCTCCGATATGAGAGTGCACCACTTGAGTGAAGCCAATCGCGCTCTCCATGAAATTCGACAGCTCTCGCCGGTCCTCACGTATCGAGTGTCTTCTAATCATGACGCCAATAGCAACGATGCGGCTTACTTAGCCTTCTCTGACGCTAGTCAAGGCAAATCGTCCTACGGCCAAACAGGTTACCTCTCTGGAATCTTCTTTCCGAACTCTAAGATATTCCATGCCATCGACTGGAACAGCTCTAAGCAGGCTCGAGTCTCGTTTTCGTCCATGGGGGCGGAGATACTAGCAGCCGCAGAGTTAGCCGATGGGGCTGGACTCCTGGAATACTGCTTGTCGAAGATGTACGCGGCTGATCGTTCCCTGCCGCTTGTCTTGACGGTTGACTCACATGGACCCTACTCGACCATCACCACTCTTCACGAAGGTCGCGATTACAGGCTGCGACCAACAGTCGAAAGGTTGAGAGACTCCTTTGAATCAGGAGAAATCGCTGTTATGCAATGGATAAAGGGCGCCAACAACATCGCTGATGCCCTGACAATGAGGAACTTGGACACCTTCCGCAAACTCAATCAAACGTACGCTCTTGGACTCTTGGACTCTGATATTCTTCATGAAGCCGAGAGAGTCAAACCAAAAGAGGAAATCGAAACGGATATACAGTGATTCATTGAGACCACAAACCATTTTACTATTGTCTACCATCCTGATGGCCGCTTAATACCTTAACCTTGATACACTACTTGATTATGGACTTGAATTTCCGTTCAATAATCTTGGATTTCTTCGTTACGGGTTTGAAAGCTTGTGCCACGTTTCTTGAAATAACCATTAACTGGTGCCGACTTAGAATAATGCACTGTATACGAGCACCTGTGCAATATATACCCTCCTTCTCGATTCGGATAATTGGACACGCGGGGCACGCGGGATATTTGGAATCACTCCAACCAATTGGCCATCCTTTATTTTAATTGAGAATTATTCGAATTCTAATTTCCTTCTCACTCTTCTGTCCCAAGGAGATCCACATGTTGAACACGTGTCCACTGTTTGGGGTGTACAGTCTTCTTCGCCGAAGTCTGCCTCTAACGCCTCATCATCTACCAACCGGTTCCGGGGGTAGTCAGTGCCATGTTTCTTCGCTGATTCCGTAGACGACACGCTGTCAGTAAGAGGTGACGGTTTGGGTGACATGTCGCTCGAGCTCGAAGAACCACTTTCGTCCAGGTCAAATTTTCGGCCTGTCGCGCTGACAAAAATGACATCTGAAGTGTCACCTACAAGGAAATTGCTGTCGAACCAGCACAAAGGGAAACTATGGTCATTTCGAGGGGGTGAAGGGGGTAGTGTCTAAATGCGGGCGTGCGCATTCACAAGGTCTGGATTGTTGAATGGAAACCTTGGGGAAGAAGACATGGCTGTTGGATGCTGTGGCTGAAGAGGAACTGCGAATGCTGAAGAAGATTGGCGGTTACATGTATAACCTCTAGACGGATCAGATCTCGATTGCTTTTGTCAATTGGGTCATTTGGCAAACATTGCTGACATCAAAGCTGCAGTTTTTTTATTGTTTTTTTCATGGTGCCGAAATATGCTCGTTCTGGACCAATAAGAAGGCGTTTGTATGGTGTACTGTACTGTACTTCACATGGCAAACGGCTACTTTCAATTTAATCGACGTGCACACTTATTATTTACGTTTCGTATTATTCAGTTCAAGGATTATAATTAATTGGGCATTTTACTGTATAAGGACCGTTTCGGCCCAATCGGGGAGTATTTTGTACAGTGTATACTGTACGAACGGTCTCGGCCAATCACAGGCCACGACTGATCTGACTTGGCAGATCCAATGATTTGTGCCCTAAACAGCCAAGTGGCAATACTACTGTACAGTATTGTGCTCCCGGTAATACAGTGGCTATCGTCTACTGTATCTGCTATTCTATAGCTATCGCACGGCTATATAAGGAAGCTCTCACTGCCCGATCGGGGCGTGAGGAGAGAGGCAGTTTTGGAGTCAGAGAGAAATATCGACCGTTCCAGTGACTCCACCTACTAAAACAACCAAATACGAGACTGCAACTGCATCCCGGCGGACCATTGTACCCGTTCACCATGCTTTCCTTTCCCGTTCCCCCTCGCTGACACTACGCATACTACATGTAAACGCCATTTACAGTCAGAATTGAAATCATGCAATTACATTGAAGAGGAATTTCTCTCGACCAATTTCAATTTCTTAATAAAATTGAAATCCTAATGTCTTCTGCACCCTTTTTTTAAATGTTCAGTTAATTGCAAAGGTTAGTAAATCGTAATGTAAAATCAAATCTTACACTGTACTAAATAAATCAGTATAGTATCACTATAGGTCGCTGTAAGTTGGGAAACACTTCTTTTTTATCATAGCTAAGTTTACATGAGATAGAATTGTACAGTACTACATGTCAGGTCATGTCTTAATATAGCCAGTTTTAGAATCATTACCATAAATAGTTAGAGGCATAAAAAATTGTATGACCTACGGAACACAGTGATTTCTCACGTCAGACTGTGCGAGCCATATCAACGTACGGCACAGTAATGAAATCAGAGTCCTTGATCATGCTTCAAAAGAGCCTAAATGGCATTCTTTTATCAAATGGGACCGCGTGTGCGGGTTGAAGGGAGATCATCAGATGGGGATGTTTAGCGGCATTTCGACCGCTTATAAGCTGCTCTAATGGACCATTCCCCACTCTTAAATCCACGTACCGGGATCCACCAGTCCTCAGCCATTCGAACCAGCGACCGGCCTTCTTCCTGGTCGTTTACCACCATTATTCCCCCGCTAAGCTCCTTCATGAGGCGATTGATCCTCCTTTCAAAATTTCCGAGACGATGGACGCTGAAGAGAATTTTGGAAAGGTAAGTAACTTCAAACCAGCTCCTACAGTGCGAGAATGGAATTCTGTGCTTCTTAGGTTTGATTACGTGACCCGTTCTTTTCTAGTCTTCCAAAGTTGCAGAGATCATTTCTTTCCTTTGTCTTCACCTGTGAGAAAGCTCACGGCCGCAGATGGTCGCGATTGTTGGAAATCTGGAAGCAAGACTGGTGGAGGAACGGATCACCAGCGCTTGCAGAAGCGTGAGAGTATGGTAAGAAAACGATTATTGTGCGAGGAATTGCTTTGTATTATTGCTGTACCCGGTTTATACGTCGAGCGAAAAGAAAGAAAATCAATTTTAGAGAGGGTGCACGTGCGATGATTCAAAGATTCGTTGAATTTCTTGTAGTCTTTTCAGTCGTTTCTTTTTCTCAAAAAACATCCTCTGTAGAGAACAAAAAGCTAGCTTTAAACTTCGTTCAGGCCTTGATCTCTTGTGGAAGTCGTCTGCACTTGAGAAAAACGAGAAGAACCTCCCACGTACAACCTTTTCATAGCGAGAAAGCCATTAATGGAGTTGATTCAACCGTGGGGGCGAGGCTCGTACAAGATCTTTCCGGGGTCTTTCTGGAAGATTTTCGAGCCTTTAAAGACCTGGATGTAAAAATTGACCACGCGGAGAATACTCGAAATCGTCTCGTAAAAATTACCATGACTCTTTCTAGTACTAAAAACGTGTATTTGTTATCCGTTTTTGGAATGTGATGTTCTTTTGCGAGATAATGCTTTTCGGTGATGTAATTTCTGTTGAGATAGGAGAAAAGGAAACTAAAAATCCGGTAGTAGCCGAACTGGTCATCGAAAACTTTGTCCGTGACATATACTCAAAATTAGGGATAAAGGATATTCACAACGTAACGGAATGTCCAATTACCCCTTCCCTCTCTTTTACGGAGATAGAAAGCTCCCTACTAAACTTGGCTATAGGTATTTCGAATATCAAAGAGATTTGGATTGTGGTTCTAGAATTTCTCTACTTGAAGAAGTGCGAATTCAGTAACACATTTGTAGATGTGCTTATGGATTGCACCGAGTTCCGTAGGAAATCCGGTGACCATCGAAAACTATTTGAAGTAACTGAAAGGAAATTGAAGATACTCCAGATAGAGTATTCTGCCGACGAGACATATTTTTGGAGGCAATAAGGACAGTACAATTTTCGACAACTGTTGCATCTGATTGCAGTCTTTTGCTGCGTAGATGTGGTATATGCGGTTCGGGTAGTGTGGTGACTAAACTATTAAGAAAGTCTGTTTGGGAAAAATAATTGCACGAAAGATGGAAGAGACATATACCAACAAATTTAAAAAGGTCGCAAAGTATTTTTGAGAAACTAAGGTTACAAAATGAAACAACCGGGTTTTCTAAATATAAAGGAAAGAGAATCGAAGACTTAGTCTAAATTTAGAGGCAAATTGCCGCCGAAATGCTTAGATTCGTTTGCGAATGTGTTGAGCTCGCAGATCGCATATAATTTGCTTTCAAAGGACCCGAAAGCAGAGAAAAAAGCACCTTTAGGCGTTTCGCGTCGAGATGAGGTACTTTAGTTTCATTCTTAATGATATGTAGCGATATTTGCTGCTTTATCACTCGTTGCTACAAGGCAGAATGCCAACAAGTCCTTATGAATATGTTAAACCCAGCTAATGGTCTTAGAGTGACATATTTACCATGAAAACAAATAAAAATAAGCTACGAGTGGGGAATATGTGGACAGCTGAGGTTTCATTCGTAAGGTGACAGTAAAGAAAGTTGGACATGTAGCTATGATTTCTCTTTTGTGATAAATTTATTTTCTTTCATGGAACATAAAATCGTTCTATTACAAACAAAGTAATTAATACCGTAGGGTGTGTCTTTTTATACTTACGTAGGACAATGAGGACCCGGGGTTATGTAGAGATCGAAAAATACTTATAACTTTGTGGATAAGTACATAAATTAGATTATAGACAGTATGAAAAGCAACAATAGGGACGCGACCAACCTCGCTGGGAAGCTTTATCGAGGTGAGATAGACGTATGGAGCACGAGAATGGCATTGAGAATGATGAATTCTACCTTTCACGACAGGAAAACATAAGTTCAGATTTAAAAGCGTCAACAAACAGTGAAGGTCAGATTTTGCAGCGAAAAAAGGGTGAAGGTTGGAGTTAACAGCGAAAAAAAAATTGAAGCTCAGATTTTGCAGTCGAAAAATAAGTGGATATCAGATTTTGCAGCCGAAAAAAAGTGGATGTCAGATTTTGCAGCGGAAACAATAGTGAAGTTCAGATTTTGCAGGCATTAACCGAAGCTGTACAGACGTATATTAGGAGAGGGAAAAATGCTTACCATATTGACTGTAAGGACTAAATAGTTTGTATTTCGAACGTAACATGTAAATAAGTAATATTATCCAATGTTGTTACTGTCAGCAATTAGTTAGGTTTGACCTTAAGACACTGGTCGCTCACGCGTTGCTACACAACATCGCACACAACATCGCCATGAGGGTAATTTAGAAATACGCAAAGCTCAAACAGGTCTTAGCAAAAACTAATTCCGGGCTGCCGGCGATGTCCAATACGGCGTACTTTTTGGGTGGCCTCCAGCCAGTTTTCAAGCGTTTTCACGGCATACCGACGATCCTTTATATTGTAAGCTTTTATCCATATCATCACATCTCTAAGAGAACTGCTGACTTCATTTTTCATGAATTAAAAAAAAGCCAAGCTACTTTCTTAAGACACCAGTATGCCCCAAATAGGCCTTATGGTAAGATATACTTAATATTGTTTCGAGGCGTTTTTTATACCGCAAATCGAAACCAGCAGGTCTGTACCCATAAATTACTGTAATTTATGTTTATGCGAAGGAAAAACTATTCAAAAATACAGTAAAATTGCTGCCGTAATTAAAGAAACTTTCAAGCTTCCATCTAGTTCTTTCACCGGAAATTCCCGCTAACAATGAGGATTATCAAAATATTCTAGAGATGGGCGGGAAACTTGTGTAATTTTATTGGTTGAGGAGTAAGAAAAGTTGTGTCCTCTGTGGGTTATTGTAATGGGTACATACTTTCAAAAAACAGAACAGTAAGAGACCGTGAACTTCCTATAGGATTTACTGAAGTGCATCCGACAGTAAGCATTATTTCATACAGCTGCAGTCGCCGCCTCCCCTCCGAGCGGCCCTTGTTTCGCCTCTCCAATGGCGTCCACTGACCTCATTACAAGTTCCCGGTTCTTACCGCTAAGATGAGTACTGCGCTACTGTTATATGAGATGTTGTTGCTCCCGATCCTCCAACTGTAACAAAATCACGGTAAAAAGAAGGGAAAAAAGCGAAATAAAGAAAAAGTGAAAAATTTTCCCTTTATGTAATCAGAGTCATTAAAATTAACTAATTTTGTGATTAAGCGGATGTATAATCTTAACTCAACTGGACTGCAATGCTCCTGATTGAGATATTGGCAGTGCTCATTGAGGAAAGAGGGATACGGGTAACTCGGTGATTCGGCTGCATGAAAAATTTAAAAATCATAAAAGGGTTCACAAGGACGCATTGAACACATGAAATAGAATGGTTAAGACTTTTACGATAGAATTAGCATCAAAGAAGGCTTACTGAACGTTTGATCTGAATGTTCTGTACAAGAAACGTCAAAAAACGACATATCATACCTCCTATCATTTTTTCTATGTTACTGTGTGAAGAAGGAATGTGTATACATCGACGTCTAATATGGAAAGAGTTTTACTTCATTGAAATTTTAGAGCAAATATTCAAAATGGATTGGCTATAGTATACAAATTCACACAAAAAGTCAAACATGAAATAGGTGAAAAGAAGCTCAGAAATATAGAACAGTAAGGAAAGAAAAAAGTTCAAAACAAATAAATATATATATATTGATAACTGCTGAAAAGATGAAGGTGATGGGCAACTAAAAACATGAGATTTGTGATTATAAATCAAGCGTGATAAGCTCACATGGTGCAATAAAAAGTTGCCTCTGTTGAAGCAAGACACGGAGCAGGAGTGTGATGCTGAATTGATTGAACGACTTATAGCCATATGCAGCATTCATTTGTGGGAGGCTTCTTTGGACCAAACCAATACTGTACTGATTCGATCAAATGCAAGATCTGATTAATTACGTCAATGAACACAACCTACACCCGTAGTGGGGGATTTTTGGGTTATTTTAATGTATGGAAGAGGTGGTTGGTTGTCTTCATGCCGCTAGCGTGTTGCGCGGTAGATTGTATGTAAGCATCCAATTACTTAAGTAATGCCGTTGAACGACCCCGAAGGAGATAAAATATTTTAAGAGAACAACATCGCAGATCACAGCACTGATGCACCGAATGTAGAGTAGAGTGTTTGCTAATTTATCAGACTTACTTAATTTTGGCCTCCATACTACATTCATGGAAGGGTTCCATTGAAAACAGAAGAATTGTTCAGGTAATCTCCTTCCCGATTTCAGTAAACTAAAACTTGAGGACTACGAATGTGTGTATCATCAATGGTCAACGTGCATTGTAAATCTTTTAACAACTTGTCGATGTATCGAGTAAGAAAAATAAATAAATCACGCGTCCAAAAAAGCACGGACAAATGATCAGTAATGCTTTTCTGAGAATCCATGTATGATTAGTCCAATATTGGAAATAAACATTGATTCCACTGAAGAAAAATTCGAGCAGTACGTCACGATGGGACCTCACTGAAAACAGGGTTACATGTGTTAGTTTTCCGTAATCAGAGATATGAAGCTAGTCTATCTATTATTTGAATATAGTGAGGAAGAGTATCAAAACGATTTGTATTTCAGGCGGGGGAATGCCATATCACAAAAAATATGACTTACATCATGTAGAATCAGCGTTGTATTGAAATAATCGGCACAAACTGTATTCTCAAGGTACAAAAGTAAAATTTAATAGGTTTTCGATGATTTATTTACATGAATGATACAATAGGACGTTATTCAGTTACAAAAATTTGAGATACGTAACATACTTGTCGTATAGCAGTAGTCGCCCTTGTTTTAAAGGAGTAAAAACTCTTCACCAAAAGCTTCCTGAACGTCTCCAGGTGAATTACTGTACGAATGTCCTTGGAAGACGCTCCACTCATTCACAGACCCACAGGGTAATCGACTCAGCCCACACGGACTTGAGATGTAATGTCATATGGCAATATTAATGGGGATGTCATATATATTCTAATTAATAAAATCAACACAGCTCTATGAATGACAACAAGGAGTGGTCAGGGCTAATTTCTACTATATGTAAGTTCATAACTGTAATGAATTTAATTACATGCTAATGAAAAGTACTTTATTTTAGAGTTTTATACTGTTGAGATTGGAGCGACACAGCACGAGGGAGCCGTTGTGAGTAGGTTATGAAATATGAATTCTTCTGATCATGGTGAATTTTCAGTTGAATACGGCGTTATAATTCTGACTCTTTGTCATCGATGGCAACGCTCTCTATTCATATGTAAAAGCGGAAAGCTAGGACAACACACATGAGCAATATAGTCGCTAGCATGACTACAGTACTTAAGGACGTGGATAGGTCTGGGATAGGTAAAAAAGGAGAAATCTTGCAACAGATACCTGGTTTTCCTGAATCCGGTAATGGAAGGTAGCCCTGAAAATTGAGTTTACTAATTTCATAAGTTTCTGAAACATGGTTTCGGACAAACCGCAGTGTTTTGCGTCCTTCCGTTACATAAAGCCATAAAAATTATGTGACGGAACAATTTTATTGGTTACAATAGAAGGCACAGTAAACGGTTTGCGGAGATATTTTGACTATTAACAATAGCGATGAGGAAATCAGGGAGTGAACAGACCGAAATCGTTTAATGATTGGCATTAACGTTACTTGGATCAGCAAAGTAATGACTATTACCATTGTCTTTCCAATGGAGAATATAGAAAGGTATTTGGATGTCTGCGATTGTAGAAGAAACAGTAAAATGCAACAGTTGGCAATATAGTATCATCGTTTGCGGAAAAAGAATAAAAGCCATGCATAAAACCGACTAGATAAAGTTGACACTGCACTGAACCTTTCACAAGGTTCCAACTAACTTCATCATTAATAAATTCAACAGTGTGTATTGGAAAGGTATTAACTAATAATCTCTGTTGATAGCTGAATATGAAGAAATGATAATCTAAATATCGTAGATTTAGCTATTGAGGCGTTTTCGAATGGAACCTAGTCTAAACAGTAGTGGGTACTATCTAGCTGTAAGTTTGGCCTAGCCGTAATACTATTCGAGAAATTTTGTTATTCGAGAGTATACAAATTCCAGGGCCTCATACTCGGGCCATGGGCCTCCTACTCAACACCCCTGCTCTAAACCAGTACAATTACAAAGACGTTATCCCTTTCAGACTTACTCTAAGTGACATTCCTTTCGCAGAAAATATGTCACAAATTCCCTCGAAATGAGCTGTCTGATGATGAAGTTATTGTCATCGACGACATTGCAGAAGATGTAATCGTATTGGACTCTCCTGAGGATACAAATTTCCTTACTGAGCATATTCCGAGTGAAAATGGTGCATCGAGTGAAGTTCAGAAATGGCTTCATGGAAAAAATTGAATAATTAGAGACTCAGCTTCAGGTCTGTTTCACTTATCAAGGCGACCGAGAATGGACGGTCAATATGGGGCCGAGTATATTCAATTCCATGATTTTCCTAAGGACAAAGATTTTTTGCTATCGTTGGATTCTAGCAAGGAAGGTATTCTACACGGTATTGGAAGCATGAATATTCAAGAGCTACTGAATAAAATGGGATATCGGTTCAAGACGAAAGGGAAAAGTGAATGTAAAGTACCGTTTTTTGAACAATGCAGTAATGATAAGAAGGAAATATTCTTGCGTAGGAGCTCGCCATTGCACTAGAGCTTCTGCGAAGTTCTTGGGATATCGTCATAGCAATATAGAAGAAGTCACGGAATGATATAAAAACGAGAAGGAACCCAAAAAGATACCTACATCTGCCAACATCGTGATGGAAAGGGCAGTAAATATGTACGGACTATTCAAAAAATTTCAGCTATTTGGATACTGCAAATTTATAGGGAAGGTATCAAATGTAGCAGACCCCATACTAAGTGGAAGGCGATGTACTAGGGGACCAGTATTAAGGAGGAAGAAAACCACCAATGTCCGCTTTATTGGATGTTCCGGAATATTGGGTGTTTTCCTCACTTGTGGAGGGTTGCAAGAACTCAGAAAAGCGGCACATGTCGCTGCCCTCAAAGATCTCTCCGATGAAGGAATTGATGCTCTAGAAAAAATTATGAAAGACGGCCAGATTCCAGATCTCTCTGAGAACTGTAACTACATCTCGCCTAAGAGCCGACGTGGTGCAACTAGATGGGGGAACTGTTTGTCGAGTCTAATTGATTCCGGAGTCTGATCGTTTGATTTGATTTTGTTTGCAGGCGAGGGTGAGGGAAGGGGGATTGGGATTCCTTCTAATTCGGAAATACTATTGAGTAAATCCAGTGGAACCGAAAAAGAGGAAAAGGTTTTGTTCGCTGTTGCCTTTGGAGAACAAAACCATACACCGCCTCCGACCCCCCCTGTGACAATTCAAAAACACCGATTTTAGCTGCTGAAGCAATGAAATCTCCGGACGCGAAACCTATCGTGGTGAATATACGTGCCCAAACAAGTCTGATCGGGGAGGGGATTATTGATTCAAACCAAGCTGCGATTGGAAAAGAAGCTGCCTACTCTATGAGTCGTTCTGTTCGAGAAAATGAGAGATCATTGTATCAACAAGTGAATGCTTTATTTAGGATGGTAGCTGATCCAACAGAACCATACGTGCTGGATATCAGAACAATTGAGGATGGCTTTGTCGTCCTGCCTACCTCAGATTCAATGCTCCAACACGCTGCTACTTCATCATTGTTTTCCGGGGATGCGACATACAAGTCAATCACTGTTGATAGAATGGACCCCTTGGACAAAGACTGGTACCTTTATGACATAGTAAAAAGGCAGAATAACCTTCAATTTGAGGCTGAAGGACAAAAACTGCGGTTTTTGGAAGGTTCTTGATATCCCGCCTAACTGTCGAGCGGTATAGGGCTGCTTGGTCAATGTTTTTGGGACACATGCTTATTTCTTATGCCAAGTTTTTTGAGTTTGAAGAACAATGCGCCAAGGAAAGTTACGTAGATGTAGAATGAAGGTCCCCTGTGTTCCGATGGGCTCGGAATTCGATGCCCAATCCATTTATATTCGTGGCATAACTACCGGTTTCGAGTCTTCTAAGGTTCAGGGAATTGCATTGACTCTCCAAGACGCGACAGGCGCGCCGAAAGATCTTCACATCGAATCAATAATGGTGGGCTGCGATGTGCATTTCGATCGTGACATAAAGAACAGGGTGAGCAAGGTGGGGGTTGCGATGTCTGCCCAACTGCGGAAGGCAATGTTCAGTCTTCGACACTCTTACATCGTAGAGGACTCGGACAAATGGTTGGCAGTTGCACGGGAAATTGATCCACAATGGGTTTTATGGGTTGAAAAACACGGTATTAAGCGTATAATTGCGCCATGCTACTCAAGAATGGACCGAAATACGAAAGTAATCTGCTTCCACAACAGAAATGGAGTGGAAAACCAAAATAGAGTTGTGAAAAATATTTGTGGCGTAGGATTGGTTCCAGGAATTGCTGTGAAACAGTTGAAAGAGTTGGATCATGTCCAAATGAGTGAATTGGGATGTGATCCCTGGAAGCGTCGACAGATAAGACCTTCCCGTAACTTTGGTGGAAGCACAAAGAAAAAAGGGCGGTTCTGAGGCGTAACTACTCAACAATTCCAACATCGTCAAGATCTACCAAACGCCAGAATACCGGTTCTAAGAAATGTGAATATACCGTAATCGGTGAAGTTTCAAGGAAGCTTGGTGAAGCGTTGGTGAACCTTGACGGAGAGAATGGCCGTATAAAAACATTGGCTGGGCTTTGTCTGGATATCGAAGATTGTGCACTATCCGAAAATATTAAGCTTGAAACTATTCGCTTGAAAGTATTGCAAGTCATGTTGGAAAATGAGAACGACGACGTTATGTGGAGCATACTGTCGAAATTGCATGGAGATATTTTCCCTAAACATGGGGGAGAGGGTGATAAAATCGAGAACAATGCTTTCTCAAGAGAAGGGAGTCATCTTCCGTCTACTGTTTCTGCAGCAAGGAGTCCCGCAGAGGAAACAAAAAGAGACACACAGGATTATGTAGTACCCATTAACTAAATTCCACTGTTAGAAATTCCGATAATAGTGGTAACTCCATATAGTGCTACCCGTCCTTCACGTATTAAATGAGGTATCAGTCGTTGTGCGCAACTGTTTAAATTATTCTTACTCACAATGGGGACGAAGTAATACATAAGTTTTCTTGCGATCGGAAACGCCCATAAGAAACGCTTCCACCCCCAAACTTCCCACCGCCAAGATGCTACCCAATGCATGTAAGATCCACGCAGTACTAAACTGTTTCAGCAATCCAGTCGAAAGGCATAGATATCGGATGAATTACATTGCACACTGCTGAGTACACATGTCTGCTAGAAAGGCTTGAAGGGGCCGCATTGTGGGGGTCAAACAAAATTATTTCAGGTACAGGAAACACAGTAAGGTGGTATAGCACTATTGGTTTTTTCTCTGCGTTGGTACTACACCGTGACTCCGTGAAATGGGCGAATGTATGGCGTGGAGGCAGCGTTGGTGGCCTAAATTTATTTTGTAGGTACAGTAATTACAGTGGTGTGGCGTGGCACAGGTCCGCATGTACTGTACTGTGCACAGCCTCGGCAAGTTCGGGGGCGGGAGTGCTGCGAAAGTGAAGCGCAACTTTTTTGTCCTAAAAAAGTAAAGCACAACTTCTAAATACCTAGGAAAAGTAAAGGTGAGAATCTGCATTATGGGCTGCGTTGGTACTATACTGTGCCACCGTGAAATGTGCGAATGCATGGCGTGGCGGCATCATTGCTGGCCCAAATTTTTTTTTGAGGTGCAGTAATTACAGTGGGGTGGCAAGGCACAGTTGTGCGTGTATTGTACTGCGAAAGGGGGAGTTCAAATTTGCAGGCTGATATTCTGTTGTTTCCGTTATTCGTTGTTCATTTTTGGCTTCGGAGTCGCGGTTTTTAAGGTTATTCAACACTATTCTATACGGTACTGAATTAGTAACCTACGGAACTGTACCATTTTCAAATAGTCCACAGTTGTGCATGTAGTGTACTGCGAAAAGGGGAGTTCAAATTTGTAAGCTAATATTCTGTTGTTTCCGTTATTTGTTGTTCATTTTTGGCTTCGGAGTCGCGGTTTTTAAGGTTATTCAACACTATTCTATACGGCACTGCATTACTAACCTACAGAACTGTACCATTTTCAAATAGTCCATTCTTTTGTTGGAAACTACTTGTCCAAGTACAACATAGGAACAGCTGCCATTTCCAAAGTTCAGTTAAGACATCGCTTTTTTTTCGAAGATCGCACTGTAGACCCGGTATTGTGGATGTTATGAAATGAATGCTTAGTATTTGTCTACACACAAGTTTTGACGTATCACATTCTGTTCCAGTCTGGTACTTGCGTCATTAACCGTACTCCGTACTTGCGACTCTTCGATCCCTTCCTTCGGTCTCATGGCTACATCTTTTTGCACTAATGTCAACTAGTCACTTCTCACGCAAAAAATTACATCCCCTATCTCCCGCACCCCTCCAAAGCCAAACGCCCGTTGCCATACGACTTAAGTGGTTGTGGTTTCCCTCAAAAGGAAGAAATCAAACGGCTCACATTTTTCAATAACCGTCAACAATATTGAGTGTGATACATCCCCTCCAACAGGAAATTCATTTCGACAGCGTTGCGGTTTTGATGAAAACAGCTTGTGCAACCTGAGAACCAACAGCCGCTTTCCGATAGTACTTAAGGGGTAACGCGTGAACCTGCATACGACAGATAACTCCTCCAACGTTTTCAGCATCCCTCACCAACCTTCTGGCATATACCCTCAGTCCATCACACCACACCTACCCGAAACTACCCCCTTTTGAATTCCTGCTTTTCGATTATTCACGGAACCGCAACCTCCTTGTCTTTCCAATCCCTGGACTTCTCTTTTCGCGCAGAAGGATATCGCCATGGTGCGCAAAATGACTGCAGGGAAACAACTGAAACCGGCAATAACACGTCGCAGGAGCACGCACAGGAATGCTTTCTCCCGTGTTGGACCCTCGAAAGCAGCACAAGAACCTTGTACGACATTGCAGCCTGAAATTGCAGCCGAAAAGGTCAACAAGGGCGCACTGGCAAGTGAGATAGAAGTCCTTCCTCCGAAATGGAAGAGGAGGAATCTGCATGGGAGAATATTGAAGGAGGATTCTAGCGATAAAGAAGAGGGGGTTCTGTTAGTCGAGCCAAAGAAGAACCTACGCGTAAGGAGGAAAAGCCTATCAAGGAAAAAGGACGGCAGAAGAGAATTCTGAAAGCCGTCAAGAAGACCAGAAAAAGGGGAGAGAACTGTCCAAGAAATACTAGTTTGCCGTCCGCTCCGACTCCGTCTGCGTCTACCGATGTTCCGCTGAAGTCAGTTTCCGTTCCCACTCCTTGCACTGCCGGTGGAGTAGCGACAGAGGAAGGCTTCGTGGAGAATACGGATGATAACATTGCTATTGCTCCATTGCCAAAGATTCACATCCGTCTCCAGGAGAGGTTGGTTCTTTCCCACGACACTCGAAAAGATCCGCGAGGCAGCGCTGGTAATGCATCCTCTGCAAGGAAGCGTACCCCTGAAAAATTCATCGACCTGAAGGGTCATCCGAAACCTGCCTCGACAAGGAAGAAGGAGAGAACCGAAAGGAATGGATCTGGAACACAGCCTCAAACAACAAAGGCTTTGAAGTACGATGATTTCGACAAAAAGCAACAGTATATAACATTGGATGAGTATGACCAGATCCTGCAGGCCCAAGAGGTGAAACTAAACAGCGATGCATATATCTATGTCCTTCGTCTGGCTCTTGAAACTCGTGTCAATCAGAAGGCCTCAGTTGTCGTACTTCGTTCCGACATAGTGTCCGAGTCATTATCGGTTGCAAGTAATCGGTCGCAAAGTTCATCCGGCAGTTTGTCTTGGGGACTTATCTTCAATTCATCGCTTCTCTTGGTACCAATATTGTCAAATGAACATTTCTCTTTGGTTCGGATTCATAAAATGCACAATATGCTTCGCTGTCTCAAAGCTGGACATTGTACGTGCCGCGAAAAAGCCTTCATCGAGCACCTTGACTCATTGCATGACGTTTCTCTGCATTCAGCGACGCACGTGGAACATTCCGTAATTCCATGGCTTTGCAAGGGTGCAGAAGAGTTTCGAGGTTCGAAGATCTACTCAGATCTCGTTCCGGAAAACTTTACATACCACCGGGTTCGAGAATGTGTGGGTGCTCAGCCAGCGTCAGAAAACCTCTGTGGCCCTCTTACCGCGATATTTTCCAGACTGAGCGCAGATAATGCGGTGGTTCTACCCCTCGTTGAGTCAAGAGCACCACAATTTGAAGAATTATGGAACGAAATTGTTCGTCGCGCTCGTTTGGCACGAAGAAAGTTCATAGCCGAGGATGTGATTCTCGGCGAAGATTCCATGCCTTCGTTCTACAGGCTTCAGTGTAAGGACATGGAAAATTTTGTGGACGAGAGGTACTCCGTTGCCAATATTATAATTCAGGGCAATTGGAGGGTGGATATGTCCGTGATGAACGTCTCTCAGAACATGTTTTCTGTTCATGAGAGGGATCCTGTTATAAGATCAGATGTCAAGAGAGATGTCACAACCCGTTTCTCTTCGACTTTCAAGGTGGGCGTGAAACTGAAGAAGCATTTACAGGAAACTGCTTTGGAATTTTCGCTGGGATCGTTCTCTTTTGTTGTCGGATTGTGCTTCGTCCTACCAGCGTACGGTGGAGCGGAGTTTATTTTCAAGGCGATGCAATGTTACCCCCATTCTGGCTTTGCTACGTCTCGCTCCGACTTTCTTTTCATCCTACACGGAGCAAGAAAAGCCAACGCCCGCGTATTGGTCAATGGTTTAAAGAGGCTTTGGGGTCTTTTTCTTAACTTTACGAGAGCCTCGAAACAATTCAATGCAGCCGAAGTTTTCTCGCCTACTGGGAGAGCACTCATGCAGCAGGTATGCATACATGTGGTATGCATAATGGAGTATGTATTGAAGATGATACAGAGCAAAGACACTCCGGATCCCCTTTAAGCCTTTTTAAGATGTTTTAAGGACATTAAAATGGTCGCAGTCGTGGAAAAGGAGCATTTGGTTGCCAGAAGCAGCTTGTTCATGGGGGAAATTTCATCAGGTCTTCATGCAAGACGAGAATACGATTGTATGAAACATGCGTTGAAGTTTGCCTTCGATGTAATGAATAGGTCGGGGAAGAACGTGGGGAGGGCCTTTCAGAGGGAAGGTCGTCAAAGTTCCTCTAAGAACTTGGACGCAAACAGGCCCATTGAATCCTTCTCCTTTATCCATCCCATCATTCTAATGGATCTACATCATTCCCTTATGGCCGCCGTGGGAGATAAGTTACCCTTGAGGACAAGGGGTCTGAAGTGGAGCAGGGGCTCTGTGAACTGTATACCATGGGAAACAGGCTCTGGGCAGCAATGGCACTAGCAGTGACGTACCCACAATAGATTCTTCGCATATCGCCCCTCCTAACCGTGTGCCCAGGAAATCGCATGAATGGAATGCTGAAGGTCGCTTAGCGCAGCAACCCGATCTTCAACGTGAAAGAAACAAAACAGAAGGTGAAAATCGTGATGAAGTTCAAGAAGTTCGGTTAGAGTCTGGTGCAGCGAACACAGAAGACGATTTAAGAAACTACGAACTTGGTATAATGACAGGGCAACCGCCATGGTTGTTTAGCCTCGGAGAGTCTTCTTGGACATCCTGAAGAACTTTTGCTACCTCATCTATTTCATACTTAATACCGCATCAGTAATTTTCAATCGACGATTCAGCAACAAAATTGGCGAAAAATTTGGCCCAGATGTACTGCGACAACTTGATACCTCCATTTCTCAACTTTTGAGGGTCAAGCTCTTGGGTTGTTGGGGTGTCTAATAGAGCGACAAGGGACTTCGACTACTGTATGGCATCTGGATCGGAGGTAATTGCTGAAGTATGTATGAGTCTCGTCGATGACTGCTCTTCTGGGTTACTCCCAATGTTTCCTTCGTGCCGATGGAGGATATATTACTTTGACCAGTGGGCTTGAAAAGTGGAGATGAGCTTGTGTCCTGGTGTGGAATTGTCGAGCAACTTGAGGTATACGGGTACATAAACCCGATGGTATGGACTCGCCAGGAAGGGGCAGATAAGAATGCTGGCTTTGGTCCAGTGGTACTACCCGTTCCAATGCTTGAGGATAGCGGTGTACTAAGCAGAGACGTACGCCTCGCATCGGTCACGGCTTTTGTATCTTTGGAGAGCACAAGATTAACATCTACCTCTACTCCTTCTCAAGGTGCTGGTCCTGCAGTTTTCGAGTCATATTGTGTGGTTGAGATGCGGCTTTTCGAAGAAGAACGTCCGAGATGTTCGCTGTATGGATTCGTTACTGGTCAGTCTGATCATTTGCAGCAGGCGGTTATTGATAGGGCTGGGAATAATATCTACGGTTTGAAACTGTTGGTTTGGGATGATTCGAAGAAGAGCGAATATTTCTCCGCTGACTTGGATTTATTCGGCAGTACTGACTACATCGTCAAGATTTACAAGGTATGGAGTGGAATACAAGGTTTTAACATGTTTTCAGCCGCAGCGTTCAGCCTGCACTATGTGTTTCCCACACTTCGCGTAGGGCTCTCTGATCCGGCGCTTGGCAAAGAATTGGTCGATAAGGACCAATATTTTCTTCCATCAGTTCACTCCCTTGCCAAGTTGGAAGCTTTACAGAAAGGTCCAGTGAAGAGACCCTCGGCTGTTCAACCAACTTTGTTGAATTGCGCTTCATACGCCAATGATTTATTGGAAAAAACCAGGAGCTCGGTCACTAAGTTCACATCCAAATATTCTGTGACATCCAATGAGTCCCAGCTCGCTGTTTTGGTATCCTGGGCTTTCATGCGGGAATTAATTTGCTCCATTCCTCTAAGCTCGTTGGAAACTTTTCTGGCCAGATGTGAAATGAACGGTCCTTCATCCTTTGTTTTGTGCAGTAAGGTTATTTTCTGCCACGGTCCCCCTGGAACGGGCAAGAGTCACGTTTCGAATATGCTAATCCGTCTCACCACTGAAGAGACCGTGCTGGATGACAGGAACCCCGATTTTACTCCACCAGACCTCGTCACGAGTCGTGTTTTGATTTTAAGTGTGAGCAACGACGCAGTAGATGACCTCTTCATGAGATACTGGGACACTGCTGGATCGGAAACAAAGAAATAGTTGTGGCCGATTCGCATTGGGAAGCATTCTAAGATCCCACAGGTAATGGATCGCGAAGTAAAAAGACTTTGTACATCAAGAGAGATTAATGCTCTGTTGAAGAGAAAAAGAGGTGATCCTGTTGCTGTTTCTACCATTGAAATCATGAACCATTTTCGAGTCATCTTTACATCTTTACTTTGGGTCCGCGTTGGTTATGGAATGGGATTGGATTGATCCATTCGATACAATAATTGTCGATGAGGCATCTCTAGGCAGTGAACAAGAGACTATAACTGCATTGTCAAAGGTCTTTTCTTCTACCGGCCTTCCTCGATTTGGAACAACCCTTGTTTCCGCAACAGACGCGCCCTTTCACGAAATCAACTTTCAAGCAGTGGTTAAGACATTTGAAAAACCTTGGGCACTTCATGTAGAGGGGAATACATGCACTGTCTTATACATCGTCAGAGGGCACGGTACGTTCTAAGGAAGTTGGCAGCATAAGAAAGACTTATCCTCCAACTTCTTTCTTGCTAAATGAGCAGGTGAGAAGTGCGGAGCAAATTGGAACCCCGGTCAGTAATTTGTTTTACAACGGAAAGCTCAAGAATGGTCGGAGACCTGGCGATACTCCTTGGAATCGTTTCAATTATTCAAATCATCTTTGGTTCTTGGGAGTTCAATTTGGAGATGTGAATCTTCTCGATACGAAAGAAACAGCCGAAAACTCCGCCGAGAAGTTATTCTCATGGGCTGGGTACTCAAACCCCATCGAAGCGAAAACTATAGTTTCTATGATCAAAAAGTGGAAACAAAGAATGAGGGCGGCAACTTTTGCAGTTTTGACGCCTTATAGAAAAAAACTATCGGAATTTTATAGTAGCTTAGTGCGAGAGGGATTGGAGAAAAACGTGACTGTTATGACCTTTGATTCCTGCCAAGGGTCTCAATTTGATGTCATCTTTCTCTCTATGGTTAGATACTTATCCACGAAGGCCTACAAGTACCGGAATCCAATCAATGGGGTTTCAAAAAACTTCTGAGATGATAGGGGAGCTGCATGTGTTTCTTTATCCCGAGCAAGGAAAGCTCTCGTGATTGTTGGGAAATTGGCGACTGTATCTAAGCACTCCGAGGTTGGAAGAGAGTTCTTTCCCTCATTCAATTCAAGGGCTTGAGAGGTGCTCCCGGAGTACTATGTCGTTTTACCCGTGCAACGAGCCATGGTACATGAGTTGTAGCGGCGAAAGTTGATTGAACTAGAGTATAGTTAAGGTGACTTTACTTTAAAACCCGAAAACATGCCTCATTGGATGAATCAAGTTTCATAGTAAAGCGTGCTAAGCGTATCTCTGTCATAATAACCACGTACCCAAGAAGAAAAGCTGTCGTAATAGTTCCATTAAAATATAAAAACTACTATATACTGTGATTTTAATCGAGGAATGTCGTAATGTTCAACTTAACTTTTTCTATCAGTTTAGACATTGAAATTTACTTCTCAAACAACAAAGAAAGTTATATTTCGCTTTTCTAGGACTAAGTACTTGCTCAGACCGTGCACAGTACAATACATGCACAATTGTGCCATGCCATCCCAATGTAATTACTGTACCTACGAAATAAAATTTACGCCAGCAGTGCTGCTCCTACGCCATATATTCGACCATTTCACAGTGACACGGTACAGTAACAGCGCAACCTAGGGTATATTGTAAGTTTTCATTTTTAGTTTACGGCATGAAGACAACCAACCAGGTCTTTCGTACATTAAAATAACCCCTCTTTTGCTTTTCGCAGTTTCTTTTTTGATCTAAAATAAGCGTAATTGCAGGATCATTGTTTAGTTTATCGCTTTCAGCTTCTCCTGGGAAACTTGAGTTGGTAACTGAACTCCTAATAGATGTGAATAACTTTTTTTGTACTAACGGCAACGATTCTAGAACCTTTTTAGTTGCTCTATCACTGAAATGATTCTATCAGGTTTTTGACCGAATGGTATGTCTTCCCCAACACCTTATCAATAAATTAATTTGCGTATAACCCAGGGACGGAAATTCTACTCGTCTATATATACTTTGAGCTATTTTTATGCAAAGATCGGTCATTTGCCTCATTAAGTCCTCAGCTCCACATTCTTATCCATTACTGTTTCAACTCAATTCAATCGTATTAGCTTATAAGCTCGATATTACATTTCATAGCTTTTTACTGACTATTGCTCTCATTCTTTTTCCTTCTTCTCTGGTTTCTTTGCTCCAACTACATTTCTTCTTTTTTTGTACGTTTCAAAGTGTTTTTTGGTGATAACTTTGTCTATTTTTCTATCGAGTTGCATTTATCCTTATCTTAAATTCCTTCATTCCTCCTCAGTTCATTTGGCCTCCTGAATTGTCGTTTAGACGTAATATTGACAATATTATGTATCAGAAGATTCAATTATGAAATTTCTTGATCATCTCTCCGAAATCATACTTCTCCAATTCATTTCTTACTGCTAGTAGTTTTGGTCTTAGTTCTACGACAATTCTCTTTACAAATCGCGGTCGAAAATGAGCGAAACGGATAACGTTAAAAAATTTCTAAGCAGATTACTAGAAGGTGTGCAGTAGGATTATTCCTTTGTAAATTCATTGATTAATAATTTTAAGAGTCTAGTTCAGATTCGCGAGGAACTTTTTGTGATGCTTTGTACACTTTGGGGAAGTTTATGTCCTTCATTGGTTAAAGGACATCAAGTCTGATAATTTTTACATGTATAAAGTAGTAGAGAGTACACATGCATGAAAGCATATGTAGTTTTTGAACTAAATTATGTTACCAAAAATGACCAATGCTCAGCTTCTAATCGATTTACTCTGTGGACAGTTTTATCTTCTTCTTTAGATTAACACAGTTTACTCTGATGTTATTGCATTCCTCATAATGAAATTAGGTCTAGTCGTTCCAACGAGCAGATATGTCAGTGAGGGGGGAAAGGTTCGGGAGCTTTACTGTTTGAAAGATATCAGTAGGCTGGAGTCCTATGAATGCGTTAAACAATGCACAGTAATTAGGGGGGGTTGGGGGTGTGCAGCCTGTAGAAGGAACTTGAAGACCTGCGATCACGCAGGCAGCATTTGACATAAATGGCAGTGAGTGAAGTAATCTGTTATATCCTTTCCTATCTTCATTGGACTTTATTTCGGCAAAAATCATCTCCAAATAACGGCTAACAATTTCCTATTAAGTTCCGGTCAGTTTAAACTGTGATTTAGAACCTATAGTGTAGTTCTGACTAGCTTTTGTATGTAGCATATTATTTGAATTATGTGATTCTTAGAAACCATGCGGCGCAAATATTCATTTTAAGTTCTAATACTCCGAAGTGTTTTATAAGTACATGTCTAGTCTACTAAAGTCGGTAGCCCTTCAAAAATCTGAAACTACGCCATCTTTTTTAAAGTTCCTGGATGTGTGTCTCATTTAGGCTAGATCAAAACCTTTAATACTTTAGGCCCAAGTCCACATTGTCAATGCTTTGCGGCCGGGACAAGGCTGTTGCACTGTTTTTATCATCTCCGTGTAACACGGCAACTGAGGAGTCCTTGAAAGTGATCAGTTTATACCAATGACAGAGTGCGCGCGAGTTAACCAGATTGCATAGTTCAAGTTTCTGCCGAGCCAGGCACATCACTACTCAGCATCTACTGCGAATCGCGACAGCGGTCGCGTAATCGTCGATGAACTCTGACGTCGTGGAGAATGGTGGCCCCAGCGAGTCGAATACTACTGGCTACCATTCGGGTCTTGATCTTCCGGGCAGTACCTCGCCCGGAATGGTGGGTACTTTGCTGTCTACATCCCTCAACATCCGCTTTTACGCTGCATTTGCAACAGCTTGCGATTCAATTGATTCCATGCACATCATCTCATGTTGGAATGGTCACGAAAATGAGAAGTCGTATTCCACTGGAAGGGGAGGCAAGTTAATCCTGGTAACAGGCCCCGGTACACAAGAGTGGCTGTGGGTGCGCATCCAGTCATGGAATTTAGTACTTTACCTCTTTTAGACGCCGACTGCAGCTGCCTTGAACGTCTGTAGACACAGTACTCGCAACCCAGCGTTGTCACGGTTGCCCAATATCAGACCTTTGTGACAAATTTCAGCAGTATGGTCTCCTGAGTTTTCCATCTATTTGTTGCATACTGCGCACCGCAGTGATGCAGTTTCGGCGAAAAAGCAAACTCTCGCACGGCGCCGTAGCGTTCCCATCCACATTTCGTTGAACGATCGGCTGACCTCCGACTGGTAGGCAGTGAGAAAGGCCACAGTTGGCGTTTTTAGGTATGCTCGATGGCGGATCCTTCGCCGGACATCAGCTTCCGGGTAGTCATAGAGTTTGGATGTGTCTTCCATTGTCCATCTTTCCAAACCAAATTTGCTGCTGACTCGTACCAGTCTCGATATAAATTGCAATGTGCATTGTCGGGCTTGGCAGCGAGACTGTCTGGCGTGAATGCTTCCGGAAGACCGCCATCTCCGTCAGGGAGGTAGGGGTGGAGCCGACGGACAAACTAGAGGATATATGCCTCCGCTCCTGCGTAGCTTTTTGGCCGGTGTGCAGCCAAATTCGATTCGATTGGGTTTCTCGTACCTGCCGAGTCAATGATTCTGGCATAATGATGCTACGGTTATAATAAACTGCTGTACAGAAGGTTTTTTCGCTCCTGGGACTGCCGTTTTGGCTTGGCTCTCACCGCTTTTTCATCCTTCTTACAGAAGAGGTATTCTGTAACGGGCATTTCGTTTTTCCTCACAATAATGTACTAGTTTCTATAAAGACAAATTTCGAGGCAGACAATGTTGCCTGTCTAGTGTAATGGGGAGAACGTTTCTGTACCTGTCGACGTCCCGAATCGTAATTCTAGTTTTCACAGTACAGACTAGTTTGTTTTGTAAGAGGCTACTACAGACTGTATGCACACGGGATCGGCCTGTTTGCTCGCAAATATAATGAAGAACTCAAAAAATGTAGTCTCTCAAAACTTAGGGTTAGACACATGGTGGCACAGTTTATATTGAAAGCTCTAAATTTCTGTAGCACTGGTGCAATTATTCACTCACTTCGGGCGGTAACCCGAACACCAATGCGTCACCTGTGGGGTGTTAAGCGCACACGAGCAGATCAAGGTAAAACTGTAGTTGAAACTTTGGTTGAGGCTGGCTAGGTTAAGCCGGCCGCTCCAAACCAGGGTTTATATAGAACTGAAGATAGCTACAAACTAAAGGAAATTGCAGTCTAACAGTAGCGAATTCAGAGGTGTTCCCGTAAAACAGCCCTGACGGTATCGTAATTAGCGCTTTCAGAATTGTCGTCGGCACGAGTGACATACTCTGACAAGATGTAAGAAGTACATTGGTCCAGGTCGCATGGGATAGCAAGGCTACTTTTTTGATTGGTAAAGCAATGATATAATATCCCAGTGTGCAACTAGCCCGTAACTATTCCAAGTGTACCAATGGGGTCAAAAGCTGTGTTCAGAACTGAAAGGACGGTGTAATGACAGCAAAGTGCCTAGTAGCCGTGGTTGCAAGGTTAGCAGTGGTTTGAATCTACAGTAAAGTAGATGCAGTGAGTTTGTGTAAAGATGTAAGGTCTGTGAAGTGAAATACAACATCAGCTCTGGACCAGGTTCTGTCACCAGACTGCTCCCACTGCACGTGGCGGAGTCTATAGACTGTACTGTACCGCAGCCGTTACAGATAAACTGTAGTGGCCCCCTGGCACCCCATCGTCGTCCAGCGCTGTGGAGAACATCCACTTAATTGTGCCCCAACGCTGAGATAAAGTCTCGATGCAGACAATCGCATGTCGAAGGCTGTCTGCAGCACTCAAGAATTTCCATGAAGACTACACCTGACGCGGTCAATCTCCTCTGCGTGGAGGAAAACTGTTCTCGCAGACAGCCAATCGGCAATTACCACAAATGCACTGGTTGCGCGGGTCACTTGCAGGCTTGGTGTGGACAAACTTTTGAAGGATCAAATTCAGCTCGCCGGTGCTCTTCATGCTAAGGTGGGGGGGCTCAAGTTATTAATGACATCGCTGCTGTTGCGGTTGGCGATGTCTCCTCAACTGTGAGGCCTCCATCTACTGTTGGGAACCAAAGAGCTCGTTTACAATCTGTGTTGTCTGGTGGGGGTAGCGCTCAGCGGCCGAAACAGTCCCGCAAAAGACATAGCATTGATAGGCAGCTGGAGGTGGCTGCTCAAAAGCAAGGTGTCCTGCAATCCTCCATCATGGCCAAGTTTTGCAAAAGTAGACGTACATATTCAGCCACACCCAGAAAAACAGAATGTGGCTTCACTCCGTGGTCATCAAGAAGACGGGAAGAGGAAGTGCATGCATGCTGCCAAATTTACAGAGACTGAAGAGGAGTTGTTACGAATCGTAGCTACTGCTCGGCGTGGCAGGTTGTCTGTGACCCGTGCAGTTCTCGAGGTGCTTGCTCTAGCCATGACGGATAGGATGTTGAGGAAGGAAGCGCTCAGTGAGCATGAGCGTGCCAAATTGAGCTCATTTTCTGCTTCGCCCAATTGGATCACCTCTTTTGTTAAACGAAAGCAGTTAAAGAGTGTTCGCTTGCATGGAGAGGCAGGCAGTGTAGATAATGCTGCCATCAAAGAAGGGATCACTGCGCTGACTTTTGTTCCTTCTTCCTACGATTGTGATTCAATCTATAATATGGATGAGACCAGTCTTTTTTAAAAGATCGTACCGAAGCAAAAAAAACTAACTTCAGAGAAAACAAGAAGACAATACGAGGCACAAAAGAAATGAAGGCGAAGGACAGGATCACCCTTATCATAACAAAGAATCCAAGCGAAAGTCATATTTTCCCGCCTACTGTTATCTGGTCTGCTAAGAATCCGCGTACATTTCGCATTAGTCGGTGCACTCTCCCATACTTATCGCAAACTAAGGCCTCGAATGACAGTCAAACTTGTCTGCAATGGTTTCAGACTCAGTTTCTTCCTGCTGTAAGGAAGCGTACATCCAAGCCTGCCGTGCTTATCCTCGACAACGCCAGCTCCCTTGGCTACGAACTATGTGATCCAAATGGTCAGGTGGAAATTGTATATCTTCCGCCTAACTGCACAAGTGTCCATCAACCAATGGACTTGGGTATTCGATCAGCGCTGAAGCGGCAGTATAAGTACAGACTTTTAGAGAAGACGATTGAGCTATTTGAGAGTCTAGATGCCCTACGACAGGCTTCTAAGGGAATGGTGCAGGGGACAATCGGTCTATATGAAGGACATTCTCCCAATGTTTCAGATGCAGCAGAAGTCATTAATTGTGTCAGGGGAGTTCTAACTCCCACGCTGGAGCATAAATGATGGAAGAAAGCTGCCACTCTTCCAGCCCCCATGAATGCTGAGATTGAAAGTAATCTCGGAAAAATCGCTAGTGCTTCACATCTTCCTAAGGACGAACTAAATGACTTGATTCTGAAAATGCAGGGTTTATCCTACAACGCTAAGAACATTTTAGTTGAAGCGTCTGCAAAAAAGATAGGACAAAGAGGAATTAAGAGGAATAACAACGGCTACAAATGCTGACTTCAGAGAGTGGATAGAGTTGGAGGACTCCGCAGAGGTTTCAGAGATGCTTGAAACAGAAGTTTTAGAAGAATTAGAGAGGATGCTCAAAAATGCGAGACACGGTGTACCCCTCGCTTCAGGAAGAAGGTTTAGGGGACTCAGATGAGGTGATTGATTTTGTTTCTATCGACTTTGAGGAGTTTGCATCTGCTTTCGCATCATTGAAAGTATCGAAAAATTCTGCCGACTACCCTGAGCTTGGTCTGCTGCTACAAAAGGCTAAGAAATGCATTTTGTTGCATGTAAGGAAAAGAAAGAGTCGGCAGACAGTCATTGCGGACTTTTTCTGCCTATTCTGACTGCATAGGAACAGAGAGAGGTGTACTGGATAAAGCGTCTCTCATGTTGTTCACTATACCAATATGTTCATTTTATCGCTATTGCGCATGCCCCTAATTAGTACACATCGGGAGGCCTGTCACGCATCTGCGTTAATTGGGGTTCTCATTGTATCTAATGCTTTTTCATTGGCGGACTATTTTAAAAGGGGAACCAGCGAAAAATGACAAGTGTAACCGTACAACACAGAGCAGTATAGTATTGTACCCTGCGGTATTGGGAATTCAATTACGGCCTAGCATCTTTTTGGAAATAAAAATAAAACCACAGCGTCAATTGAGGCGCCATTCCCCGACCCTTTCGCTCACTGCTTTCCCTCTACGACTGGTCTCTTTCAAAACTTGTTTCACTTCACTCGGCGCCCGGGCTGTGCTGGGCTCGGGCGCCAAGGAATCAAGCCCAAGCAGGTCTAACGGTTCGCCAGTCCTCGCTTCGGAGCCCTCGTTGTGTCGATTTTTGTTTTTGCCGCTCTGGAGAGATTGCTGTCTCTCGTCCCGACCACATTTCGGGTCGACCTGGGAAGGACGTGTAAGGAAGGCCGTCGTCCTCGATCTGGCTCTGCAATGCTCAGCCCACCTTGACGCACCGAATCAATGCTGTATTCGTCACAGCAAGCGATGGGTCCTATCTGCTGCTGTCCTATTGGTGTTAGTTAGGATCGCCCACTTTGAGAATTAGTCGCTGTCGTCGTCGCTTTCTGTAAGCACATCGCTTCCACTGGGATTTTTTCAACCCGTTCATTTCTAGGCTTGCCTAAATTTCAATGAGGAAATTTTCTTCCGTCCCGTTTGCTGAAGTAAGCACTGGCCAAGCACTTCTCGGGTTTTGTCTGTTTAACACGCACAATTAAATCTTTAAGTAAAGGTCCCAGTTCACCCCTTAACTTATGCTAAATTATAATAAACATATTCCTTTTCATATATTTAAAGAGACAAAACTTCACGAACATTTCCTGATAACTTTTAAAAATATTCGAAAAGCCTCCCAGAAGATGGGAAATGTGACTATGACGGTTGGTCGATAACCAAAAAATGCAGTGTTCCTATCATCTCTTTGGCCTCAAAAGTACTGGTGAGACCTTCTTGACAATCCAAAAAGCTCAAAAAACCTGTAGGTGGACTACACACCGGGTTGGTTGGTGAGAGGTATGGGAGAAATTACTGAAATCAATAAAATGAAATTGACTATTGCAGAGATTGCGATAAGGAAATATAGGTCTCTCTTTGTGGTTCGAGTGTATCTAAGGCTCAATGAAAAGTACAAAAATCGAAAAATATAAAAAAGAAACAGGTAATTATAAGATCATGAGGCACTTTGTCTTTCCGAAAAGGCTTCTAAATTGTTACAAATCTCAAAAAACCTGATGTATGGCTTTCCGCTTCTGGTTGCGAGCTTCCACATACGTCAATTATCCTATTTGAAGTCTCATTCTACGTTTTAAAAGCTTAGAGTATCACCGCCATTTTCGCCAAGTTATATTCAAGTTCTCCAGGATTAGGCTAGGGAGATACATGCTTCTCCCAGAAGTGTGCTCTTGTGGTATTTGCGGATGAAAAAAAAAGCAGAATCAAGATTGACATAGTGATTGTCAGTCTTATTGAAGTGGACGTTGTATTGAGGAAAAAACTTATCAAGCCATCATAAAGGAGGGTATATTGCGATGTTTTTTGATGCATTTGTGCGAGCACATAATTTGAAAGGTTTTTTGAATAACAATCAGGACGTATCGAGGTATTGCACCACAATAGAGAGCTTTTTGCTAGCTTTTGAGAGCTATATCTTTCAGAAAACATGGAGTTTCTAGAATAATAACACGTATATGCATAAAAAGGAACGTAACTTCACATTTTTCTGTATCTCATAATATTCGTTTCTAGCTCTGCACTGCAAGAGAACTAGATTTAAAACAAATTGAGGACATATGAGGGGGTTTTTAGATATTTTTTTTGTTAACGGAAGGTAGTTCGAGTCTGTCTCCCACCGCAATGCGTCCATTCTCGCGGACTAAGCTCAGTTGGGGTGTGATTTGCGTCATGATTTGATCAAAATATGAAAAATCGACGCAAAGAGGTGATATCTATTGAAATAGGGAAGATTAAGTAATAAGATGGACTCTTTTTAACACCATGGCATCCTATTTGGATATACTAAAAATTAATTCTGGTATGTAGTTGAGAACTTCTATATGTGATATATAAAGAGAACATGCTCGGCATAATTTTGCGTTAGCTCACTAGTTGTTTCCCCTTTTTGTTAAAATTACGAGGATAAATATACAGTACTTCATTTATGTATAATTTAAAATCCTGCACTGTAGGTATTTTGTCTTTACTACTTATTTGTCCTACGTTGTCTATATTTTCTTTGTCTTATTGCACTTTTAGCGAAGCTTGTTAGGATTTTTATAGTGTAACGGTCACTTGGACCGTCCCTAGGATTATCTGCTAGGGACTTTTGTTAGTAGTTACTAGATATACGGCATCTTCTGGCTATAAAATATCTCGCCGCCTTGGTACTTAATAAAAAAATTATCAAAAATTTATTTCAACCTACTAAACTTGTCTGCCCTAAGCAAAAACGTCTACTAGTTTTTCAGCCTCGCCGCTAACGCCACCAGGCTGCATTTTATCCCTTGAAATTTTGTGGGATTTTAAGAAAAAAGGGAGTGTCGAGAAGGGGGTGTCGTAATTGGATTTCCGGCACCACAGAATGCCAATTTTGAGGGACCCCATTGGTTTTACATTTAGTTTTCTGCACAGCAAATTTAAGTGTGTGCAGTACCATATGTTCAACATTTTCCAGCATTCAATGCACGTGGCCGACCTGGCACACCTGGCTAGCTCGTACCCTACTAGTTGGCCCTGTACCTAAGCACGGTCGTAAAACTGTCCGAATATTTAAGTAAATGAAAATTCTGGACCGTACCAGTCTATTCGAGGAGCCTATCGTGATTGGAATGAGCTTTCTAATATCAATACACAGATCTAACCGGATTACTGAGTACTTTTGAGGACGGGACAGATAAAAGAGAGCCATTAGTCGAGACCGAACTGGATTCCCATCTATTATTTCGAGGACAGACAGAGAAGCTAGCCAATTGTCGAGTACAGATAGGATCGGTAGTCATTTCTCGAAGCTGGAACGGATAGGCACTGTACGTGATGAAAGACAGCCTAATCATAAGTTTCGCCAATCCCCCTTCAATCCTACCTATCCTTACTTCTCCATAAAAATTTTAAATATTCGTTATTACTATTATTCTTCGGTATTATACCGGTCACGTTGTGATGAGTCTAATAATCATTCAGCCTGGATCTTTGTAACTTTAGTGTACCAAGTCAGACACGTGCATTGAAGCAAGGCATACTGTACGGCCATTACGATTAGAAAATACAGGAAGGATATTAAAAAGCGCTGTTGGACGCTTAGGCATACTAAAAAATCCAATACTTGATTATTTTACCACATGCGGCCTCGACTACCTCGCTCCATGCGCGCTTAAGGCGGAGACATGTAGCGAGGAAACTAATCACTTTCACAGCTTTAAGACCGTTCAAGTAGGGAAGAGTAAATTTCATTGTCTTTGAAAACTTTAAGAAACTCCCCTCACAATTCGAGCTGTACCCTGGCCCGCCATCCCGCCATATTCCGCTGCCTACTCATGCTCCACGCCCACGATTCAAAGATAAACACCTCTGTCGCGACAGCCCGCAGAACCTAGCCCACCTCCCATCACTTGCACTTTCTCTACACCACCAATATTACCTTTTTCCCCCAGCGGATCCCCATTTCTGCCTCCTCAGTCCTGATACCCCGTAACTAACACCCCATGAGCACCAATCAATTTTCCTTCACTGCCCTCCCCCGCAATACATTCCCCACCTTGCGTAATATGCGCCTTACGCCTTTCCCCCTAATTCCCATCCACCACTTGTACCCCTTCATATCGTAGATGCTCACCCGACCGACCGACCGCAGTCCCTACGTATAAAAATCGCTCCGGTTCTCTTCAATCTAGTTTCATTAAAACATGAACTCAGAAACTGCGAAATTGATATTGCGCCGTGGTGTTACGGGAAAAACTCTGTGATTATTTCAAAAAATAGCCTGGTGCTGGCGAAAACTTATCCGCGGCGCTCGAACAACAATCTGACAAATTCAACCCTCTTTACAGTCACCTTGCACGGACTAAGCCCTTCCCTTCCCATTTCCAAATATAGTCCTCGTTATACCCTCACCGTCTCCCCGCTATTCTCCCCGGGCCCAACCAAAGTAGAGGTCTATCTTTGTCTTCAAACGGAAAAGCGCCTGACAGAGGTCTTCGCTAAGTATTTGGTGGAGATCGAAGCACAAGAGCTTGGGGACGTGATTTGGAAAAGGAAGATATTAAGGCTGTGGAAATATTGAAGGAGTAGGTGGAACCGGAACTCGCTAATGAGAAAGAAGAAGTAGAGGAGTTTTAGAAAGAGTCAGAGGTTGAAGAAGGGGAGGTCGGGAAGTCCGGAGATGAAGACGGGTAAGTCAAACCAGGTCAAACGGAAGGGTGAAGAATGAATCAGATGGAACAGGTGGTCCCGGTCATGGATCCAGTTGGAGGTACGTTAAGTGAGCTGGATTTTTTGCAGGAAGGGGTACCAAATTATGAGTGCTGCTGGCTTACGTGTAGGTGTGGGGAATACATGGGTACTTTTGATGTCTTTAGGGAATTGTTAGGGTCTGATATAGAAGGTGATAGTTGTGGAGAGTATATTTGTTTATTTTTTGTCAACTATACTCTCTCAAATTATCTGCGTCCACATGAATTCTTGTCGTCAGTTTTATGGTCAGTTTTATGGTGCGTTCAGTATTTTTATCAAGATTCCATTTTAAAAAAAGTCTATACAAGCTGAATAGATATCTTCCTCCAGGAGACGAAAGACAAGTCGGGAGGTAACTTTGAACAGAAAAGACTTTTACCAGATCTCTAGCCTTCAAAAGAGATGGAAGAGACCGCTACTTTAGAATTAGTTACTAGGAAAGTGGCCCTTCTTTTACCTACAATCCTCTTGTTTGTCTGGTAAATTCTACTGTGTCCTTTTTTGCCCGCAACAAATCTTATTTCTCGTAGTTAAAAGTTCTTTTTTCTATTTAGGCCAGTTTTACTCTTTTAAGTACCTTTATTGTATAAAATTAACCGAACTCAAGCTTTTTGATCCAGAAGCTCCACTTTCCTGATAGCTTCATGGCGGAACCTCGGGAAAGGACCGAAAATGCCACTAAAAGATCTACACCTGTAACAGTTCCCTTTGCTCCAATTAGGGACCAGATCGCTACCTCTGCTTCAGTTAGGGACCGGACCGGTCCGCTCAGCACCATTTAGGGATCTTAACGTTCCCCCAAGCGCCATTGAGGGTTCGGCATATTCACCTAAACACACATTTGAGACCTTGAAGGCCCTTTATGGTACCGAATCACAAAATTGAATTGGTGCGTTGGGACCGGACCTTTTCATCTCTGTCTGCTTCCTGGAAGAAGGTCGGCGGACAACTGTTCAGGTCTAATTGGATCTGCAAATATACTGGAAAGGGATTTTTAGAACTAAAAATATGTTATGGCCAACATTGTTGGCCAATTACACTACCGAGGGCCTCACAAATAGAAAAAAATGCCCATCCGTCAGAAAATAGGACCAGGATCAGTAGCTATGTTTAGTTACCTGGGCGTGGTAGCGACAACTAAATCGATTAGTAGAGTACAATGTAGAGATGAAACTACTATCGATCTCATAAATTGAAAAAAAATCGAATGGTAGCCACCAGGATCCGGAAGGAGTATCTAGGGTTAGGCTCCGGGGCATTTTAGCGAAAACTAAATACTCTAGTACAACAAATTAGAGGAAAACTTTTAAATATTTCAAGATTTTTATTGGCTATTTTGTTTCATTTCGAAAATTTTCGTTCTCTGTGTAAATCGCGGTCGGAGAGCGTCCGTGACCTGACTTTCTCTCTGAACAACAAAAAATAAATCAACTTGACCTAAAAGTGGTGGTTTCACTTACTTCTCATGACTTTTGTTGTTAATATAGAAGCTCAGGGGAGGAATAATAAATGAATGCAGTGTCCCTTCTCTCTTCGTACGGGTTTGGATCTTATTTATAAACGAGAGTACATGAAGTGAATTCTTACTCTTTCTTGCAGTTTTCAAGCACCTATTCATGGAAACCTTCGGGTAGGAGGTAAAAGCTGGGCAAACGAAAGGATCGCGACCCGTATCAGACGTTAATCCATAGGGAAGAGAAATAGATGCTGTAGGATAGATTCCAGGACTGAGGGAAGAGCTGTACAGATGGAAAAGATAGTGATACCTCCTTAGCTGTGTCTTCGCGGAAAAATATGTACTCAAGGCATTAAATGATCGGAGAAGAAGCCGAGGAGGACTAATCACGTGTTTCAATCACTAGCCTTTTTTCATGCCTTTCTAAAGCCTATTTTCACCCAAAAGCACAGAAAAAGTTCGCCCTAGGGCCCTGCCCAGTGATTAATCGCAATCGAACGATTAATTCTATAACCAAGACCCCTTAGGAGATCTGAAGTTCTTGGTTTGTCTCGATTAAGGTTTCCAAAGCCCCAGAGAAGAAGAACGAAAGGAATAAGAGAAGAAAGAAATGCGACTTTTACCGCCAGTTTTGAGAGACATTTTAAGCAATTCTTCAGCAAACGTAAGGGAGAAAGGGAATTGGAAGGCAAAGTAATGAAATATATGGGAAGAAAACAGCAGCGAAGCGGTATACGTGCAAAGCTTAGTGCAGTAAATTCATGCAAAGGGTTGACTTGCATACTCATCTGAGGAGCAAAAATAAAACGCAGGAAGCTCGCCTATGTAGAGGAGCAACGTTGGAATTAGTTTAATTGACCGGATAAAGTTGAAGAGAGAACAGAGAAAAATAAAATACAAAAAAGAAAAAATGGTAACTGACGTAAAAACAGATAAATAAGAAAGGAAACAAAAATATTTCCCCTTTCGCTTCTTTAGAAAATGCAGTACTCTTTTGGTACTACTTTAGAGGGCGGCTATTTTACTCACCAGCTCTGACTCTTCGAGTGACAGTAACTTGTTTTACAACGGAAGCGACAACTTTCGCACGTTCATTTTTTACCTTAAATAAATGGTCATGACTGGTACCGAAGAAAGGAGATAATAATCGTTGCGCAAATTTATAATAATGCATTCTATCTTTGCTATGACAGCCTCGTATGCAATGGATTTTATTGGTCTTGTTCTTGCCATTACCCAAATACTTCTCTCGAAAAAAAATTAATATGTTTAGTGCAAATTGATACCGCAAAATAGCCATGAAAAGAACGTCATAAAATCAAATATTAGGATCAACGGAGACAAATTCGGGCGCGCGACCCTTTATTACTTTGTTCTTGTTACGTTTAGTTCATACGTATTGCTGTAACAGTCTTTATGAATTTCAGGCGATCTTCATGCTAGAGATGTGCTCTCCGCGAATGTAATGGCGAAATGATATAAAAATCCTGCCATCTTTATTTGTACATATCCTTCAGTAGCCCAGAGTTTATGAAGAACATGAACCAATCACGAAAAAAGGAGAGCTTGCCATAATACAGCAATACAAGACTGCTGGAGATATATCTGTTTCAATTTTAGATATAGTCCAAGTATTCCTTAAACATTAGAACCAGAAAAGTGTTCAATGTACTTCGCCTATGCTATTTATATACTAGGAATATGATACTTGTACTCTCAATATTCAAAACAATGATTGGAGGAAGATCAAGACCGCGATTGAAGATAACAGCCCTACAATAAACAACAAAGAACTAGATAATACTGCAAAAAGATGCTATCAAAGAACGACTCTACTAAATATAGATGATAATCGAGGAAGGTATGGTATCTTTAGGTACTGATACAGCTCTTGATTCAAAGATAGACATTTAAACAGACACAGCTCTACAGCAGCAGTTCTTCCTACTCTAATTGTTGATAAAGACAACTCGTATTGCTGTTCCAGTGCTACAAGTACTGCGAAAAGTGCAAGATTTGGTAATAAACTAGTCTATTTCAATTGAAGTCCCTTTTCATAGGAATTTGTTTCTTGGAAGCTCAAGAAACTGTAGGAACTAGAGTTACTTTGAAAATTAAAACAGCTGGTATCTTCTGTTTGAGATTATATCAAACGTTAACAAAGAGATACTTTCGATATGAATATGATCAAAAATCTCAATTTGAAGTTTATATTGGCGTTACAGGTGTTCTAATCTCTGCGAAGATCTAGAAAAGCCAAATAAACACAGTTAAAAACGGATGAGATGGACGAAGACTTTGCCAAAGAAAGAATTTTACGAAGTAATAGGCCAGAACATGAAATTTTAGATGGAAATGAGCAGAAATATTTTCTATCTTGTTGAAACTTAACAAAATAGATAAAGAGAATATATTGATAATTCTGATGAGCAAAAACGTCAACATTTTAGGATGGTGAAGCATTGGAGTTGCGATGCCCATTTCATCGCAATTCTGCAACCATTCTGTAATACTTCAATAGACAGAAGTACAGAACGGAAAGAAGACAACAAACGTCCCCCCTTTTGTTATCCAAATACCTAACTTCATCATTGAAAAGTAAATAGAATTCGCTGTGTATCCTTAAGAGTGAGTAATTACTTAAGGAAACGCTTCTATCGCCTTTAAAATGCATTTCAAAAGATCTTAAAGTTCATTTAAACACATTCAATCAATTTTATCTTTGCCAGTTCGGGTATAGAACCATATTCGGCTAGAATTAGTGAGATACGCAAAGCAGTTGGTTTAAAATTTGATAAATATGGAAAGTACTGGAGGAGAGAAAAATAAAACTTACTTCACATTTAAGTTAGCAGTACTTTTAATTATACTACCACTTAGATAATAATTACCTGAATTTTCAGAGAGATATTATGATAGACTTTATTGCTAACCCTGGCCTAAATTTGACACTGAAGTCAGACTGAATTCGGAAATTCAACCTAATATCCGATTTAACGCACTTAAAGCTCTAAATAAATGCAAAATAGCACTCAGAAATCAGTTATCAGGTGAAAAGATTTTCTTTGTTAACAAAAAAATTGGATATTTAAGTAAGGAAAATATGAAAGATTGATTACAGGGTCAAAAAGTAAAATAATTCTCAAAAAGCGACTTAGTTATACTGGCGGAGAAAAAGCAAAATATAATACAATAGTCCTTCTTTTTTGTAATGGTAATTCAAAAATATAGATAAAAAAGTACAAATATCGAAAAAATGGAATATTTCAGATTCTAGAAATCTACAAAAAGCGGTAATATTATCTATGTCATGGGAGGTTCAAATTTTTACATCACTACGGATGAAAACTCGTTTCTAGAATTAACAGAGTCGAAATATACTTAAAACTCTGAAAAAATGTGTATGATACGTCTAGGTTGTTGCACTGTCCCATAAAACTCTGGAAAATGAGATTTGAAAGTTAAAAATCACATATTTCTTGTGGAAAAACTCCTTTTTCATCGATTTTGTCTCTGTTCCAATCGAAAGACTGTAATTATGAAGCTCTTTGTTCTTAAGTGTACGCCACAATCCAGTAGTAAAATTTCGAGTCTTTTGTAATAAATTACATGATTTTGAGCATTTTATCTGTCCTACAGTGACTTTTTTGACGATAGCATTGAATCTAAATACAGACACATACCTGATTCAATAAATGACATTAATTTTATATTTTTTCGAAAATAATCAGCTAACTGCGTGAAAAATATCTCAAATAGCTCCCTTGATAATGGAGATTCTAAATTTGATTTTTTTGTGACAATAGTGCGACTGTTACGAGAAATATATACCTAACGTACCTTTTTTATCACTGCTGATTGTCTTTGGGTCTAATTTTTGATTCTGACTGCCAGGATCCTTTTATATAGTTCTACTTTGATTGAGGAGAAAGCAGGTATTATGTAAAGCGAAACCGGCTTCTAATTTGGTAATGATCCTGTTTTAATTCATATTCTTAGCATTTTCGATTGTTTATCCTAGTATAGATTACTTTTTTCCTGTGTATCTTTGAGACAGGTAAAGGTACCGGTAACTCTTGCTCTTTTATCCTAAAATCAAGGGTAATAGCTTATGATTGCTCATTTTTGCAGTTTACTGTTACTTACACTACTTTTTAGATGGTAAAAATCTCGGACTATTATTGTACAGAAGTATTGAACTTTAAAATGTATCAAACACCGACTAATCATGGCCTTCTGCAATACGGAGCTTTTCCGTTCAAGCTATATGTTGTTCAATTACACCAAAAATACTTTCCAAGAAGATTGAAACCCAGATTTATAAACAATACTTTAAAGCAGGCATTTCGGAAATTTTTGAAAGACAATAAAAGTGTGTTACATCTAAAAATCGCCTGAGATAGCTCTCCTATCAATATAGGAGAGCTAAGTACAGAATGTGGAACGTAAATGGAGATATAAGCAGGCATGAGAAAGAGTATACGCTACCCATTCATAAGAAAGAGGGGGAAACTTTTGAAACTTATTGCCTCTAGTAAATAAACTACTGGTTTAACTATTTTGAACTTTGATATGAGACGATTTAGAAAGCACAACAAATTTATTTAGCAAAAATAAATAAAAAATTTTCATTTTCCAAATCTTTCCTCAAATATTGGAAAAAAAGTTGCATGCCTTCATTTTTCGATTCAATATGCATTATTCTGCAAAGGTCGAAACTCGAAATATGAACTTTGAAAACAAGAAGTGGAGCGAAGCTATTGTGGAATTGTTGTGATTTCAATATTTAATATCTTCACAGTAATGGCTTCATTTTTGTTACATAGATATTAAGTATTAGCTGAATATTTTAATATGAAGAAGCACCTTCTTCAATCCGGATATCAAATTTACTTTAAAGGAGTCTTAGCTTGTTTATTAGATCATCTAAACGATATTTATTGCTTTATCAGGTAATAAATTAAAGAGACAAAGAGAGAATCTAGTGCGGGCACATCCAATTCCGACAGTATACGCATTGCGATCTTTATAGAAATGTCAGAGCACATTGTGAACTTTTCGACATATCATTTTCACACTAGGAATTCATCAAAAACAGACGAAACATAATGGGGAATTTACTAATGTCACAATGAATATTGAAAATAAGCACTTATGTCGACACACTGTCCTTAAGCGGAAAGACAGTTCACATAACGTGACCGTGCATATCAACACTTCCTGTGCCCCAATTGAAACTAAAAATGGCTAATATTTCCATTACTGGGCAGAAACTTTGTCCTAAAGTGGAAAAAGTGACCTGCAAAGTCGCAATGGGAGAATTGAAAATGTTATCGAAAGTCCGCCGCCCAATTACCACAAAATTGACAAATCACAAAGGATCTCTGCTTCCACCGGTCTGGTCACTAACGGAAACAACCTTCAAGATTTTGCTACCGAGTCATATCCCAAAGTCTAGCTGTATTTTCTGAACACTCAACTCCCCTTGGAAAAGTATTCACTAGGAAAAATCCGATCTCTACCGGAAAAAATGCGCCATTTACCCTTAGGTGGGCGGGAAGCGCTTTGAAATTTCGACACAGCTGAGAACAACTTCACACATCTCCTCAACTTTTTTTGCATGGACCATTCCCGCGACGCTAAGGCAGACGACCACCCAAGTCTCCCAAACATTACGAGACGTCATCGAAGGATCCCTATACTGATAAATACCGAGAAATTTGGGCCGGGACCCGCCGGTGATAGGACAGCAGCCGGTCGTGCCATGCAAATCCTTTCGAGTGACAAATCTCCGGCTGAAAATGAGGTCGCTTTTGAAGAAATTGAGAGTAGTCCCATTGCTGGTTTCGTTGTATCATCTGAAGCTTTGTATTCGCACGAGCCTTCCGAGGAGGAAAAGTTCTTTGAATTTTTGGTGATGGAGCAACAAGAAATATTGGAAAAATAAGATACGAGAGTAGATAGGTACATTAATGAGTTTAGAAGCCAGTTTATGGCAAAGAAGGCATACGGGAGTGGAGAACGAAGTACTAATCATGGAAATTTGAGAAAGGAATTTGAGGATGAAGAGAGGCAAAAGAGATTGGAAAAAAGAACAAGGATGGATGGCAGCTGATCTGAGAAGGACTCGAGAGAAAAGAGTCGCAGACGAGGGTATGAGACAAACCGGCGATCAAACTGCCGATGGCTAAGTAGCCATTGCGACTAGGAGTCTTTTCGATGTGGAATCATGTCAAGACCAGGGAGCGGTGGACTGCACTTAAGACGATGAGAGCAGGGAGAGTTAAGATGAAAGTATAAGTGAATGGTTCCCTGATCAAGAGGGAAGGGGGGGTCATTCAGGTAGCATGGGGAGGGAAGGCTGTCCTGGCGGCATGGGGATGGGTAGTCTTTCGTCTGATGCAGCGGGGGATATTATATATCGTGATGATGAGATGAGGATTCGTTCTGACCTCGGAGCTATGGCGAGGGAGGGTGGTTCTGGTGAAAACGGGAGGGGAGACGGTTCCGATTATGCGGCAGGAGGGCCTGTTGCTTTACATAAGTGGAGGAGTGGTTGTGCTGGACATGCGGGAAGGAGGGCTTCCGGCGATGAAGACGCTTTGGGAAGTTCAGATGTCATGACAAGCAGCGGGCGGTCTCCTGATGATAGGAGGAGCCGCTCAGGTGATCAACAAGATGGAAGCCATGGAGAGAGTACTGGCGAGCTGTCTGATGGAGCGCAAGTGGATATTGATAGAAGACAGTGGGGCGGGAATGGAGTGGTAATGTCTGGTGAGATTAATGACGAAGGTAATCCCTCACACACACACAGAGGGTGAGACACTCCGAGAGGTGGCGGTGAAGATCGGCGCAACAAGAATGGGAGATATTCTGAGGCGCGTGTGGGTAGGGTGGTGGGTAATGGGGGTGTCGAAAGTGGAGTGGGGGCGGATTTTGAGATTGAGGGGGCAGGTGGAACAGTCGAGGGGACAGTGGAAAGGGTGGGAAATGGACACACACAAAGGTGTGGGGGGTTGAGAGTGGAAAAGAGTGTGACGCAAAATTAGAATGGTACGGAGGAGACGCAGGCAGACAAGGTGTACCTAGAACTGAAAGAACGGTACAAAGTGTCCAGTTCATGAACAGCTTCGTGTTGCGCAGTAGCAAGAGAAGCGCCAGAGCCGAGAGCTCCAATGGATGGAGCGAAATAACCACTAAATGCGCATGGGGGAACCATTGCAGGGAGGAGGACATCATCCGTACGGTTCGAACACACAGAGGCCGATTTGCCGGGACGATAATAACATTGATGAACAAAGGGATGTTAGAAGTGAAGTCCCTGTTGGGACATAACTTGTTGATGGGGTCTCTCTGTCACGTGGTCCATGAGATGGTAACGAAGTCCAGAAAGATGTTACAACAGCACATATTGACCCAGTAAATCTGCATAAAGGATCGCATCGCCCCTCCCCAGAGGTAATATCACCCAACCAGTGTGCAGGGCTCCATACATTCCATAATTAGTATAAGACGAGTCAATGATTGATGACGGTGATGGATTGTCTGCATAATATGATGATAATAATGAGATACATGGCGCTTTTCCTGAAAAATCTCTGACGACAGAGATTTTTCCAGTGAGGAGGATGATGTGAAGGATAAGGATTACAGTGGGGCTGCGAAATCAGAGGCGGGCTCGACTATAGTCAAGTGAATAGTGGTCAAGTCGGAGAGAACGAGAGATTTGTGATGTAAATGTATGCACTTGGAGGATGATACTGGAAATGCTACAACGGATAAAACAGCGAGAACTCCGCGTGACAATCTTGCGCAGTTCAGTAAAGGCGAAAGGTTAAAAGGCCGCGAGAATCCGAAAATGGCTAGCAGGAAGAGATCCCTAGAAAAGGCTAGAGCTGCACTACGTCATGAGCATGTCACTACCCTGTCGTGCAAAAGGCTCATTAGAGCAAATTCGCCAATTTTGGCGTAATCCATGGGGTCTGGGTGGAAAAAACATTGAAGAAGGTAAAAAACCTGCCAAAGTGACAAGAGAAACGCTGAAACAGTGTCTGAATAGCAGCCGCAACATGGAAAAAATTGGAAGTTGAACAAATAAGTCGATCACATAAAAGGTTTTCCTTGGGCAGGGCTGTGATCCTATTGATCGAATGACAGCTGAAACGTTCCACAGACCAGCTTATACGTCAAAAAATAGTCAGAGCAGTCCTCGATGATTTTTCGCAAGACTCCGACATGTCAACATTAAAAGTTGCCAATTTAGTGAAAGTAAAGTCGTTTTATCGTCGACAGCCGGCTTACTAGCATTAAAAGGATGTTAAGCTGGAGTTTTATCGATATCTGGATGCTAATAGGGCAGTATAAAGGGCTGCTTTGGAGAAATAAGACGATCTACTACGACAGGAAGGGTAAAAAGTGGAAATTTATATATTGACGGGGGAGGAGGTGAAGAAAAAACATGTGAACGATCTCAAATTTATCCACATGCAATCTAATGGCGGACAAAGAAAGCTGATTTAAAGCCGTTTGAGGAGAAATATGTTGAAGCTCATGACATAGATGAAGAAGGGAGGTACTATAGCGGTTTTTATTCGTTCCGTCTGTTGCAAACCACTTCTGTAAAACAGGTCGAAAGACTTGGAATGCTGATGGTGGGCACTGTGATGGAGTTGGGAACATATCGTATAGGACTATTTGGGGGTTATTGGATAAGATACTAACAAGCACCTGTTTTCAATATGCTTTGCACACTTCGTTGGCCCAGAATGGTTAGAGACATGGCCTTGGGTCTTTTCACCATGCCAGAAGATACCCGGTTTTGATAATACAGATTGTACTACTATTTTGTATCAAGAAAATGCCATAGATATTGCCTACAAAAAGAACATGAACCACGCCAAAATGTTCCTAGACCCCCTTCATGCCAGGAAGAACTTAGGATCTAAACTTGGAATGACCAAGAGCGTAGGTCTTTGCTGAGCGACAAAGAATTGTACGCTGTAATTGTTGCCGAGTTAGATTCAAATAAGGCAGAGTAATCACGGACTCAGTTGGCCTTTCTGCTAAGATTTGATGATTTGATGGTACACTCTGAACTGCAGGACACAGTAACTACTTCTCAAAGAGCTGAAAGTATTATGATTGCCGCACTTCGAAATCATATAAGATCTGTTGTTAGAGGTTTTTCTAGCTCAATGCGAGGATTTCTTTCGTCGGTAGTCAGTGGCGACAACTACCAAAGACCCTGCCCCGCCAAATATTCAGAAGTTACTAACAAATCTAATTCAACCGTCCAAAGTATAGAAGAGTTCCGTGAAATGGTTGGATGGTACTGCGCAGATGGAGGCAACAGTTCGCAGTGTATCGGATAGGAAATTACTTCGGCACGTGATTTTAAGTAAGGACTACCACGGACCCCTACTTGCTGTGCTTTTCGTCAGAACTGTTCGAGAATTCCCTCAAATCATGGTATGACTGTGTTATTTGAGAAATATGGATCCTCTTGTTTGCATCAGTTCATAGCGAAAATTCATTTAATAGACACATGGAAGACTCAGTACGAAAACGTGACATTTGGCTTTCCGGCCCATTATGCCATAATGGACGTGAAAATAACTGCCAAAATCCTAATTTCCACAGGAAAGAACTTTTAGACTCCGAGGAAAATCCCTCCCCTCGTCTTCACCCAAAGAAGATATGCTGGGGAGCGGAAACGCAATGGTGCGAACAAAGGACTGATAGCAGTCGGCGTCGTACGCATAATTATTCACTTTGTGGCCGTGCGGATCATAAAGCCAGATACTATCCGCTTTGTAAGGTGTTTTATGTTGATGAGAATACGAGAGACTGTCATTAGTAGCCTATTATTGTCTTTAAATTAGTATGAGCTATGCATCATTTAGCAGAGTAACGACAATATGCGAGTTTGTGTGTTTGCGCAGAGATATGTCGCAGTCTGAATCGTAAGAACTGAGTAGTTCACCATGAGTATTAGCAGTTATGATTTATGTTACCATTCCGACCACAGCAGTATTCTCAAGTTACATAATGTCGCCATGCGCATTTACAAGTCTATATTTGTCACATTTCAAAAAGAAAGAACAAGAATTGTCGCAACGTGAATACCCAGAAATGGATGATGTCACCATGTGCGTTGGAAATAATCCTAAATTAAAATTAAATCAATCATTATTTTCTCTTTCAGACCGATAATAAATATTCTAATCCACACTTTACATCAGATTCTTAAAATTAATACTTTTTTGGAATGTGCCCCAAAGTTATTAGCTGACCAATCATATATGCCAATGGAAAAGCTACCTCAAGGTATTAAATAGAAATATACTTATATTAGGAACCATAATCTTATCTATAGAATAATTCTCAGTACTTTTTCCCGTTCTCTCTTCTCTCAAAAATTAATCCTCAAAGGACTTAAAGTCGGGTTTATAATTTTTTACTTAATTTCTCAAATTTGGTAGGTAATAAAATTCAGGTTTAGTCACAGGTTCTAGATTCGCCTTGGTTTTCAAGTTGAATGGAAGGCCAACTATTGAGTCAGGGAGAAATATTTTTCTGAAAATAGGCTAAATTGAGTGTTTTATCGCTAAAAAATCGACAAACTGGAGAAAATAACGACGAAAGAACAAATGCTTGGCTACAAATTTTTTAACATCATTCGTTTCGTCCGTGGACAAGTACAACTTGTGGAATAAAACTGTGACCATAAAATGTATACATTCTATGATACTTGGCTGCTAATTTCTTCCAGTTCCTTTCAATTGGACCAAGTACTTCAATTCTAAATCGAAACATTATTCCAAGTTAACTGTAAAGCGAAGTTATATTCTTAAAACATCTTTCTTATCTGCCGTGGAACTGAATATTTGAGGGCTTTACATGAGACATATGGATAAGCTACCGCATTAGTATTAAATTATATTCTTTGGATTCTCCGGGCCGTTTATCGCTTATATTTCTATTTTAATCATATTTATACGGATGGAGTTCTAAACGCAGTACTTCTAAGGTTACCTGTATATCATAAAGCGGTGCTTTAGTTACCTAAAATTTTCCAGCAGTAATTGACCGAAAATATTAATAGCGATGTCTTTTCTCAAACCTTTTCAACCTTCTAGTCGATACAGGGGCAATTTTTGCACTTCTTTAATTTTGAGGACTGGTTCAAAAGGTTGAATAGGTTTTCTACGTATGTCCTCCGTTTATTTTCAGCAGACTACCTTGTTCTTGTTCCTCAATATTTAACTTAAACTTGGAACATTACTTTCTTATAGTACTTGGTTCAGACACCTGAATTTAACTAGATATGACCCGCGCTTATTGTGAAAGAGAAGATAAACTTGAAGCACTTGTCATTTTGGAATATTGAAGCACTATATCCAGACCAACAACAATATAAACATATTTTGCGGAAATTTTATGCATTAAGTGGCTGGAAAGCTTCAAATGAACCAAAAAGTTATATTATTACATGATAAATAAAGGGAGTCAATAGGAAGTTCGAACTAAATTGACATAACAAAAGTTCCTTTGGTTTGAGAAATAGAAAAGGTTAAAACGTGAATATTCTAGGTCTTCAGTTTTGTGATATTTATTTCTGGGACGATTACAGTTTCGAAGAAACAGACATTTTTCCTGCGATTTGGACAGAAAACAAATTACCAGAAAGTTATTTTCGATTACAGTAAAATCACTTCAAATAACCCTTGGATCTAGCTGTAGTGCAATAGCACTTTAGTTTGAATTGATGGTCATCACTGTAATTGAAGTACTCGATTTTCGAGCCCCATTACCGGGCGCATGCCGTCCAGCATGTCAACACTATTACAGTGCCTTCACAGTTATCGCCCCTATTGGGCATGGCACTGGTCCCCTAACTGACCCTGATATTTATTCATGAGTAACAAACTAATAGAGTGACAAGTGCCCTAACTAGTGAGCTCGAGCTCGAATAACTAACTAACTTTAACTTAGTATTTTATTCTTGGCCTGACTGCTACTTCTTGTAAACAGGTACAGAAGGTACCAACTACTTCACCAGTTTTTTGATTTTGGCTGTAGGTGTTACTCCTGCAACTTGCGTTCCCTTTTCACTAAGGCGCCGCGACTGCAGCAATAGTAGCTACTAACCTCTTCGGCCCCCGCCCGCCAGCTTGGCTTTGTATCCTGCCGTTTATTTCACGGTTTTACCCTTTTTGTGCCTTTTTCCCTTTGGAGGACTGTATACCAACTGTACTGTAGCAAGGAGGACGAGTATCCGTGGCTCTTGCCTAACCGGTCTGACCCATAATTCGTATCACATTTACCTCTTGGGCCTTTTTTTGCTTTTTACAAGCCTCTCCCACCTGAGTTCTCCCCACTCTTGAGCTACTACCCTGCAGAGGGAATAAAGAGAAAGCGGTATCGGACACCGTGTAGTCATTGCTTTAGGCAGTAGGGAGCGTAACCCTTTCTAGGTCTAGTTTGGTGCATTGCACTACAGTAACGAAAATTATTTACGAGGCCCGAAACTGCTCCGATTCATCGCAACGATAAGTGAGTAAATTAAGAAAGATTAAACTTCCAGATAACTTTGAAAATAAGTATTCATTTCAGATTTGAAATTTTTCATCCAGAATAGAATAATACATCTTAAGATTAATGAATGGATTTTTATTGTTCCCTTTTTGCCACCAAAATCTCAAAAAGTTCTCCTTGAAGACTGCGTATTTCTCAAAGTCTTCAGTGAGACCTTTACTTACTTTCAATGTTTATGTGTAGAGCTCAAATGAGAGAATTATAAAATTACGAGTATAATGAAGGTATTATTTTAGTAATTAGCGGTTCAAAAAAATTTTCTTCAACATGAAATTACTAACATCGCTGTAAATTTTTTAATCTGGTAATCAATCTCTATATAATTTAAAGGAACAAAAGGTTACGTATAGTCAGACTTCAATGCGTGAGGGTAATCCTAAAAATTATTTAGCTGTAAAACATGGAGTCACCATTAGACATTTTTAACGTTTTAAGTATCTTTTTCCTGGTACTGCCATAATTTACCCTTGGGAAGTACTGATGTGGACAGAACGGGTGCTGCATAGGGATAAATGAGAAAATCAGTAGAAAATAAGATTAGAAAGTGACGAAATTACTTTATACATATTGTACTTCAATACAATTAGACGAGGAAGATGACTGAACAAGAGGTCCCCTCCGCTGATTCGGGACCGGTACTTTGTGCAGACTCCCGCTTTATTTATCTCAAAAGGTATAAATAGATCCCATTTTCAAAAGAAGTAATCCTCCCACCCTTTTTCGTACACGCAATTGTAAAGTGCTTTTCTATTAGGAACCTAAATCCGCTGTGCCCCCCATTTATACTTAATGGCCGACCATTTTGGTTCTTCTTTTGGAAGAAAGATTTTTCGACTAGTGTTCTGTGGTCTGCTGTGTCATTTAAATCCGTTCCAGGATAGTTCCGGGTATCTTTTTAATAGGGCCCCGAGTTCGTGCAAATTCATGAAATACAGTTTAGTCATACATTTTTAATCGATTAAGGCCTTGAAAAAAGTAGGCGGTTTGTACTTATTTGAAACAATAAAAAAAGCATTCTACGCCTAAAAAATAAACAAATAAATTTAGTCATATCCTCGACCTCTTGAAAAAATGACCGAAATATTCCTCTAACCGATCATCTAAAAATCAACTCGGAGGACTACATAAATCAGCGGCCTAGCCTTATTGCAACAGGGGTATACGGACTACCACTACTACAAGAGGAGAATTTACTTGGAAAATTGCTAAGTAGTGGTTTCTTTACACTCTTCGGAAGACTTATCGGAGATGGCGGAGGATGAGAAAGATGAACGTTCGGAGGAGGAACACGATTGAGTGCATCACTGAGGGCTGTTATGGTACTATTCCGAGGATTTTTGGCTGGGAGCTCGCGTGCCATTTTTGGAGAAAGATGAGAACACGTAGATGTCATAAATATTTCAGGCCCCTCGAAAATTATATTATCTGGGAATGGGATTTTTTTGAAGGGAACTTGGGGACTAAAATATGTCCGAGTGGATCATCTACTATCGTTAGCGGCTCTAGGGAATTTGTATGGGCTATGTTAAATAATAAGTACGGATGGTTTGAAGTAAATTTGGAATCTGATCTCGAAAATAATGAGTTTTAAAAGTGAATATAGATCTTTTTCTTGAAAGTATCGACATTAAGTCTGCTCTGTTCACAAGACTTGCCTAAACGCAATTTTTGGTATTTTATAGGTGTTACCGAGACTGAATTGTTAGCAGAAAAGTTTATTTTAAGTTAATATTGGTTTCTCTGTGATAGCACAAGCGAGTTGGGAGAAAAATTTCCAATCGTACACTCGAGTAGTCCCAAAGTTGAATGTAAACCTCTGATCCGCGAGGCTTTTTGTCGCGCTATTCGGTGCTCCGAGGGGAAGTGGCCACATCTGTGGATCCACAAGATGAGGGAAGTCCGAGGTAGTTTTTGGTGGTTTTGAAATTTTACTTGTGTGCTCTCCCTTTCTCTGCAACTCTCTCCATTACCATGATACTTATACCGCTGAGCTCAAAAATGACTATGTCGTCCTAACAATTTCCACCAAGAATAAAGGCAGCACTTAATAATTTTAAAACACGAAATGACCACCCCAGATTCGATTTAATATGAAAAACGGGAATGAAAAAGATAGGGGGGATACACAATTCACGCAAGGTCCAGGTGATGTTGGTGGAAAAGTAAAAGTGCCCAAAAACGTGGGTAGCGCAATTCTCAGTTTGACTCTGAACGAGGCAAAAGTCTTAGTAAGCTGATATAGACATACTTATAAAAACCGAAAAGACATAAGTTTCAAAAGACTTTTGAGATTGATTCCACACGTCTCATCTACGTTTAGTCACTCATGTCGAGTAATAGACCCACTTTTTTCTATTTTTACATGTAGAACTTTTTTTTATCCTCCACATCTGCCTTCTTTTTGCTACCATAAATACACCGGGGTAGCAATATTCGCTTGAAACATCTCCGTTCTTGGATAGTAGGAACTGAGGCACCAATTATTTCCGATTTGTCCCTATTATCTTTCCATGTTCTTTGGGATCCCGCTTTCAGGGACTCTCTTTGGGCTCCTCGGTCGCAGAACATTCCTTACCCTGTGCTGACGCCTCGTTACCCTGCGTCATCTGCCTTCTATGCGCTTTCCTGGAGACACAGATGCATAGCACATGCTTTGACCTGCGATAATTCTTGTCCCGTTCATCCACACAGATCTCGCCTGGTATCTATACTTCTTTTTCTTTTCCTCACTTCTCCGATGGACAAAACCTCTTTTTAACCTACGGAATATTCCTCTCATTTGTTCCCAATTTTATCTTTTCAATTAACCTTTTTATGCCCCTCACCCGTTCCATGCACTCCCCAGTTAATGTAGGAGCACTTCTAACTACCTGAATGGCCTTCGTAGTTCCCAACTCTGCTAAGAACCATATCCTTTTTTCGGCACTGTGCCCGACTTTAGTGTTTTCTGTTGTTATAAATATGGTCTTTTCTATAGGAAATCGGTCCTCTCCACAAACTGCTGTCTTCTTCATCCCTGGCCTCTGATTTTTCAAAAAAACTCTTCCCACCAATTTTTCCCCATGAATCCAAACTCACTGTACAACTCCATTTCTATTTTATCTCGGAGTTTTTTGGTCCTCCTTTTTCAAAAAGAAATCTTTCGACTCGTGATCCGCTTCGTTCTCCAAATTCAGTTCCGATATTTTATCAAGCAGGTTTTTAGTTGTTGCTCTTATTGCTTGCAAATTCAAAGCTGCGGAATTACCTAATATTTTTATTTCATCCAAGGCAGTGAGACTTTTCGAAGGCGTCGCCCTATTTAAAGTTCGAAATTGACGTCGTCGAGGCAAAAACCCCGCCATCAATTACCCCATCGGCTCACCCCCTTTTCTGCCTTCAACATGACCAACCTCCGCCCGTCCCCCACCATCGCCAAGTCATTCCGAGGCCACCGCCCCCTCAACGCTCTAGCTTTGATGGCCAATGGACCAACCAACTATGATGATTCTCGTAGAAGAATGGACCGGGAACGTGGTCGGGGTGGGTCCGCCGGCACCGCGTCGAAGAGGCAGAAGAGGCAGAAGAGGCAGAAGAGGCAGAGGAGGGGGTAGAGGAAGAGGAGGGAAAAGAAGAGGTAGAAGGTGACCGGTCTGAGGCTGAGGTGGAAGGATCGGAAGGTGAGGAGGACTGGGTTTACCCGCCGGAGCCACTAGTGTACATGGGGAACTGATCTGGAGAACAGAGGGGATAAGGTGAGGAGGACTGGGTTTACCCGCAGGAGCCACTAGTGTACATGAGGGAACTGATGTGGAGAACAGAGGGATACTGAGGGAGCAATCGTTATTTCTGACTCTTCTGGTAAGGATGAAGATGAGGATGAAGGGAAGATGAGGAGGATGAGGGGGAGGGAGACATGGAAAGTGTTGGGATGGTGGGGCGGGGGCTTTAAATTATGGACCAGGTGGTCCCGACGCTGGAACAGGATTGGGGCATCTTTAGTAGTTTAGATATCTTCCAGGGGGAAATATAGAATTGTAAGCCATTCATGGACATTTGTGGGGACTGCTTGGGTGGACTGGGTATTTTGGAGGAATTTTTTGGCTCTGATCTCGATGGCTAAGATTGTAAGGAAGAAATTTAGATATTTATCCTGATTTTATCTGCTGTTAGTCTTTCCCGTTCACACGATTCCATTTGATACATTTTGTGGTACTTATTATGTTTGTTTGAGATTCTAGGGTTAACCAAAAGTCTATATAAGCTGGGTAAACTGCTTCCTCTTGCGGAGGTCAAGCAAATTGGCAGACAACTTCAAGCCAAGTACCGAGAAGTAGGGAGTTGAGAGTCCAGTTCAGACCCAAGAACCATTTTTCTTACGCTGGTCACAGGGCATCAGTAGTAGACCCTGCCCCTTCTAAACTTGCATGTAGCCCTCTCAACTGTCGTCCTTATCCATCCCTTTTGTTCGCTCAAATATAACATGGTAGCCATTTGTCGCTTGCAACACCTCCTCCCCGGGGTAATTGGTTCTGAGTAATTCTTCTCCCGACGATTTACCCCTGTCACTTTCCTCATACACTTCCCAATACGGGGGGAAGTTTGGGCGTTTTTCTGCTTAGATGCACAGCCGGCTTTTTTCAGAGAGAAAAGAGGTAGATCCACTCGCTCGAAACGAGCGGGAGCGCGCTCTTTTGCTAGACTGGGGTATGCACAGCATCCTAGCAAGTACCTCCGTCCGCCCTTCGCCACCACCTCTGTGTATTGAGGTTTTGTCCGTCATCGCAGCAACTAAATTTGACGACCACCTATACAACCTCCTCGCAGACTGCTATTGCATCAGGATGTTGGTTTCGAAGTTCATAAACACCCAGAAGGCTGAAGCTTGGTGGCTGGGAAGAAACCATGACAAGACCATCCCTAAGGATGACAGTTCTGCCTTTGCAAGCAACAAACTCGGGTCACCAATCGGCACTGACCATGGATGCATATCTCTAGTTGATACAGAGCTTCAGATTACCCAAGGGGTATGGAACGCTCCGCGCAAACTGCACCTCTGGCAGTCCTTATTTTACCTTTTTCGTTGCGCAAGCACGGACAGGCTCATTTTCACCTCTGGGACCAGCCCACTCCGGCTAACCTTGCCATCATCAACAGAGCCTGACGATGAACTTCGAGAGACCTTCCAAAAATTGATCAATGTCCCACTCTGCAGCATGTTTCAGTTCCCTTTTCAGCATCTATTGTACAGCCTCACACGTGAATTACTTCTCAGTGGCCCCCGTCGCACGGGGAACACAAAACAAAGTCGGACATGAGAGCAACGGGCGCAGCCGGTGGCACCGATTACTTTGATGTCACATTCGTGAACACACTGCCCCCTTCTCACCTCAAGATGAGAACCTTTAACACCATCTTGAGCATGAACGCAGCCCACGCTCACAAGCTATGAAAGTTCCAAGGGGGACATGGCCGGGTTGCCTGGTAGGAACAGGCACTTCCTGGTTTCCTCTCTCAGAGGGTGGCACCTTAATGCGTTCTCCGCTATTAAGGCGGTGGCACGATCAGTCGCCAGCCGTGCTCTGGACCTGTAATCTAGAGTGAGGGCCATTCTCCCTCAACAACTCGCCGCATTGGTAGACACATGTAACACCGTCTGCTTGTTGACTGGGCTACCTGCTGCGTAAGTTGGTGGAAATGCGCTGTTATTCGTACTGTAGATCCTGACACAGGGTTTCATTGCAAGTTCATAAGACTACCAACCTTAGGGCCACCCGCAGTAACCCAGCTGCATATACTTTTCCCATTTCATTGCAAGGACACACAATGGAGGAACCATACCAAAATCTCGCAGGCCACCAGGAGGAATAACATTATCAATTGATGGTCACATTACTCCGCACCACGCTGAACTATGTGCTACGATAAACGCTCAATTCTTCCCTTTTGGATTAAAAACACAGGTGCAATCGTTACACCTGCCCGTAAAGCCCTCGCAAAAAATCACCTGCTTCGCGACACGCCGCGGCAGCAGTCCCTCGAGCTAGTACCACTCGTAAGTCACCACCCTGATGTTCCTCATCCTACAACTTATAGGTCATGACGTGCTCATTCAGCGTTTCGCTGTGCCTTGGACCCTCTAAGCACCTGGTGCTTGGAAAGTCTAGTAGCTAGCGGGTTTCACGGACCACTCATTAAAAGAGTATTTTTTCCTTCGAAGAACCAAATCGTTTCCGTTATTCCTTCGATTTTGTACAAAGATTCCCAAAAATTGAGTTCAATGGATTGGAAAGTCAATTAGCCCATAACTGCAATTAAGAGCCGAAATGCTGTATCCGTTTTGCCTAGCATACAGTAGTAGAACCTTTTCGCGAGAGATGCACCTACCGTGCATAACAGATGCGCAACGGTGCGTAACGTGTTGTACTGTACCGTAAGTACTGTACTGTACTGTACTGTACATCACAATATGCATGTGAGACTGTGGTAGGTGATCCCTACTGAATGTACTGCACAGTATGCTCGCATCCGGTTCCACCTCCACCGTGTTTGTGCCTCGGCATGCAAGCTACATCATGTGATGAAGCTAATACCGCCGAGTGCAACAAGCGTCCTGGCAATGAGATTTGACCAAGAACAGATGGAATATTACTCGCGGTCAAACAACGTGCCGATGACAAGTGCGGTCCGACAGCAAGTTGCTCTTCCGTTACGCCTCGGAGGCCACGGATTCACACCCGTGGCAACGCTGAATCTAGCGTGGTATGCGGCCAGCGTCATCGACTCCGAACAAGTGACATGCCCCGATGATCCTAGCGTAGCCCACCACCGTGCACAAAGCTATGCAAATGCTGATACCCACCTTCTCGAGTTTGTCCGACGACTCCACCCAAGCTTCTCTGACGGACATGGTGGTCTCCCAGAAATGCTGACAGCCGCCAACCTTGCAAACAAGCCCGATAATGCACACAGCATTTTGTATCGAGCCTGGTGCAAGTCGGCAGCAGAGGTATTCTGGAAAGAAGACGAATGGGAGCGGTTCCCAAGCACTTCCCTGCATACGGAAGCTGATATTCGGCGAAGGATCCGCCGCCAGGCATACTTAGAGACGCCTGCTGCAGCCTTTCTCACCGCACATCCGTCTGCGGTTAGCCGGACCTACAATAAGATGTGGTCAGTGATGCTACGCCGCCACCTGGGAGTTCACGTGTTTGACGACAATGTGCCGCTGCAATGCGCGGAGTGCAACAGGCCCATGGACAACCGAGGTGACCATGCAGCGGATTTTTGCAAAAAAGGCCTGGGATGGACTAACCGGCACAATGCCGTAGTGAAGGTATTTGGCCGACAACTGTTCAAAGCAGCAGGAGTCGGCGTCCAATATGAGGTGAAATACTTACTTCCCGGACTGAATGCACGGCCTGCCGACATTCTAGTGTACCCGAGGTCGGAAGAGATCAACACCTTGCCGCCCCTCCCGGTGGCATACGACGTCACAGTAACATCGCCATTCCAAGATGGGTTCATGTCCATTGGAGCGCGTGGGGCGCGCGCCGTTGCCAATGCAGCGAAAAGACGGAAAAATAGGGAGCTTGCCAGCAAAGTAGCAGCCATCCCCGGTGAAGCCATCCCAGGACGATCAAAACTGGGATGGAAGTTTGTGCCGCTAGCCTTCGACTCACTTGGATCGCCGTCTGCGACGACGTCGAAGGTAATCGACGAATACGCGGTCGCTGTCGCAACCCGCATCGGATGCTCGACGGGAGGAGTGAAGACTCGGCTTTATCAGCAGCTCAGTTATGCGATTTGGTCCACGTGTGCCGCTTCTGTAATATGTCGCGCCCCACAACATGCAGAGTTTAGCCACCCTATTCAAAACCCAATTTTGTTAGGTTTGTGACAGTGGGGTATTCAAGACTTTGCATGTCTGTGGTAAAGTAATCGAAGAGAATGAAATGGGGGGTTAACTTACTGTGGTAGATATGTGGGTTGGTACCCAGTAAATTTGTACCGGAGCGTAGATACCGTATATTGGCCAAGCCATTTGCGAAACCGTACAATCGAAGAGTACTGTATACACGCATTTATTTCTTTGAGGGGTGGTTGTCAAACAATGTCATACGAGGGATTCAGGTTGCAGGTTTGTACTGTACTGTACAGTACAAAAGTTATGATGTCTGCTTTTCTGTTACTTCAGGGAGTTACGGTACAATATAACCTTCCCGCTGGATCCAGCCGTAAATACCGTAGGTACGTATTTGGTTAAGAGTTAGAAATAATTCAGTTTACTGTAATCTAGAATTTAATTTGGGAGTTGGATTTGCTTGCCATTCTGCCATACTGTACTGTACAGTACTGTACTGTATAGCCAAGTTTCAGTGCAGTGCGATAATGCACAGTGCTGTGCTGTACGATAGCGCCAGATGTTGCATAATTACCGTACTTCCGCCATAGGCCTGCGGTGAAACATTATTGTAATTTTTAAATTAAAGAAAACAAACTTTACACTCATCCCATAACCTCCAATTGAGGTTTTAAAAGACGTTTATTTCCAAGCGGCGTATTGTATCATTCAGTAGTATGTCAATCCACAAATGTCTGACAGACATTTGATTCGCAAGTGCACTAATTTTCGGTTAGCAACATACCGTACAAGAATACGGCGGAATTGCAATAAAATTCGGGAAGTTCCAGATTGTCCGCTGTCACCACCTCAACATCTTGTTGTCTCCTCCACGTTTCACAAGCTGAGCCCATCGCCAAATTTCATGCAGCCATTTCAACACTCAATAGCGTCAGACCCTCTCACAATTGCCATCTCCATTTTTGGCAACACTCTGCGCGCCACTACTGTTTTCTCTGTGAGGCACATCGAAAAAGTGCCCCTTTTCTACTTCGAAAAATGCAGTTTGCACTAACTCGAAGCATCGCTACACTAAACTATGACTGCGTTCCATGCAGTACAGTACTCCGACCTTGTCAGAATCCATCCACCGAGCAACTTTCCACACTTGCGGCTAACTTGTCTGGAGTTCGCCTACTTCCACTCCCATTCGTTTCCGTTTCCCACCTGAGGGAAGCTGAAAACTCTCCATTTTTGTTCAGTCCATGGAATCGCCTGGTCCCCAACGGATCAATTTCTCCTTCTGCCGAAGACGCACTCACATTCACGAATGATAACGACGTTCCAAGGCGCCTTTTGTTGCGTTTCATGCCGAGAATCCTCGTCCTCTTCAGCCCGCCAGCTGTGATCAACACCATATCTGGGTCTGCCTCATCCTCTTCCGAAATCCCTAAAAAGTGACACAACATAGCATAAACATCCTGCGCAAGTGGCACAGAAAGAGTCCGTTTTGCAGCACGCGACCGAGCCAAACGCAGAGAAGTGTCTAGCATTGCTATGGCCGCCACATGACGTGGGAGGGAAGCAGAGCGACGAAAGAAAGGAATCGACCGTGTTAATGAAAGGGTAGCACGAAGCGCAATGGCGTAGGAGCGAGATGTCAGCAGCCGCCGGCGCGAAGTGTGGTACAGAATCCTATGCGACAGAGACAGGTTACGCCCGAGTTCTTCCTCATACGAAAGGAGGGCAGGCGTCATAGAAGAATTTCGCTTTGCTTAACAAAGTACCAATCTGAGTAGGATTTGACGAAGTTCTGGGCCGTTCGTGAAAAAGGTGTTGTGAATACTGCCTGCTTTGTCGCTGCCTCAGCCTGCCGAAGGTAAAACCTGTAGAACCAATGTTGTTATATTATTCAGGTCTGCAGTTTGCAGTGCAGTACGCATGTATAAACGCAAAATGTTGACGGAAATGCATGAATTGCATTCAGCACAATTTCACTGTTAACTTATGCATGGCAGCATTCTGTACGAGAACGATACTCGGGACTGTACTTTGCTGTACCCAAAGTACTGCACAGTAAGGCACAGTAACTTAACCAAACTACTGTACGGTACTTAGTATACTGTACTGTACGGTACTGTAGACAAACGAAAAATAAAATTTTGTACAGTACTTGAGTATCGAAACTGCCACGGTATGTCCTCATTTTTTAAAGTTTGTGTCGCGCGATTTTTGTGTCGCGCGACGGTTAGGGTCGCTAGTTGATTGGCCCGGTGTGCTCGTACAGTATACAGTACTACTGTACACTGTACGAGCGGGAAGTGGGCTCGTACAGTGTACAGTAGTAGTGTACACTGTACTTGCACGTTCATGAGTAGAAATCCCAGACCGGCCGCCCTATAAGATGACGCGAGGGCGGCCGGAGTCCGGGGGAAGGAGAGGTAGGTTCCGCTTGGCCGCAAAAGAGAAGAGGACAGAGTAAACAAACACAAAAAACAAGCATTACATGGTACCGCATCCAAGGTTGACTATGGACATGAACGATTCCCTTAGACCCCACGTTTCCTTCGACGGTTCCCCTTCTTCCGACGTCGCGCGCTTCCTTTTCGCGTACGAGAATGTAGTCATGCGCGGGAAAAACGACGAGGAAAAGGCGCTCCAGATCCTTTGCCACCTCGAGGGCGCGGCGTTTGAGCGTTACTATGAGGCTTTCGCGAGAGACGGAGCATTGGTGGAGGAGGCGAAGGACTATTCGATCGTTAAGGCCAAGCTCATCGAGGAGTTTGGGAAGACCCCGAAGCCAGAAGAAGAACTGCAGAAGGCTATAAACGCTAGGTTGGACCCGAAGGATTTAATGGGCTCCCTAGCGCAGTTGGACGCTCTATATAAGAGAGTTGGATTCAACGATACCGCCTCGTTCGGCCTGCTTCGGAAAGCAGTGGCAGAAGATCAAGATATGGCGCAGTTCGTAATGTTTAGAGCCCCTTCGGACTATAAGGGGCTCAAGAAGGCAATCACGGACTTCGTAAGTGGAAAGAAGACGTTCTACGGAGAGAAGTCAAGGATCATCGTCGAGTGAAGCGCCGAAGAAGATCCTCCAGAGGCCGGATGCTCTAGTTCTCAGCATCTGGAAAATAAGGTGGAGAAGTTGGCCGACCAATTCGCTGAACTATCGTTGCTTGTGAAGAAGCAATTCGACGGAACGAAGCCGCCGGTGAAGACAGATGCGGATTATTTTTGCAGCTATTGCAACCAAAAGGGCCACGGAGCGAGCCGTTGTCCGCATAATCCGCATCGAGATACGCGCTGTACATTTTGTGGAGAAGAGGACATTCGGAAGCAACATGCTGGTCCAAGAACCCCCGTGGTGATGACCAGCGGAGAGGAGTTGCTAGGGCCCGGTCTGAGTCTGGAGAAGAATTGAAAATGAAGGAGCCGAAGGACGATGACAGGGTCGCCGTTCTTCAGAATCTCGCAGAAAGGACGTGGTTGCCGCTGCGAAGAGAAGAGCGGACGGGCAGGCCCTCCCGAAACAGCGAAGGGAAAACTTGATGGATCTGGATGCTATATTGAACAAGGCCCCTGCTAATCGTCCGCTGATGATGGCTCCTGTCCCAAAGAAGAAGAATAAGAGAGGAAATCGCAAGGCGAAGAAGAAATCCGGTGGACTTCAGGATCATGTGGGGAAGTATAACGTGATCGCTGAACTGGCTTCCGCTGCCACAGGAATGAACTTCGGGCAACTATTGCGCGGGGATGCCGAGGAGGCCAGAAGGGTTTTAAGGAGATTGTTATCCAAGAGGTTACCGGTTACACAGGCGTCGATGGTTAACTCTTCAGGAGCTCCACGCCGACTCAGGGTAGTAGCCGTGAAGTTGTATGGAACGGAGACTCATGCCCTTTTGGACACGGGTGCAGTTCCTAATCTAATCTCTTGGGACCTCTGCAAAAGGCTTGCCCTCACCCCGACGGAAACCGATCGTCAGGTGACAGTAGCAGACGGAACTGTCGCCGAGGTTCTTGGTTGTCTGAAAGGAGTGCCGGTGTCTTATGGGTCAATGGTTGTGCATCTTGAGTTCCTGGTTGTCAACAATGCCCCGTTTGACGTTATTGTTGGAAGCCCGACTTTGGAAGCCCTCCAGACGCGCATCGATTATGCACTCCAACACGTCACTTTGGTTATTGGAGATGAAGAGGTTGTGTTGCCATTCGTCAACGAGCCGTCCAGAGTCAATGGGGCTCAGACGGATAGTGAGGACTTCACGTCCCCAAAGGTTCAGACGATGAGGAATCTCTCCATCCTTTCTCGTCGTCTAGCGAAAGCGATGGTGGATCGGACACCGAACAAGACCTGGTCTTAGCCATCATTAACAAGGAACCATACGAGCCTGATCTACCTCGCTCGACGAAGACTGAAGTTAAGAAGGAGGTAAAAGAGGAGGTGGACCGCTCGGCTCTATTGGCCTCGAAGCTGGACCACCTCGAAGAGAAGAATCAGAAGGAGCTGGCGAGAGCTCTCAAGGAAACGGATGTCATAGCTTGGGACATTCACGACCTGGAGCCTGCTAATGTGCCGGTGGTACATTCTTTCGAGTTGACGGACGAGACACCGATACATTCGAAGGCCCGCCGAATGCCGCCGAGGCATAACGAGGTCGTAAAGAAAGAAGTGAAGGAATTATTGGAAGCTGGAATCATTACGCCGTCAGGTCCGCCTGGTCCTTTCCGGTCGTGATAGCCGCGAAGAAAGACGGAAGGCCCCGGTTCTGCGTCGATTACCGTCAGTTGAACAGGGTGATGAAGCCAGACCGCTGGCCGCTACCGAAAATAGAAGAAATCTTCGATGAACTCTCTGGCGCAGAGTTCTTCACAACATTGGACCTTTACACAGGGTACTGGCAGGTTAGGATGTCCGAGTCTTGCAAGGAAAAAACGACCTTTGTCTCTCGATATGGAACGTACAAGTTCGAGGTAATGCCGTTCGGACTCATGAATGCTCCAGCGACATTTCAAAGGATGATGGATGATGTCCTTCGCGGGTTGCCGTTCGCTATGGTTTATGTGGACGACGTTGTCATCTTCTCGAAGACATTGGAGGAACACATAGCTCATTGCAAGGAAGTGTTCAGGAGGATAAAAGAATCGAAACTGAAGTTGAAGGTTACCAAGTGCAGCTTTGCTCAATCAGAAGTGAAGTTGCTTGGCCACATCGTTAATTCAAGTGGTGTGAAGGTGGATCCCGACAAGATCAAAGATATTGTAGAAGCTCCGGTGCCGGAAAACGTGACCGAACTCAGGAGTTTTCTGGGACTCGCGGGTACTACCGACGTTTCATAAGGGGGTTTGCCGACAGCTCAGCAGTGTTGCACGCGGCGACGTCTGTTAAGAAGGCTTTCGAATGGACTCCAGAGATGCAAGAGGCTTTGAATACTTGAAGGGGAAACTGACTACCCCTCCAGTATTGGCGTTCCCGGATTTCAATTCTCCTTTTCTAGTGGAAACAGACGCCTCTTCGGCAGCCCTTGGGGTTGTTCTCTCGCAAAGAAAGAAGACGGGAAAATACATCCCATTCAGTTTGCTTCTCGAACGATGACGGACCAGGAGCGCCGCTACTCCACGAGCGAACGAGAAGCACTCGCCGTGGTTTTCGCTCTTAAGAAGTTTCGAGTGTACCTCCTGTCTGAAAAACCCTTCGTTGTTTATACGGATCATCAAGCCCTTCAAACCGCATTCAAGAAAAAGATATTCACGGGCGATTGGCAAGGTGGATGGATTTGATGGCGGAATACGACTTCGAGATCAAGTATCGTCCGGGCTGGCAAATGGGGCGGCCGATTATCTATCGAGAAGACCTAACAAGAAGGAAGAAAGAAGAAACGAGGAAAACATAACAGAAGGATTGGTGGCGACAGTGGATTGGGCAGACCCAAAGTTGCATGGTTTGGAACCGCACTTGCTAGATGTAGCACGGTTCCTAGCCGGAGAAATGGTTCAAGAATCCGACCCGAAGAAGAAGGTCGCAGTCAGACGGAGCGCAAAAAGTTTCATGCTCTGGAACGATACCCTCTTTCGTCGTGAGAAGGACGGGCTCCGTGTAGTGCCTCCGATCAATCAGCGCTCGGAGATTCTGGCCACCTTTCATGATGATATTGGCCACTGGGACGTTGGTTCGACAAGAAAGTTCGTGAGGGACCGATTCTGGTGGCCTGGGGTGTACCGTGATGTCACCGAGTATGTGCAAGGCTGTGATGGGTGTCAGCATGCGAGAAGGTTGCCGACGTATCACTCGAGTTTGAGAGCTCCCGTTACTGGACTCTTTGAGACCTTCTCGATGGACTTTGCTGGACCCTTCAAGCCTTCGAAGAATGGGAAGAGATTTATTCTGATCGCTGTGGAACATATGACAGGGTGGCCCATAGCCTGGGCCACGACGGATTCTACGGCCGATACGGTGATGAGGTTCATCGAGGAAGAGATAATATCACCGTTCGGGCCGCCAAGAGAATTGTCTCGGATAACGCGACTGCGTTTATGGCGGGAGCGGTACAAGAGTACATGAAAGAGAGGGGAGTCGAGTGGAAGGCGGTGCTTGCTTACGCGCCGATGGCAAACGGTCGCGCGGAACGATGGTGGGAACTATCAAGCACGCGCTCAAAAGGGCTATCGTCCGCAGTGGGGTAGACTGGGCAGAGGCCCTCCCCAAAGTCTTATACGGTTACCGCAGACGCGACCGAAGCGACGCCCCTTCCCCTTTTCGACTGATGTATGGAATTAATCCGAGGATGCTGTCCAGCGATTCGGTAGCATTTCTCAGTGACGCTGGCCCCATCATCGGCTTATAGAGACCTTAGCCGATTCGAGAACGCGGGCCGGCGTGGTGGAAAGACCAGCGAACCTCGCAAGACGAAGGGAAAAGTCAGAAGTTCGAAGTTGGAGATGAAGTGTTGGTAGCGCACGGTGCGGCCTTCAATAAGGGGCGCAACTGGCCGGCTTTCGACTCCTATTACTATGGACCGTGCAGGGTGACGAAGGCGAACCACCCTCGCTACGAGTTACTTCCTCCACCGGCCGCGTTACGAGGAAGGCAATTCACGCGCGCCGGATTGTCCCGTATCAGAAGAGATCGATCCATTTATTCAATTAAGGAAGAGCAAAAGATTCGAGGACATGAGAGAAGAAGAAGCAAGAATCGAGTAGATTGCACTGCGATGAAAGCGAAGAATGCATGATAGAAGGCTAAGTACCGAAGAGGCACCAGAGAAATCGTAAACATTGTGAGTGAAGTCTTGAATCTTGAGCAACTAGGGAGCGGCGCTGTTGTCTCCCTGGTTCTCCCTAATCCTCCTCTCGCGCTTCCGGACGGACAAGGAGTTGCGACCAGGGCGCCGCTTCCTGCGCTTTCCTGGATTAGCAGCGCCGCCTTCCGAACCTCTAGGATGGAAATGAATGTAGAATTATTACCGACGCATTCACGGAGAGCTTGAGAGGAGAGCTCCAAGGCAAAGCGCTCACATGGGTCCCATATCTGGCCCGTCTCGGTGTTCATGGTGACGCAGTGATGGACACCATGGGAACCCTGGATCGTCACGACGTAGACACCACTAGGAAGAGCCAAGGTCTCCTTGATGCTTGGGTTGAGACGAAAGATTTGATGGAGAATGAACGAGCGTGGAGGCGCATGCTTCTAGGCGTCCCTCAGGCTCCTGATGCGACCCCGACGTGTGACATCGGCCTTCAAAGCTCTATCGTTACCCTCATAGTATTCCAACCACTCTCGTGCAACGGGAGGGGCACCCAACTGCCAAAGGGCGTTGGAGATTGAGAAACCGATGCATAAGTCAGTGTCATCACGGAATACCACATCAGTGCGAGGAGAGGCCAAGAGAGAATCAGGGAAGCACGGGGCTCCCTGGAACGAACTGATGACAACTGGAGACGACGACCAGGATGAAGTTGGCACCACCTGTGGACGCGTGACACAGCACTGAGTCGACCTTCACACCCCAAAGAGAACCGGGCCTGACGAGAGATGGAGTGACGTTCTGGCTCTTGGGGCCGGAGAATGCGAGAGTGTAGAGCAAAACCGAGTGCTCCTCTCCCGTTTCCGTGTCAACTGCTCTATAAGTCTGGGTGTCGTCGTCCCAACGGACCGTGCTGATAATCCAATCCTCTTCCCGTACTCCATCGTAGACGCGCCGATCGTGCTGGGATTCCGTGAGGCCGAGTTGAAAAGCATCCTCCCGAGTGACTTCGTCACCAACGCAGTGCATCACGTAATCCGTGATGTGGGTCCCGAAGAGATCGAGGAACTCCTGACGAGAGACGCGGTATGGATGTATTCCACAGGCGTCGGTGTGGATGACAAAGGGTTCCGCTCCTCCCCGCCGAGGAAAAGCACCTTCCTGATGTCTGAAAGCTCCGACAATAACCGCATCAAATTCGCTCTAGCCACCGGAGGAGGCCCCGTTGCGCCGCGGGCGACTCGCGCCGCCTTGGTGGCGATATTCTTGCGAGGTGCACGGCCACCGGTGCTCAAACGAGCAAGCTGCTTCGTTCGAGCCATTGGGAAAAAAGGAAAGGGACAAGGAGTTGCGAAGGGTTAAACGTTCAAGGCGGTGCAGAACGGGGGATAAATTAATGAACGGGGGAATTACAGAGAAGAAAGATGGTTCAAGATAAGTTCCGGACGGTCGCGAATTTCGAGGGCAGCGGGGGAGTTCAACGGTGCCTTGGGTTGTCGAAGACGAGAGGTTGAGATGAGGAAATGGGTTGACAGAGTCTGGAGGATTTGGGACCTCCGGGCGTATACTGGCCGTTTGTCGACACCTCAGTCGTTCGCCCGGAGAATGGTTGCACGTCGGGCGTATACTGGCCGTTGGTGGCACCTCAGTCGTTCTCCGACGGAAGTTGAAAGGTTGAATAGGCTGACAAGTTGAGTAGGGTGAGTAGGGACTGAGGTCGGTGGGATGGAGGTGCTGGTGTGGGAGTCGGGCATGGGTGGTGATGAGGGGGCCCCCTAGGTGAGAGAGAAGCTGAGCTGAAAGCCCGTTATTATCATTGCGGCGCCCGTGGCCCACAATCAGTGGGGGGCATGTCGCGCGATTTTTGTGTCGCGCGACGGTTAGGGTCGCTAGTTGATTGGCCCGGTGTGCTCGTACAGTATACAGTACTACTGTACACTGTACGAGCGGGAAGTGGGCTCGTACAGTGTACAGTAGTAGTGTACACTGTACTTGCACGTTCATGAGTAGAAATCCCAGACCGGCCGCCCTATAAGATGACGCGAGGGCGGCCGGAGTCCGGGGAAGGAGAGGTAGGTTCCGCTTGGCCGCAAAGAGAAGAGGACAGAGTAAACAAACACAAAAAAAACAAGCATCACAGTTTGTTACCCTCGAGGAGTACAGTACTGTGCTGTAGGGTATGCAGGACTTCGCATGTTACACCTGCATATTTCTGTGGTGAAGTACTGCACATAAATGAATAAGTCCTCGTTATGCTTCGCATTCTCATTTTATTTCAACGGGTTTGTCGGGGATTTACTTCACTCCAGAGTTAGGAGAGGGTTTTCAGTTAGGGAAATGAGTCCCAATCCTTTCAATTAATTAATGTGATGTAATCCTACTGTGAGTCGCAGTATGGTTCCCCTTTTTCTTTTCGCAACAAAACCGTACACCAAATATACTAAAATACTACTACCGGATTCGAACCTCTCCAACACTCAACAGAGGTTAGCAAACTAGATTCCAGCTCAACCCCATTCTTCCACAGGATTCGCCCGAATTGGTTCAACCCAAAGAATATCGCCACGTGTGTGTGGTGGCGCTAACATCACCCCAACGTAGCCAAAATCACGTCCTCGCGATCAAATTCATACAACACCTAACTCTTTCGGCTCTCGATCGCAGCACCGGCCCGCAAAAGTGTTTGCCGGCCCCTGGAATTGCAGCATGAAGCGGTAGTGCTCCCGCGAGTGAGGGGGAGTGTCCGCTCAGTGGGCCCTGGACTTCGGTCTCTGGTCAATGTGGTCCGTCACCTCCCCGCAAGGGGACTGCCCGGCCTGTTCGCCCGGGTACTGTTTCCGGCCCCTACCAAGTCATCAACATTTTCCCAACAATTACAGCGGCTTACAGTATCTAGTCGTGTTTGACGCGCGTTCCGCGCTAACCTCGACACGAATCGATCCAAGCAGACACTCGTCGAGCGACCATCGAGCCAACCGTTCACTCAACCGACCCTTGTTCTCCCTCATCATCAATCGCTCTCGTTTCCTTTCCCTTCTCCTCTTCCATGCTCGTTTCACCCGTCACCTCCATCACCACGACACGCGATGCAATCCATCATCTCCACCTCCATCACGCGTTCGTTAATCCATTTTCGCGCCCCCACCTGCTTTGAGCCGGAACACGAACGGCTTCATGCGGTGTGCGTGAACCCCTTTGGCGCTAACCTTCCATGAACTCCACGAAGTCGATAAGACGGGTGACTCGCTTCTATTATCGTGTATGGACCAAACCATTTTGCAACCAAAAACCATTTTGGTTGCATTGGTCTCGGTCTTCCCCCACCTCCCTTCAACACCTTGTCACCACCTTCGAAACTTATTTTCGCTTGGACATTCTTGACCTCCCGGCTTATTCGTGCTCCCCAGACATGAGGCAACGCACAATCTCTCCCTACATTCCTCATTTGATCACCCTCAATTGCCTGCGTACTTTCGTTATTCATCGGGATCGGGAATCTCATTCTACCGAATTGCCCTAACATCAAAAATAACGCCGAATATTTGTCGGCTGCCGTCTATTACGGTAAGCATGGACAACCGGACTCACTGCTTCATCCTTTTTCAATTTGGTTGACCAAAATACCTTCGAGATCGCCCGTTTCATCGTACTACCATCCTTTTGACCCTTCCGTTAGCATTTGGGCTATACGCAGAAACAGGTCTCCATTTCACGTCATGCTCACGACGTATTTCTCCAAACGCAGTAACAACGAACGCAGGACCATTGCCTGCACTATCTCTCTGGGATATCCGAACACATCAAAGATCTCCTTCTTTACGAATTCAATCGCTACATCTCATGTTTCTCTCTTCGATGTTTTCACAATAGGCCATCTACTCAGGTTCTCCACGCCCACTAACACGAGGCTGTTCCCATTCTTCGTCAGAGGCCACGGTCCTGCGAAGTCCGAAGAAATTGTGTCGAGTAGACCGGTCACGGGTTGTTCCAACTGCTCATATTTTACCGAATTTCTGGACTTCTGGCACTCTTCACAAGACTGGGGATACCTCCGGCAATCCCTTCACATTGATGTCCACCAAAAACGCTCGGCTAGGAACTGCTTTTTTGTCGTAAACGTGCAGTGCCCAAAGTCATCATGAACTCTCATCTACAAAGCTTCCCGGGTTTGGATGGGTGGGACCAACCTCAATGCTCGTGGCAGGCGGCGGAACAGCACTCCATGGGATAACACGTAATGCTACGCTTGGCGCCGTTATTTTTTTGAAACTTCCCTACCATTCATGGTAATTAAGTATCGATGAATATGGATTAGACATTCCTCGTATCCACTACCCCTCATGGTTATGTCAACCATCGCCATCACCTCCTTATACTTCAGATATTTCTCAATTCTTTCCTTTGTCTGCGTAGCCTCATGATCGTCAGCGTGATCATCTTCTCGTACCCCTGCCCGCGACAAGTAATCTGCGGAAGCGTTCTCACTTCCTGGCCGATGGATGGCGTTGAACTGATATTCCTCCATGAAGTTCAACCAACACGCCAGCCGTCCATGCACATCTCTCTTAGTGAAGGCATCCCTTAACGCCTGGTGGTCACTGTATATGTGAACGATCCGGCTACCAGATGTTGCCTGAACTTCTTCAGTAAGAAGATGACTGCCAAAGCCTCACGCTCGTACGCACTGTTATTTCTCTCCGCTGGTTACAAAGTACGGCTGACGAACTGAAGTAGATAGTCATGGCCACCTTTTCCAATCTGCGACAAGACCGCTCCAACTGCACCCTTAAATGCATCAGTGTGGACAAAGAACGGCTTACTCGCATCTGGCAGCGCTAAAATGGGGGCGCTTCCCATTCGTTTCTTCAATTCTTGGAATGCCACCTCCGCCTCTCCGCTCCATTGGAAGGGTTCCTGAGGGCTGGTGAGTTTATGTAGGGGATTTGAAATTCCTGCACAGTTTTTAATGAAACGACGGTAATACGAGGCCATGCCGAGAAAAGATCGTAGTTCCTTCCTAGAGGTTGGCATCAGAGCCATAACGACGGCATCCGTCTGCGCCGGGTCTGCCCAAGCCCCGGTTCCACTGACGATGTGGCCCAACATCTCAATCTCACGTAGTGCAAAGTCACAGTTCGAGAACTTCAACTTCAGCCCGAAGTTCCTCAAGCGCGTCAAGACAATTGAAATATGATTCATGTGCTCGTTCCAACTCTCGGACTTGATCATTATATCGTCGATGTACACAATCACAAATGGCAAGTCTTCGAAGACGATTGACGCCATTCTTCACGCCGAATGGCATGACCACAAAGAAGCACGCGCCTTACTTTCAACGAAACTCCGTGAACTCTTGCATATCTTCATGGAGCCTAATGTTCCAATACGCTGTGAACAAATCTAATTTGGTGAAGACCCTTCCACCCCGCATTTCTTCAATCAGCTCCTCAATGTTTGGGAGGGGCCTTTTATCAGCTTTCATTCGCCGGTTCAATGGGCGATAGTCGATGCAAAGCCTGGGTTCCCCATCCTTCTTCTCTGCGATTAATACTGCGAAACCACAAGGCGATTGCAATGGCTTGATGATCCCTGCTTCCAACATACTCTCCACTTACTTCCTCACAAACTCATTATGCGCAGCAGGCATACTCCTGACCCGCTCAAAATCGGTGTATAATCTTCGAGCTTAAACGTGTGGACAAATGGAACTTTGACTGGCGTGATGTCTTCAACTCTCCATGCCACGACCGTTTCCTATGTCCTTCCGAGAAGCATCTCTGCTAGTTCCTTCCGAAGAGTGAGAGGCATACACCTGATGGCCTCACACGAAATTTGGGCCCGTTCTTTCGGAAGCAGTCGTACTTCGGGCAATACGATGACGGAGTTAGCTTCTATTTCACGGTGAGCGGTCCCCGTCGCTCTGACCTTTTGCGCCAGCTCCTCTTGCACTACGATCACATACTCCTCTTCCTCTGACGTATCATCGCCAATCTGCACTTAAATACCATTAGTGAATATTCCCTCTGGCCCTCCATCGTCGGAGTCACTGTCATCACTCGTGAAATCCGCGCTTTACTCTCCCAATTCTTCAAGTCCTTCGTTCAACAATGGTAAGGTAGTTCTGATTGAGCCGTCTCTGATACTGAAGGTAACCACATGTCGGCGCAAGTCTATCTCGGCACCAAGGGCCTCCATTGCTGGTGCTCCAACTAGTAATTGGAATGGAGTCTCTGCTCGTACGAGGAAGTTAAGTAGACTGTCATGGGTCCTAACGATACGGGAACTCCGACAACCTCCCCAATGGCATTTGCAGCACCTCCATCAGCAACGGTAATTCTTCGAGCCGTCTCGGATGGGTTCAGTCTCAATTGACAACACACATTCTGCGACATAATGTTCGACAATGCTCCAGTATTAAGGAGGGCACTCACGCGGCTTCCAAAAAAAACCACATCGCACCATCGTCAGTCGACTTTTATTCCCTCTTGGTGGCACGCAGCCTTGGGGATTCCTTGTCTCTGACAGCCCCACCTGCCGGTCCCGTTCAGGTTTCGACTCAGCATCCCCTTCGTCATTACCAGGATCGTAGCTCGCGGCTTCATTTGCAACAGCCACTCTTCTCGGTGCATTGCGCAACAACCTGAGGAGTGCCTTCTCAGAATTCTTCGCGTCTCCTCTCAAACACTGGCCAAAGTTGATTCCGGCATTTGCCTGTGAAAGGCTCGCAATCACGTCGTAATGACCTAAGAATCCTTCGAATTTTCGTGTTGCTCCTTTCCTTGTCGCCTTCTTCCTAGCCTTGGACGTACGACGAACTTTTGTCCCATTTCCATAGGTACTCCACTACTTAGTTCCGGGTTGAGGAGGTTTGGAATCGTCCTCGGTCGATAATCACTGGCGACCCTCTTCTGCAACGGTTACCCATCTCTTCCTCTTCTAATAGCATTCAACTGTTACTACTCAATGGCTTTAGCGTCCTACTCCTCTGTAATAACTGTGACCTGGTCCCCGTTTCCTCTCGCTGGGTCACGCGAAGGAAGATCCTTCCGACCGCCTTCTTCTTTCCAAATCTCTTGTCTCTTCCAGTAGTTGGACGAGGTATGTCCTTTTTTGCCACAAAATCACAAGTCTGATTCATCTTTTCCTCCATTTCCTTTCTCCAACACGCTGCCTCCACGTGACATGCCTTCCCACAGTATGAAAAGCGTGGCATCTCCGACGGAACTCTATCCAATTGCCCCACGTGGTCTATGTTTCCCGACTGCCTTCCGTCTGTGGTCGACTTACTCATTAGAAGGGATAGTTCGGCTAACTTGACCGACAGATCATCAACCTTTTCCTCCATCGAGTGTTCTCGAAGAGGCCTCGTCTCACCCCATAACATCCTGTCTTTTTCAGCTCGATCTAATGACACTCATGACTGCCCGTCTTCATTATTGTTAGCGAATCGGCTTCTTGAAAGATTATAGTTCAAGAGACAGTTCCTTAATTCCTCGTAAGTCTTTGGCGCATGCAACAGCAGAAATCTTTGGATATCCTGTATAAAAACAGTAGCCTTAGTCAGAAAGAACATTTTCTGCTCATCGTTAAACCCAGCTTGCTCATACGCCGCATCAGCGTCCTTAGCGAATTTACCAAGGTCCGTTGATGGCCCAATCCGAAGGGACAAAGCTTTTTCTACGGCTCTCCTCTGCTCTTGCTTTCTCTCGAACTCTTCCTTTAGTACCTTACTCACGGTCTCAAAACACTTTCCTTCATTGGAAGGTTTCCCATCCACGGCGGACCTTTTGTAGTAAAAATCGAATGCCTCCCCACGAAGAATTGTGATTAGCGCCCTTGCCGTCTCCTCACTGGAGCCATCGTGCGTAGCCACATTCTCGATGTAGAATAGGAACTACTCAACATCTTGCCCATTTGTTCCGTCAAATGTAACCATACCTGAACTCGGTAAGAACATCTTTGATGCCCTCGACAGAAGTACCAGATGTGAGTCACAGTATGGTTCCCCTTTTTCTTTCCGCAACAAAACCGTACACCAAATACACTCTAAAATACCACTAATAGACTCGAACCTCCCCCACTACTCAACAGAGGTTAGCAAATTAGATTCCAGCTCAACCCCATTCTTCCGCAGTGAGTGGTCCGAATTGGTTCAACCCAAATAATATCGCCACGTGTATGTGGTAGCGCTAACACCTACCTCACGATTTTCGATGTTACCTGATGTTACAAGAATACATGTACAGCCCCCCGCGATAATTGGCACTATGATAAATGGCCACTCGCGTTATTTGGCTACTGTTCTTGCGCACCAAAATAGTAGGTGGTCAAAATTAAAAAAAGTTATACATGTGGCCAAATTTCGATAATTTGCCAACCCAATTCCGAGATCCCGGACACCATACTTCTTGTTTCCAGACGTTTTATTCGAAAGTATCTGTATTTAATATTTTCAAAATGGGCACTAGCGTGAAAATACTCCAGAAGCATACTCATCATCCCGAAATGACAAACAAGCATTATATATCCCTTTCGAAGGCCCAAAAGAACGCTCTTCACGAAGAATTGGCGCGTCGTGAGCCACTTGGGATGGCTACCGCTGCCGCAGCTATGGCAATGTGGTCAAAGGGTTATTTTCCTCTCCCATCTCTCCCTGGACGAACGACCGTTGCGCGAATCACTCGTCGCGGTCCGAGTATCGCTCTATCTGATGACCGCATTGCAAGTGAAACGCGTGAAAAGACCGGTTTGCACGACCGCCTCCAGCGTCAACGTTATTACTGAATCTGCCACCAGTCAAACAAGCGTAGAAAAATCAATGGAGAAATAATTCGCGCGCGCAGGCACGAAACATAAAAACGAGACTTTTAGAATATTCTGAGGGTCCCCCTGCACCGACGTTGAAGTTTCCGGAGGGTTGTCTTTCCAACTTCAAGCGCCGATGGGGGCTAAAAAGCCCCCGCTCTCATGATGAGGCCGGAGACGCTGACCAGGGACTTATTGATGAAGCGTTGCCAGACCTGTAAAATCTTCCTTTCGGCATATGAGCAAAAAATGTCTTCAATGCCGATGAATGTGACCTACAGTACAAAAAGGCCCTGAAAGTACAGTCAGGAAAACCCGATCTCACTTCCACTGTGAACTTACAAGTGGAGTGCGGGCAAATCTCTGAGTTTATTTCAGAGCTTGCTCCAGTTAGAAACAGATTGGACGCCAACGAGCTTCCAAATCCTTTGGATAAGGATTATTGTGTGTAGAACGTTCAGTTGTGGATTTTTACGGGTCTGGGACACAAGAGCGCCTAATCGAGAGTAATGTGGAGGAGGAGGACATGGTGTAAATACTGCCATTGAGAGAGCAACTGCACGCCATTGGCGACTTGCGACGAGTGGCGTATTTTTCCGACATGGTCGACGACACTTTTGTGTTGAGTCTACGTCGGCTACATGCGGATATAAGGAGTGGACGCAGAAAGTCAGCTCGTCAGACTACAATTGATAGCTTATTTACGTAAATTAAATCTGTACGTGTCTGTATTTGGTAATTGGCCACTCGCGTTAAATAGCCACATGGCCTATCCACCAGTAGTGGTCAATTAACGCGAGGGGCTGTAGTTCTGGTCTTTCCTCGCCTTCTCTCACTCTAAACACCTTCCTGGGGAGAATATTTCTCCTCCCCTATCCTTGCGTATCCTTTCCTCGGTCCTGTCCAAATTCACTTCCATTTTATCTAGATATCTTAATACTGTATCCAACCCTTTATTTACTTCAAATCTATAGATTGCGCACTCGGAACCCTATTGAAAATCCTTTATTCTAAGTTTCAAACCCCCGATCATTCTACTCACTACCTCTCTACCCCTACCCTTTCGAAACACCCTCAATCGCCTGCCACTCCCTAAATTCCACAAAAATATGCAAAACCTATGCTCCTCCAGCGTCATTTCCAAAACTAGCCACCCTCGCCCCCTAAACACCCCTTTCGGCCCTACTGGCCGCCATGAATATCTCCGCCGGCAAACCAAGAAGAAAGTGTTCGAGTTCTTTCTTCGCTTGTTCATCGAGGATGAGGCGGAAGAGGTAGGTGAGGGAGGTTGAAGATGGAGCTGGGGAGACTTTTGAGAAGCGAACGGCCCCGGAATCTGTTGACGATAATGAGGATGAAGAGGAGGATGAAGAGGAGGACGAAGATTATGAGGGGAGGGAGGCATGGAAAGTATTGGAATGGTGGGGCGGTGGCTGGATAGTATGGACCAGGTGGTCCCGTCGATGGAACCGAACGGGGTCAGCTTTAGTGGTTTAGATGTTTCCCAGGAGGAAATGGAGAATTACAAGCCGTTCGCCTATATTTGTAGGGACATATTTGTAGGGACTGTTTGGGTGGGCGGATATTTTGGATGATGTTTTTGGATCTGGTGTAGGGATTTGAACTTTGTAAGGACTAGAATCATTTCCCCGTCTAGAATCTTTTAAGTATCTTGGGACTCCCATGCCCACAGGAATTATTTCTATGAACTTTATGATATTAGTATGGTTTTTGCCAAAACTTTATGGGTAGCAAAAAGTCTATATAAGCTGAGTAAACTGCTTCCTCAGAGCGAGTAAAAGCAAGTTGGCTGACAACTTCAAGTCAAGTTCCAAGTAGTTAGGAAGTTGAGAATCAACGTCAGACAGAGTAAGCTTTCTTGCTACTTTTTGTTAGTGACGGTAGGTGGTAATGCCTGCCCCTTCTGAATATATTTTTAGACCCTTGGTACATCATCCATATATACTAATCCCTGATCCTTCAACTATACTACGGTAGCAGTTTTATCGCTTGCAACACCTCCGTTCTGAGAAAATGAGCGTCGGGTATCTCTTTTCCACCGTGTTACGGCTATCACCTTGTACAATATTTTAGAGATGTGCGTCTTTTTCATTGGTACCAAGATATGTTGGTACTATTGCCTGGTAGTCTGGATCAGACTTCGAAGCTGCAATCATTTGTAATGTCTCCATCCATGAGACGCCAGAGTCTACAGGCAAACATTGCTAAACTGAAGCTAAGGGAACGTGTAAAAAACCGACAGAAGGCGGTGAACCTGCTGCGAGTTCGCATGAAAATGAATTTGAATATGAGTAATCGTATCATTAGCGAAACAACTAGTGTGAACGCTACAACTTTGATATTATAAAAGAAATTGGCCAAAAGGTCCCAGGCTTTCTTGAAAACCCTCATCCAATATTGAATGTAGATGAAATTGCTGTTGATATGGCCTACGGGAAGAAAATGAAGTGTTTTATGTCACCAAGAGGGCACAATAGGGGTTTTAAACGGTGATATACAATATACAGCTCACCAAAACACATTACAGCGGTAGTTTGCGCGTCTGCTAGTTGTCTTCAAGTTCCACTGTTCTTTATCGTTAAAGGGAAGTGGATTATTAATGAGTAGTTCGACGCAGTCAATAAATTAACTAAATGGAGCTATGAGGAATATGCAGTCGATACTTTCTACGCAACTAGAAACCAGTTGAGGCGATCGTAGTTAAATTAAGCGAGAAAGGCTCGATGGAGATGGACCTTCTTGAGGCTTCCGTTAAATATATGGCTAAGTTCATCAAGAGTGTGATAAGAGATCAAGACGTCCTATTGACAATAGATGGGCATTCTTCGAAGAATGTTGTAGAATGGTAAGAAAAGTCCGGGCATAATAAGATTATGGGCGTTCTCGCTCCGGCAAAAAATCACACTCTATCCAGCCCATTGACCAACTCGTCAAGAAAAGCTTCAAAGACAGTGGGCGTTCTTTGAGGGACAGCTTCACTGGAGAAGGCAATTTGACCACCCGATTGTCGCATTGAACCTTTCTTGCTGTTTTTATGGTTAAAAACAAATCAGCAGCGATGATATTACCAAAAGATTCGAAGTAACGAGATTGTATCACTTCCAGGCATACTTAGGATATATATATCCGGGCCAGATGGACTCAGCTCCGGCCGAGGCCAAGGAGAAGATCAAGGAATTGAAAGGCACAAAGGTTGCACACAGGCTTCCAAATATTCTGAAAATTCAAAGCAACGTGGACACCTGCAAGGCTCTACGCCAAATAATTCAGAGCTGCGTAACTCCTTCGACAGCATTAAAAACAAGTACCATGCCTGCTCCAAAAGGTTGCGACTGTCAACGACATCGCAAGCGGAGGATCCAAAGCCATATATTATGCTGTTTCTGAAGTCAGTGCGAGTACTAGCAGAGTTCTATAAAACGCTCCAGCTGGAGCGGAATGCCTCACATTTGCGTAAAATGCCAACGAAGACAGGAAGAACAAGCTGCGAAAAATAAATAACAGAAAGAGAAACAGTTAGAACGCGAATTGGCTTGCAACCATCGACAAGAAGCAAAGAAGTCCACTCGGCCTAGGCGTAAGTTCATCTAAAGTTAAAGAGCTGAGAACAGGCGCAAGGTGTTGAAGGAAATTGAGCTGTCGAACGTTGTAGGGAAGAGAAACGAGCAGCACAAGAGAGCATAAAAGTGGATGTTTATCAAAGCAAAAAGTGAGCAGGAGACCTTACTTCATCCGGTCGTAGCCGGAAGAGACGAGGGGCTTTTTCTTGAAGGTTAGCAGCTGCATTATGCTTTATGTCGTTCAAGTTGATATTTAATGCGTTAATGTAGTGGAATAGCCCGGATCAGGTGAAAATAATTAACCATTTTTGGGCGTCTTGGGTATTCGGCCTGGTGATCTGGCAAATGAGGGTGATCTGCAACGAATAATCGGGTATCATTAAAAGAGGATTTCTATAACATTGACTCTCCGCGCCACGGCGAAGAAGATGATTTGTTTTAACTTTTATGAGAAGCTTTATGTATTTATTTATAATTTCTTCATAAGTGAAAAAATATACCTTTTCTTGAGTGGTAGAAGAACTTTAATTTGCATGAAAATGAAATTCTACAAACATGTCCAGAAAATCTGTTTGGATGGGAAAAATTATAGACTCAGAAAAATTATGAAGGCCTAAGTCACGGTGCAATTGGCTTCGTATCGATTCTTTGCACCGGTTCATTTTAAGACTGCAATACAGCGTGTCGGCATCAATTAAATGAAAATTTGAAGAATTTACTCATTATTTATGGACCATTACTGCCTCACAAACTCCTTTAATTGTTGTAACGAGCTATACTGCTTCAAATCTTGATACAAATTCCTATGATAAATCCCCTAAAAGATCGTAAAAGATCGATTGTATTTAAATCTGGAGAACACGACGGCCAGTCCAAAACTTGAACATCTGACATTTGACATTCAATCACTTTATTTTGGGCCTGAAAGTATGAACTAGACAGTTTTCCTGCTCCAAAATACAGCTCCTTCGGGAATTCATCGCAGTCCAGGGCAAAATGTGTTCTCGAAAATTATTCTGATACTTATATGAGCCGAAAGTCAATTCAGAAAACTAAATCACATGGTCCATAAAATGAGAAACATCCGCAATCCATGGCACTTTAAGCTCCTCTGTTTCCCTAGAAACACTCTCTCGCCTTTTTACATGCTGTGGAAATCGTAATACAACCAATCCAGTACATTGAGATTAAATTTCGCTTTGTCTTAGAACATTACTGGTATTCACTTCTAAATCTCTCTCTTGCCATCCTGATAACCGTCCACATGTTATTCATCATGTTTTATTTATTAAAATAGAGCCCTTTTAGTATGTGGACAACCAAACTGAGCGTCTTTTTGAAGAATTTTCTGAACTCTGCTTTAGAAAATCTCCAGTTTAAGGGTCCTGATGTGCTTGAGATGCGGCTCATCGGGTGTCTGAGGCCTCTCTCTTTGTTTCATAGACTGCTCCTCCGGTAAATACTCAATTAATTTCACTGCTATTGCCTTTGCATACCTTACAGAAATCATCAGATACCTGACGATGACTGCTTGAAAGCGATTGAAATGTTATACATTTGCTCTTTCTGGCCCTGAAGAAAAATACAAGTCTATATTTTTTGCACGCTTTTTTTCATTCACTTCAACAGGTCGCCTAATTTTCTACCTGAAAAATAATATGAGCTCCAGGCAATTGTAAATAGCAAAAATTACAATAATCAACAGTAGAATAAGAATTTCTTTGAATGTTCATTATCAACACGCGGGATTTCAGGATCTCTGAAATAACTAAACCAGTCAAAAATTAACTCAAATTTAGCACATAACATAACAGCGGTTTATGGTCCATCAGTCCCGGACTGGACCGATACAAAAAATCCGATCCTAAAATACCGATGCAATATTGGGATCGGTCCCGAAATGGCGCCGAGGGAACTGTCCAGTCCTTACTTGGAACAGAGGGGAACGAGCCGGTCCCTGATTTGAGCAGAAGGGACGATAGAGTCCGTTAATGGAGCAAAGAAAACGTTACAGTCTCTAACTGGAGCAGGGAGAACGTTACGCTCCGAGTGTGGAGCGGTTAGTCGGATTGTCGGTCCGGTCCGAAGACGCCGCCGGGGGATCATGAGAGGAGTGGCTAGAATGACTCAGGAAGCCTAAATACAGTGATTTGTATACAGTAAGGGAACTTATACCATTAGTTACGAAATTTAGAAATTCTCAATCAGTCCCTGATATGCTAGAAATTTAATTCAGTGTCGTGCGCTGCCCTTACAAATATTTATATGTCGCCCACGTGGACTGTAAGGAGAAATTATTGTTGTGCAGCGCATCATGCACAAACGGTCCTGTCTAATCGCGGGCCACGACGACATTGACTTGGCAACTTGATGACTTTTGCCGTATTTGACAGGTGACAGTAATGACGTATAGTGCTACCGGTAATACAGTACTTATCGAGCTGTTATCACTCTTATATTCCCATGCAAACTTCAATACAAGGCAGAGGTCTCCGCCCGATCGGGGCGATAGGAGGGACAACAGAGGTATAAGGAAAAACGGTCAATCGGACTACCTACCTACCTGTGTGTTAACTGTCTACGGCAATCGGCCTAATTCAACACACCAAATACGGGACTGCAACGGCATCCTGGGGCCGTTTGTACCCGTTCACCGTGCTTTCCTTCCTCGCTCCCCCTCGCTGACACTACGCATTCTACAATTATAGGCCATTATTGCTGGACACTCTCACGGAGATTTTGTTAAAGCGAAGAGAGATAAATCTTTACTCATTACTTATCTTGATTGCACACCGACTGACCGACTATTCAATTAAGAACTAACTGGATGGACCACATCGGTCACGTGCAGTGGGGCCCGCGATATGATGGCCATAGCCATCGCCGACCACAAAGTGCAACTGATACGCTGGTAGATGCTTGTGCGAATCGTAGCGTCCGAGGTGTGGCATTTCCTGTCTACACGTGGTACAAAATCTTCTATGAATAATGCAGTCTCCGGAGAACGGGCACCGATGGAGTCGAAAACCAGAGGCTGGAATCGGAAACCTGGGTCGCGGGAGGCAGGAAGGGGGGGACCAGGCGTATTGACAGCTTGTGCTGTAGGTCCTGGACTTGCGTTGGTGAGTGAGGGCGGCAGCCCTACCGGAGACTCGCGTCACTTTGTTGAAAAAGAACAATCTGAATTGCGCAATTCTATTTCAGACATCGCAGAATTCATTTATGAATGCAACCAGATTTGACGAGGATTGCAGCACTTTTAAAGCCCCTAAAATGCAATTGCATGAAACGTCGTTCAACCCAGGAGCAAATCGAGCGTTTGGTAATGTAAGACCAGAACAGCTGCAATGATTTTTTGGAAAATTGTAGTCAGCCAAAACCATCCCGTCTCTTCGTCAGAGAACGAAAGAATGGAAAGGGACGAATTTAAAATTTTAAACGGCGGCGGGCTAGATGAAAAGGATGTAAGTCTCCAACGGCTGTGTGCAGTTTTTGCAGAATGAGTTTGTCTAGATTAAGAATGTTGAATTATTTTGAGCAGTTCTAACTTCCTTAAAATTGTAAGCAGAAGAGAATATAGTAGTACTGCTGAGGCAACGTTTAGGAAAGGAAAATTACCTACTGCTTCTAGTTCTTTTAAAAAATTTCCAGTCTTCCATTCATTGTAAAGATGGAGATCTTCGGGCGGGTGCGATCTGTTGTTATGCAAAGACACGCCGCGGTGACTGTTTCGTCCAACGCAGCATGCCTTACGGCTGGCCTCCCATCAGTTCTGTGAGGTAGTACCCCATGACTCGGCCTCATTTCCATACTCTCCAATACAGAGACCTGTGACCCCAGTCTTCGTAAAATAGCCGTCCTGCATCTCTAATCAGTAAAGCACCCCAATTTTTCCTCCCCTATAGAGGTCATCGCACTGTTTAAGGTTACTTCTACTGGAGGGACTGCAGTAGTTGTACCATAAATGCGCTCTATAAGAACCATTTACGGCGGAAATTTTCTAAGGTGTGCACCACAGGATCAGACTATTACGGTTACAGTCTATCCAGATGGTTCACGCTGACCATGTGCAGTAAGGTGCACAACAGGATCACCTTATCAATAGGCGAACGCAATGTCCAGCGAGCGGTGCCCAGCTAGCAGTTACGGTCTCGAAAAGTTGCTAGGTAACTGTTTCGTTCTTGAAAAGTGGCCAGCTGCATTTCCAGTCTTGACAGAGGCAGTTTCTATCCAGTGCGGTCTCGTCAAGTGGCTTTTTATAACCAATACTATCCAGAGCAATACTAGGAGACCCCTTCCGGTCTGTATATTGATATTCGAAAGCTCTGTCCGGTCCCAAATTAAGATTTATTTAAAATTTTGGACTGTTTTCGGACCGTGCTCAGGTCTAGTCAAATTCACTCTTCTGCAACGTACATAAATGACTTCTTTAGTACAGTATGTAGGCTTTTTTAAGATTAAAAAGACCTAGGTGAAGTCCCTCGGGTGAATTTGCAACACTTCGATTACACGAGCTCCATCCAAATCCAATCAAGCTCGCAAATACCAACAAATACCCCTCGAACCCCATTCATCGGAAAGAATTAAATCCGGAACCCTAACCAAGGTAGCTGTAGAGGGATAATCTTAACTAAATAAATTCAGTAATGGTTAGATGCACAAAACTAGAGAATAATTTCACTAATGTTGCCTATTTTTAGATCTATTCAGCTAATTAGGTGACGCTAACATGATAAATAGCGTCAAGAGTTTCGGCTCAACTGTGTTCAATAACCTGAGAAACGACTTATAAGACTACATTTTTTTATTATGATAGACATTCAGTCAATAAAAATTTAAGTCCTATTACTACGCATAATAGTCGCATTCATTGAAAATATGTAACAAGATATCTTTAAGGCAGGAGAGGAGAGGTAGGACTTTTTTAATCTTTACATACTACTATTTGGGGTAGGAGGAAGCTTTGATCTTTTCCATTTGATCAACCATTAGTCAATGTTATTATTAAGCAGACTAGTGGGCCTAGCTATAGGCGACATAAAAGCATGCTTAGCAAGAAACGTAAACTACATAGCTTTAAAGTGAATCCGAGTGTTTGAGTAAATGTTTTCGCGGTAAAATGATCTTGTCACCACCCGGTTTCCGTATCAGATTTAAGTAATCTGATACAGAATCCGGGTAGTAATCTTTTGGAGCAGTAGTTTATCAAAATCAAAATTGATTTTCGATAAAGCTCTTTTCAAGGCAAGAAATATATATATGGTATATTATAAATATTGATGGGTGAAAGGAGAAATGGATGGGTGAACGTTGGAATTTTTGTTGACGATGATTTTCACTGTTGATATCATAGCAAGAAAATGGTGTCAATGTGACTTGGAAACCCCCCTACGCTCCAGATACATCCTTTTTTTTTGTAAAAATAAGTAGCAAAGCCTAAGTAAGCCCCAAAAATCTAAAGTGGTATGGACTCGTCGCAAATAACGTACTAAAAATCATGCCAAGGACAACTAAATGTGCAATTTAAATCCCCTAAAATATCGTTTAGGAGAATGAAGGTGGTATTTGAAGTAGATTTTCAGGCTACCGAGTGATTTTAGAAGCACCATTCCATATACTAGTATACTTTGTAACTATACCATCAATGTCAAAGAGTAATGCATGTCGGCATGCAATTTAGCAAGAGCTCACCAGTCGCTTTTTTAACAAAAAAACACTCTAATTTATCATTAAGAAACGCATAAGAAAGACGTAGCGATTTCTCGAGATGAAATAGCTCTGGTAACAGATATAGAATTGTTTTCGGGTAACTTTATATAAAGAACTCTCTGTATCTCTGAAGAATTAAGGGCTTTGAGACCATGATATCAGTTACTGGGCTCCTTCGAAATAATCTTTGTCACTTCAAAATCTTCCCTATCGGGAAACCAAAAAAACTGCTCTACATGGTTGTTTTCTCATCTGAATGACCATCTGATACCTGGCTCTTTTATCATCATGAAGCATTAAAACCAGACTATGGTCAGTCTTCGGTTCACTTCAGAACACTAGAGTTGCTCAAATACGATGATCCGGATATAATCATAATTCAGAGATACGCGTAAATTGATGTTTTATGTTGCGCCCATCCCATAGATCTTAGTGCAAACCCGAATTATTTGCATGCAATCAAGAATATAAGGTCTCGGTGCAGGTATTTTGTTTGATTATTCATCCAGATAAACACATAGATGATCGATACACATTTGAAACTCTAGATAGGCATATTATTTCCGGAGCGAAGGAACGGACTGAAAAAGAAAAGTAGTTTGTTGAAGTAGTTGTTTTGGATTTAGTGCGAAAGAAAAGAAATTTTTTGTACCCACTTTTATTGAAGAGGGAGCAAGAAATTGAATAACGGTATGAGATGGATCCTATCAGTCGGGAAATACGTGGTAAAAGAGATAAGAAAAAAGATGGTAGCAGTCAGAGTACAATAGGTGATGAGGACCGAGAAGCTGAACGGTGGAAGTCTGGATGAATTATTGAAGAAATAATTCTTCAATAATGAGTGGATGGATACAGCCTAGTAATGTTAAAATAAAGTGATGAGGGGATCAAGCATAATTATAGGAGTAAGAAGGATGGTATATGTGGAAGTGAAGGGGATTCCTGGTTGGTCCTATATGTCTGCGAGCTGGAGTAAGGGAAAGCGTTCTAGGGAGTAACAGGCCGGTGTTCAACAGAATAGGATAGGGAAGAGTGGCCGGAGACAAACCGAGAGAATCATAGAGTGTTACTGAGGAGAATACGGAGAGAAATTAGCAGAATACTAGCAGGAAGGGTTGGCGAGGAATTGAACAAGTCCGAGCTATGCCCAAACAGGTCGAAGATGGAAGATGGGGCAGGGAGGTTCTCTACAGTCTACTACCATGTAGAGAGAACAGGAAGATGATGATTTGAGTGCGGGAAAGGAGCTGGAGGGGAGAGAAGTGGGGGAGAGAAAGTGGAGCTGATCAAGAGTTTCATGAGAACAGTGAAAGACAGGAGGGGATTAGAGAGGACGGAAACGGGCGGAACCCTAAAACTGAGGGGGACGGGGTATAAAGAAGTTCCTTTCGTACTAAGCAACGTGCCAAGGAATTTTTGCGACAGTAGCTAAATTAGAACAGGAAATCGCAAAATAATTTTGGGAACCTACAGCGAAGACGAGAAGAAGCAAATCAAACTAAAGGTCGTCAAAAGGCAGCGAAGATTTAAAAATTTTCATAGAGCACGCAATGTAGAAATTTTTTTAAAGGCATAAACGTCAGCATGCAGCTATATGTATAATAGAAAGGAAGGCTCTCATGCTCTAGGGATTGATAGTATTGACAAATGTGGTGGTGAGGATAATTATATCCCTGGAATTGTTCCAGTGCAAAGACCTGATATCAATATGAATGCAATTTATCTCTTTATTTTCAAAACTCCGTACAGATACCTTGATATCGACGAATAGAGAATAAAGAACCTCGGCGACGACAGTAATAAAGCTCGGGGAAATGTGGATATTGATGTTGATTTGGACAGCGAAGGCGAGGATGAGTATGTCTGTGGTATACTCTGTTAAACTCTTACTCATCAAAAAAGATGCTGCCGGCAAGAGGAAAGAGGAAAGAATGGAATCTGGACAAAATTCTTCTGACGTACAGTTTGTGTGACGTGGGAGTGTGGAGGATGAGTTTGATTGTAAAAATGATGGAGGCGCTGCACCACAGCCTATTTCGAGAGGGGTGGTGTGTATTGTGAGTAACAGGGATTCTGAGAAGCACCATACGATACTGTATAAGATGGAACGGAGGGTGACGGTTCACGGGATTCCCTCACTCAGGAGGGTAATTATGTGGACGGGAATTGTGAAAGATCTGATATCATTCCAAAATATTACCTTTGCATTTCGGCAGATGGTGATTCAGGATGAAACAATCGGCTGGATATACTACGCGAACCAGGTAATATTTTTTGTGAATGACCAAATCAGAGAGGAAGATGTGTAGCGTCTGGCTTGAAAAGGAGCACAAGGGAAGGGGTGCGGTAATTTTTGAATGCGGAGAAGGCTTTTTAATTTGAATGGAAGCTAAGACGTTGTATACTAGTTCTTTTAAAGGTGAAGATATATTTCGATGCAAAAATGGAGAGATGAGCAGCTGGTAAGGGTACATACGGCCATTTTAAGGGCAATGACAGGTGTCAATATAGAAAAACCAGGAAAGTTTGAGAATTAAGTGTCATCAAGAATTTAATTTCTGAAATTTCAGGTCGTATTCTCGCCGACACAGACGACATCGGATAACTCGGCAGGCGTCGACGGAAAAGACGAGAGGCTGGCCACATCTTCCGAGTGCGAGACGGAGGAAAAGACCAAGGAATAACCGAGCAAAGCACGCCCGGACGTCAGGCGCAAGGCGAAGGAGGAGCTTTCCATGCTCCATATGCAGCCAAAGAAGCTTAAGCTCGCGTAGTCTGTCGGTCAAGCTGCAAGAGATGCAGCTGGCCGAGATCACGAAGCGCAACGAAATACTGCTGTTCATGAACGGCTCGGGTGGCGCGACATCGGCGCGCGCTCAAAAATACTTTGAAATAAAGCAGGAGGTGCTGAACGCTACAAAGAAGAAAATAGCCGCCAATGATACGGAGGACACGTCAAACCTCGCCGTCCTCGGTGATGGCCCTGTGAGCACGGGAAACTGAGCGCGATGTAGCACCCACATTTTTCCCGTGTTAGTAAAGCTACCGAAAGTCTCGAGCTAAAGACATGAAGCCCCACAAAACAATAACCCTTTGATATTTTTACTTTCAGCGCGTCTGCCTATTCCTCGCCGTACTTGTCCCATATGTGCTTGATGAGCATTTGCTTCGTCATTTCGTGCTCCGCCTCGTCCTCTGTGAATTTCCGCGCCTCGCAAACCGCGGCAATCGACCCGACGGAAGCGGAAACGACCTCCCTGCTCGAAATGCGCACAAGCCGTGCCCACATTGGGGTGACGCCCCCGCCAACGATAATTTAGTCCGCATATATTCCTCCTCCGGCATGTCCATTTCCAGGCGCTCCTCGACACAAATTTTGTGTGGGATGATCACGCACATCATGATCTTCGACATCGTGTCGACCGTCGTGAAGTTAGAAGGGAGAGCGATGATCTTCCACTTCGCTCTCAGCACGCTGAACGTGCGCTTGATGTCCTTACGCACATCCTCCTGCAGCTTTGCGAACAGCTTCTTTTTCTTCGTTGTCGGCTGCTACACTGACGAAATGAACATGGACGCCTTCGGATAGATCCCGTCCACAAACTAGTACTGTTTGTTTCACCCGCCGCACGGCGGCGGGAAGTACCCTGTGCGATCTTGTTCAGCGGCATTGATGTCTCTACGACATCGATGTCGTTCAAGCATCCCGGAATGCCGAAGAACGCATTCCAGATCCGCAGTGAGCGGTCAGCGACTGCCTCCAGCTTCACTGCAGTCTTCTTCTCCTTTCCTTTGTACTGCCCATGCAAAGCTGTCGGGGAGTAATTTACACTCTCATTTACAGCAGTCGATGCTGCCAAGCAGATCAGGAGTGCCGGGACGGTCCACCTGCTTCAACATGCGCTCGATGTAGCGTTGGTCGTCTCGCGGAAGTAGGTTGGACCCAGCACCTCAACCACCGCAGCGCAAAACCGCTTTACCGTCACGCGCGCAGAGGTCTCCGATATCGCCAGACCATCGTCCACAGCGTCCAGTGAGACACAGTAGACGAGAATGCGCTGGGCTGCGGTCACCTAAACGCGGGCGGCAATCCCGGTCTTACCAATTCAATTCTTCTTCCGCTTGAAGTAGTCGTCGTGGTCGACAACGGCGGACAGTACCTTGTCGAACACTGTGCGGGACATGCGGGAGCGGCGACGAAACATTTCGGCGTCGTAAAGCGGGACGTCGGCGAAGAACTGCTCGCCTAACATAGTCGCGGCCGCGTCGAAGTTGTGCTCGAAGTTGAATTGCTTCCCAGGCCGAAAGCCGCGCGGCTAGTACTTTTGTTCGCCTTCTTCGCTACTGCTGGACAGCAGGGAGGCGACGAGGGCCCCGGATTGCACGCACTGGTCAATGTCCATGTGAGCGTCAGTCGGGACGCGATGGTGCACAGAAGCACGGATCTGTACGTTCTCACCTCGTCCGTTTTTTACCCCTGGATGCTTAGTGCAAACATGGAGTGGTAAATCTACTTCATCAAACACGCAAAACAATAAATTTTCTTTTCTGGGAAAATGGGGGGTTAATTTACTGTGGTAGATATGTGGTTTGGTACCCAATAAATTATACCCTGGCCAATAAACAGCAAGAAGGTGGCACAGTAATTTGACAATTTGCCCATTTGCCTTCCCGCCCGGTGCAGGTGCTCTTAGAGTATTTTTTGCTTATTTAGTGTGACCGAAACGTTGTCTTTCTTTATTCAGCCTGGCCATCCCCCGCCGTTTAATAGACGCATCTCACAGTTCAGGTGCAAAAGCTGAGAGGTTTGAGATTGTTTCTGTCCGTTTGAAGCAACAATATCGTGTGTTCAAGTTTAAATTGCGGGGAATGTAGGGGTAGTTTGGCTCGTAGATTTTCACAAGTTGTCAAACCCTCTAGTGTCTATCCGACCAAGCACTGTCCTCATATGAGGCACACTTTGTCCTCATATGAGGACAAAAAAAATAGGAAGTACTGTACTGTGGCAGTCAAATATTTTTTTTGTCCCAATATTTATTAGTAAAAAAGTGGCACTGTAAGGAGTTACTTACAATAGTGTTCGACTGACGGACATGGTTAACTTTATGGCATCAGTAGAACGGGTTTCTGCTGCAGGATCCGACTATACTGCTAGCTAAGTGCTAACCGGGTGGTCCACGTCGGCCACGTGCAGCATACTGAAGATGCAATAGCTTCCAACTTTATATACCCCCAGTCACTTCCTCTCATCCATCACTGGGATGGTGGCCTATGGTGCGAATCGTAGGTTGCTGATCCAGAGATCGTGAGTTCGATTCTCGCTGGGGTTCTGTAAGAAGTCCGAAAATTCCAACTGGAACTCGACTGGTTGTGAAAAAGCTGCTGTCGCAGTGCGCCATTAGGCATCCACTTGAACATGAGACAGAATACGGTGACATCTCATAAAGGGATAATTCAGTACGCCATAGACAGCAGCTAACTTCGCAAGTCAGATGACGCAAGTATAACCAGTAGGGGGCAATAGAAATAGAACACATTGATCATTTTTCTTTAAAACAAAAAGTCACACTATTTTATATCAACTTGGAATCATGAGATCCATATGATGTTTCTCGCGCACGTGGTCCATGAAGCAACACCTTTTTGTGCTCGCGTGACAGATATAAACATCACCAAGGCCGTCGTCACGGCAAGTAGAACAAAGAAATTTTGACTTACTGACCTTACAAACTCGAAAGCGACCTTGGTAAGATGCGTTAGTATACTCACCATTACTCAATTTCCTCTTCTTGTTAGTTACAATAAGATGAGTTCCAATCCCTGAAACAGGGTCCAACATATCGTTATCATCCTCATTTTGTAAGCAATTAGATGCCCTACGTGACATCGAATCAAACTTGTTCTCAATGAGTTCTTCGGCAAGCATCTCATAAAACTTGGATTGTGATAAGCAGAGTCTTGGACCGAAAGAATGCTTATATAGTAAAAATGAATCAACAATTATGATCGACAGGAGAGAGGAATTGACCCTGAGCGCCCAATCTTTGACTTCCAATTTCTTCTCAATTCCAAGGGTATCTTGCCTACATCTGTTGTGGCGATCGACTTGAGATCACGTGTCGTAGTACCTCTCCACAACGTCTGGAACTGCAATCTCGAATTCCACTTTCCTTGTCTCGCCATCCACAGTTCTCCATCTTTCCCTACAAATTGGGGTTCCTTGATTGGTTGTATGGCAACTGCTGACGAAATATCCCCGTTCTCTATCCATCCACAACACAGCCATTAAAGATTTGTTGGTGTCAGGATTCTTCGAAACCATCGAGATATGATCTCCGCGCCGTGAGCTCCTGTGACGACAAGTGTTGCATCGGAAATTCCTTAACCGCATTCTTGACCACACCAATAAATCTCGTTCCATATCTCATCAAGGCTTCCGCAGTTGACACTGATGCAAAAAATGAATACTCACATACGACGCGACCTGTCTTCAGCCAAGGTTGAACAAGACGAAGTGTAAGTGCGGTTGTGTGACAGAATTGCTCTGTGAAGTCATGCCGAAGGCCACCCGTTTTCCCCATCACGAGCTCCAATCTCAACATTATTCCAGACTGTCCACATGCAGAAGCCTTCAATTCGCAGCCATTCTCGGGCTTTCTGTCATAGGCAACGTAATGTGGGAGTCCTTTTTTGATCCAATCTCCCCCGAGACCGTACCATCTGCTAATACTTTCATCGACGCAGATATGAGAAGATGGCGTGACATATTGCCTGCGGTGGTCATTGATGGCCTTCAAAAATCCACTTACCAGAGACCATCTCGAGTCATCCAACGGTCTTTCCTCCCGTTCAGAAGTGTGACTGAAGCAAACGTTTGCCAGAATCAGCTCAAATCTTCTACGTGACATGATCTTTCCAAAGCTCGGTGCTGGAATGTACTTCGATCCAGATTCACTCCAGAGGTCACGGCGGTTTGAAAATGAAAACCTTGTCATAAGTATAAGAATCCCAAAGAACTTCAATATCTCTCCTGACGAGACGGAATGATTTCCAATGGCATTCAATCGATCATTTGTAAGGTCACGCATGAAATTAGGTGACGGAGCGGAAACATGCTCATAAAGCATTCAAATGGCGATAAATCTCGAGGAGCACAACCATACGCGAGAGTATTTCCAGAGTAGCCAATTATTTTGCAGCTTTTCTCGGATACATTTTCATTAATAGGTGTGAAAACCTCCTGATTGGTCCATGATCTTCCATGAGAAAAAACAGGTGCATCTGATTGATGCGCCGTGGAATCATCGGAATTCCCATCTGATTCCGACGAATACGGTTGAGGAGCGCCCAAACTTTCATGCACGGCTTCGTCTGGCAATTGAGCGGTTCCTTCCTCCACTAGGACGTCTGTTGGAGGTAATCCCGCTTTGATGTTGACAATCTTCAACGTGACAGTTTTGAGACGGTCACGTATCTTCCAGCTTGCCTCCACAGACTTCCTCCTTCGACCGCTTACAATGTCGATGTGGACGGCAATAACGGTTCCAGCGAGCAATTTCGTCTTCCAAGCTGACCCATACAAGCGCTTACATTCCGCAGCTGACGTAACAAGGGAAGCCCGGCAATGAATGGGATTTCCTGGAACGGTTCGTGGATCCATTTTTGTGAAAATTGAGGGGAAATCGATGGGTATCGCGTCAGGGAAAGTTGTTCCTGCGTTGAGCAGAGTGGGAATTCTCGAAAAGTTTGTTTTGATCGATTATCTACACGTTTAAAAGAGTATGTGGGAACTAAAAAAGGCGGCTAAAAAAATTTGTATTTAAAAAAATTGTTGGTAAAAGTTGTCCTCATATGAGGACAACGGTCCAATAGACACTAGCCGTAGTATCCATGGCAAAGCGATCGAAATTCCTCTCAACTGCGTAGTAGGGAGAAATCCACCCGCTGAATTTCGGAGCTATTTGGGAGTAGCGTCAGTAGGGGCAAAGGTCTGGGTGCTTTACTGCCTAGAGGCGCTGACGGTTGTGTCCAAAGACGATAGAGGCATATCTCAGCAACAAGCAGCGGGGGCGCTCATACAAGAATGGCGTTAAACCAGCTGTAAGACTCGCCGCATTTGATGAAACGGCTGTCGCAGCCTGTCTTTGCATGAGGACGGGGTTTCCATGGCCCTTACAGCTACATGCGTGGCCACGTCATCCAAAAATCTCCAGGGCATCAGACTGTTTCCCGGAAATTGTCCAAGCGATTCAATAGGCTCCCGACAGAGCAACAATTAACTCTGACGGTAGGTGTAAGCCTTGTCATCACTCATACAAAAAGGCTCAGATCTTCCCTTTGATCTCAGCAGTATTATACCTTTCAAGCATTAGGATTAGAGGCCTCCCCGTCGTAAGACATGCTGCGATGAATGCCGCCGGTGCCGCTGCATGTCATGAATAAGAACGGATCTCACGCGTCGGTAGAGTTGTACGGACTGGAGGTTCGCGTCTAACGCTGGTGCTGCGATCCTCTGAGTGAGGACTTCTTTAAACTGTCCATGTGTCTTCAATGACCTTAATGCCACATTGAGTGCGACGTCGCCTAGTAGCGAAAAGTGTGGATCTTGTCGCTATAAACGTTTTGTGCCTTCTGTTCTTCGCGGCTCTAGCGACATGTAACGATGTTAGCGGGGTAGACCATTGTACTCTGCGTGAGGTGCCAGCGGGTTGGCAAAAGAGAAGTCAACGGAATCCGTTCCCCCTCACTCCCCGTATCCCGAATATCTGGCCGAGTACGGTACTCCCTGTCTAGTCCACGCTCCACCACCGTGTGCCTTGCATCTTTTGCTGAGTCTACGGCGAGTGTATCAAGTTTGAAGTCTTGGCGTTTGAACTGCTACCTTCCATGCACACAGTACAGCTGGTCATAGAAGTCGTCGCTAGTAAAAGTTTTTTCATCTTGAACATGAAAACAGTAAAACTGTCACAAGGATTCAATACTTCAGTCATCAATTTTGGCCTTTCAGGTGACCGATGGTGGAAATTAACGACCACGGCTTGCTTTCTCGACACATTCAAAAGGCCAGTCTCAAATGGGCGACGATGAGAATCTTTTCGCCATCAACATGCTAAGCGCTGTTCACTGCTTGAGGCTGTCTCCTCGATATCTGCCTTCGCAACATCAACTTCAGCTACAGCGTTTCGCGGGACGATAATAATTCCCAGAAATATCAAAACGCACACGCCGTATGAGAGAAAAAAAAAGAGCCGCAGAACGCCAAACGTTAACTTTGGTTCATTTTGGAAATGGCACTGTCCAGATCTTTCCAAATATTCTGATAAAGACGGCAATGCTCCCTCTGACTGAAGTTGAAGAGTGACATTTGTTAAGTTCTGTGTGTAAGGAGATTCAAAAGGTAAAACAAACCCACCGCCGCCCTCAAGAAAATGCACCCCAGTTAAAACCAGAACACCACAGTACCTCCCTTGCGTCGCGTCCATCAGAACACTTCCTGTACCGATAGAGTACTTGCATTCTTTGCGAGCTGTTCTTTGAAGCATCTCACTCACATTACTGAATAGGGTTGGAAACAACCCACTGTCCTTGTTGCATGGACTTCGGATCGTGCAGTTCATAAAGGATCAAGAAAAACGAAAACTATTGGTTGGTCGTGGCGGATGGTGCGGGTTTGACCGCGCTCTTAATACGGAGACAACGTACCTCTGCGCTACTCGATACCTCCAAAAGGCCTCGATGCTTCCCCCTGCTGGAATGCATACGTCGTTGGCTGGTATCCTGCAGGTTTGAAAATCCCTCAAAGCGCGAAAATCGCTCAAAATTGTGTCTTGGACAAGTGACGCGCTGTGACAGGTGAGAGAACAAGAGCGTTGTCAAAAAGCTGTAGTGCTCCCCACCGATTTGCAGGCTCCGAAAGAGAGTTTGTGATTTCGTACGTCATGGTTGCCTCGTAAGCCAGAATTAGGAAGAGCCCACACAGGAGAATGATAAAGTTCAAAAGGCGCTGACGGAACGAATGGGTATCGCCTTGTACCTTCTCAGGAGGCTGGGTAATCATCCTATGCACTACACAAACAAATAACACCCAGCGAGTCCGATTGATCACGGTTATGGTTTGAAAAGGACAGTGCACGTTGTCGCGCTGAGTTTAACGGAAAACTTAACAACTTACTGGTACTTTCTAGTGCCTTGCGCACCCGAAAGAGAAGCCTGTTCTTCAGCAAGAAGTTCGTCGCACGAAGTCGCCTAGAAGCGTTGTGAGGAAGCGGGGGCACGGTCTTTCGCAAAACGGGAGCAAAGTTAGTATCCAACAGCTTGAGGAAAACAAATATGACTATAAGGCTTGCAATTGCAAGCCAAACCTCAAAACTAAACGAAGTAAGAAAAAAGGCCCTGTTTAGGCGCGCGACAGTGTTGTCGACATGGGTGACGACCCGAATGTCGTCGTTGACGAAAGGGGGGAGAAAGTCAGCTCGGCCTAGATGCCGGACGTTGAGGCCGAAGGCGGCTGTGCCAATGTCGCATTTGCAGGATGGAATCTGGAGGATACGGCCATCGGAGGTGCAGCGCTCCATGTAGAATATAAAATCGGTGGGGCCTGTGTTGTTGCCGTCGCGGAAGACTTGCAGTGAGGAACAGGAGAAGTTGAGCTTTCGCTGGAGATTCTCGAGGTACTCGATAGCCATACCGTTGAAACCATTCTGCGGGATTGGGTTAGCGCGAGTAGGGAAGATTAGGGAAGGGCTGAGGCAGAGATTCTACAAGAGGATTACTTACGACATGGTTCGGGTCCTCGAAGACAATGGGGGTTGTAGAAGTGTGCAGCAGCGAAGGCTGGTGGCGTTGAGTGATGGTTCCATTTTTGGTGGGAGCGGAATATGAGCTGTAGCGGACAAAGAAGCTTGTGGGGTACAAGGAGTTGTGCGTGTCAAAATAGAGATTTTGGGATAAGGCGAGGTATTAACATTTATGAGCAGAAGGGACGACTGGCTATGTAAAGATGGGAATCCACAATAGATGCAACTTGACCGTATCCTACGCCTTCTCGTTGGCTAATAAGATTTTTTACGCGACCTATTACGTAAATACGTAACAGGAGGATGTACGTATGTGCTTTATCAATAGACTATGGAAGTGCGACGTGCAGGGCCACTAAAGTTGACTAGCTTTGGAGGGGGAGGGAAACATCTGTATGTTGCGGCTTACTACCAATCACTGAAGCTGCACAGGTGGACCAAATGGCATAGCTCAGATTTTGATGAAGCCGAAATAACACCTTCGCCTTATAGAGCTTACGATACTGGTCGCGATGACAGCCGCACACTCGTCGACCACCTTAAATGTGGTCACCGACGGCATCCCAGGGAGTCAACGGCTAGCGGCACAGTGTTACGAATGCGGCATACGACTACAGAGCAAATGGCCTTCATTTAACGCAAAAAGTGCGTAGCTTGACAGGCAAGGGCACCGGCGGGGGGGAGTTTGATGCGCAGTCGACAGGATAGGCAAGAGAGAGGCCCTCACAAATTATGCGCTTCATCATTCGATTGTGAGTGTAGGCCGTAGAGCCGAGGAAGCCAAATAAAATAAAACTGTATTAAAGCGGAATGCATTTTAGTAAACTGTATGTACCACCTTTTTTTTATTATTACTATACTGTACAGTACAGTACAATGCGGTGGGAGACACACCTGCAGCGGGGCTGAAAGGTTTTGAGAAGGGGTAAGGTCTTGTTGGCTCGAGTCCAACAGAGGGGACTCGAAGTGTCCTTTACATACTGCGTTGGACCCCCGATACTATAGTACTGTAATGCAGTAAAGTATTATTATTACATACTACGTGTAAATGTATGAGTGCTGGTTTTTTGTTAGACACTGGAAGGGGCTCCGGTTTTGGGAACTCTATTTGAGGGCTTCCAATTTAATTTCGTGTTTTCGTTTTTTCCTTCTTTTCTTTTTCTTTTCTCTTTCTCTTCTTTTTCTTCTGTTTCTCTTTCTTTTCTTTTAGCCCAATAAAATACTCTAATTACTTCTCTTCTCGGTGAGAAAGTAAACTCTCCTACGGTGCTTGTTACTGCGCCGGTGGGTCTCTAGGTCGATCTCATGGGCGAAAGTAATATCGCGCTCGGTACACCGCGGGGGATCCTTGCTCTCCCTTAACCTCTGTTCTGCCCTCTGGTGCTTCCCACCAGCCTCTTTGTAGTGCAATTCGTGGTGCGCAGTTCTTCTCGTCTAGGGACGGAACTCCGTCAGACAATGAGAAACCCAACACATACACACCAAGACCCACAGGGTGTTCGCTGTTACTCTTTCTCTTTAAGCACCCTGTGATGCAGTAGCGCAGCTCGCCGACGGCGAGAAGAAATGGGGTTGGAAGAGCAGGGGTAATTCCTTGGACGGCTGGACGGTATACTTGTCCTCCGGGTTGTTAGGTCGGGCCGTGGTCTGCGGAATGCTAGAAACTTGGTATGGATCGATTCCAAGGAACCGTAGACACCAGGGGTATAACAATGGACAAAGAAGAGGTAGTAGTGGGTCAGCAACGCTGAATATCTCCTTTGGAGATAAGTATTTTGTTACCGACGACAACCTTGAAGTTCCTGTTTGCATATATACGCCAGAGTGTGGGGCGCCCAGTGTGAATAAGTATCATAAACAAACAACAAAAGGGTTATTATAATATTGGATAGAGAAGGGGGAAATAGAAAGGGGAAACCCAAGCGGATAAACGTGGCTATAGCCAAAGTTGACGTCGGCAAGTTCTCTGCAAAGGCGGAAGTTGGGAGTCAAGTTCACAGCCAACACCGGGGTGGCTTTTTAATCTGGGGCCCTAGTGGCCAGGTAGGTATAAATAATAGTTAACTAGGTTAGGATTATCTACGACGGCGGGGTGAGTGAAGCTAGGGTCAGCCAAGTTAGGGAGATCCAAGTTAGAGATAAGTAAATTCGACACTTGGCCCAATAGGTACCTTTCACCTAGGAAATTACCAGGTCCAATTTGGGGGCCGAGTGGTCCAGATTGCAAGCCCTCAAGCCCCCTCCGGTGGTTATACAGTACCCGGAATAATAGTGGGCGACAAGCGAAAATTGCCCTTACTGTACAGCACAGTGCCTTCTGGTTCGCAGTGAATCAGATAAAAAAAGATCATCAAAATCAGCTCTGCCGATGACAGTACAGAGTAAGTGCCAATTCAACTACACTCAAGGACGGCCTGTTGCACCGTAACTGAAAAAATCGATGTCGCTGATGCGACAATGGAATTTGGGCCTTTTGCCTTTCTTGTTCCTCTCCCTTCTCTCCCGATCCGTTGCAATCTTGAAAGCTGTAGTACAGACGAGGTTAATGCGGGCCTGGGCACGGGAGGAAGTAGCCGCGGAAGAAGACTCAAGGGCGGTTGTACGGTGAGAAGGACGAGAGGAAGGCTATGGAGAATGCGGGGACTGTTTTGAGTGGCTGGAAGCCTGTGGAGGAGATCCGGCACGGATAGAAGCCTGTTAGGATTCTTCGGACCCTTCCTTGGCCTCGTCGTCAATAATGGGGTGCCTCGGGTAGGCTGTGGTGGTAGAGCTCTCCTCTTTGGTGGGGTTATTGACGAGGCATTCTCCTTCCTTTAACCGATGGAGCTTCCGGTATCTCCGAGGATCTTGCGAAGTCCGCAATGGCCTCTTCATCCCTCTAATTATTCCCTCGGAGTACCAGGAAGGTTTAAGCTTAGCAGTCACTGAGGGTACTGCCCCCTTGAACTTCGAGATAAGCAACGAACGTCCAGAGAGACAAGAGACACCTGCAGTATAGTGGGTATTGCCCCCTTAAACCTCAGTTTGAACACCGTAAGTCCAAGGAGACAAGGGACGCCACTGTTTTGAGGACAACAGACAGGAGAGGAGCAACGTTTTGGTTGTGGTGTTCTTTGGTGTTGTGGTGTGGGTGTTCGGGGAGCTGCTTGCCTCCTCGTCTGGACCGAATCACTCCTCACCCTCTTTATACAGACAACTCAGAAAAATTCAAAATACGCTAGATGATACTAAAAACATTGAATACGGATACAAAGTAGCTTCTACAGTACTTTTTAGCCCGGTTATTGTGCTTTTCGCACTGTTTTGCAGTGCGATATTCACAGTAGGTGGCTCAGAGCCATCCAAAGTCCTGCACATAGCTCGCGCAATGCAAATTTGAGGCCATATACATTACTATCCATTGCTATCAGAAGTCATGTTTGTGGCCGTACTGTTGGCGGTACAACAAAATGCAAGAGGATACTGTAGCCTCACTAGGAGAGTAATGCACATTGACTCTCTATGAATCAGTACAGTATCCTGATAATTAAAATGCAACCCAGGATAATAATGCAACTCAGGAGAGGATTCCTTCTTTCGCTTTGTACTGTAATAATTATATTGTGACACGCCCCCTCGGAGGGACGAATTGTCCGTTCCGGTTGCGGTGCTCAGATGTTTCTGCTGCGTTTTGCCTCGTGGTCGTTTTCACATTAGAATTTTCAGAAATATCTATTCAAAGTAAAATTGTGTCTCTGCTGCTGCCTTTTTGCTTTTTTCCAGCTTCTGCTGCTGCTGTTTTCTTTCTCCTGCTGCTACAAATATTTCATTCTGCTGCTCTTGTTATTTGTTCTTCAGTCTGCTGCTGCATGTTATGTTGCTTTCTGCTTCGGCAATTCATAAAAGATTCTAACTTAACCCATTGCATATAATAAGAAATCCTATAGCTATCCAAGTGCCATAAATGAATAGATACCCAGGTTCCATAAGCGAATCATCCGGCTCAAAGCGTGTCTCTTAATTATTTTTGTTAGTAGATCCACTTTATTCCGGTTGGAAAGGACGTGATCCAACTTTACTATGCCGTTAAGAATAAGTTGCTTTACCTTGCGTACCCTAAGGTCGATGTGCTTGTTCTTAGGCGTCACATGATCTGCCATGGCCATTGAGATGGCGACTGAGCTGTCTTTTTTGATTACGGCTGGGCAGTAAGATCGTTACTCAGACAAAGTGGTTTGGTGGCACATTTCCCAAAAGAATTTCCTTATCCAGGGAAGCTCATTTCCGCATGCTGCGAGTGCGAAGTATTAGGATTCTGCAGAAGAGTTGGCGATAACAGTCTGTCGCTTTGACTTCCAATATATTGGTGACCCGTTGATGTCGACCATGAATCCGATGGTCGATAGCCTGGTCTTTATGAATCCGGCCTAGTCGGCATCAACGGAAGCATTAATTTAGCCTGCTTTGGTTCCGAATGCGCTACTATAGTGCAGTCTAAAGTGGATAGTACTGTTCAGGTATCAAAGAAGTCTCTTCACTATCTTCATGTGGCGTTCAGTCGGGGCATGCACCTGACGAGCCAAGGACGACACTGGAAATGGTAAGTCTAGTCGAGTAGAGACGGCAAGGTAAAGCAAACTGCCGATTATGATATAATGGAAGTGATGGTCGATTCCTGCTTGTGTCAATTCCCATGCTCTGCCGGTACCAGCTGTAAATAGGAAGTGGCGTCAAGACGGCATTTGATTGGTGCATTCCATATGCGTTTAATAGATTATTTGCATAGAGTTGTTGGTCGATCCGAATTACCGCTGGAGAGCGAGTTATTGTTCATCCGATGAAAGATTTAAGCTCACCAAAGAATTTGATGTCAAAAGTTGAGGACAAAAGTCTGTTAAGTTCTGCAATAAAACTTTGGAACTCGTAGCAAAGGCCATATCATCCAATGCGACTGCTAGAACAATGAATTCTGCGTTGACACGTAAAAATTATAGACGGTTGTCGTAGTTGGAGGTTTTCATTCCCCAATTGATAAGTTTCTTGTGGAGAAATGAACCATAGATATGATCTTCCTGTTTTGCACCATAAATAGACTTTTCTCATTTGCATATGTGCTCGGATCTAGCCAGCTGGCTGGAAGAATTTGTAGGCTGTTCCATGTATATCGGTACTTCAAGTGTTCCGTGGAGATACTCATTGGAAATATCGCCTCCTTACAGTATAAGTTTACTAGCAGCGGCTATAGAGAACAAGAGACGAATAGTCTCATGGGACGCAACAGGAGCATAGATGATTTCCGGATCGACGTCGGCATATGCCCGTTGGAGATCATCTCTTAGAGCACAGCGTGCTTTTGCCATATGCTGGTTCCGTGTGGAGTCTAGAGGCTTAGCCTTGAAAGTCCATTTGAACGGTAATGGGGCTATCTCAGGGTTTCGAGGTACATAGGACCATGTTTTTTTCTCAATTCGTGCATTGCACTCCCCATATATAGCCTCGGCCCGTTTTGTAATATAACAAGCTTCCGAGAAGGTTTGTGGTTCATATGCCGTCTTTAGAATTTCCTTTCCGTCAGGGTAAGCCATTTCTGGAGTCTTTTGGTGCACTAAAGTCATATATTGGATTATTTTATCTTGCTCAGATTCCATGTAATATCCTTTGGCGACCTCAGCCTCATGTTGTCTTGCAAAACCTTCGAGTAGGGAAGAAACCCCTTAGAGTGAAATAGGGTCTTCTCATGACTCTGACGGACTCGTACTCTGAGATATACACCACTATCAGCCTAATATATGACTCCATACAAACGGATGGGCCTATTTTAGAACTACGTTTCAGGTTTCTGCCTTGCTCCGAGTGGGAACGGTAAATGAACGCGAACCATGGTTGGAAAAATGTTAGCAGTGACGGAAAAGTCTATCTATATGCTCGGATCCCATAGCTGGATAGGTATATAGCCATTAAGCCTTGTAACCGAGAAGTCTGTTGCATAGCCAGTCTGCGTGTTTCAAAGCTTCGCCCCATAAGTTTTGGGAGAGATCGCTCTCATAGAATAAGACCCTACCCCCTGTACATCGCTCTTGAACGAGACTTTCAGCGGTTCTATTGCTCTCAGTTGCCCGTAAAGGTGAGGGCTAGACTTTAATTCCAGAAGAATTGAAGAAAAAAATCATTTTTTTGCTCATATGTTCGCCAGCTCTATTAAAGCAAAATCTCCATATTTTGTAGTTCGCGGTTGAAAAGTGAGTTTCGGCAATTTCTTTATAGTCGCGAACTATTACTGAGAGCTCGGATCTGCTTTTGATTACTAATACGTTTGATTTCGCTGTGTAGGGTTCGAGAAAGTGAACAGCGTACTTGTTTCCTCCAAGAGAGGCAATGAAACGCACCCTGCCTCTCCAACAGTTATAAACAGCCCTTGCGCATGCTACTAAGTAGATTTTTGCTTATATTGTTATCTTATTTCACCCATTCGCTCCGAAAAATGTCTTTGTGATCCTCAACAGTAAAAAATTACCGATTTTTAGCATGAACGGCCCTTGCAAGAGCCTCCAGAAGTTTTCAATGAGTTTCAAGTTGGGAGATCGCGCAGGCAACGACACAAGCTGTACCAAATTGCTAGGTGTCCATTCTGATCACACGTATAATGTCGGCATATACACGTTATCCTTCATGGAGACTTACCTGCACGGCATCTTTTCGTCTGTATAAGGAGGTATATAGTTCTTCAATGTATTGAATTACTTCGAACTTTCTTTTTTCCTAGTAGAATGGATACATCAGAAAGCAATAGGAAGAAAAGAAGACTAAACCCATCACTCCTCCAGCACTGACCCTTCACTTAGATATGACAACTTTGGTCTCGCGCATATCATTCCAGTAGTGACGAAAACTGCCTGATTGGTCTTAATCAGACTGCTTCTCGTCATACCAGGCTACCAATCCCCACTAATTTACGGATTTGTTGTAATAGGAGCGGACCCACGAAAGACAGGCTGACCTATGTTCGTGGACTAATGGTGGTTTTCTCCTCACCTTACAGAGAACAAAATACTTGAAACTGGTTACAGGCTGATAGATAACACGGTTGCCGATTGGTGCATCCAATGTCGCCTTAAATTCTGCTGCTAAGGCCCTAGTTTTCGTTGCGCTCCTTATTAATGCCTGAAACCCAGTTTTTGAGATCTTTACTGTTATGTATGGTGTCGTACTTGTTTTTTAGCATTATAGGTCCGAAAACTCTTGAAACAATTAAAGGTCCCTTGTGATGGGTTTTTTCATAGTACGGTTGCTTAATTCTTCCCACTTACGAGAAAAATTGATTCTTTCTTTTGTAAGAGCTCCACGGTCAACACATTTTTATGTATTGGGGAAAACTTGGGGTGTTTTTATGATTGAAAAATAGGATCTCCCACAATCCACGAGGTTCACCTCCTCGTCCCGTCCTGACCTGCGGTCCGCCTATATTCTGGCTCACCCCCCTCAACTTCGGAAAGCACAACACCGCGCCCTATTGCATGTTACATCACGGTCGCTGTGCTGCGGGAGACCGAAGTTCACGACGCTCTTCCGCTTCGCTGTATTTGTACGTGCGGGGAAGAACACCACGGTACATGGTGTGACAGGAGCAACAGGGTCAGGGTGGAGGGAACGACGTTTGGCGGCGTTGGCGGGAATTGCCGGAACAGGTGAGGCATGGAATGAGAGAGTTTGGGCTGCTTTCTTCGGGGAACCTTGGAGGAAACTGCACTTGCATCGTTCCGGCGTCGTTCCGACGAGGTGTGCGGGGGGAGGGGGACCTTGCGGGTAGCTAGTGCGCCGAAGGCATCCATGGTTTCATAAGAAGTCGGGACCATTGTCCAGATCGTACGAGAGAGATGCGGCGCTTAAACGAGGCGACGGAGCTCGGCCGGTGGCGGTTCCGAGGCTCCCGCATGCCGTTTTTGCGAAGGACGAGTTTCCTTAGCGCAGGAATTTGGTTGAGACCGTCCATCCTTCGTTGGTTGGATCGGGATCCAACGTATCGCCGGCAGAAGTCGGCGACAAGGGAATGGAAAGGTGCGTGGAGGGAGTTTTGGAGGAAAGGGAGGATAGGGACAGGAAGTGGAAAGAAATGATCGGGAGTGGGGCATCGTTGCGTGGGTTCCTGGGCGTATAACTCCACTAATTAGAGGGGAGGGATCGGTGAGGTCCAGTGCTGAGGAGAGATGGGGCCGGCGGGACGCAGGCCCCATCTCAGACTTTAATTGGTCGAGAGGGGGATTGGGGTCGGGGGGGGCGAGCCCCTGGGAAGCGGGAGAGGATGCCCGAGATGGAGGTGCGCAGCATGTCGATGAAGTACTGCGTACAGCGCCAGGCGCAGGAGGAGTGCATGAGGCGAGAAAGCTCTGTGTTGAGGGTCGGGAGGAGAGAGCAGGCGTCGTCGACCGTTTTGCAATGGTCAACGACCGGGGAGGGAGGGGAGACAGTGATAGGTGGTAGAGACGACTGGCAGTGTTTGCGGAAGGCGTCGTAGGCGGTTGCTGTGTGGCGGAGGGTGTCAGTGGCAGGGCATACGAAAGCAGAGTGGGGGTCAGCGGTGGAGACGACGGTAACGGGGTTCGGTAATCCTCCGGCAGTGAGAGCTACCCGGAGGGAGAGGGCATTGCGAAGGGGACGCTTGTCTCGGGGCGTCATCACTTGGACGAACTGTTTAGGACCATGGTTAACGAGGCGAGAGCCAATGCGGTTGATGCTCCGCTGGAGGTTCGGGTGAAGTGGGGCAACATTTAGTTCAGGAATTGTGGTAGGGCGACCAAGGATGGGAACGCGGGTTGGCGGCTGGAAGGGTTGGCGGGCGGCGTTGAGGTAGGTGTGGGACGATTAGGGCGTCGAGGAGAGTCCGGTGCAGCCAATATCGGTCCAGAATTTCGAGCTGTTACTGTACTACAACATAAAAATTAGATAAAATCTGGAGGGTCCCAAGACTCACCTTCAGTAAACTACAGTGCAGAAATAGTCATAGATACCCCTAAAAACACACATATCTCTTCTCCCAGGAAAATACTACCAACACGTGTCCACCAAAATCCGCCAATCAAGCGTCGACATGTCCCTGACGATGCTCATCGCCTCCCGTCTCTCTCACTCTTCCTTTGTTTGCCACTTTCGGATCTGCTACACTACGGTGATGAACGCAGCCTGCATGAGGAGAATCTCACGGAAATCAGGAAGAGAATTGACCTCATTGAACCGATTCCTCGTATAGTTAACTCAGAGCTGTTTGGCAAGGCTATTTTTAGGTATTTTCAGGGTACTGAGGACGCTATAAGAGGGGTACCCGAATCCGATTTGTACAAAGCCATGCTAGAAAGGTACACTCCTTTTCTTGAGAAGCATCCAGCTTCGACTTCATCAAGACATTTCCTATTAAGCGTAGACGCGGCGAACCACAAAATATGGAAGGAACGGAGCAGATACCGCCCGCGATGCAGCTCACTTCCGTTGAGATATTTTTGCTTTTCGAGCGATTGAAAGAAAGAATAATAGCACTGAGGAAGGAAAACTTTGAAGAGGCTGCCTTTGATTGGCTCTGCATGGCAGAAGGGCGACGGCCAGAGGTTCAGCTCAGAATTAAGGGCGCTATTGAAGCTGCATACCAAGGAATTGCCTCTTTGCGCTGAGAGGAACCACGAGTCTATTTTCCTGCTGATTAAAATTTCGCTTTCGTTGATCTCGTTTCTGGTATTGCAAATTGGTACAACCCGAAGTCAGCGAGCGGGAAATCAACGCCTGTTCACATCAAAGAGGATGGTGCGCAGCAGTTTTTGACTAAGTTATAACGCGTTGCGAAAAAAACATTCTCGGATGATGAAATCAAAAAGATGTTGCAGCGAGAAGAACTGTCTCTTACTGTAATTACAAACAGTAGTGCACAGCCAAAGATCGTCAATCTAGAGAACACATTGCGACTTTTTGGTGTTCCAGTTGCATTAAAGGCAATCAAAGTGACTGACGAGATGGCTATTCAACTGTTAAAGGAGCGAATAAATCGAACGAGAATGCTTCTGGAAGAACTCAATTTAGAATTTTGGAAGTCAAAAACGCACCATCTTGCCTAGCAGCATCTCTGAATCGGAGGGAGTGCTATTAGGAACCCGGTAATACCAAGGTCAGCCTATGGTGAAGTAATTTGCTGTGATAGTAACCATTTTAATAGGGTCGGAGCTGGAACTAGTCTAAGTTGGCATCGACACCGGCATAGCAATGGACTCCACTGTAGACCATAGCATGAGGATTGAATTCCTCGTCCATTTGCCGAGGATACATTGACGCGGACGTCATTTGTTTTGGTGAGTCTGTGGTGAAACAAGTGGTGCGAGATGATGAACTCTGGCGCCGTGAGAGCACTACACAAGCATGAGCATTGCACGCTCCGTGTGGCTTATGATGAAGTTATCCCTGCGCTTTAACATGTGATTTACATTTGTATCGCTGGACGGTCGCGCGCCGAAGTGTCCCCATATCTTGCAAGTGTCCATTTATACTACTTTTGACGAGGTAGTTTGGATAAAGTGAGAATTTGAGTTGTCGTTTTTCAGATGGTGTAGAGAAGATGTTCCCCTACTGTGCCGTTGGTAGCATCGCAGCAGTTCTCGGGATTGAGAGGCTGTCGCTGTGAGGAAAAATCCATGACTGGCCCGTGCTGCGTGGAAAGGGACGCGTAGCATGCAAAACAAGTATGGTCGACCGAAACTAGAGTTCCAGTGTAGATTTCGTATAATCGTCTCTGATGATGTTTGTAAGAGATTTTTTCTCAGGCTGCTCGTCCGCTCGGTCGTGCAACAGACGTGAAGGCTACGCTGATAACTTAGCATTCGTCAACAGGCTCAAGTAGGCAGAGACGTGATAGCTAGTCTGAAAAGCTTGGATTCGGGCAAGAGGCTCGGAGAACGTGAAAGGTATTGTTAAACGCGGTAGTTGTTCTTTGAAAGAGAAGAAAGAAGACTGAAGGCAGAGATGGATGAGCTAAGCAAGAGATGAACTGCGGAATAGCACTGCCTGGGTTGATGAGAAGAATGGCAGAGATCCTTGAATCGCTCTTGGATGCCATTACTAGTAGAACGGGAGTGAGCCTGTGACCGGCTCTTATCCGGCTTTTGCGATGGAGGACTGTTGAGGTAGCGTATTCAACTGCCCTTATTTTTTTTGTCAATCTCTTGTATAGCCAAGTAATAGATTGGACTGTTGTTCTCTCTGATTTATTATATTATCGCCCCATGAAATATTTCGTAGCAATGTTCAATGCATTGGATTTTGAGAGAAGAAGGAATGGGAGGCATTGTGAACGAGGTCAGCTGTACCAAGAGTTATTCCGTAGTCTGGATATGCCCGTACTATATAAAAACCAACGTAGAATACAAGAACAGTGACATTGACCTAACCCTGAATAGTATCCTAACAGATTATGGGCCCAGAACGCTAACCTCTATCCCGTATACCGTGTTTGTACTGCATAATTGTGACGCAGTTGTACAACTGTGTTTTTGATAGGGGTAAATCGTCGGGAGAAGAGATATTCAGAACCAACTACCCCAAGAAGGAGGTGTTGAAAGCGACAAAAGTGCTACCGTGGTATAGTTGAACGAATAAAAAGGAGTGTAAATGGAAGACAGTTGAGAGGTCTACAAGCAAGTATAAAAGGGGCAGGTTCTACCACTGATGCTCTGTGACCAGCGTAGGAAAATTTTTTCTTGGGTGTGAAGTTGACTCTCAACTCCCTACTACTCAGGACTTGGCTTGAAGTTGTCTGCCAAGTTCCTTGACCTCCACAAGAGGAAGCAGTTTACTCAGCTTATATAGACTTTTTGGGTATCCCTAAAGTCTCAAAGAAACATACTAAGAACCATAAAATGCATCAAATGGAATCGTGTGAACAAGAAAGACTAACAGCGGATACTATCAGGATAAATATCTAGATTCTTTCCTTCATATCTTAGTCCTCAACATCGGAGCCAAACAGTTCCCCCAAAATATCCATTCCCCCCAGGCAGTCCACACAAATATCCGCGAACGGATTAGAATTCTCCATTGCCTCCTGTGAAATATCTGGACCACTGAGGACGTTCCCATCCGGTTCCGGAGTCGGAACCACCTGGTCCATATTTTCTGGCCCCTTCCCCACTAATCCAGCACTTTCCGTGTCTCCCTCCCCCTCATCCTCCTCTTACTCCTCTTCTCTTCTCTCTTCATCCTCGTCAGAAGAGTCAGAGATCACAATTACTCCCTCAGTCTCCCCTCCTTTCTCCATGGGAGCCCTTCCACCGTTATACACTAGTGGTTCCCACGGATCCACCCAGTCTTCCTCTTCATCCTCCTCATCCTCCTCATCGTCTATCTCCTCTTCTCTCTCCTCCCCCTCCTCTGCCTCTTCTGCCTGCTCGAAGCAGTTACGGCGGACCCACTCCCGAACGCGTTCCCGGTCCAACCTTCTACAGTAATCATCGTAGTCGGTTGGACCATTTGCCATCAGGGCCAAAGAGTTGAGTAGACGACGGCCTCGGGATGACTTGGTGATGGTGAGGGAAGGACGGAGGTTGGTCATGTTAAGGGCTAAAAGAAGGGGTGAGCCGATGGTGTAGTTGATGGCGGGGGTTGCCTCAACGACGTCGACTTCGAAGTTTAAATACTGCGACGTCTTCGAAAAGTATGTCGACCTTGGACGTGTACAGTAATGACATCTATTAATGACACTGTGTCTTAAAATAAAAAAATTAACTCATTGCAAATTCAGGAACTGTAAAAAATATCTTGCAAATCCCGATACTGTATCCAAATTTGGTCCTCCTCTAGATTTTTTTTTCGTGTGCAAATTTTGCGCACATCAGTTTTGTTGCAACGGTCAACCCAAATCCACCACGAGCAACTTCAGTGAGGAGATTGTGGAATCAAGCCGATTGAGAATTGAGAAGCTCACTCCTGAAAATTACCCCTATGGTCTCGTAAGATAAATTTTGTCCTATTAAGCAAGAGCCCTTGGCAGATTGTCTCCGGTGAGCAGGCACCAAGAGATGCTGGAAGTGATGCTTCTAGGTTCAGACGCTAGAGAGACTCTGCATTGGCTGATATACTGTTGGCAGTAAGGTATGAATGCAGCGCTTAGGTTATTGATCTTGAAGATCCTATGCAAGTGTGGAATACGTTAAAAGCTCAGTTCAACGCTATCAGTCAAGATGCACCATGATGAAGGTGTAACGCAATACGCCAATCGACTGAATGATATCGAGAACAAAATGGCAGCCATTGGGCAACCAGTTGGTAAGGATGAAAATTGTCGAGCACTGCTTCGAGGTCTCAGTGAGGACTTTGAGAACTTCGCAGACATGATCCGAGAAATGGACAAAGATTGTCAGCCGCTATTGACATGCTTGTAACAAAGGAGATCGTACTTGATCAGAAACCTTGGCGTGATGGCAACCAACAAAATGAGGCTGCACTGACAAACAGCGAAAATAAGGACTAGAAGTGCGATCACTGTGGTCGTCAAGGTCATTTTAAAATCGATTGTTTTGAAAACCCTCAAAACCCGAAGTACAAACCAAATAAACGCCCTCACAAGAATAAGTCTAAAAGTCACAATGGCTGGAAAGGATCGGAAAGCACTGAAAACAACCAGAATCAGAAAGGTAATGCCAAAAAGGACTTTGACAAGGTCGGAAACGGATATGTAACGTTTATTGACAAGTGCTTAACTTCACGTCCTGAGAACGTTCGTCATGCCAAAAATCTCTGTTACATGGACCCGGGCGCAACTGCGCACATGTCCAATAACAAGAAGATGTTTGAGGAACTCGATGTATCCTCTACCGATAGATCAGTATCCGTTGGTAATGGGAAGCAAACTGGCGTCTATGGAACTGGGTTGTCAAGGGAACCGTTTATTTTGATGATAACTGTGTTCTCATTGAGATGGTGGATACGTTATTCATCACGGGTTTGATGTGCAATTTAATATCCGTTCTAAGCTTGGTAGAGCCGGGTTTACAACTACGTTCGATACCGACGATCGTGGCGAAGGAGTGTGCGTTGTAACACGGAAGGGGAGCTCTGAAGTACTTCTAAAGGGGCATGAGTGTAAAGATGGACTCTAAGAGGTAGAAATAACCCTGAAAATGTTGAGGAACCTAAAACGCTAGCAGCAACTTCTGAGTTGTCGGATCAAAAATAAGCAAAATCTTTGGCACGTGAGACTTGGACATGTTAGCAAGGAGACAATTGAGAAAACTCTTCCTTTGCTTGAAGGCGTTGATATCAAGAAGTGTATTCGACGCTACTCCTGCGATACCTGCCTGAAAGGCAAGTCTATCCGTGACCACAGCAAAACATTCAGTAGCAGCCTCACTCAACCATTGGACTTGGCTCGTGCAGACGTCATTGGCCCTGTCAAGTGATCATCCTTAGGTGTTTCTCGCTATTGTATCGCTCTGTATGATGATGCCAGCTCATTATTACTTGTTCGACTTACAAAGTCCAAAGATGACACAGCTAAGGCACCGCAGGACATGGTAATGGAGCTTAAGAATGTCTTCAATGCAAACGCTAAACGTATTTCTGTTCGTCGACTACATACCGATAAGTGGAAAGAGATTTTGTCAAGGAAGATGAATAGTTGGCTCAAAGATAAGGGAACCATTCACGAAAAGACATCACCATACTCGCCAGAATCAAATGTGAAATCTGAGAGACTAAATCGCACTCTCATGGACATGGCCGGCACAATGATGCAAGAAATCGCTCCTATTGCTGGATAACAACGACTTGGACCGAAAACACGTATACCTTGAGCTATTTGCGTAGTCGTCTGTACAGCAATGCCTTAATTTATCCTGGAATGACGCCCTACGAAGTGATCGTGGGCCAGCGACAAAATCTTTCTCACGTTCGAAAGTTTGGGGCAAAATACAATGTCCATATTCCCAAAGCCAAACGCAAAGGGAAGTTAGAATCTCGTGCGAAGGTTGAATACCTAGGTGGGTTCGATCGTGGAAAAAGCTACAAGGTGTACCTTCCCGACAATCAGGAAGTAATCACCTCTCGTGATGTCAAGTTTGACGTAAGTGGCGTTACAATTCCAAGTGTAACTCAGCTTAATACGTGCGCACCTCAAGATGAATCCATCTCATTTGAGGCATTAGACTTCATTGATGAAAAAAGCCCCTTTGAATTACCTGAATCAAATAACACCGGTGTTGAGAATGCAGAGAATGATAGTTTACAATATAGCGGTGAGGATGTGAAGGAACTGATTCATTACCCTAGCCACGCCAACTCAGGACGATTAGTACGACTCCTTGAACGATATTGTGATACACGTGCTATTTTTCTCAATTTACGTCTCGGAATCGAAGACAGTACTGTGCCAACGACCTACAAAGAGGCCATTTCAAGTGAGCATGCCTCAGAAGGGAAGGAAGCGATGGAAGTAGAGTTCAAGGAAATTGAGGAGAATGGCACGTGGACGCTGGTACCACCGTCACCTGAAATGAGACCATTTGGGAACAAATGGGTTTTTGTGAATAAGATGGATGAGAATGGAAGCCTGACACGTCGTCGTGCGGGCCTTGTCGCGAATGGTTTCATTCAACGGTTTGGGATTGATTACAACGAGACATTATCTCCAGTTTCAACATATAGTACCCTTAGTTCTCTGCTCTCCGTGATTGTTCGTGAAGACCTTGCAGTTCTCCAGCTTGAAGTCAAGTATTCCATTTTGAATAGAGAATTGGATGAAGTGATTTATATGAAACATCAAGAAGGCTTTATTGATTTTGAACGCCCCACGTGCGTGTTCCACCTACAAAAAGGGCTGTATGGTTTGAAACAAGCGTCATTTGCCTGGCTCTGTGTAGTACTGAAGGTTCTTACGAGTATGAGAGTCAGGAAGTCACAGTCAGATCCGTATTTGTATCTGAATATCAGTAATGGCCGAAATACTCTCGCTTTGGTGTAAGTGAACGACGTTCTGTTGGCGGGTACGCATTACGTATTTATGCGACATATCGTGGAATGCATATCACGACTCGTGAGGATTCGAATCGAGCTGGATGAGAATAAGTTCCTGGGCTTTGCAATTGAACGAAACTACGAGTTGGGAACGCTCAAGATAAGCAACCTGTTGATGATCGAACAAATGTTTGGAATGTCAGGATGCAAACCTTTTCCCGTGCCTATCCTACCTGGAGTCGATGTTTTTCCATTGGCAGGAAGGGACGTGGGGGTTACGAGAGTTTGCCGACCGTGCAGTACAAGGAATAAATCGGCTCGCTGCTGTACGTTGCGAATAAAAAGTGGCCTGATATTTCGTTTCCCTCTTCCCTTCTTTCGCGGTATATGCAAAAACCCCTTTGCATCCACTGGAATGCAGCGAAGTCAGTCCGTCGCTACCTCAAGGGAACAAAAGACCATTGATTTACCTATTTAAAGGTATCTCAGGATGAGCTACACAGGTACACGGATTCCAACTTCGCTGGTGATCGTACTGATCGCAAGTCTACCAAAGGCTATTTGTTCATCAATGGAAGAGGAGCAATCGCATGGAGGAGAAAGAAGCAACAATTTGTCGCACAGTTCACAGTAGAATCTGAGTATACCGCTATGCGCTACGCCGTTCGTGAAGTCATTTGTTTGAAGAATTTGATGTCAGAGATCAGTGGTGTTCAAGTGGCCCACATGAATATATCATCGTTTTTGCAGACAACTAAGGAGCCATCAATGTTGCTACAAGTGAAACTGCAAGCGAGAACTCCGAGCACATCGACGTGAAATATCATTTTTTGCGACAATATGTGCAAAATGAAACCATTTCCATCCAGTATGTCGAAAAAACTTGCATAGTCGCTGACGCTTTGACGAAATTGCTTCTTCATCCGAACCATTCCGGGTTCCGCGAGATGATGGGAATAATTTCACCAGAAAGTTGAGTACGAGGGAGAGTGTTGAGGTAGCGTACTCAACTGCCCCCATTTACTGTCACTCTCTTGTATAGCCAAGTAATAGAATGGACTTCGGCTCTCTCTGATTTATTATATTATCGTCCCATGAAATATTTCGTGGCAATGTTCAATGCATTGGCTTTTGAGAGAGGAAGGAATGAGAGGGATTGTGAACGAGGTCAGCTGTACCAAGAGTTATCCCGTAGTCCGGATATGTCCGTACTATATAAAACCCAACGTAGACTACAAGAAGAGTAAAACTGACCCAACCTTGAATAGTACCCTAACAAGGAAATATCGGCCGACGAAGTGTCGTAGGAAGAAGGGTGAAATATGCACCAGCAGGGTGGTGATCCGCTTTCTGCAGGTCCATCGCGAAGAGGACTTGACGGTCATTTCGTCAAGTTCTGTGCCCATCATTCCTACAGTGGAGGAGATGATCTCCAAAACAGTCGAAAGTTTCGGGGCAGTTTGGTCTCGGGCACGGCACCACCGAAGGGAACAGAGGGACCTAGAAGAAGTATTGGAGCCAAACCGCGAATCCGCGGGAGTCAATACAGGTCTTGATGCGGGGGAACGGGGCGCAGTAAAAACATTCGTTAGCACCAGGGAGGGCAATTTAGGCTCGTGGAATGCCTGCCTTCTTTGATCCCGGGTGAAATACTTTCCAACGCGGCTGCATGGATTGCGTCGGGTAGTTTCTTTTGTGATGGTGTGGTAGTGAGCAAAAGGCACTAAATGGGAGAATCCTTGACTGCTGACAGGAGAGTGATCAATTCCGGTGGGCATCCAAAGCGTCGTTGTACGTTGCGTAGCCCCTGATGGGGTAGGCGAACAACTGTGCACAACCTGCTGGTGGCCGAGCTGGAGGCGAAGAAGGCGGCTGCAGCGATGTTCTTGGTGGAATTGAATCCGATTCCGAGGGAGAACCGCTTTGCATCCAGTGATTTCACTGGAAGTTAGAGTTCACGGAGGACCTCCGAATCCAGGAACCCCCGACCAGTGTGCAGAAGCAGCGCTCCATCATATCTTCGAACACGGTGGGGCCCTCGGTACCCTAGTTTCCAGACCCCAAATCAACTTCGGAGCAGCTGGAACGCTATTTGCGTATCCTCGAGGTCAATAATGGCCTCAGGGAACGGTTCGAGGGACTGGACGTGGGTGGTGAAAGTTCTCTCGGTGAAGGTCTCTGAGCAGACTGGAGCGTTGAAGACGAGTGTGCCCTCACTGTACTTTTGTTTGGGGATCTTCGGGTAAGGGTGCTGCACGGATTCTGGTGGAGCCGTCGGCCACCAGACTTTGCATTTTGTCAAAGAGAGACGCAACCCCTTGGTGCTGGCGTCAAGAGACGGGAGGATTTCAACTGCTTGGTGGATTTGATCGTGGCGCGCAATGATGTACCCGTCGTCATGGTACCAGAAATGGAGCAGCATGCGGCCCATTTGTTCGTCTTCCTCGTCTTGGGAACTTAGGAGTTCTTGGATCTCGAGTTTAATGGGGTGCAGAACTAAGTCGACGAGGAGGCCGCCGACGCTGTCCCCTTGTTGCGTGCCCTGCATGTTACTGATATATGGCGACCGGTCCACAGGTATTCTTGCTCGAGAGCATAGCAGCAGTACGAAACCTACGGTAGTAATTCTGGGAGGAGGGTCCTGACAGCTTCCAAGAAAGCATTGCCTCCTTACTTGGACTTCTCTCCCCACCCTCGCGCTCTGCCTCCTGTTGCTCCCCTTTGCGCTCCTCTCACCTTCACTTTCAATTTCACTTTCTCCTTCTTTTCCTGCCACCGCTTTCCTCCACATGTTCAGGCCTACCACCACTACTAGGGCTGCCAAGAAGTCTGGCGCCACTGGTCGCGGTCGCGGCAAGAGTCGCAGAGCCCCCGCCACGCCTGCGTACTCCTCCCCGCCTGCCCCGCTGACGGAGGTATCATTGCCCCTGTCCCTTTTGACTGTGCCGACACTGTCCAGCCGCTCACGTCGGACCATCCTTGCACTACTTCCGTCGACCTCGATGTGGATGCCGCTGCAGTTGACGGCAAACCACTCCGCAAGCGGCACCGCAGCGAGACAGACCTCTCCACGGAAACGGTCTCTAAACACGCCTATGGTGCCACTCCACCTGGTTGCGGCCGCGACAGCCCGTATGCCACTCTTCGCAAAAGCACCCTAGCCCAAAGGGGACTCTTCCAGGGAACCCAATGTACCGTATATCCGAACCTACCGCCTGTCTCTCGTTCCCCCGGAAAGTTTATTGCCCTCTAGTGCCCCAATCTACCTTGGCATGCGTGGAGGGCGGTGAGGGCGGCGAGGAAGGTCAGAGAACGGCCCGCCTGGAGCACCTGTCGCGTGCTGTCCTGCAGACTGATAAGGGTAAATCGTCGGGAAAAGAGATACTAAGAACCAAATACCCCACGAGGGAGTTGTTGCAAGCGATACAAGTGCTACCGTGTTATAGTTGAGTGATCAAAAAGGGTTGCGTAAAGACGACAGTTGAGAGGGCTACAAGCAAGTGTAGAAGGAGCAGGGTGTACCACTGATGTTCTGTGACCAGCGTAAGAACAATTGTTCTTGGGTCCGAAGTTGACTCTCAACTTCCTGCTACTTGGGACTTGACTTGAAGTTGTCTCCAAACTTGCTTGACCTCCACAAGAGGAAGCAGTTTACTTGGCTTACATAGACTTTTGGCTACCCCTTAAGTCTCAAAAAAACATACTAATAACCATAAAATACATTCAAGGGAATCATGTGAACCAGTGACTATTAGAAGATATTTCCTCAAGGTAAATATCTGGGTGACATACCCATGCCCTCCACCCATCGGCCAGGGGTGGGAATTAATGTGGCCATTTAATAGACCTTTCAGAGTCACTCTTAGTATCACCCAGAACTTGGAACTGTACTGACATATATTATGACAGCGTGTCCTAAAATAAAATAAAATCAACCCAGGAATTTGCCACACTCATCAAAATTCAAAATATCTTGCTAATTCAGATACTGTAAAAATATCTTGCAAATTCCTATACTGTATCTGAATTTGTCCTCTTCTGGATTTTTTTTGGGTGCAAGCTTAGTGCACATCACGCCCTCTAGCTGAAGACGATCGTCCCGGCTCGTCTTCATTGCTCCTGCTGTTCTTCTGGTAGTTGTATCTATTCATCGGGGAGACTATATGGTTGACTGAAAGGATATGGCAGTATCTGATTTTCGATACGGTGGGAGAGTGTGTACCTTACGATGAACGGCTTTTTTTCTTGGTCAAATGTTTCATAAATCCTGCGTATGGGTTCATAGTGGTCTCTAGTGAGCTCCTCTTGTTTCACTTCTCCAAATCTTCCAAATGTAAGATAGTAGATTTAGTATGCGAACTTCTCTGGCAAAGGGTCCAGAAACGGGTATCTGAGGGAGAGATAAACTCTCAACATAAGAATCGAGTCTTCACGAGTAAGGTGCACCTCTTGAATGCTTTGGAAGCACATGCAAATACTAATCGCAAAAAAGGAAATTACTTCTGCTTCTGGAGGGTCTACCATTATTTCGCGAAGCCAACGTCTAATTGATAGCCGTCCAATAATCAAGGAGGCATAGTTTCTCCTTGGGAGATCGGGCGGTGTTGGAGGTGATCTCCTTGGTGATCTTCCCCGTTGCTCGCGAGGCCTTCCCATCTTCGATGATCCTCCCCGATCACTGGATGGTCCTGCGCAAATCATCATGACGGTCTTGGGAGGATCTGGGTTTTGACCTGAACTCCCGTTTCTAGGCGGAGAAACGTAAGGTTCCCATAAAGGGTATGGGACCTTTCGATATTAGTTGTCGGCAGCTAAATCGTAGCCTGTGCGTGGTACCTCAGGATACTCTTTTAGAAATGAACACACGCTTCTGATAACGTTAAGAAAGGAGAAAAAGACTTTTCTTTGGAACGATTCCATATCGTTCAATCGAGTGGTGGTAGATTATCTGCACATAATCGGGGCCGATATATATGAATCGTCCTTCTCGAAATGAATATAAAACCCTCAATATTAGGTTATAGCGTTCTTCCGAGAGATATGGTCCATTCAGAATCCGGAAGAACAAGCAAATGTTAATTAAGAAGTGAATAAGTACATGTGACTCTGAATCTTCTCGTGAAAACAGCCGTAACCACTCCCAAGCTCTCTTATTACCCATCAGAATCATCATATAATTATGGAGTAAGATGTTTCTTGGTTTGACAGGCTGTGATACCATAAATAACGCTTCTGCCCTCTCTTGGTACGGGACGAGACGACGAGAATGAATGGGTCTCTTCAATTTTTGCCCTGAACTTGAACCGAGTTCGTAGTGCATGTGTCTCGCCTTGGTAACCACGCATGGATTAGAGTATTCTCTTTCGAATGCCGGCCACTTGAACATCTATTGCAATACCTTTCCGTGGGTCACGAGAACTTTAGAACCGACAGTGAATGTCCGATGGCTCGCTCCGCTTGCCAATTCCTTACATTAAGTAGCTCCGTTTCTCTTATACTTTCCTTTAGCCCGTTTGAGTTGTATAGCTTATTCTCCTTCTTCATTCGTGGGACTTTCTCGTACAGTAATTCAAACGGAGAATTTACTTTTATTCCCTTCCTCCTTCAATATCCATAGAGGACCTTTGGGATTGCTTCCTCCCATTACATGCTACTGTCTGATAAAGTATTTGATATGGCTCTTTTTATCGTCCGAACCATCCTCCCTGCTCTGCCATTAGACATGGGAGCGTAAGCTAGAACCGTCTTCCAATAAATTCCCATTTTCCATGAATTTAGTAACTGCCGTGCTAAGGCAGAGGGAGCTATCCGAAATAATCCTTTTTGGAATGCCAAAAGGTTCTATAATTTGTTGTTTCACGAATTTCAGAACTACCTCCATAGTTGCATCCTCCACTGGTATCGCTATAGACCAGCTAGTAAGGTGCTCCACTTCAAATAGGATATAATTGTTTCCTTTTTAAAGATTGTCGAGAAAGTCCCGCGAAATCAACGGAGGAACTCTCAAAGAGAGCTAAGATTAGAAATTTCAACGTCTATTTGTACTTTCGTACAGGCACGAACTTCTGGCACCCACACTACAAGTTCATATCCTGTTTTTGAGGATTAAAATTTATATCCAGGTATTGGGCCAATTCCAAAAAGATTAAGCTCTGTTTTTTTGTTTTTTCGGGCCGTCTCAAGCATTGATGCGTTTTTTATTTCAATTATTACGTGATACGCGCGCCCTTTTTTCAAAAAAAAGCGGAGCCATGGCAGTCTATATCGAATCTCATCAACAGTGCCGCGAATGAATCCCACACAGATGCTGTACATCTTAATGTTATTGGCATTGCACTTGCTAACTTGGTAACAACTACAATCGCCGTAAGTCATAGGTACCTCCAGTTTTTTTACTGAAATAGTATGAACTTAAATGTTGCCTAGCTGGGTTAAGATGTAATACTCCAAGAATATTCATCATTTATCCTAGCTATTTTAATAGTTCTCATTTTCCTAGGGAGACTATAAATGTCATTAATGTCAGGTTTCTCGCAACATTACGGGGTTTACATGAGTTCCTGTGCGATGAAGGTCTATTCAATATTGCTTTGCTGCGGTAGTATTATCTTCGCTATAATTTTGGTGCTTAAGAGTTAAAAAGATATTACAAATTCAATTTATCGCACTATTCAATAATAATATCGGTTACACGGCTCGTTGCTTCTCTTTCGAGCGTAATCACGCCATTCTTGCGGGGTATCTATCCTGCAGTACTTCTAAGTACATAAACCCGCCATCTAACGCGCTTTTACCATGAACGACAACCTTATTCGCAAGGATTACTTTGAATTGATCATCATGGTCATGGTAAACACCAACAAGGCGAACGCCGTCCCTCAGCATCAGCAATTGAATATTATTGACAATCAATTCCCACTTCAATTTCACCCTCCTTCCGGTTTGATGACATGGCATCAATATTGCCCACGGATCCTCTTTCCCTCCTTGAACAATTCCTACAACTGCAAAGTACTCAGTCGATTGCTTCTGCTCAAAAGCATCGCCAACGTCGATTCGGCCTTCTGTGAAAATTATCCTTCTCTTGGAATACTCTGCGCTGAGAAGCACCTGAACCACACACCCTTTCGCTATAATTTCATGCCCTGAAACTCTACTCGATATCTCACTTCCAGAATTGCGCACCCGTCTAGCACGACGATACAAATGTAAATCATTTGAACCCTCTTCTTTTAATCTAAATTCTCTGTCAAGGACACGCAAATGTCAATTCAGTACGCCCTGGGCCATTGCAACAAAGCTAGACATAGGAAGGCATCCATTACTCCCTACAACTACGTCGTCACTTCGCACTTCTCTAAAACGACTCGAAGCTTCCCAACACATGGCACCACTAAGCCAATTTGAACTTACCTTCCGATCTCCTTGCAATTCCCTCCTCAGGGCTGGAATAAAAAAACCTTTCAACTGCTTGTCAACATCTGCAATAAACTTTGCATGAGCTTCGTTTGCTAGATTTAGATCAGCAACATGGCGCCCGAGCATCAGAAGTCGTAGGCATCTGGCAGCTCTGCTAACTACCGTTTCATCTGAGTCTCTCAGCATATTTTGGAGAACTCCAATCCGTCCCCGCGAGTCATTTTTTGAAGGTTGCGTTCAACGGCAGGTAGCTGTGGGTCATGGTGGTTGCTTCTCACCACAGGCCTTTTTAAAGGCTTGTAGGTAGCTTATAACACAAGCTCCATGAAGTGGCGAGCATTACCAAAGCAAGGGAGGGTGTACTGGTATAATTCATCAATCCTGTGCAGGTTCGGCTTGTCCAACACTTCAGCAACGCCATCATTATTTCCCATTTGTACATAGACTTGTTTTTTGAACGAGTATATAGACGAGACACAGCGCGTAGCCTTCTTTCTCAGTAGTTATGGCCATTGGGGAAAGCTCCGGACCTTCATTGAAGCTTCTTTGCCATCCACGTGATCGGCAGGCCACCAAAATGTGGAGGCGATGAGGTACTGCAAATTTTTAGATAGATTCATAATGTGGGTTGATTTCGATTTCACATTGTATACCTCCGATTGCGAGAGCAAACCGTTGCCTTTCAGACTCGCACACAACATTACGTTCATGCAGCGGCGCGTTTTATCATTTGGAAGCGAATGAAAGCAAAATTCCATCACATTCATAGCCATTCTGGTTAGAAGATGATCAGGAGCAACGATGCACGAACGGTCGGGATCAAACAAGCCACTCTCGACCCTTTCACCTCTGGCATTTAACGGAATTTGCTTCTTTCAGCTCTACAGCGCACGACAGAGTGAATCTAACGGACAGCTATTATCACCTACCTGCGACGATAAGGACATTCCGAGCCAATTAGTTCCTTCTGTTATTCCACTCTTTCTCAGAGCATCGTGTCGCTCCCAAAAACGCTGATCTGGTCTTGACTCTGAATGTTTACTGGTTGTGTAACCATATCTTGTTTCATTCTCTGCTGTTTGTCTGCGAAAGGAGCATAGCGAGCATGATGCACTTGCGTTATGCCCAAGGACGTCGAGAACATGTGACATTGCGTGATAATCCGCAGTGAAACCGACGAAATCTATAAAAATCTTTATGGGACTGCCACCTGGTCCCACTTCATTCAGCCCCTCTGTCTTTATCTTCACCAAATCACTGATAACGTTCAGCAGCACTTCATTGGTACTTACGCAGGGTGGGGTTAGTCCGATCGGACGAACGGCTGCACGACAGTTGCGCAACTGTGGAGGGAGCCCTAGCGGTAGAAGATGGCATCCTCCTGCTGAGCCCTGCGGGAGAAGGGATGTGAATGACTGGAAGTCGTCGGTGTACAGTATAACCCTGTATTCAATGTAGGGAATATTCGACCCTTGCAACCGACCTGCGGATTCTTTGCATATTGGTCCATGCAATATGTCTTGTACAAACTTTGCACTCTCGTTTGATACAAGAAGGACGTCTTCATATAATTCATGCGACCCTAATCAAAGGATCATTACTTTCAATTCATTATTTGGCCCCTCCTCCATCACCTCAGTTTCCAACCACAGAAAGGGTTTTGGAAGCTTCACCACCTTCCTCTTTCCAAAATCTATGTATCAACACACACATATATGACGTCTTGCTGGATAGAACTCCCGACGCAGAGCTGCGACTTGGACGAAGTTGGGCGCAAGTATCCCCTGGGATGGCGTGATCCTTGGATGGTAGGACTTCCAAGTTGGGGTTGATTCCATGAAGAGGAGCAGCGTCATCTAAAGCTCTTAACGCGTACCTTTCAACACCGCGCAACAACCGACTTGTAATTGTTGCACCTAGAGTTCGATCTCCAGTTGCCCCAACACACCACACAGCTGCTATTTCCCCCTCAATTCCATGAACATACCTATCTCTTCCGGTTGGATAACCTGCTCCGAAAAAGTAATTGATATTTTCCGAGGATTTTGTTTTCAATTTTTGCGGCAACTCTTTCAATCTCATTTTCACAACAAATCCAGGCCCTGCTTTGCCAGTTAGATTTACATCTCTTACGTAAATAAAAGTACCTGCTGAGAGCAGCTGTGCTCGTGCTTTCACCATTGGTGCGGAGTCAATGTGATCAGCGACATCACAATTTCCAGTCAGTGCGTCAAAGAAAAAGGGCATTGACACATCGAGACGAGCCCACTCACTTGGGGAATAACTTACACAGGGGCAGTCCGAGATATTGCTGTAACAGATTGTGCACCGTTCCTGTAATTAACAAAAACTGAATTCTCGCACTCCAGTACCGTAACATCAGTTGACCTTGGGAGCACTCGCTCCAGTTTTACATCAAAGTGATGCACTACTGCCTTGGAAAGCACTTAACGATGAGATGTTTAACAATAGATCGCCGAACCTTCGAGTAAGACGGAAGCGCTTCCGCTCCCACCTCCTGAAATGCCTTGACTACACGAAACATAATCTCGAACTGCTCAACTGTGTACCGTACACTTCCTCCGACAATACATGCCCCATGATATTCTCCCATCGAAGCGTTAGTTTTGCGCTCTTTCGAAGTGGTTTCAGTAAACGGCGCTCGCGATCTGCAATACTGACATCCATATCTGGAGATTGCCTTGTTGTTCGTTGTCCCAGCTGGTTTTTCGAACTTTTTTCTTCCATTTCCATCATTCCAAATTGAGTTTTATTTCTAGAATCCTCGGGAGTGACATACACCACATTCAGCTCATCCACGACCTCTTCTTTCCCTCTTTCTTCGCCCTCTTGAATAAAAAGCCCCGTAGTTCGATCAAGAGGAATGTAATCTTCACAGTGTTCTCTTTTATTGCTGTGCTGGTCAAAGTCGTACTCGACATTGTCTCGAGGGGTCGGATTTTCAATCTGCAATGTGATAGGATCGAAGCTTTGCGAATGGGAGCACTCCCGCTTGTTTGCAACCTCTGCCTGATTTGCTGGGTCAGTACCTGCCAATTTCTCAAACTTTTCGCCATCCGCTACTTCCAATTCATGCCCATACTCAAAATCATTTCCTTTGCTCTAATTTTAAACTTTTTCCCCAGTCTCCATTGTGGTAGTATCCAAGTTTTGCGAATGGGAGTGCTCCCTTTTGCGGTTCCTCCGTGCTCCGGTCTCACGCCCAGGATCCGCCATCATTGATTCATGCTGCGGAATCAGATTCGGTTTACGTTGTTGAGACTGTGCGCAAATGCTTCTGAAATCCTGAGCTTGGTCGGTCCTTTGCATCCAATTCACTCCGCCTGTCTGGCAAATTTGTTTGGTCTTGTTGCCTGTATTTCAAATGAAGGACGTATGGGGACATCAGTGTTAACCTCTGCGGGTTTTGGATCATCCGTGGATCGATTGACGCTTGTCTTTAAATAATCAACACCTTTTGCTTTTTGACTCATCTAATAATCGTGTTCCTCACTCTCGTCGAAATTCATAGTTTTTTCCAACACCTTTGGCTTCCAAACGTTCTGCTCTGCCTCACCCTCTTGAGAAGCATGTACGCGCTTGAATGATTCAAATCTATGGCCGCCCAAAGCAGCCTCCTTACTCTCGATGTCCCGCTTTATCTGACCAATAATCTGTGCTCTTTTCTTAAGTCCTCTTCGGACGCGTACTCCACTAGTCATATCGGAAATGATAAGAATGCAAGTTGAAAAGAAATCATCAACAAGCAAGTAGATCTGTGAGATTAAATCCCCGTCGAAGTAGCTTTGACGATTGGTGTGAGCGGTGGCCTGCAAACAATCCCTTGCTTGTCTTGTGTTGAAACAGAGCTCATGTCCCGCGACCCATGCGTGATAGCAGCAAATAATTTTATTTTTTGACAAATTTTTGGAAGGAAATGAATATCGGGTGTTTTCGTTTTCGCGCTATTTTGTATTGTTCAGAATTTTCTGCGATAAGGCGCTCCAAGCATATCAAAAAAATTCATAAAAAGATGTCCGAATTGCGAGTTTGGTGAGTTACCCAATGGGGTGAAGTTCCCTCATTAACTGCAAAGCATTCTTCTCCCTTCACTTTTTCCCTGTCTCTTTCTGTAACTGTCAATCCCTCTCAGCCACGTAGGACCACTTGTTGCCATGGGTGCCCATGGGCCTATACCGTACCCAGGTTGGGCGAAAAGAAACAATCCGCTGTCGATCTACACAAATGAGCCAGATGAGAGCGCTCCAATGCCAACGCACGAAACCAAGTCCGATCGAATACAAAGAATACCTCTCCTCTAAGTACTCAACAGGCAAAAATGGAATGTTGGGTCCTTGCGAGAAGCAAGAGGCTATGATCACATTATGCGAGAACCTGCAGGGAGCGAAACATGGTACCAAAACTTGGTGATGTGATTGAAGTTTTCTGGACTTTGGATAACAATACGGAGAGATGGTGGAAGGCAGAAGTTTTGAGTATCAAGACAATCGTCGATGGGGAGGTACTTGCAAATGCAGAGCCGCGTTACCATGCTGACGACACGGAAGGTTACGATGCACATGTTCACGAAGTTGAGTTTATTGGTGGTCGCTTGCTTCGTCAATAGGAGGGTCCCCGGTACATTAATAAAAATCCTGTATTGGATTGGCGACAATCACTTAATCGGACACAGTCATTATCGGAAGGGGGTGACGAAGAGTGGGTCAGCGATACCCTGGAACCCACCCATAGAACTGGATCACTTAAACGAAGATCAAAACCGAGTGGAGAACTATCACGTATGGTCGAGAAGCTGCACGAGAATCAATCGGTTTGGCCGCAAAGATGCTTGCAATGGAGCGGCGGGTTGACGTCAACTCCGAAAGATTGTTGGACAGGAGATCTTCTGCACTGGATTTCATTGTGAATGATCTGCAAGGTGCCCTGCGACAGAAAATTTTCGTGACATTACAAAGGGGTATCAGGAAACCTTTGGTTCGCAAACGCAAAAGCACCGAGGGTGAGTCGGAATCAATTTGCACAACTTTGCAGGGTGTCTTTCCCCAGGTTATGCGAATTGCTGTGGAGTTTTCTTTGAAACAGTTTGAGGCGTTTGCAAAGGATTTATTCTCGAGGAATAGGGCTGAAGTCGCGTGGCGCATTTCTTTTTTTCCCGCCCTTTCATTATACCCGAAGCCAGGCTATCAACGCAACCGATTTCAACATATATGTCAACAACTTAGGTTTTCTCTGCGACATATTGGGCATTGATTCTGTGGGAGATCGTCAGAAAATGTTAGTTCGCAATTATGGCCAGCTTATGCGAATTATTGGAGCTTATATTTATGACGAGGATCTTGAAGATATCTCGGTTGTTTTTTTCGTCGGGACAAGTTGCGGGGGTGAAGTGAGAGAATCCAGCAATGGTAGTGCTCAGGAAACTGATGGCGAAAGGGGATACAAACGGCCCGTACTGATATGTTAGTCCCGCGAGATATTGGTTTCGTGCATAATATTGCGGACGGTCTAACAAAGTCGATGAAACAAACTGCGTTACGCAATGTTTTGATCACGGGTAGACATGTCGCGCGAGTTGAGCAGTAGATAGTCCGTTCTGAGAACCCCGATGCAGGTCGCAAAATGTAACACCGTCAATGGTCACACCCTTATTTCCCGGTAAGGACAAAAAATGATTCGCAGATGATGTTTGTGTCTCTGCAATTCTGGTTATCGCCCCCTGTTTGAGAACTCGCCTCTTGGAAGCTCAGAAATTTTCATTGTCCAGCTGTTGCACCCTATCGACTTACCGAGTGTAGATTTTTCTGCGGTGCGTTGTTTAGGACACGGATACTAATCCAACTTTGCTCAAAACCGAGTGAGTTGAACTCATTTTTGGTACCGAACTGCGGTACCAGCAAACCTGGCCACTTGGACACGTGTGATCAGCAAGCTGCTCACATCTGCAAAGGGGTGAAATTAAGCTATTTATACCTCACGACTGGGGGGAAGTGAAAATCGTCTTTCAGTTCGAGTCTCGAGAGAAGCTTCTGCGTGCGTATTTTTTATTTTTCAATTCTTGTTTTTTTACTATTTCAGAACAGTGGAATTGTTCAACAGAGGGGAGTGTTGAGGGCAGCATTACAGCTGCCACCGTCTCAAAATTTCACTGTAAGCTTAAGAGGGGATAGTATCGTGCCACCGTATTTTAGCAGGGTAAGGTAGCCGTCCTCCTCCCCGACGCGGGGGACAAGGAAAACACACAAACAGTAAAGCGAAAAAACGTCCTGCTGTTTATCTTCTACGCTCTCCATACATCAAAATCCGCACTTTGGGCTGGGACCTATCGTATTTGAGTCGCGCGACAAGGAAGGCTGCCGCCGCAGCGAGCTTAGCGGAGCGGAGCTCGATGCCAAATTCTGACTTGCGGGGCCCGAAGGGCGAAATAGGAAGTTGTAATTCCCGAAAAGTTTCGGCATCCAGAACCCCGCCCATCAACCCCCGCAGCGTACCTTCAACAATTCTGTTGAATTCAGTTGCTCCTTTAAGGGTGGAATGAGGGGCAACTACACGTAAGATGTATTTGATCCGACATACTCCAAAGCAGGTCTGTAGTAGGCGGAGAGCCACAAGTAAAAGGGGTTGGTTTACTGCGAGTAATGAAAAGATTGACAGTTCTATGTACTTCACGTCAGGTCCCCGTGCTCCGTTTGTGCGCAGGATGGGGAGAGTGGGTTTGCTTTCGAAGCTGTGGTTGGTACATGCGAAGACACCAAAAAGGAGTACCTCAGACTCACGACTGCACCCCGTGCGGAAATGATTCCCTCTTCAAGAGTTTTGGTGCAATCTTTACGGAGGATCAAGTATTTTTGGTCTAGAGGTGAGCGAGATTATGGCTGGGTGTGTAAACAATTGAAGAGCGTTCGGCAAGAGTGCAAAGTCCAGCATAGCTAAAACAGCGATGTTGTGGATGTGTACGAGACGCATGCGAGGATAGCCTTGACGCAGAGTGATCTGAGGGAATTCAACACTTGTGTCGCATAAGTACAGGAACTATACGAGAAGCTGAGGCAAGTTGAAGACGCCCAGGATGAATTCATAAGATACCGCATCTTATACAACGTGTTAGTAGGTGCTAGGCAGTGGGAACAAGGCAAGATATTGGCACAATTTACAAAAGCAGAGCGTACTAGGCCAGCAACAAGTTATGAACTTCTCATTCGGCAGACAGTTATCCCAGAATCCTTCGATGCTTCCTGTCGCGGTTCCTCCCCACAACACGAACTCCGCGACTTCGTTACCCGTTTTGCGTTTAGTCTCCAAGTAATGCAGGCGCGACAGGTCTCCACTCGCCGCCCGCGTCCGTAGTTAATTTATGAATACCCTCCGCACGCTTCTGTACAACATTGTACAACCCATAAAGATTTACCACCACGTCAGGTATGACCTTCTATGACTTGAAGACAACCGACCAAAATTCCCTTTGAAGGGACAATAAAGTGTAAGTGCGCCACCTGGTCCAAAGATTTCAGGGCCTGAGAGTAATTTTGATTTCAAACAATAATCTCGGTCGACACATGGACAATAAACAGAAACGTTGCAGTGTATTTGACAGCAAGGCAAACAAATCGAACGAGCACTGAATGTTTTTCGGCGGCAGGATACGCTTCCTGAATAAAATTATTGTGCCTTATCAGCGAGAGGCGCTACCCGATGGCTGCTCAGTTTGATCAAGGGAGATCAACTTCTGTGGATGCTTAACCAGGAAAATTATCCCGCATTGTGGCATCTGGATCCTGCCTACCTTCTTAAACCTGCCAAGGTTGCTATTTTTGTAGGGGTTTCTGTAAGACTCAAAAGCTACCTGCTGCACTGAAGTAGTTACAAAAATATCCTTGGTGGCTACAGCCATGCACCTCTCATACCGCGTGGATATAATCGACCACATCTTCCATACATTAAAATAACCCAAAACTTTCCCCCTTTCATACCTTCTCCCCCTCTTGTGAAAAGCTTTAGATGTCCTACTGAACATTTCTAATCATTAAAGCACCCATGTTAACTCTTTTTTACGACGTAGTCACTATCTAGTGTCCAAAGGACAAGCAAATATACTCATGTGAGTACAAATGATTGTTCGAAAATACCTAGATCTTTTTTAATTAAAATTATACCTTGGTGTGCTGAATCCCTGAAGAACACATCCCGTAACTATAAAGGAATTAGTTTTACCCGCATTCAAAGCAACCACTGCGGCTTAATGGGCTTCAAGTATAGAATGGAAAAAGAAATCGTGAGTGTGACTCGCTGCGCTCCACAGGAGGGCAAAAACTTCCTTCAGGAAGGTCGACATTTCTGCGACAGCTTCTACCTCGGTTTGCTTAGCTCCCACTTGAACATGATATTTCCAAATTTTGGATTCTGTATATACTTCGAAGGAGAAGAATTGCCCCACAAGGTCCTATAGAAACGCACGCTGGTTGGGTAAAGGGAGAAGAAAAGCAAAGGAAGAAGAAGAAACAAGTAAGAAAGCATGTGAAAGTTGTCGACCTTGGGCGGTCGACCAGTTTACTTAAAGGTCGAAAATCACAACCTACATATACTCTAGTGCGCGCGCTCCACCGTCGTCGCAGCAAGTGATGGCGGCGGTCATGCCATAACACGCCACGTCGCTGGTGTGTGGCGCTGTGCACGAAAAGCGCGTGCAAAGTAGAACTACAACATTTTCAGACAAGTAGAACCAAATAAATCAATTTCCATTCCAAAGTTTCACATCCAGCTCTAAGAATTCACCAATTTCAATGCCGGCACTCCAAACCCCTTTTTGCAGCCCAGAATCGCACATTGCATGCAAATCGGCAATTTCAGACCATATGCGCACATCCATTTCCATCTGCATAACCATTCAACCAGACATCGTCCAATCACAGCGCGCCAATTGGGCAGATCCCCACTAGCGCCCCATACAATCGAAAACACTTGTAGACTCCACGTTGCACAGAGCCATTTGCAGTAGCCAATCAGATTCGCGTTTCAAGCTGGGTTCGAGGAGAGGCGCATATGCGCTTTCGCGAAGGGAGTGGCCAAATATGCCCATTGTCCCCTGCAACTTTGGTTCCAAGGGGTCGGAGACCAACTTGACCGATTGACAAGTACTCTTCCATATCCCAACATCAACAGGTCCTTCGATCGCCAAACTCGGAACGATTCATGAGAATCAGAACCCCGAAAAATCTCAAAATTTCACCCGCTGTGCAAGCAGTCAAATCATTACTTTCCAAAGCGAAGTTCGTAAAGAAGATAATTGTGGAAAGGAATGGAATTGGAAACATCCACATGAAACATTGAGATGTTGTCATACCCTGGGGATTACTTCCTCCAAAAAAAAAGTTTATCCAACATGCCATGTACTTTACAGCGTTTCGGGATGATAGGCCCATTAAAATTGAGCATTATTTCGTTGCAATTCCAATCTCTGCCGGGTACAATTGCTTTGGGCCAATAAGATTATGCGCTTTCTATAATCCAAGATAGACTTTGTAAAGTTTTCTTTGTAAAGGCGCTTTCTATCCTTGCAACTTTACAAAGGGCTTCTTCGACCCGAACTGGATTAGTACTCTGCCTTGTACATGGGATTCTACTCCCATCAAATTCCTCTGGAGTGTCAGTCCCCATTGACGTACTTCGTTAAATCTGTATTTCATCTTCTGTTGTCCCAGGTGTAACTGAATTGGATACCAAACCGAAAGGAGAAAACTGGTATTCTCCTTCTCTGACACTCGACAAATGAATTTCCAACTCTTTAGGACCATCCAATAGCTCTCAGTTACTGGCCACCATTCTCTGAAATCTTCCACCCTTGGTGACTTTTTGATTCCTACAGTGGTTCCTGACACCATTTTCGTCAATCAAAGGGATCCATACAGCCCTCAGATGTGAGTAATCGCGCCTTTGTGTGAACAATACTTCCTGGTAGTAGACGTCCGTTGTTTGATTCACAATTTTGAAGTAAATTTAATTCGAATAGCGTGATTGAATGGTTGTCTGAACCATTGAAGGTGCGAAAGCTCTGATTGAAAACCTTGCACAGGTAGAAGAGACGTAAAGGGAAATGTAAAATTAAAAAAGACGATATAAAAAAGTTTTTATTAAAATTTTTCGGTGCTATGAAATGCCATAAATTGATTACATAATATGTAATTAATTTATGGCATTTTATAAATTTATAATTATATATAGATATATATTTATAATATTTAATAATATTTAATATATTTATGACACTTGTCGCATAGACACTAGTGTCTATCCGTCATAGCGCTGTCCTTATACATGTATAAGGTACACTTCGTCCTCACATGAGGACAATTTACTGTACCAAGAAAAATTTTGGCACGTGCATATTAACTAAAAATCATATCTTAGAATTAAATTAAATTGCAGTAGGTAGTTTGATAGTAGCTTCAACTGCACAAAATTTCTTCCAAAGTATCCACGTGTAGGATGAAATGTGGCAAAATGATCCTAAAATAGACGATTAATGGCTAGAAAAAGAGCTTCGTACTCTGATCAGCCTTGCAATTAACCAAAAGTTTGTCTTGATCGAGCTGTAGGACTGAATAATGTATATTTTAGGGCAAAAAATTACAGAAAAAAAATTTATTAATTGAAAAATTAGCCCTAAGCTTAGTCCTCATATGAGGACAATGGTCCTATAGACATTAGCAGGTGTTTGAGTACGATTATATCTTCCAAGAATAAAGCACCAAAAACCTTCGCCTTTTTATCCTACTGCTTTCGTTGCAGTCATCGAAGGAAAGTGGTCTCCGCAGCCCTGTGAATCTTGTAGTTTTTTGAAAATTGTGTGACAATTACACCTAATGGAACAGATTTCGTCGAAATATACATTATCCATTTAAAAGGCCCGCTCTGTACACCTCCTTCGCTCCTCATTCTTCTGATATTTAACTGGTGTTTGTAGCCAATAAAAAGTAATTTTACCACAAAGCCAACGTTCAGAACCGGCTTCGCGAACTGGTATTCGAATTTTTAACACTTTTCTCCTGGAAAGCCTGGCGGTACTGCTAAACTTCCCGTCTCCACCATTGGGAATACTGCGAAAAAATTGACAAATCTGCGATCTTACTACTTCAAAATACGAAAGACGAAATCACTAACCTTATAGTTCTTTCTGACAGGCTTGACATAATTGAAGCGCGAAAATTCGCCTATAATTGAAATTGAGTATCGAATATCCCCGCGCAAGGGTATTTACAACTTTATTCACGTCACAGTGGAGAAAAGCGACAGTGCTGCTTTTCTCCACTGCTTTCCCTCGTAAGATAACCCTACAACTTTTGGCGACTCTTCGTCTGGGTACAAAGAATATTATCGGTTGCTGCGAAAGTGCCAAAGTGGAGCAGCATTACCGATGCGTAATAAAGAAATCTATGTTGCTTTTTTGGATAAGTTGAAGAGAGTCTCATGGTTTCGAATGATAGCCATCACGGCTCGATTAGCCCGGCCATGTTCTGTGGAGGTTTCTGAAGCGATCGAGCCTTCATCGGAGATTTAAAAATGTTATTCTCTTGTTGAAGACCAATTACTATAAACTGGTTGGAGTCTTATACATCGATTACGAAAACCTTTCCTGGAAGGAATAAAACAGCAATACTCTTGGTGATGAGCGTTAAGGTCTACAACAGGCTGCAATTCAGCCTGTCAAATACAAGCGTATTGGGTAGATTGATATTGTAGATTGTTTTGCAATTGTAACAGAGCGCTTCTCCATAAAGTTTAAAGTACTTGTGGAACTATCAGCTAGTAAAATCGGGAGAGTAAAATTCTTCCTACTTCTGATGGTCTTAATTAAAATGGATTCATGTTGGAGGAACTTCCTGAACCAAAAAATATCAAATCTGTGGTTAAAAACGGTCTCAGGGCCATTTATAGCATTAGAAAGCCTTTTACCTACCCTTTTACCACCCCTAAGACAGCATTCGGATCCTTACTTAAAATTAGTGTTATCGGTGATGTTTTTTATGGTTTCGGCTAAACTTAAGAATACTTTCAGCATGGAGAGGATTGTTGAAGCATTTGTTGGTAATATAATTGTCCTTATGAAATACATTTCACCCTCCAGTTTGATGGTGAGCACTGACTCAAGCTCAAATTTTCCTAACCTGCAGGCTTCTGTATAATTCTTTCTGCCACATTTTACCACTTCAGTTGCAATTCACGCAAGCCTCTTGATAGATGGAAGTACTAGTTATACGGAAAATCAGAGCGCAAATCACTAGGAACGACAGGTACTGACAGACCAGGAGTTCACAATTTTGCTAAAGATTGAATTAGGCTTATCAAAACTGCCCAAATCCTCTACTTTGGCGATTGTAGATCCTTTCTTACAGTGTTTCAGCTCAATACAATACGGTAGACTAAAACGCCCATTCGAGGCCAGATAGAACCGTTACAACTCCAAACATCCAATAACTGTTGTAATATGATCCTCTCCTTGATTGAAGGATTTTAACGATGTTTAGACTCAGTTTACTAATGTATGACTTCGTGTAATTGTTTGCTTAGTGGTTGATTTGATAGATCTACGTTCAATTTACCTCCATGTGCATACGCGTATTCAAATTTTAAATGGCTCCGTAGGGAATCATGTGGGCCGTTCCTACTCCGTCAGTCTCCATCGCATTTGTGGGTTCATCTGTACTTATGTTCCGTGTGGCAGCCCAAGCTGTGAACCACTCGTCACAATGAAGGAATTAAAATAGAAGTTATGAACCGAGCATCTCGACGAATATGGGTGACGTCGTGCACATGATAAGTCAACCGGATGGTAGCCGGCATTGTAATGCAGTAGCACCTGAGGAGAAATTGAGGTACAGTACCGGGATATGTGCCTTACTGTAATAGGGACCTTACTGTAATACTGGGTACAGGAGCACCGCCGAAACGACAGGAGGGGCCGAAGGGATATAGGAGGACCACTGGATATGAGCGACAATCCTATTGGCGGACGCGATCTGAGGCCAAAGATGAGCCACGTATCCATTTAGGCGAGCGACTACTGTAGTTCTAAGTAGGATAGCTAGACTCATAAGGAGAACGGCGTGGGAGGGGAGTTAGAAAAAAGAATAAGGGCAAGCACCCTTCGGCAATTCTACATCCCGGTCTCCATGCAGGTGCCCCGGTCCTGTAAATGCCCTTTACTCCCCTCTATCACGCCCACTCCTTGGACCAACTTCCTTACGGGTGCTCCTTTGGGCGACTCCCTTTGGCAGTCGAGCTTTTCTATCCTGTAGGCGAACGAAACTAGGCGACCGTTCTAGTTGATCCAGCGACGAACCTCATTTGGTCGCAGTAATACAAGCATTAATCTGTTAGTCAACAAGAGTCCTGAAGAGTCTCTGTTCATTTGGAGTAAAAAATATTTGTTGCGATTGAAAGGTAGACAACGCAAAATTGGACAAGTTCAAAAAAATGGCTGCAAAAAAACTGGCACTCAATTTACCCCTTTCCTCAAGCACCTCATTTTGTAAATGTAACATCCTAGACACAGCGATTCAGCACAGACTGAAACGCGAAATATGGACAAGAATTTAATCAGGATTGCGTGTCCGGCTCATAATTACCCCCTTGAGTATATGGGACTACCCACTGATTGAGAACAACCCTGGGCCCATACTACTGAGAAGCTCTAATACTCAATAGCATTAATAGTCTGGAACGTTAAAATAACAGCTAGACAATAAAAACTTGGTGATAGATCATCATGAGATAAAACCAGTATCGAGAATACTCTCTCATAACTAAAAAAGACGAGACTCGTGAAAATTGAAAAAACTATGTTTAAAATTATTGGAAAACTATTTCATATGTTTCACGCATCGAATACAGTGATGAAAAATTGTGGAACAATATTTTATCAGAGGCCCACAATTTTTTGTTTATTGCGATTCATCGAAAAAAGTTTTATATATTGTCACTGGCCAATATTTTATATTTTGTTACACTCGAGGAAATTTTTATGTCTTCAATTGGGTTTCAAATTGTACATTTATACTCACTGGAAATATATTGTCAGAAAATTATTATTTGGATCATTGCTTACCTTGAGAATTATACCGAACATAAATTTGGTCTACAAACATTATTATACTGCTGGAATTATCTTTATAGGGTTTACAGTATAAATATTCTTTGGCTGCAAAAAAAATTCAGCAAGTTTCGGGCCATGGAACCATCCCTGCCGATCAGCTATAAAACTATGTTAATGTTCTCATTATTATTATTTTAAGTCTTATTCAGGCAATTTTATTATTCATTTATTTGGAATTATCTTTTTTGTATCTACACATTTCATTTCTTTTACAGTACTCCTGAGTAGCAAAGGACTGGGATCAAAATCATAACAGATTCCATTCGACTGACGTCGATCGAAGCGATCAGCAACCAACGCATTACCTATTCCAGTGTTCATGACCCTCAGCTGATCGACCAAAGATGCCACTCGGTCGTCGCAATTCGAAACTGTCTTATGAAGGTTATTTTATTGAGTCGCCACGAAACCGTCAAAATTAGAATTCTTCAATGCAGTGGAGACAGATCAAATATATCTTCCAACAGTAAAATAACCAAAAAAATTCCCCGTAGAGATATTTACAGTCAACAGGTTTTGGATCGATTTTCGTGTGTCAATAGTCTGTTCTCTAATTGTCTAGGGACCCAATATGACGATCTTACTGGCACACTTCTTGTGTTTACGGAACCCAGCAATCTCGTAGGGATCATCATCCGGAGACTCGGGGCACTTGAACACGGCTTCAGTGCTCTTGCTGCTTCACCCAACATTCACCCGGATTTGCCAAAGAAAACAGCCGTGGTATCATCCAGAGGCTTTATTCGGGTCTTATCGTAGTCGATATACATTACCGAAAAGATGAAATTTGGTAGTTTGTGATATTCAGGGAGGGATTGTTGTTGCAGTGGAAGAAACATGGGCCCATAACCTTTTGGTAGACTTGCCTACGGTTTTTTGGAACAAGCAGAAATTAGGAGGAGCTAGGATAAAGAGGTTAACGGAGATGTTTTACTGTGTTCCATTTACTGGGATAAGAGGGGTGATGGTGGGGTAGCTTGCTTCGTGGTCTTACACTTGTAGCGGAGGGAATCTGAACAGAGGTTGGAGAGAAGGAAAGGAGAAAACAGAAACGGGCCTGCGCCTCAGTGACCCTGTGAATACATGGAAGGGTCAAGGCAGGCGAGGAGGCATGCGGTATTAGACAGTACAGTGTGCTTGCGCTGCGTGTCTATAAGTGGGGTCCATTTTGGCTCTCGGGAATATCTTCATTGCCGTTGTGGCGGCATTTGCTTCCACATCTGAGACGAATGTGTAAACCTCCGGGTGCCATCCTTCCAGAACAGATATCGGGATTGGCATCAGCCTCTCCCATATCTCAGCAGAAAGTAGGCCTTCCTATCTTGTAGGCTTTGCAGATCGGGCCGCGTTCAGGGAAGTTTGGGGATTGAAGTTCCTGATCCGGGAATACGACTGAGCAAGGGAGTTAACGAAGGTAGCATCCAGAAAATCTGTCCCGCCATGAGATCCCATATTCACGGCACCGCAAACCCACTCCATTATTTCCTTCTATTCAAACTCCGTTTAGATTCCCGTTCCAGAAGTGTCAGACGACGAAGTAAAATAAGCCATCATTCCCCTCCAAACTGGGTAATATTTTTTCGCACCAAGGGGATATTATCGGAGGGATGCGTGCGACGATTTAAACTCAGAACAGCCTGGCCTTTTATCAATACATTCATATCGCTGTTTGCACGCTTCTTTGCCATACTGTAAAAATCGCAAAGATCCACCACCATCGTTTTCCAAGAGAATCCATACTGGGCGTCCAAATTCGAGTCCCAATGCACTTTTGAATAATGCACTCCGAAACGGTCGCGTATAAGTCGAATTTCAAATAAAATCAATCAATTGGAACAGTATTTTGAAAATCGGTTTAGGAAATCTCTTTCCAAACTTCGCTTTTTGAACCACGATTTTGGAGCGCGATGAGCATGACACGTGCATTGCTATGTCTGTACAGGTATTGGCGCCAAAAACGAAACGGGAAAATAACGCAGAATTGCGAAGTCAAAGCGCGCACGATGAGCTGGGTTTCAACAAAGTTTTGGTGGGAATCAGACGGAGTGTAGAAAATCTTCTGCCGTTGAAGCTGCTGTTGCGGACTGCTTCGCGATCAAACGACGCGATCGGCTAGTTTCTCTTCAAGCCTTCCGAGGAAATTAAATTGATAACGCTTTGACTCAGTTTATCTGGGTCGTGTGAGCTTTCAGGGGAGCTGCACTCTGCGAGGGCATCTCTATTCGGAACAAATCACTGTCGCATCTTCATTATTCAATACTTAAACTTATCCAGAGCCGCACCATGGGAGCTGGTCGATGTTAGTCTACGAAAGAACGCCTGACCGCGTGCAGGGCATATATAATTGCGTCCGAAGACCCTCTTTCTGGAAATGGGAAGAAGAAGGAGGTCTTTCGGCGTCAGGTAAGCTAGGCGTATGAGTCTATTTGGGACGGGCTCCGCGACAAGGACCCAAAGGAACAGTTCGCGTCGAGAACCGGTGACGCGATAATTCAACGGCATTAGCAAGCAAGGCGAGATGCGAATTTTTCAAGTTCGAGGGACAACTGGGTCCATGAAGCGCAAAAATCCAACTGGTTCTCCTGGTGAAGATTACTTCATTCGGGCCGCGACCGCGGTTTACAACGTTGATGCAACCATTTCTAATATGTATACTTATTTTAGAGATGTAAGTATCGATTTTGGGCCTCCGTTTCCCTTCTTGAAGTGCCTCCGCTTCTTCAGGACGACAGTAGCTTGGTCTCTAATTCAGAGATCAAGGGACTAAACGTCTGGATCCTCCCAGTTTTCATTTGTGTCGCGAGCTGAGGGGGCAATTGAAGAGATGAGAGGTGGGAACAATCATGTTCAGTCTAATGTAGCTGACATGGTTAGCTTGAACGTCCAAACAGTCGGTAATAATCAAATAGAAACCCCTGCAAGGCCCACAGGGACCTTGTCCTCTTTGAAACGCGTGAGACTTCAGGAAAAATCGCTTCAGATTGAACAAAAACAAGCCATGTTGGTACTATTTTCTGCCGAAGGCTCCGATCCAGTTCTCCGACGTCGATTTCTCTCGATCATGCAATCAAAGGCGATTCAAGAATTGTAAGAAAGCTCCTTTGTCGGACGTTATGCCCTTTCAGACGCTCAAAACATTGAAAATTCTAGCTCTATGGCGCACCTAGTGCATTACATCCGAGAGAGATGCATGGTATTTACCATGAAGAAACAGCCTCAAACAATGGACCGGTGACAGAAGATGCGTCCGAGGCCTCTGGGTCGGGAGTGCTCTCCATTATGAACCTAATTTGATGCAACTGCATCGAAAGCATCAGATAGATGTCTAATATCCATTGCTGTAATAATGCCTGGCGTGTTACCTCTCAGGGCTGTTAGTCATTTTTTACACATAAACGTTCCACATGAGTCAGGAATTGTGTCCGGCAGGGGATCCGCATTTCCCACAGGAAGTTCGAGAAGGGGAAAAGCAGCCTTGACGGTCGGAGTGGCTTTGCCAAATTTGAAGAGGTAAACAATGAAGGAGAGAATGATAAATAATGCGAGTCGTTTTGAGTGAAGACTGCGAAAAATGCCTGTTTATTTCGACCTCTTGGGGTGCTTTTGAAGTGCTTGGGAGTAGAATTCGTTGTTCCGGGATCGAATGAGAGAGATGTTCCAAGGTTGGCTTCTTATGTGGACATAAGGGCGATGACAGATGAAGCATGCAAGATAGACTAGATGTAGCCCCAACAAGGGGCGGTGCTGCAGCGTTTTCCAGGTAGGGATTGTAGGCTGCATTATCACTGATACTTTATTAGGTCTGGTTTGAAACAAGTGGCATTGTACCCAGGATCCAAGGTTAACAAACTTTCATTTGTTGCAGGACAACTTCATTTTCTGGACGTGATGTAGAAAAAGATTCAGACACTTTGAGTTGGAACAGTGGCACTCTCTTAGTCAGCGCGACTGTTCCTATGCACGTTCCAGATATGGTTAGTTAAAGCCATCGTTAACTTCCGACGAAGTCCGCGAACTTTGACGTCGTCGGCAACGTCATATCTATTAATGCCCCAAAGCACCTCCGAAGGAGGAATTAGATCCACGATGAGGTCTGCTTCATCTTCTGATTCGCAGAAAAGGGAACTGAACCCTCCGGAGTCATATCTTTCGTACGTACACCTCCTTAATTCCACGATCATGTTATGCAGAATCACAGACGCCGTGGCAATGTTCCTCATTTTGTCCACACCCCAGAGCTCCCTTGCAATAAACAATTTCTTTTAACGCCTGAACAGAAGTCCAAAAACTCTCTCTACAAACTTCCTAATTCCTTCCTGTCTGGAGGAAAACATCTTAAATTTGGGCATAACAGCGTCCGTAAATGTTTGAAAGAACACTTTCCAAGGGGAGTAAATTCCATCGGTGAGGTAGTAAAACAAGTCGAAGCCTTTTTGGTCAATTGTGTAGCTGGGATAGACCGGAGCAAACTCACCTGAAAGAACATTAGAGAAGCTATTGCTTACTTCCAATTCGTTTAAGTCGTTAAAAGCCCCCGGGTGCCCAAATTGCAACGACCATATCCACAAATCCAAGTCACAGATCACCTCCATCCGGACGGTCAGGGAACCTTCCTTGCCGTTCATGATTCCCTGCAATGCCTTGGGACAGTTCTTCCATTTCCAACCGGAGCAGTCGAGACATCCTATGCAACCTGTTAATCCTTGCTCAGCAAACCTTCTATCGATCTGAGATAAGTCGGCCATAGTGGGACTTCGCAAGTACAGGCCTCCGAAGACAGATCCAATTGAGGAGCAAAAGTTCATTAGACATTGAGTAGCAGTAAACTCCGATACGTCGAACATATAGTCAGCCATATCCGCCGGAAATCCATAAGAAAGCTGTCTCAGTGCAATTATAACCTTCAACAAAAGAGAAATGCCAAACCTTCCGGTGCAATCCGGCCGGAGCCCTTTTCGAAAGTACTCTGAATGTGCAATAACCGCTTGACAAATACGGTTAAACTGGACCCTTGGCATTCTAACCCTTCTCTAAAAAGCACTCTAGGGCTGTTCAGGCCCTGTTTGAGATGTTCCTGGTCGCTGCAAAGCGATAGTCCAGAAGTACTTTCGCATGTAGTGCTGATGAGCCTCTTCAATGCCGCGCTGAATGCTAGCGGATCGTCCTGGAACAGATCTCCCTCTGCCTGACTTCATCTTTGTCATCACCTTCTCAAAACGTGCACGAGTATGTGAACCGCGTTTCAACTTAGTACTTGATTGAATCAAATGAAGCGCGATTTTGGAATGCGATTGGAGCAAAATAATCCACCAATGAAAATTAATGGCCTGGTACAGTTTGGAATTTGGAAAACACTCCCAGTAGGGATGCTCTAGAATTTGAGAACATACTGTACATATTTTACAAGCAAACGCTTTTTTAGATGTTCACTAAACCGAGCAGGGTCACTCACGCATTAGGTGATGTGAGAGACAAAGCACGGCGAGATACGGCATGAGCCGTCAGCTGTAGAACGAGGGAGGCGAGGGTGGTGACAAATCGGTGGTATTCATCAGATGGGGGCTTCCCGCGGCGGAGTGCGAAAAAGGAGGCGACTTTGGCCAGCGCCTCACGGGCAGGTTTGCCGATGGCTCCGTGAGTATGGAATCCAAGAAGATAGAATTGGGCTTGTATCGTCCCACTGAGGGCAGTGTAATGCACAGTTTTCGAGGCTTCAATGGGCAGGGTAGCTCCTCCGGAGGTCTTGCGAGAGTGGGAGATGGCCCGTGCGGTGTAGGGGCTTGCAATGAAGACGTCAAGTGCGCAGGGACGTGAGGAGAATTCGATGTCGTCAATGAGGATGTCCATTCGGCGGCGTTCCGAGTACGGGAGGTGGGCTTCGCAGGGGAAGGTATATTCGAGCTTCGGGCGCAACAGTACAGAAGGATGTCGGAGGAGGGTATACAGTTTGTCTCGAAGGTGGTTGTGGCGTCAGAGGAAACCCTCCATTGCAGGGCAGTGGATAGCATGTCTCCCAAGTGGGTCGAGGAGGGGCGCGGGTCGAGCTTGGGAGAGTGCACACCGGGGGCAGTGGTCCCGGCCGTTGAAGACGGGTGACCAAGTCGAAGCAGGATCATGTATGTCCAGATTTGGGGTTCGATGCGGGTGGAATCGCGGGAGTCCGGGAGGGTGAGAAAGGGTGAGTTGGCGGACCGTGTTCGACAGCTGAGGTTCCGGGCGAGTCGGTGAGCTGCACTTTCGTGTTGCGGGGAGAGGAGAGATATCTTTTGTGGCGTTCATGATGGATGGCGGATGTGAGAGTAGTCTGGACGCCTTGGATTTGACCGCTCGTGGGGAGGCGGGCAAAGAGAGGTTGGAGCCGAAGATCGGCAGGAATGACAGTGTGAGGGATAGATTGGTGGGTCCGTCGTATCTCGTGGGGTAGGAGATGGTGGTCGATGGGCGGCAATAGGTCGAGGGAGAGGTGGTAGGTGCTTAGGAGAGAGCTGAGGTAGGTGGCGGAGCGGATGGGTGAGGTGAGTCTGAGCCCAAGTCCACCTAGTGAAAAGGGCAACGTAGCACAGAGCCAGGAGCCGTCAGTCAGCTCTCGATCAATCTCTTGAAAGGCCCCTCGCAGTTCACGGTCAAACATAGCTGACGTAGAAAGGGTTAAGTGCGGTGGGGTAGTTCGAAGAGTATAAATCAGACGGCATGCGCTGGCGCAATGGCGTAGGAGATGGAAGGCGGTCTGTGGGTCACGGAGGGTAGGGAGAGCAGTCCAGATAGCGCGAGCTGTAGTTAGGCGGTCCTCGACGAGGGACAAGCAACCCGGATCAGTACCAATGGGTGAGCCGAGGGTGTTGATTGCGGGAGCCGTGACAATATTGCAAGGAAGGTTTGGGTAGGAGCTCTGGCCGAACCACCATGCTTCGGTCTTTTGCATGTTGATGTGGATGCCGTATGGTCGTCCTTCTTTTGCTATCATTTGGAGGAGTCGAGGCGCGTCGGGTGACGGGAGAATGATGTTCCCGTCGTCAGCGTACCAAGCGTGGGTCACAGTGTTGGGAAAAGATCGCTGCAGCTTTTGGAGGAACGGGTGGATGCCGAGTGAGTAGAGATGCATGGGTAGAGGGTCGCCTTGGTGGGTCCCTGTCTTGGATAGTATTGTGTAGGGGCCAAAGTACAGGTGGGAGTGGCTACCATAGGTGAAGTGCACGAATCGAGCGGCGTCCGGGGCGAGGTCGGAAACTTGCTGAAGGAAGCAAAGCCGTTCCACGCTGTTAAAGGCGTTGGTGAGGTCGATCTTCAGGAGGATTAGGTCCTGTTCGCGATGTGCGGATGCCGGTGTGCGGAGGGCGTGGGTAATGGCTTCAATACCGTTCTTGGAGCCGACTGCATATTGGAGGGGACGGAGGTGGGATAAGAAGAGCGGGTCAGTGCTGAGGCGAGCGGCGAGGAGACGTCCAACAAATAGCCGGTATAACACCCCGATAGCAATCGGCCGAAGGCGGTGAGGGTCTAGGCTGTCCTTGGGGAGTGCAATAAGCGATGCACGGGAGAGGAAGGGCTGAAAGGAGGCCGGAATATCGCCGTTTGCTAGCTTGTTGACAAAACCGGTAAACGAGGAGAGAGCACTGGCAAGTGGTTCCGCGCCGGCCGGAGCGTGGGCGAGGATGCGAACAATAGAAGGACGTAGACCATCGGGGCCAGGAGCAGAGTGGCGATTAAGGCCTTGAAGAGCGCGGCGGATTGTGGATTCTGATAGGGGTAAATCGTCGGGAGAAGAGATACTTAGAACCAACTACCCCAAGGCGGAGGTGTTGCGAGCGACAAAAGTGCTACCGTGGTATAGTTGAACAAATAAAAAGGAGTGTATATGGGAGAGAGTTGAGAGGGCTACAAGCAAGTATAAAAGGGGCAGGGTCTACCACTGATGCTCTGCGACCAGCTTAGGAAAAAGTTTTCTAGGGTCTGAAGTTGACTCTCAACTTCCTACTACTCGGAGCTTGACCTGAAGTTGTCTGCCAACTTGCTTGACCTCTCAAGGAGGAAGCACTTTACTCAGCTTATATAGACCTTTCGGCTAATCCTAAAGTCTCAATCAAACATACTAAATACCATAAAACGCATTCACGGGAATCGTGTGAACCAGAGAGACCATTAGAAGATATTTCCTCAAGGTAAATATCTAGGTGCCATACCCATGCCAGCCACCCATCGGCCAGGGGTGGGAATTGATGTGGCCATTATATAGACCTTTCAGAGTCACTCGTAGTATCACCCACAACCTAGAACTGTACTGACATCCACTATGACAGCGTGTCCTAAAATAAAAAATCAACCGATGAATTTGCCACACTCACCCAAATTAAAAATATCTTGCAAATTCAAAAACTGTAAAAATATCTTCCCAGTTCCAATACTGTATACAATTATGGTCCTCATCTAAATTTTTTCGTGTGCGAATTTGCGCACATCACGCCCTCCCGCTCAAGACGAACGTCCCGGCTCGTCACTGCTCTTGTTGTTCTTGTGGGAGTTCTATCCATTCATCAGGGAGAGTATAGGGTTCACTATAAGGATATGGTAGTAGCTCATTTCCAATATGATGAGAGAGTGTGTACCGTGCGATGACCGGCTCATCTCCTTGGTCAAGAGTTTCGTAGATTCGGCGTATGGTTTCATAGTGTTCTCTAATGAGCTCCTCCCGTTTCACTTCTCCAAACCTTCCAAATGTGAGGTAGTAAACGTAGTATGCAAACTTTTCTGGCAACGGGTCCAGAAACGGGTATCTGAAGGAGAAAAAAACTCGCAACATAAGGACTGAGTCCTCACGAGTAAGGTGCGCCCCGTGAATGGTCTGGAAGCACATGCAAATACTAATGGCAAAAAAGGAAATTACTTCTGCTTCTCGAGGGTCCTCTGTCATTTCGCGAAGCCAACGTCTAATTGGTAGTCGTCCAATAATTAAGGATGCATAGTTTCCCCCTGGGAGACTAGGCGGTGTTTGAGGCGATCTTCTTGGCGATCTTCCTCGCTGCTCCCGACGCCTTGCCCTCTTCGATGATCCGCCCCGATCACTTGATGGTCCAGCTCGTATCATCATCACGGCCTCGGGAGGATCCTGGTCTTCGGCTGAGGTTGTATTTCTGAGCGGAGCAACGTAAGGTTCCCATAGAGGATATGGGACCAGTCGATATTCCATATCAGGGGCAAGCTGTAACCTCTCAGTCGCACATCTTGGTTGTTCTTGAGAAATACGTAAACTGGACGGATAATGTTCAGATATGTTTGCGACAAGTCTCCGATAGCTACCATTCCATACCTCCCTATAGAGTAATGATATATGACTTCCACAAACTCTGGACCTGCTTCCGTGAACCTTCCGTTTTGGAATGAGAATAGAACTCTGATCAATAGTCGGAAATCTTCTTGAGGTAGCAATGGTCCGTTCAACGTACGAAAACATAGGCATATATTAATGTAGAAATGGATGATTACGTGGAGTTCGTAGTAGTCACGCGTAATCGAGATGATCCATTCCCAGGCCCTTTTTCCTCCCATAGGAATCATTCTATAGTTAAAGATGAGTATGCCTCGTGGTTGCGCATAGTCCTGTGTGAGAAGGAATTCTTCAGGCCTCTGATGGTAAGGGACCAGACGACGTGCATGGATTGCCCTCCTTGATCTCTTCCCTGAGCTTGAACAGAGCTTATAATGCGGGTGTCTTTCCTCCGTGACGATGCAAGGGTTCGAGTACTTTGTTTGGAAAGCCGGCCACTTCACAGCCTGTTGCATTGCTTTTCCGTGTGCTACAAGTACTTTAGAGCCGACTGAGAAAGTTTGGACTGGAGGCTCTTCATCCTTATTTCTTGTCTGTGTTAGCGCGCGGTGTGATCTCCAGCTTTCGGTGGCCAATAGTTCGACCTCTCTACTCTCTTCATCGATAACATTTGTTTCCATATCTCTCTGTAACATTCTAGGAGCTCTTCCGTACATTAGCTCAAACGGTGACCGTCCACTTCTTCCTCTTCTTCGCCGATAGCCGTATAACACTTTTGGTAAGGCATCTTCCCACTGGATTTCATTCTCGGACATAGTTTTCGATATTGATCGTTTGATGGTTCCAACCATCCTCTCCGCTTTCCCGTTTGACATAGGAGCATATGCGAGAACTGTCTTTAGCTGAATACCTTTTTCTTCCAAGAAACGAAGCAGTGAAGTTGCAGTAAAACAAAGTGCGTTATCCGAGATGATCCTTTTTGGAAGACCAAACGGTTCAATTATTTCTTTTTCGATGAATCTCAGGACCACTTCAGCATTGGCCTCCTCAACTGCAACTGCTATTGGCCATCCAGTAAGATGTTCCACCCCTATAAGGAGATATTTGTTTCCGGAAGAGGTTTCCTTGAATGGGCCGGCAAAGTCAATTGAAAAGGTTTCAAAGAGACCGGAAACTGGAAAGCCTAGAGTTGTCTTATACTTTCGTATTGGCGTGAATTTTTGACAGTTGTCGCAGCTTTTCACGAAGTTATAGACGTCCTTATGGATACTGGGCCACCAGAATCTCTCAGTAACGAATTTCTTGGTTGTTTCGAGATCCCAATGCCCTAACTCATCATGAAAAGTCCTCAAGATCTTCATTCTTTCTTTCAAAGGGGCCACTAGTCGAGGACCGGCTTTCGTGTGTCGGAAGAGTTTCCCATTCCATAGTGTAAAAGCCTTTTGATTCCTGCGTACCCAATTTCTGTGTTCAATATCAACCTTTCTCATTTCTAGTCCATCCAGGAATTTAATTAGTCCGTCAATATTAGCTTCGTACTCGTTATTGTTCGGCACTTGCACCTCGGCAACTCCGACGATGTTCTCGGAAGCTTTTTCATTTGGAATCAGTGGATCCCTCAAGCGGGATAGGTAGTCGGCAGGCTGATTATTGCGTCCGGGCCTATACACAATTTCAAACCGATATTCTGCGAAAATGTCGAGCCATCGGGCCAAGCGGTGATGTACATCTTTCTTTTGGAATGCTGTCTTAAGTGCCTGGTGATCAGTTATCAAGACAAATTTCTCGAGTGATAAAAGGTATACGCGAAACTTTTTCAGTGCGAAGACAACAGCGAGCGCTTCTTTTTCGCAGACTGAGTATCTCCTTTCCGCATCATTCAGAGTGCGACTTGCGAATTGAACCGGGTGTAGTCTTCCGTTTTCATCTTTTTGGGACAAAACGGCACCCAAAGACCGTTCTGAGGCATCTGTCTCCACAACAAATGGTCTCTTGAAATCTGGATACATGAGCACTGGGGGACACATAGCTTATCTTTAAGCTCTTCAAATGCGGTTTGCATTTCCTTGTTCCATAAAAATTTTCCGTTCTTTGTTGTGCTGGCATGTAACGGTGCTGCAGTCTTGGCGAAATCTTTGATAAATCTCCTGTAATATGAGGCCAGTCCTAAGAAGCTTCGAACCTCCGTCTTTGAAGCGGGCCTTGGTGCCAACTTGATTTTTTTCGTTTTCTCTGGATCCACTTTAATTCCCTCTTGATCGACGATATGACCGAGTAATTGGATAGACGTTTTCGCAAAGAAGCATTTGCTTAACTTAATTTTCAGGCTGTACGCAGCTATTTTCTCCACCACAGTCTTGACATGCGATATGTGCTGATCCAAGGTTTTTGAGAATATCACTACATCATCGATATAAACTCTTGCAAATGGAAGTCCTTTCAAAACCTCGTTCATCATTCTTTGGAATGTAGCTGGGGCATTCATGAGACCAAAAGGCATCACTTCGAACCTGAATGTACCGGCTTTGCTGGTAAAAGTTGTTTTTTCCTTGCATTTTTCATCCAATGGAATCTGCCAATAACCAGTGTAAAGATCAATTGAGGTGAAGTATCTCCCGTCCTTCAAGTCCTCGAGGATTTCCTCCATATTTGGATCGGAAATCGATCGGGTATCATTCTCTGGTTCAGTTGTCGGTAATCGACGCAAAAGCGAGTTTCCATCCTTCTTTGGTGCTACCACAACTGGAAATGACCATGGGGATGAAACTGGCCGAATAATATCATTTTCCAGCATACTTGTAACATTTCTGAGATAAATTGGTCATATTTTGGCGGTTGACGTCTAGGCCTGTGGTAAATTGGTTGAGTATCGGTAAGTTCAAATGAGTGAGTGACCGGTACACTTGCTTGTCTTAATCGGAAACGCTCCATGCAATTACTTCGGAAGATGTTAACATGTCGGATATTATCATTGAGGCGGGGCTGGAAGGTGCTGTACTTTTTCTTGAATTTCTCCAATTTGGCGCTGGTCCTTTTCTTGATCCTCACCCTCCAAATTTTGAAGGACCTCTTCCGGCGTGCTCACATCTTCAGATATGGAATTCGATATATTCTTGTTTTCCGTGCAATTGTAATCTTCTTTCATGCCCCGAATTCCGTCCTTTGATTCGATATTATCGCAAAAAGAAACACATTCAGGTGTCAAACCTACCCTAGAATTCCATTCTTCATCTGTTTCAAACCCAGAATCATAATCGTCCCATGTCATGTTCATTGTCCCCGAGCGTACCCTTTCTCACTTCCGAAAGTGTTAGTTGGTTCGGAATCTTCGCTGTCATAGCTAGAAGTGAAATCTTCACTGTCCGTCTCTCTTAGATCTTCCGGATGTGTGCTTTTGTCGAAATCCAGGGGCATCTTCACGTTTCTGCCGTCAACATTAACTGAAACGATTTGGTTGCCCAAGTCAATGCAGGTCCCTAGTCTTTCCATGGTAGGACAGCCAATGATTGCATCGAAAGGGAGCTCCGGCATGACGAGAAAGTCTACATCAACTTTAGAGTCCCCAAAGAACACGGAAACCTTGTTAACAGTGCCCATGCATTTGAGACGGTTCCATCCGCCACAGTTATTCTTCGAGTAGTTGGAATAATTTCGAGACCTAAATCTGTCACCAAAGTTTCTGAGATAAGGTTTGGAACAGCGCCCGAATCGAAAAGAGCTTGGGTTTTCATTCCCAATACTTTGACTGGTACTAGTTTAAGACGTCTTGGTGCTGTCGAGGCCGATTGAAGAAACAGTTTCTTACCTTAGCGGACTTATTAGACCTGATAATTTTTTTGAGTTCTTTTCTCGCATCCTCTGCGTCGCCCCTCAAAAGTTGACCAAACGTTATCCCAGTTGGGGCCGATGCAAGCTCAGCCACCAAATTGTACTTCTTCACATATTCTAGTACGTCCTTCGGGATACTCTTAAATTTCTTACTCTTTCTCGTCTTCTTGGCCGAAGTGTTTCCCACCCTGGAACAACTTGATCAAGCCTCTTGGTTCGAGGAGGTACAGGTGCTGGGATATGCTCCAGCATTCCATAATCTAGCCTAGGTTTTTTCGACAAAACGTTCCCTTCCCCATCCCTTTTTGTCACATTAACTTGACTGATTTCTTCAGCGATGGATACATTACCGGCATCCGCCAACCTTTGATCCTTCCTGTTTTGTAAGATTTTCATCTCTGGTCCTGACTCACTCCTCGCGTCCGATAAATTTGCTCTTCTGTTGTCTTTAGACCAGCAGTTACTTTCATGATGCCCGTAACGACCGCACTTTCCACAACGAGTGTTTCTATGTGGATTATCAGGACACCTATTTGCAAAGTGTCCAGGCTTGTGACAGTAGGAACAGACTTCTGCGGCCTTGGGGCCCCAGACTGGTTCTTCTTAATGGTAAGAGTAAGGCTTTCCAACTGCGAGGTTATCATGTCAAGTCGATTATCGAATCGGGTTTCCAACCTTTCTTCCAAGTTTTTGACATCGCTCCTGACTGATTCCAATGCTGCTGCGCTAGTAGCTGGCCTTTGATAATTCTTTTCAGGATGCACGATCGGCATAGATGTACGGGTTTCCCTCGGTATTTCACTTAGTGACTGAAACGTCTCCGAATTTTTGACAAATTCTACTATGGTACCCTTCAGTTCATTAAAAGTGTGAGGGCCCTTGATGAGGAGGAAATCGGAGAGCCGCTTATCCCCCATCGCCGCCTTACGCAGCATTCCGTACTTGGCTTGGGCGTTGAACCCAGCCTTTTCATAGAGATCACACAAGTATACCAATGAGCTTAACAAATCGTCGAAGTTGAGCCGGGCCTCTATGGCGGTACGAATCATCTCATCTGGTTCTACCTGCTTAGCATATTCTTTCACAAGCCACTCACATACCTCACCGAAGTTACGCCCATTCCCGTTAAGAGACCACCCGTTGATAAACTTGGCCTTATATTTGTGCTTTGCGTCACCATGAAGATAGGCGAAGATACTTTCGGCCTTCTCTTCATCGCTCTTCTCACGCATCACAACGTTGACATATGTATAGAGAAACTCCTCAACGTCTTCATTCTTGCCCCCTGTGAACGTTATACGAGCAGCGTTGAGATCCATGATTACAGAAAAGAAATCCCCTCGAATGGTTCCCTAAGACTGCTCAACTCGAATACCTCGGGTGCAACCCCCTCCACAAGAGTACCAAATGATAGGGGTAAATCGTCGGGAGAAGAGATACTTAGAACCAACTACCCCAAGACGGAGGTGTTGCGAGCGACAAAAGTGCTACCGTGGTATAGTTGAACAAATAAAAAGGAGTGTATATGGGAGAGAGTTGAGAGGGCTACAAGCAAGTATAAAAGGGGCAGGGTCTACCACTGATGCTCTGCGACCAGCTTAGGAAAAAGTTTTCTAGGGTCTGAAGTTGACTCTCAACTTCCTACTACTCGGAGCTTGACCTGAAGTTGTCTGCCAACTTGCTTGACCTCTCAAGGAGGAAGCACTTTACTCAGCTTATATAGACCTTTCGGCTAATCCTAAAGTCTCAATCAAACATACTAAATACCATAAAACGCATTCACGGGAATCGTGTGAACCAGAGAGACCATTAGAAGATATTTCCTCAAGGTAAATATCTAGGTGCCATACCCATGCCAGCCACCCATCGGCCAGGGGTGGGAATTGATGTGGCCATTATATAGACCTTTCAGAGTCACTCGTAGTATCACCCACAACCTAGAACTGTACTGACATCCACTATGACAGCGTGTCCTAAAATAAAAAATCAACCGATGAATTTGCCACACTCACCCAAATTAAAAATATCTTGCAAATTCAAAAACTGTAAAAATATCTTCCCAGTTCCAATACTGTATACAATTATGGTCCTCATCTAAATTTTTTCGTGTGCGAATTTGCGCACATCAGATTCAGCGAGGGGTGCAGGTCGGGGTAGCTCAACCGGGGGAGAAGGGGTGGATGGTGTAAGTGGGGAGAGTTGTAGGCGTTGTAGGGTGGGGAGGGATGTTGGGGAAGGAGTGACGGGTGGGGCAGTCTCAAGGAGGGCAGCAGTGGCCCTGGAAACATTGCCTTCGCGGAAATAGCGCTGACAACGCTGGACGGGAGTAGCGTGGGGCCGGGTAGGAGTGCTCCGAACGGGGGGAACGCATCGAGGCAGCGCGTATAAAGGTCGTGCCATTGGCCTTGTCGCGCGAGGTTGATACGGTGCCGGAGGGAGGAGATAAACGCCAGGGATTTGCGGGTTCGTGTCTCGTGTTTGCCGTTGCGGCGAAGAACGAGTTTGGGGGTGGCGAGTATAGGGGCGAGGGCGGCCGATTTGGTGTCCTGTGTGCGGGCGGAGTTGTAGCGGGCGAACAGGTCGTGGTAGAGACGGTGCAGGTCTGCACGGAGGCAGTTGGGTAGGTATTTCAGCGCTGGAACCCGCATCGGGAAGATGATATCGGGTAGAGGGCACGATTGGGGGTTCATGCCGGTTGTACTCATTGCGTCGTTGCCATGTCAGCATCGGCAGGGGGAGGTGTGCGAAGTGGGCTCGTGGGGAGATTGCCGGTGGCGTCGAGGTCGTTGAGGGGGATGTGGGGGAGGGGGGGGAGGGGAGGGAAGCGTCCTGCCCCTGCAGGGCATGGGGCGCGGGGGGTGTAGGCGTCTGGGGTGTCAGGTGCTGCACTGGAGTACGGGGGCGAGGGACTGATTGGAGGGATCGGGATGGTTGTCGGAGTTGGGATGTGCATCAGGTTCGCGCTGGATCCGGATGAGGGAATCAGCGATGGGCGGAGCGTGGCAAGGAAGTCGTGGCGCAGGCGCCATGTGCATTCCTCGGAAGATAGGCGGTTGATTTCCGCCATGATGATTTGATGAAGGGCGGCGATGTCAGCAGCGGATGCGCAGGCGTCACGGGGTGGCGAAGTGCCGTGAATGTGAGTGTCGGGACGATGAGGTCCTCGGAAGTGGCCTGTTGACGAAAGCGTCGGTAGGCGTGGGGGATTAGGGGGACGGTTCGCTCAGGTACAACAAGGAAGAAGACAGAGGGGTGTTCGATTGGAGTACAGCGATTGGTGCGCGCAGTCCTCCCTCGCGGAGAGCATGGCGGATGTGTGAGGGGTTGCGGATGCGGCCAGTTTGCTCGGCGACCTGAACGTATACGAAGTGGCAGGGTTCAGGAGCACAGAGCCTGCGTGCGGTGGAGGCGATCGTAGAGCGGGCGCGGCGAGTCAAAGGCATCGGGCAGTCGGGCTCGTCGGTGTGTCGGTTGGGGGAGGGTCCTGAAGGCGTAGAGCGGGCAGGGAGCGCGCGGGCGTGGAGGTGCGGGGCGTGCGGCGACAGCGGCATAGGTTGGGATGGGAGCGTTCCCGGAAGGTTCAGCTGTAGGAGCGTCGCCATTATCTGCGGGGGCCGGTGGGGTGGCGAGGTCGGGGAAGAAAGTAGTCGACAGCTTGGTGAGAAGTGCGAATTCCTGTCTCATCATCGTTTCGACGGCAGGGAAGCCGGCGTCTTTTTTCATAGATGCCGCGAAGCGAGAGATGGCGGTGTCGTCATCGAGGTCGAGTGGGCTGATGCAGGTGCGGAAGCCCATGGCCAGTTTGAGGAAAGAAGTGGCGAAGGTCTCCGGGTGGAGGGTGGGGAGGGTGTGTTGTTACGCATGATGGTCAGTTGACAGTGGAGTCCTGCGATCAAGAAGCGAAACTCTTTAGTTGGTCAAAGAGGGAGGTGCATAGCCCGCTACCTTACAGAAACCAAGCCCTGGACCAATACTTTAGGGGGCAAATGGTGCTAGTTTACTTTCATACTTTGTGGTGAGTGCCATTCTCCTTCACCGACAAACTGCTTTGGTGGTCATTTCCATACAGAATTTCCATCGAGCTAGCTTTCTAGTTGTTCAAGACCGTTTTAACACCGCTTCCTTATTTCCGTATGCTTCAGGAAATGACCCAAATTTCTAAATATGAAACTACTCAAAGCATCTCCCCTCCAATAATTCGAATAAATCTTCCGGAATAATACACTCAACCTTTCCCTTTCCAACACTGCCTGATTGTCGAATGGCTCCGCCACAATCGAGTTGGTGGAAGTGCTCAGCTATACTTGTTGTGGATCCTGCGACATGATTTCAATTCAAGTCCATGGAACTCCTAACCTTCGAACCACTAGTCATAAATCACCCCCATTTTCCTGCCTTTTGGAATCTAAATTTTGACTCCCATACGGCTTCCTGTGGATGTGTAAAAGTTTGGATAGTTCAATATTTAGAAAGTAGGGTCATTCAATTCAGCATAGGAAAGAAAGAAGCGGTGTTCAAAGGGTCTTGAACAACCAGAAAGCTGATTCGAGGCCATCGAAGGGATGACAGCGAAATAGCTGTGCTGGAAATTAGAAACCATAGTCAAAATTGATTCCGAATTGGGCCATTTACAGCCCGAAAGGTGGTAAAAGGGGTACATGGGGTACATGGGGTAAAGTAAATGAAGTAAATCGAATTTTTATTGAAGAGTGGGATAAATAGGGTAAATGGGGTTTAGCAAGAGAAATGGGTAAACGGGTTAAATGGGGTAAATGGGTAAAATAGGGTTTTTATTGGAAAGTAGGGTAAATGGGGTAAATGGGGATGAGCAATAGAACACAAAGACGAGTAATGGAATGGTTAAAAGTCCAATGAATTTGTATCCAAACCATTGGCAGGGCCTATATTGCAAGGGGAAAAGGTTTGGGTGTTTTACTCTTGGAAGAGATATCCGGTCTATCCCATGGTTTTCAAGACAACCGCAATCAACTCAATAAGGGTATATCGACACAGTAATGGGGAAGGAACTACGCTCCCTAAAATGCTACCTTCATGCCAGCCATCAATCAGGCTGCATTGGACATGACGGCTGCTGCGGCGTGCCTTCGCATCAAAACCCCCCGAACCTTTCCGTACGTCTCCAGTGCCCTCACGGCCACGTTCCTTGCTATATTGCAAGTACATTGAGCATGTCTACCAACTAGGAAAGTAGCAGAAACGTAGCCAAGCCGCCTAGCAGGCTGCGTTGGGGGTGACCATCAACGAGGCCTGTCGTTGGAGGGCATGGCCCTCACCCTGGAGTATTGGTCCAAGGCTCAGTTGGTGACCGATAGGGCCAGCACGGCAGCAAGGGAGATTATCACGTGGTGGTAAATCTTTATTGGTTGTACAATGTCGCACAGAAGCGTGCGGAGGGTATTCATAAATTAACTACGGGTGCGGGCGGCGGGTAGAAACCTGTCGCGCCTGCATTATTTGGAGACTAAATAGATTATCACAGAGTTACGAGTATTGATCTTGCAGTCTTGCGACCAATGAGCGCTGTCTGCACACAACACAATGTCCATTACATCTTTCAAAAGTAAATCACCAAAACCTTTCCCCTCCCGTGCTGTCTACTGAAGTGCGAAAATTTTAATTTTGAATGTTTGTCATTGGCATTGGAAACCGCTCTTTGCTCACAATCGCTATAGAGCAGTGCATTGCTCCTGGTGGAACTAGTTTCCGCAGTATGCATATTTCGCTGTTGCGCAGCGTTCTTCTATGATCTTATCCAAGCCCTAAGCCCGCAGATCCAAAACAATAAACCTATCCAACTGTTCCCCCGATCTCGAAAGGGAGTATCATCACACGAGACGGAAAAACCATGATGGTTGGCAATGTACAAGTAAATTTCGGTCGAGAAACATGACCACGAGGGGCAAATGCAATCATATGGTGGATGCATCTGCCCTTTGGGGTATTAACATTTCCAAGTCAAGAAAGTACAAATGCTTCTCGCTGAATCACCTGTCCCCATGGTCAACAGAATATGCGCTGCAAGGGAAGGACATCGAAGTCGTTTGTAGCGGAAAACAGTATATTCTCCGAATCGCGTTCATCTGCATGTACTGTGGACGTTGTTGCATCGATTTTCCAATACAATATCCATTCTATCTCTCAAAGGTAAATCACCAAAACCCTTCCCCCATTTTGCGAAAGGAGCTCTCCATTGAAGTTTGTTCAATACACCTCTTTAAAGTTGCCGGAAACGCAAGGTTTCATTTGCTGTGTAAAAATAGGTCCGATTGAAACTTGACCTGCGCATTAGTATTTGGAAGCTTACTTAAAGCGCCGCTCGTTCCCATATCAGAAGTCCAACGAACTACCTTATCACCCCCCGTTCCCATAGCAAAGCTTTCCATTACCCCGTCAGTTGGGTCGAAAATTTTCCACGAGCAACCAGCTCCAATTCTATTCCCGCTACTTTAGCATTTACATCTGTTTACCCGAGGAAGAATCGCAGTTTCGTGCAACATCTGATCGGAGTCCGTACCCCTCTCAAGGCTCTCAGCAAATATCAACCGAATCATGATCTCTACGTTGGTCCTGTTGTTTGCGCTCCTATTGAATGCCAATCGTATTGTTCAAACTGCCAGCCTACCTGCAGATCGCAGTGCGGTACACAAGCTACAACTGGTGCCAGCAGTCAAGTCGGTAGATTGCAGTAAGGATGCCCTGGCTGCTTTGGCGAAGTGCGCATGTTACGCCAGACACAAAGACAACACGATTTCAGAGTCCGTGAGAAGCTACTGTGTGAATGCCTTCGGTGAGGGTGTCTTTCTGAAGGAAGATGTGTGTGAGTCATTCGAGGTTAACGGTGTCTTGGACTATGAAAAACTGGACGAAGCGCTAGTAGCTGCTAGGGCCAAATGCGTTGCGGAATACTTGATATCGTTGTGGAGTCTTCCTTCTCGCCAGCTACAGCCTATGCTTCAGTGGAGTGCGGGCCACCAGAAATCTTCAGATCTTGCAACTACTCATAGAGACACTGTGATTATTATCGATGATGGGTACATCATCATTATTATTATAGTATGCTGAGAAATTTTCTCTCTGAGCGACTTTAATTGGCAAACTCCTAGCTTGAGGGCCGGTTCTGGGGATGTGCCACCCCCCGTAATCACCAGTATGAGCATATTCATTCACTAGAAAATTTGGGATCACTCTGCAGGCATTTGATGGGAGCTTAACGTCGAGGTTTAGAGGACACGTAGAAAAATATAAATTCTTGGTTCATACTTTACGCATTCGATATTACTTGAGATTTCAAGATATTCTAACTTCGCGGCTTAAATCGTTTCAGCACATACGCTGTCATGGCTGCTTCTGCGTTCCTAGGAAGCCGAGTACTCCAGTTTGCTCCCCATAGACCCTGGCATGGCTTATTAGGGCACCGATGCAAGGCTTGTTATTAAAGTGGAGACTAAAATTCCTAATAAGTTACATAGCTCGCAACATCGATCACTAGTCTCGCCACTAAAGGGGGTAAATGGGGTTGATGGAAAGGTGGACAGTCCTATAAACTTGTATTCAAACAAACGGCACATAATAAAAGTGTGAAAGGTTTGGGTGTTTTACTCTTTGAAGATATATCCGATCTATCCCATGGGTTTCCAGACAACTACAATCGACTCAAAAAGGGTATACCGACACAGTAATGGGGAAGGAACTACGCTCCCTAAAAAAGTTACCTTCAGTCCAGCCATCAAGCAGGCCGCATTGGACATGACGGCATAATAAAAGTGGTGGAAAAGGTTTTGGTGATTTAGTTTTTGAAATATATAATGGACATTGTGTTGCAAAAGGGGAGGGAATGATGGGGTATTCACTACGTCGTCTGACACTTCTAGCGGGGGGAATCTAAACAGAGTTTGAATAGAAGGAAATATTCAAGGGGGGAATTTTTGGGTTATTTTAATGCATGGAAGATGTGGTCGGTTATATCCACGCGGCTATTCAAGTGCTTGTTGCACAAGTACCTGGGCATTTCTATCAACTAGATAGTAGCCGGTAGTCCGGCCAATAACCAAGCTGCTTTGGAGGTGACCATCAACGTGGCGTTTTGTTGAAGAAGAACGGGGGAAGTATTTTGGTGATTTACTCCTGAAAGATATAATAGACACTGCATATAACCGACCACATCTTCCATGCATTAAAATAACCCAAAAATTTCCCCTTCATTGGGGTGCTCCAAACAAGTACAATCGATTCAAAAGGGCATTCTGACACGGTAATGGGGGCGACGGTACGCTCTCGTTCGAGGAGAATGGCCCTCACCCCGGGGAATTGGTCCCAAGGATCGGTTGGCGACTTATCAGGCAATCTCTTTAATGTAACGCATCGGGATGCCACCCCCGAATCTAAAGTAGTTGTGTTAATTTTGTTTAATTCCTTGTAACGGGGGGGGGGGAGTGGCCTGTTATGTATAAAGTAAGAATGATACTGATGACAAGGAACCTGTCCCCATTGTCCTCACTCTTAATTCTGAGTGAGATCTGTTTCGTTTGGGAGCCCGTGAGCTTGAGGATCACCCCCTGGAGACGTACACCCATCACTGATTCTCAGCACGAAAAAGCCTGCTCCCTAGAAGTTTTGGTACATTCGGGAAGGGAACGCACCCAAGCCGCCCCAGCTTTGCGAGACGAGCTCACATTTTTCCCTTCCACTATTCTCGAGTCGTTGGAGATCACGAGAATTCAAACGGTCAATTTCCTCCTTTCACCATTGCATTGCTAGTGTCTATTGGACCGTTGTCCTCATATGAGGACTACTTTTAGCACTTCTTTTTCAATACAAAATTTCTTTACCTCAGCGGATTTTTTGTCCCTCCGCATTAGTTCATGAGTGTAGATGGCCGATCAAAACAAACTTTTCAAGATTGTTGACCTCGGTGAAGGCTAGAGCAGTTTTCCCTCACCAGCTTCCGCTCTTCGCAAGAAGTTGTGAAAACGACTTCATTTTGGAAGGCAAAATAGTTCGTATTATCGTGGGGGTTTCAGAAACGAGGGCGCATGTACAGTAAAAATTACTGTTCTGTAACTAAACATAAAAAACCTTTTTTCCTGTAAAAATTTCGGGCTTCCAAAACATTTACCTTTCCAAAATGTAACGGAAATTGTCCTCATATGAGGACAAAGCGTGCCTCATATGAGGACAGTGCTTGGTCGGATAGACACTAGCCAGTGACCAATCCTACGTCGCTACTGATATCACCAAAACTGGCAAAAAAAAAGAAAGTAAAAATTATGAAAGCGTTGGCTGAGCTGGCATGCTGCGCTGGCTGCGCTGTATTTCATAATTTATTTTCAGGTCTTTTTAGAGGGATTCTGTGCCCCGTATAGTAGCGGTGCTGGGCTGGCGTAGATACTGCTCAGGTGCCATAGATTGCGGATGTTTGAAACTTTATATAAGGAGGTAAGAGGGGATGCCCGGGGCACTGGTCATGGGGCTGCATAAGGATATTTTTAGTGATCTAGATATTGCAGCTGGTGTGAACCACTGGAAGGATTATTCGTGGACAGAATTAGAGGTATGGATATTTTGGAGAAACTGTTTGGCTCTAATCTAGAGGACTAAGATATTAAGGAAGAAATCCAGATATTTATGCTAATAGTATCTGCTGTTAGTCTTTATCGTTCACATGATTCCATTTGATGCATTTTTTGGTTCTTAGTATGTTTGTTTGAGACTTAAGAATGAGCCAAAAACTCTACAAAAGCCGAGTAAAATGATTTTCCTGTGGAGGACAAGCAAGTTGGGGGACAACTTCAAGTCAAGTCCCGAGTAGAAGGAAGTTGAGAGTCAACTTCAGACCCAAGAACCATTTTCTTACGCTGGTCACAGAGCATCAGTGGTAGACGCTGCCCCTCCTATACTTGATTGTAGCCCTCTCAACTGTTGCACTTGTCCACATCATTTTTTCGTTCGCTCAACTACACAAAGGGAGCAATTTTGTCGCTTGCAACACCCTCTTCTTGTGGTATTTGGTTCTGCGTATCTCTTCTCCCAACGATTTAACCCTATCTGCTACCTCGAGTCAAGTCTAGTTGACAATTGCAGCATCGAAAAGTGCGGTATTCCACGTTAATGGGTGCTTCTAGCGCCGTATGTTTGCTAACAGTACTCCCGGCTAGCTTCTAGTAGCCATCTCGTAGCACCTCCATCGTCACCGTAGTATTTCCTTCGAAGCCGCCATACTGAACATTTTAACGGGAATTTCACCCTAGATTCCCTTCGCAGTTAGCCCACCCAAATTTAATCCCCATTTAAAGGGAGGTCTGGGGTGCATACCGGCGTATTGGCATACAGCACTGGATAGTCAAACTTTCCATTACTGACAGTAAACCAAAACCATTTACCTCCGTGTAAGAGGTCTGTTTAGAGTACTCCAATATAGAGTCGAATATATCCTCCAAGAGTAAAACAACAAACTCCTACCCCGAAAGGTCCAATCGCTGTTGAGGAGGAGCGAATTGTCAGTTTAGTAGAGGATGGTGCAGATGAGAGTGAGATCTCTGCTGAGGAGCCTGGAGCCGTGGATGGTGGAGCTTCGGGTGGGACGCAACCGCGGCGCCGAGTTTGGTTGAGGGAGAGGTGTGTGTGGATAAGATAGAAGGCTGCACTGGTCTAGAATTTCAGGGGGTAGAAAATTGTCTCTGAGATTTGCACACTCCAAAGCCACACAAGGAGTCCTCTCTATCGCTAGAGAATACCTCCAGGTGCAGCTTATTGCCCCCATACGGCTCCGTCGCACCACAGCCCCTGAAGAGGAATGATGAAAAATGGCTTTTAACGCGCCGAATGGCGGGACCGCCTATAAAAGGTAGTGGTCCCGCACTGGGTAATGCCCGCTTGTAAATCGCTGAATGTTCTGTGCTGCGCGGGATATTGAAAATTATAGCTCCGATTGTTGTGCAGAAGCGTTTTGGATTTGCTTTCCATGCTGAATATTAATGAACACCCTATGTCCATTTGACTAGTGATCTCGTTACCGTTTTATCCTGTAACATATGTTTCAATTTGCTACGTATATTTTCTAAGCCATGCGTCGACCTGACTACAGTTGGGATTCTCCCTTTCTTGATTGTGCATGTATCGTTATATGCATCCATACTATCACGAATTGCTCTATAAGAGTCAGAATTGTCTATTATATTGCAAATGTCAACAATACTTATCTGCACTTGTGTATTGCTCTGAATAAACTAGGTTTTTATCCACCAGCGGTATCTACCAAAGAAGGACTGTGAAGTAGTGTGACCAACAATTTGTTAGTTCTACTCATGAGTACATCAAATTGACAGTAGATAGAAGTCAATCCTGCAAAATTGCAGCTTTATTCGAAGAATCCAGAAGCTTGGGTCTTAGAGTGAGTCTATAAAAGTAAATTGGCAGCGAATATTCAACGATAACGAAACCCACATTGACAGCAGACTTTGCTATCATTGGAATCACAGCGACCCAAATAACCAGCAAATACAATGGCATGTCTATTGAGGAATACTTTCCGCAGCGTTTCTATAGTACTAAGATTCGTATGGGGGCCTTCGTGATCACAAGGATACCATGATAAAATTTCCGCCTTTTCAAAAAATCGAGAGAGGTATGCCTTATTACTTTCGAATATCCCACTGGTCGATAGATGTATTGTCAATACCATTTCAGAGGATATCAAGCAGAGGCTTACAAAATTTTGGTTTTCTTAGACAGTCAGCGAGATTTGTTGAGCCAGAGGTAAGTACAGCATTCGATATTTCGAACGAGTTATAAGCTTCATGAGCAGCAGTGATATCTATTATCAAGGTTTTTTTTGTTGTGTGTCAGGCTAAAATAATGTCGTTGAAAGTTTTTCTGAGTCTGTCAACACTTTTAGATGGTTTTACGGCGCAGGATGTGTTCCAAGTCGTGATTCAACAAATCAGTAACATTAAATGCGGCAGAAAACAAGTAAGTTTCTCCAGTCATAGTAAATCACACAAATCGTCCAGATTCTTGGATGCTGCAGTTTAAAGATGTCAGCGCTCGGTGTCAACACAAATCTAAATATTGTATCCTAGCTGCCAAGTAGGATATGTGTTCGTTGCAAACAATTCATCGGCAAAAGTTCAAGTTTTTACAGTGTTCAAGTTAAGCGACCGATAATTGAGGTGAGATTCTTTCGTATCTTTCGAATAGCGTATCGTATTGTTTAGTTCTTCTATTGCCTTCTCTCCAAAATTCTCGGCGACTATTTGAGTTGCGCGATGAACTGCATTTCAGATTTCAGGACGACTGTGAGATAGCCAAAAAATGCGGTGCGAACGTAACGGATTAGGTTAGAAGTAGAGTTCTTCGAAATGGTTCTAAGCTTCGTCAGATATTCTGGATGATTTGCGTAGAATGTTCGCTGACAATCAATTGATTTTTCCGTTTTGATTTCTAATTCCGAAGAACTAGTCCTGCTCATTTGTTTTTCCGATTATTGGCGGCCGATATGTCCGAAGCTATCAGCCACCCTGCGGTAGAACAAAGGCCACGAAGTAGACATCGTGAGCTCTAGACAATCAAGGTTTGGGATCTCATCGCGGGACGGATTTCCTGGATGTTACCTTCGTTAACCCATTTGCTCGGTTGTGTTCCCGAATCAGGAACTTCAACCCCCAAATTGCCCTGAATGTGGCCCGATCTGAAAGCGTAAAAGGTATGAAGGGGAAATTTTTTTTTGGTGATTTACTTCTGAAAGATGCAATGGACCTTGTATTGAAGTACTCCACACAACTACAATCGACTCAAAATGGTACAATGTTCTGCTCTGCGGAGAGAAGAAAGAGGTCGGTGCCAATCCCGATACTTGTTCTGGGAGGATGGCACCCGGAGGCGTACGTGGTCGTCTTGGGATTAACAACAAATGTGGCCTCGAAGGCAGTGGAGAGCTTCTCGAGAGCCAAAATGATCCTCATGTATAGACACGCAGCGTAAGCTGTATTTCTTAATGCCGCATGCATCTTTGCCTACCTTGACCCGTCGATGTAGTCGCAGGGTCACGGTGGCGCAGATCCGCTTCTGTTTTCTTATTTACTTCTATTCACACTCCGTTTAGATTCCCCCGCCAGAAGTGTCAGACGCCGAAGTAAACGCCCCATTATTTCCCCCTTCTGGTAGAGCCATCGAAGCCCTGAATGCTCGCCGTTTCTGATGCCCCAAAAATAGAGCGACCTGGACTCTTTCGTATATATCATCAGTAAGTGTGTAAGTAAGGGCCTACAAGGCATCTGGTTTGCTGCTGAGGGAGCACTTTCGCCTGGGGCCGGCACGGCTTTATCGTGGTCGACCCCTTCCAGAGGTATATGTTCCAATACAACCTGATCCACGCTAATGGCAAAGATACATCTCCTCCGCCCATTCGTCGCGAACATCTGCTGTTTCACCCCTCTGATCAGGCTGCCAATGACTATTTCCTCCTAACCAGACAATCAGCCGGTTGTGTTCGTTATCATGTTGTCGCAAGCATCCCGTGGGAGCTCTCAGTTAGCGATTTCGCGTTCTGGGTCTACAGTCCTTACAAGATCGAAAAAAACTCATACCTTTCCTCAAGATTCCCCCGCTAGAAGTGTCAGACGATGAAGTGAAGTACCCCATCATTTGAGGCGGTCTTTTAGGGAGCGTATTGCCCTTTTGAGCCGATTGTAGTTGTTGGGAGTACTCCCATACAATGTCCATAATATATTTTAAAAGCCAATCACCAAAAACTTCCCCGCCCCATCATTTCCCCCGTTACGCAATGCCTTCATACTCATTACTAAATTCTTTTTTTTGTTTTGCGAGACGTTCGACCTTTTCCTGTCTTCGCAACATCCTTTTCGCAAAAACGTGCAGCTCATCCGCATCTATCGGCAAAATACACTCATTAGCCGCAATCTGTGGACCAACTTTTTTTAAACCTGCCCGAACCGTAGACGCGGAGGCCTCACTCGCTCTACCATCGACAGAGTCATTGATTGTGAACTTTCCGGCCCAGTCGAGCGCTGAGTTGTTCAAAGGGTGGTTATTGTACTTGCTTTCTATGGAAACTAACAGTGGTAAATCTTCGGGAGAAGAGATACTCAGAACCAATTACCCCAAGAAGGAGGTGTTGCAAGCGACAAAAGTGCTCCCGTGGTGTAGTTGAGCGAATAAAAAAAGATGTAGACAAGGACAACAGTTGAGAGGGCTACAAGCAAGTATAGAAGGGGCAGGGTCTACCACTGATGCTTTGCGACCAGAGTAAGGAAAATGGTCCTTGGGTCTCAAGTTGACTCTCAACTTCCTACTACTCGGGACTTGACTTGAAGTTGTCTGCCAACTTGCTTGATCTCCGCAAGAGGAAGCAGTTTACTCAGCTTAAATAGACTTTTGGCTACCCCTAAAGTCTCAAACTTATAACCATATAATACATTCAAGGGAATCTTGAGAACCAGAAGACTATTAGAAGATATTTAGTCAAGGTAAATATCTAGGTGCCATACCCATGCCCGCCTCCCATCTGCCAGGGGTGGGAATTAATTTGGCCATAGACCTTTAAGAGTCACTCTTAGTATCACCCAGAACCTGGAGCTGTACTGACATCTATTATGACAGCGTGTCCTAAAATAAAAAATCAACCCATAAATTGGCCACAATCATCCAAATTAAAAATCTTGCAAATTCAGATACCGTAAAATGTCTTGAAAATTCCGATACTGTATCCGAATTTCGTCCTCTTCTAGATTCTTTTTCTGCTGCAAATTTAGCGCAAATCACGCCCTCCCGCTCAAGACGATCGTTCCGGCTCTTCCTCATTGCTCCTGCTGTTCTTCTGGTAACTCTACCCATTCATCAGGGAGACTTTACGGTTGACTGAAAGGATATGCCAGTAACTGATTTCCGATATGATGGGAGAGTGGGTACCCTGCGATGACTGGCTCAGCTCCTTGGTCAAGAGTATCGTAGATCCCGCATATGGTTTCATAGTGTTCTCTAATGAGCTCCTCTTTTTTCACTTCTCCAAACCTTCCAAATGTAAGGCAATAGATGTAGTATGCGAACTTCTCTGGCAACGGGTCCAGAAACGGGTATCTGAAGGGGAAAAAATCTCTCAACATAAGAATAGAGTCTTCACGAATAAGGTGTACCCCGTGAATGCTTTGGAAGCACATGCAAAAACTAATCGAAAAAAAGGAAAATACTTCTGCTTCTCGAGGGTACTCCGTTATTTCGCGAAGCCAACGTCTAATTGGTAGTCGTCCAATAACTAAGGAGGCATAGTTTCTCCCCGGGAGACTAGGCGGTGTTGGAGGTGATCTCCTTGGTGATCTTCCTCGTTGCTCTCGACGCCTTGCCCTCTTCGATGATCCGCCCCGATCACTGGATAGTCCTGCACGTATCATCATGATGGCCTCGGGAGGATCCTGGTCTTCAGCTGACCTAATGTTTCTTGGCGGAGAAACGTAAGGCTCCCATAGGGGATATGGGACCAGCCGATATTCCATATTATGGGGTAAGCTGTAAACTCTCAGATGCACATCCTAGTTGTTTTCGAGAAATACGTAAATCGGGCGGATAACATTGAGATAGGTTTGCGACAAGTTTCCGATAGCTACTTTCCTATACTTTCCTATATATTAATGGTATATCACTTCCACAAACTCTGGACCTGCTTCCATGAAACTTCCGTTTTGGGATGAAAATAGAACTCTTATTAACAGTTGGAAGTCTTCTTCGGGTAGCAATGGGCCGTTCAACGTACAAAAACACAGGCATCTATTAATGTAGAAATGGTTGATTACGTGGAGTTCGTAGTAGTCCCCCTCAATCGAGATGATCCATTCCCAGGCCCTTTTTCCTCCTTTACGAATCATTCTACAGTTAAGGATGAGTATGCCTCGTGGTTGCACATAGTCCTGTGTGAGAAGGAATTCATCAGGCCCCTGATGGTAAGGGACAAGATGAAGTGCATGGATGGGCCTCTTTGATCTCTTCCCTGAGTTTGAACAGAGCTTATAATGCAGATGTCTTTCCTCCGTGACGATGCAAGAGTTCGAGTGCTTTTTTTGGAAGGCCGGCCACTTCGCAGCCTGCTGCATGGCTTTATCACGGACAACAAGTACTCTAGAGCCGACTAAAAAGGTTTTGACTGGAGGATCTGCACTCTCGTTTCTTGTCTGTGTTAACGCGCGGTGTTATATCCAGCCTTCTGTGGCCAGTAGTTTGACTTTCCTACTCTCTTCATCGATATTATTTGTTTCTATATCTATCTTCAGCATTCTAGGAGCCCTTCCGTACATTAGCTCTAATAAAGAGCGTCCACTTCTTCCTCTTCTTCTACGATAGCCGTATGATACTTTTGGTAAGGCATCTCCCCACTGGAATTTATTTTCCGACATATTTTTCGATATTGATCGTTTGATAGTTCCAACCATCCTTTCCGCTTTCCCGTTTGATATGGGAGCGTATCCTAGAACTTTCTTCACCTGAATCACTTTCTCTTCCAAAAAACGAAGCAGTGACGTTGCAATAAAACAAAGGACGTTATCCAAGATGATCCTTTTGGTAGACTAAAAGATTCAATTAATTCATTTCAATGAATCTCAGGACCACTTAAGCATTGGCCTCCTCAACTGCAACTGCTATTGGCCATCCAGTAAGATGGTCCACCTCTATAAGGAGATTTTTTCGGAAGAGCTTTTCTTGAATGGGCCGGAAAAGTCGATTGAGAAGGTTTCTAAAAGATCGGAAGCTGGAAAGCTTAGAGTTGTATTATATTTTCGTATAGGAGTGAATTTTTGACAGTTGTCGCAGCTTTTCACGAAATTATAGACGTCTTTATGAATACAGGGCCACCAGAATCTTCCCGTAATAATTTTGGTTGGTTGCTTCGAAATCCCAATGCCCTAACTCGTCATGAAAAGTCCTCAAGATCTTCATTCTTTCTTTTAAAGGGGCAACTAGTCGAGGACCGGCTTTAGTGTGTCGAAAGAGTTTCCCATTCCACAATATAAAAACCTTTTGATTCCTGCGTACCCAATTTCTGTGTTCAAGATCAACCTTTCTCATTTCTAGTCCATTAAGAAATTTTATTAGTCCGTGAATATTAGCTTCGTACTCGTTATTGTTCGGCACTTGCCCCTTGGCAACTCCGACGTTGTCCTCGGAAGCTTTTTCATTTGGATTCATTGGATCCCTCAAACGGGATAGGTAATCAGCAGGCTGATTATCGCTTCCTCGTCTATACGCAATTTCAAACCGATATTCTGCAAAAATGTCGAGCCAACGAGCCAAGCGGTGATGCACACCCTTCTTTGTGAATGCAGTCTTAAGTGCCTGCTGATCAGTTAGTAAGACAATTTTTTCGAGTAATGAGAGACGACAGCTAGTGCTTCTTTCTCGCACACCGAGTATCTCTTTCCCGCATCATTCAGAGTACGACTTGCGAATTGAACAGGGTGTAGTCTTCCGTTTTCATCTTTTTGGGACAAAAAGGCATTCAAAGACCGTTCTGAGGCATCTGTTTCCACAACGAAGGGTCTCTTGAAATCTGGATACATAAGCACTTGGGGGACACATAGCTTATATCTAACCTCATCAAATGCAGTTTGCATTTCCTTGCTCCAGAAAAACTTTCCGTTCTTCATAGTACGGGCATGTAACGGTGCTGCAGTCTGTGCGAAATTTTTGATAAATCTTCTGTAATATGAGGCTAGTCCTAAGAAGCTTCGAACCTCCGTCTTTGGAGCGGGCCTTGGTGCCAACTTGACTTTTTTCGTTTTTTCTGGATCAACTTTAATTCCCTCTTGATCGACGACATGACCGAGTAGTTGGATTGAATTTTTCGCAAAAAAGCATTTGCTCAACTTAGTTTTCAGGCTGCATGCATGCCAATATCCTATCCACTACTGTCTTGATATGCGATATGTGCTGATCCAAGTTTTCTGGGAATATTACCACATCATCGATATAAAATCTTGCAAATGGAAGTCACTTCAAAAACTTCGTTCACCATTCTTCGGAATGTAGCTGGTGCATTCATGAGACCAAAAGGCATCACTTCGAATCTAAAGGTACCGACTTTGGTGGTAAAGGTCGTTTTTCTTTACATTTTTCATCCAATGAAATCTGCAAATAGCCAGTGTAAAGGCCAATTGATGTACAGTATCTCCCGTCCTTCAAGTCCTCGAGGATTTACTCCATATTTGGAATCGGAAATCGATAGGGTATCATTCTTTGGTTTAGTTGTCGGTAGTCGACGCAAAAGCGAAGTTTTCCATCCTTCTTTGGTGCTACCACAACTGGAAATGACCATGGGGATGAGACTGGCCGAATATTATCATTTTACAGCATATTTGTCCACTTATACAGTTGTTGTCCAATAACGGTAGTCAGTTTGCGCCCAAGTTCTTTTTGAGCGTCTGCTCGATTCTCGGCATCAAGAACTTGTTCGCAACCACATACCACACGCAGAAGAATGGGTAAGCGGAGCGTTTCAACCTCACTATACTTGCAGCCCTCCGGCACAACGTAGTTGATCACTCTAAGAACTGGGGCCTCTTCACGGACTCGCTAACATTTGGTTATAACACACAAGTCCAAAAGACAACTAACGTGGCTCCCTTCGAACTTATCTTGTCACGGGCGCCCACTTCCCTAGCAATACAATCACAGCCTACCCTTGAAGAGAACTCATAGATATTACAATACAACTACCGGTGGAGGACTTGGTTAAAAGGTTTTATGTCTACCTTGGACCAGCCCGTAGAGAAGGAACAAGCAATATACAAACGCTACTTTGCCGCGCGGCTACGAAAACCGGCGTGCGAAAATACCGATCGGATCTTTTGTATTCCTGAGCAGGAAGCACGGGTTGAGCAAAGAACGGCAACAAAAGTTGTTTGCCGTGGTAACTGGTGCACATAGAGTCAGGAAAGTTCGAGATAACACTATTGTGATCGAAATTGGAGACACGCAAGAGCGAGTATCGGGCGACCGAGTCGAGCCTGTATCAATACCCAGGGTTGAAGTAAAAAACAAGGCCCATCAGAAGCAATTGAAGCCTTCACTGGAGCAGCCCCAAACAGATCACACAACCGCAGCCATCATAACGCGAATCAACTTAAGTGGTATCCCCGAAGGTAGTTCGTTGTCCAAAGGACTGCTTGACCTTCCATTTATTGAAAATCGAGATGTGACAATAACTAATGCAGCACAAGACTCGCTCGAGGCTCAGGATTAAAACAGGAAGTTAACGGTATCCAAAGAAACAATTCCTCTCCAAGATGATAAAAGCGGCGATCAGGCGATGCCTTCGCCATCCATTGCGGTCCACTCGCGAGATAACAGTTCCCCTAACAAAGAAAAGTGGTCTGAAGAGAACGACAGTGACAACTAACTACACCTACGGACCTAGCATCAGTCAAGAAAATCGGAAGTTAGGGTACAAAACCCAGAAGTCCCGGGTCAGGAATATGCCATCGAGAACATTTTATCACACGGTCGAGCTGAAGACGAGGAGCTATTGCTTCGTGTCCACTGGACCGGCTATTCAATCTGTGAGGAACTTGGGAACCTGTATCCGCGCTTCCGAGGAGCAAGGTAGTGCAATACTTCCGGAAAAATAAACTACCCCTACCAACAGAAGTGGAAACTGCTCAAGTTGGATAAAGTCCTCAAGATAATTCGAAATCTATCAATTGTTTTCCAATCTTCAGAAAGGGAAATACCTACAACCCAAAAAGATAGAGTTCAACCGAGAACTCATTATCTTTTGGCCAACATGGGCAGTAGCACAAGGAATTTTGCCAGAGGGCCCGCTACTAGCAATTTCAAAAGGGCTCACTGAAGTGAAACGGGAGCTTTCCAAAAATTTCGGCGCATTGTTGAAAAAATATGGCTTTTAATTACCTGCTAACGTTGGATTCGCCCATTTCGCTAATTATCCATCGATAGAGGGCAGTGTCGCGGAAGATCGACCCGTTTGCCGGTATCTTGCCGCTCAAGGTCTTCAACGAACGCGATCAAACTCTGACGCATTTAACTTACAGAACATGGTAGAGGGCTAACGGGGTCTCCAATTACTTGAACAACAAAGTAATGAATGACACGCTAAGCCTCCGCCGAAAAGAAAGTTCGACCCGAGGGCTTAATGTCAGGACCCATGATTGAAGATAGAACGTCCATTTCCTCCCTCCTGATGATCTGATGACGCGCCTTCATGATTGCGTCACGAAGCTGACCGACCAGAGTGGGTACCGTACTAGCACAAATACCGTCAGGAGGTGACAAGAGAGATGCCAAGAATTTCTTAATGACGTCGACGGCAGTCGGATGGTACCGTGTCGGTCCGTACTTCGGTGGAGAAGGTTGTGTCGCATCTACTACCGGTACTACCAGCATGATCGCGGGAGCGGATTTACATGCCACTTACTAATCAAATAAAGCTGAGGAAAAATCTGAAGTGTGACTCTCTGCGAGGCGGGAGTCCCGCGTTGAAGATCCACGAGCCTCTGCTCTAGTCGAACCGCGACAATGAGCCCCCCTTTGTGCCCTGGGGCGCCGTGTTTGCTTCCTATGCGAGCTCTTCCCAGCTACCGATGACCTGTATTCGGAGTCTTCACACTTGAGCCTCTTAGGAGACCGGGAGCTCTCGTTGGATGTAAGAACGATAAATTCAGATCTTTGAGATTCTCCCGCTTGTGCTTCCGAAGCCTGAGGTGTACCTAACACTTCTCGACCTCGAGTTAAACCCCTCCTTTGCTCATCTTCCTGGACCCCGCCTTCTTCCGTTTCCTGAACACTGTCTGCAGCGCTTACTACATCTTCTTTACTGTCATCTTCCATGGTTCTGGGCGCTTGGGCTGGACTCCTCCTCTGTTTCGAGGCTATTTCTACATCCGCAAAGTTTCGCGGTTCATAGAAGTCCCCTTCTTCCCACATGTTGCTCGATGTAGGAGCTGCAGGGCATCGGAATATGTATGGTGGCCTATTTTGTCGATGCGCTCGACGGACCCGAGCTTCGGATTCCCGAATCACCTCCCTTACCCACGGATCGTACCAGATGAAATCCTCTGCCCTCCCTTTTCGCGACCGGCAGTATATATAGCGACTGGCGCTACCGCGTTGGCTATTTCACGACGGAGCCCGTTCCCACTCTGTTTGGAACATTGGCTGCTTGATGTATACCCAATCCTCGAACCCTCCTTCGCCGAGAAGGAGACGTAGAACGTCCGGCCCGAGTCTCTCAAGGGCTGCTCGCACGCGAGGGGGAATCCACCAAAGGCGAAAGGTGTCGAAGGCCTCCCACACAACGAAGCACACAGGTGATATTGAAATTCCGTGCAGTGCACAACCTAACTTGCCGATGAAGGGTTGGTTTGAACACAGCAGCGGCGGTAAGCGAATACAGGTGGAAGTTCCGCCCACACTCCCCAGGGAACTTCCCAATCTTCCCACCAGGGGGAACTGGAACGTAGCGAGATCGAAGGGATAAGGGTTGAGAACAGTCAGCTTACGGTTGATGCCACTGAATGAAGTACACAAGCTCAGAGCGATACCGCTCCACATACCACACAATAATCTCCCAAAATACGAGTTCCGCTCTCTTCGTTCGCCTTCAGTCCTGAGGGAGCACCTGACGGTCCCAAAGAACTGCCTGTGGATGCACATCTGCCGTTACCACGAGGCGGGACCATGTCACAACCACAGCCTCCATCTGCGCAAGAACGTGACCATAGGGAATTTACCGCGGAAATCCTGCGCACCACAAGTCCATCGGAGTTACCTAACAAGGGGGAATCCGCCAAAAACGTGAGCTTGTCTACGAGTCTGGCAACCTGATCGCTGCCCCGCATTCTACGCGAAGGGACCGGCTCCCAACGTCCCATTCGCCACCGGCGACGGTATGTTCCAAATTCGGATGAGGACATGGCCACCCGGGACGGTGCTCTTCATGGATAGCGATAATAACAAGATAGATGGCCAGCTACTCAGTTGCTGCCGTTAGGCAGTGTACCTGGGGTTCACTACCACTCTGTTCGGGGCCTCCGACCACGGTATCCCCGAGCCCCTCGCCAGGTCAGGGGACATGCTATCGCTGATCTCCCGCACCATTAGCAGCTGTAACTCCGAATATGACGCGAAACTAGCGCTCTTCAAAGCTTTCGTCTAGTCCCAAGCCGAGTAAGCTCTCTACATTTAGCCCAAAACTCCTTCTGCCCTCCTTCAGGTGGTCAAAATTATGCGGGTCGGCGCTTCGTGGATCTCGCGCACGGCCTCGGAACCCGTGGATCTCGCAAAGGGCATCCTGCTGGCCGGACTCACTCCTTTCATGAAGAGAATAGACCTGATCCACGCCCGACAACTGTCCAAGTTCCAATTTGTACAGTTATCGGGCGCCGAGCACAATAGGTACACCGCAGAAGAACGTCGGCTGGCGTATAGAACTTCCGCCCAACGGCGCTTGGCGCTCCAGGACCTGCCCAACGGTGCCATCATGGCCCTTCGGAGAATCAGACTCTTACTCACAGACCTCCAGCCGAGCACTCCAACGGATCGCCCTGACAGTCGCACCTCTCCGTAGTAGGGATCCCGATCGCTAGGGGGACCACAGACTAACCTCAGGCACTCACACACTTGCGTATGGCGCCTTTGGGTCTCTTGGGTCCTCCGCTTACCTTAAGTTAATAATATTACCCTAAGAAAGCTCTATTTCTTACTTACCTACGGAACCCCTGCTCCAAATCGGCGACCATTGCTACGGTAATCATCCTCACTTTCCCTCTCCGACCCGCAGTCGAAGCTTTCGACAGCGGCGCAGCTTGATGACGCCGATCAAGGGGGGTACCAAGAGCTCACATCTGGCACTCACCCCCTTGCGGAGGGCGCCGTCGGTTCCTTCGCTTGCCGCCATACGACATCGCGGCACCGGCTTGTACCGATGCACCTCGACCGCAGGAACGAAGGGGACGGTGAAGCGGGAATCGGTACGGATGAGGAATGGGACGCCCCCCCACGATGCCGTTCGGGAGACCTCGGCAGTTCGGGAAAATCACTCGTCTTATATGGAACCGCCTTCGGCCATGAGCCAATGGCAGTCTCGAATTTTCATTTGGAATTGTTTTGATTTTGGCCCGATACATCGGCATAATTTGGGCACTTTCCAGCAAGGTCAAAAAAAAGGGACCACAGCACGGTTGACAGTAGTCTCCAACTGTAAGCACCGCTGGTGCTCTTACTCCTTAGGCTCCAGCACTCAACTTCGACTTGTACTCGGATGCAATCAGGGTACAACGAAATAATCATTACTTCCTCGACGACGCAGACGCTTGCACACCGCGTGTAGGGACCACCTCGCGGGCCCCAATTGACTCTCCAGCAACCCTACCTCCGCACCAATATAGGTTTAGAATCTTGGCAGACGACCGTAACAGCCAGGTATCTGCGCTACCCCAAATAAGCTTGCGGTTTGCGAAGACTACTACGCAGTGCAAAGCCGGCCCCTCTAGAAATGCGATGAAAATGCCCTTCTGGGCCGTCGCCAGCGTCTGAAAGGGCTAGTTTTCCATTGTCGCACGCATCCTCTTCGACAATTGCCGAACCTCTAGTCGGACCCTGAAACGCTGGAACACGGTCAGTATTGCACTCACCTTCGAGCAAGAGAAGGCTGCTCTTTGAGCCTCGTGGAAAAAGTCACGCGCATCATCACGACCAAGGAAGAATGTCGATCGCGTTTGCTAAGGCCGCGAGAAGGCAGTTGCCATCTCTCTGAGTTTTCCGAATGCGACCATATTTCTTCAAACATATATCTTGGATGGTGGGAATATCCGGTCGAGTCCCGGGGCTGGCCATCAACAGACGAACCCCTGGATTCTCTCGAAGAAACTAGACCATGGCCCTTCTCAACATCTTCTGGACCAACTCCTCATTCTTGAGATGGAAGGAACGGAAGCGGCTTCCAGAACTCCTGCACAACTGTCCCTGATTAGTGCAGGTGCATGCACTCGAAGTCAAATGGGAATTATGTGTTGTGCGCCCAACCCTTGCTCCTGGAAGCGTGCATCATCCCTTCCTCAGCACCACGCCATCAGCCCATGCGGATTCACCACCATACAAGAAGGCTGGCACGATGATCAGATCATCCTCTGTGGACGGTCGATACCCTGAAATTTCCCCCGGCTCTACCGCTTGCTCTTCCTCCGGCACTTCGAGCTGCCCTTCCTTCCGTGTCCCTTTATCTCGCACTTGAAGCGACCATACAGCGCCGCTGCTTCGCTGCCACCCCCGTCGAAGGTCCTGCACTTCTCCTGCTTCCTCTTGCGTGACCAGTTCGCTCCGCAGCAGTGCCCTCCGCAGCCTCCCTACGGCGACGGTTCTGGGCGGGCTGTTTTGCTGTCCGTTTGATACCTCCAACCATTGATACAGAGCAGACCAGAAATCAACCAAGTGAGGAGTCAAAAGAGAAAAGCCAAAGTCCAAAGTCGAATGATTGGGAGGAGGATGAGGACACCCGGCCAACAGCTATCGCCGGGAGAACTCCTTCTATACTCTGCACCGAGCGCTTCTCAATAGGACTTGGGATTGGAGGGCTAGTCTCAGCCACAAATGTCCACTTGCGGCAAAACGCGCTTTTGTTTTTCGCCATTTTAGTGCTTTTTTGCTTTCTTTTTGCAGCTGGACCAGCCACATAGCGTGCAAACCCATATTTGACAAATGCAAATTTTTCTAGAATCTGGCCGGGCAAATGGACTGGAAATAGATATCATTGCTGGCGGGCATACACCAGAACCGCGTGGTACGAGTGTTTACAGGATGCACTGTAAGCATACCTAGTTAATTATCTGGCTGTAGCTGTTCTATATGGGTAGTGATTCGTTTGGGCATCCGAACGCCAGTACAGCTCATAGTGTCCACTGCTGATCCTTATTGATGTAAATGTGGGCACTCAGAATAAATTCGAGCTGCATTCGCCTTTCTACCGCTACCTTAAGAGTCATAGTGACTGCCGCTGTCTACCTGCGCTTGATTGAATCTCTTCACTTTGACATTCAGAGCACTGAGCAGAAATCACATTGCGTCATCACCGGCCACGGCCTTCGCAATGCTTTGTTTTAGTTAAACAGTCGGATTCCCTCTGCCCGTTGCAGTTCTAGACTACTGCTTTCCGTGGGCTTCGCAAGGCGTGGCGGCGCGCAGACTCAGCGGCACGGCACAAGTACCATTTTGAAGTCGCTCGCCGAGGGCCGCAGCACTCACGCGCCCCAGAACCAGGCAACAACTTTTAGACAGCACTAGAGCCAATACTTTTCTCAAAGGTACGGGTCCAGTTTGCCGACTTTCCTTACTTGGATTGTTCATACTGATCAGAGGCTGTTCATCTTGGGGACCTGATGCGGTGATCGGTACACCATGGCGTGGATTTCAAATCAGAGATTTTCAGCAGGCAAATTTTCAACCGCCGTTTACGGCGACCTGGACGCCGGAAAAGCCTCAGTTCCCGGTTTTCTCACGTGTTTCTCATAAGTAGACTCTTTACCGCGCGTGAAAACTGTTCAAACATAAAACAAAACTCTGCCCATCGCCGTCGCCAGTGTATTCGCCCCATCAGTCGCGTCACCACGTTCACATCTGAGTGCGGGAATTTCAACCCGCTTCCATTTTCCCGCTACTTAGCATTCGCCACTCGGCTTAAGAATGAATCACCCACGCCCTATCAAATTTATCGCGGAACCCTTCCTCTCTTCGCCCCTCAAGGATCTCGCTTGAATACTTGCCACTACCACCAAGATCTACACTAACGGCCGTTCCACACTCGTTTGCACGCGTGCTTCGATACGACCGCCAAGCGCTCCTACTCATCTGGGATTTTTTTCGCCAAGACGGCACGGTGTCGGCCACCTGCTTCGGCGCCATCCATTTTCAGGTCTAATTTATTCGGCAGGTGATTTTTTACACATTCCTTAGCGGATTCCGACTTCCATACCCACCACCCTACTGTCTCAATGAGTCAACGCCTTTTGTGGGGTCTATAAGCGGGCACTTGGGCGCCGTAACTGTGTTTACGGTTCATTCCGTATCTCCGGTTCTGCTTACGAACGGTGGTTTACAGGGCCAACGACTTTGCCAGTGCGCTTAACCAAGCAGCGAATATCATGCGAATATATAGTTTGAGCATTTTAAATTTGAGAATCGCCAGAAGAGATACTGCCCCCAAACGCGTTAATTATTCGCTTTAAAACCCAGAAGAACTCGTTTCGGTTTGCTATCCTGGGAGAAACTTCAGACGGAGCTAGCTACTATATAGCTCGATTAATCTTTCGCCAAAAACATTATTCATCGTCTTCTTGGCCAAGTTTCCACTGATATTCTTCTTATTCTTCTTTTTTAAGGTATCCGACTAAAATTAATAGTCGAAAACGGTTGCTAGGGCAAAGATAAGTCTTGATCAGAAGAATGGCTTAATCAATCGCATCTTCTCTTTGAAGCGGCGAGTCATCTAAGAGACCCAGAGCTCCAACTCTTGGCGTCAACTCGGAGGATCCAGGATGACTATGGCTATCCCTTGCCGCATCAAGCCCAGGTACTTGGACTTGGTGTGAAGAGCTGGCTGGAAAAATTTCCAGCTGTGAACAAAGATGAGCGTAAAATATTCTCGAAGGCTCATTTGCCGGGTTCTACTCCGAGAGAATCCAAATTGGAGTGAATCGTATGACACAGGCAAAAAATACTGCCGCAATCTCCTGAGCAAGGCGTCTTAAACTAGAAGAAATTGATCTTCCCTTTGCCAATAAATAATAAATGACCTGCGAATCGGTCATAATAACCGTTTTGTAGGGCTAGTATCAACTTGAGGGCGGGGAGTTCGTGTCCTTGACCTTCCTTCTCACCGATGTCGCTTAAGCTGGAGTCTTCGTCTTCGAAAGTCTCTGGAGGGAGATCGGTCTTGGCGAGGATCTTCTTGTCGCGGAAGCCAGTGACACGGTTACTGCACACACGGCACTAGATGATCGCGCGCTTCTGCGCGCTCCCATTGAGGCTGAGAGTTCCTACTGCGCCGCAGTTCGGGCACGGTAGGATAGTTCTCTTGGCAAGGAATCTCCTTTCGCACAGAGAGACGGCGCGCATTTGGCGTCATGAGGACGCGATCCTCCTCAACGGTCGGATTAAGGCCGGGATTTCCTGCGGCGGCGGTGTTTGCACGTGTGCGTGAGCTGCCCGGCTTACGCCGGGTCGGGGTCTTGGGCAGCGTTGGCGGTTTCGGCATAGTAAAAAAAACGAAAAAACAATAAAAAAAATCCAAACATTCCAAGCGAAAAAGTCGCGGATCGGGAAGAAGACTTCTAAGAAGACAAAAATCCTCCGCCTCGGTCGCGCTCGGAGGACGGACTTCTATAAACTAAAGAAACTTGTAGCGCGTCGCGAGCTCTTTCGAATGATACCATAATGGAACGGGGCGGCCAAAGATGAGTTCAGTGAGAACAGAAATCTCACGTAGCGCAAAAGAGTAAAAGCTCGTTTGATTTTGAATTTCAGTGCGAGTCGAAAACGCGAAAGCGTTGCCTATTGATCCTTTCACGATTCGGGACTTGAAGCGAGAGGTGTCAGAGAAGTTACCACAGGGATAACTGGTTTGCGGCGGCCAAGTGTTCATAGCGACGTCGCTTCTTGATCCTCCGATGTCAGCTCTTCCTACCATTGTGTAGCAGAATACACCACGAGTCGGATTGTTCACCCGCCAACAGGGAACGTGAGCTGAGTTTAGACCGTCGTGAGACAGGTTAGTTTATCCTACCGATGATCGGTTGTCGCGCCAGTAATTCAAGACAGTACGAGAGGAACGCTTGAATCAGATCACTGGCTCATGCAGCTGCACGACCCTGCACTGTTGCGACCCTACCATCTGAGTGATCAGAAGGGCTGAGAGAGTCTAAGCCTGGATCGGTCCTGTTCAGCGACAACTCCGTGTTTTTGCATCCGTCGGGCGCACGTCCGCATAGCCGCAAGGCCAGCACCATTCCAATTGATAGACTCCGCGGTGCAAAAGTCGAATCACTTTCAGATGACCGGGTAGGAACCAAAGTGTGTAAGTATTTGAGTAGCCTTTGTTGCTACGATTTGCTGAGCATATCTGTTGTTCTTTAGATTCGTGTTTTTTGTCCGTCGTAGCGGAGGCATATTTTTGATGTGTGTTTCCCTGACTTGACCTTGAGAGGGGCGCGATTTCGATCGCACACCCGCCGTCAAAGCCTCTTTCGCCCTGTCTTTTCTGGCTTCTGGATAGGTTGAGACCGCAAGCGCCACATTTCAGAGTGTGTCCGCGAGCCGGTCTTTAGGTGAGTTGAACTACTGTAAGGCTCTTACAGGAGAGAAGTTTGAGAGGGGACGCGTTGCCTTGGTAGGCAATATGTGATAAGGATTTGGTCTTGCTTCAGGACCAGGTAGACTGGAGCAGCTGTGGGAAATGTCCAACTGCAAGCAGCTTACAGTTGCGACGACTCGGGGAAACGAGTCGTTTGAGTCCGCCAGTCGGATAAATCCGCGAGTTGTGCATGGCCTACGTCGTGTGCTTGCTTGCAGGCGTTGCGACCGTTTTCTCCTAAAGTCGGAGCTACAGTACGTGAGGTTCGAAGTCTGTGAATTAGGTGCACAAGATCACTGAAATTAACGTTTGTGAGTACTTGTGCACTTGCTGCCGGCGCCCGGACAACTTTGAGCTGCTTACAGTGCTTGTAATTACAAGAAATTCGAAGTTAAAGCTACTGTAGGCAGCTTACAGTGCATTAGAGTCGATCGAGGGAAGTGAAAATGCTGAGAGAGTTGTGAGCATTGCGCGCATTCCTGTGCATAGTTGTGACCGAAAGCCTAGCAATTTTTCAAGGTCGGCGGTACTGTAAGCAGCTTACAGTGCTTAGGATTGCTGGGGCCGGGAAATTGAGGGTAGAGTTTGGGAGCAGTGCGCGCATGCTTGTGCATGCTTGTGTGTAGTTGCGACCGAAGGCGTGGCAATTTTTCAGAGTGTGGGGTACTGTAAGCAGCTTACTTGAGTTTGTTGGGACTAGCTGTGTGAGTTTAGGAGCAGTACGGGCATGGTCGCACATGCTTTCCCGTTGTTGTGAGGGATGGAGTCGCAGTTTGCACTGTGGGGGGAGTTGTAAGGAGCTGACAGGAGGTGGGCTGTAGTTTGCAGGGGGCTTGCGGTCATTACACTGAGTTACAGTGCTCACAGCGGCTTACAGTATATTTTGGGTGCGTCGTGCAGGACTGCATGTATTAGCGAGATAAAGAAAATGTGCAGCGGTGCCGCGGAGCGATTACTCGGTCAAAAACCCCAAATTCGCACTTTTGCAAAATATGCGAAAATGGGCCGTTTTGTGTAGTAAATGGTAACTATGACTCTCTCTAGGTAGAGGTGGATAAGCGAGTGCAAGCTCGCATTTATTTAAGGGGCCATCACTTACATCCATAAGGATCAACAGAGGACACTATGAGCATACAATCCGGGTAATCGATCGAGTCACTAAACCTAGGGAGCAATACGGCAGAGCTAAGAACCTAGCTACGGGTGCTTACAGTGTATCCTGTAATAATCTTGTGCCAAGTTGGTGTGGCGTACACCTTCCAGCGATGATGTCCGTTTCAGTCGGTTTGCCAGGCCAAATCCTAAAAACATTTTCTAGTTTTGTCCCAGGACCAAATGTGCGTTTGCACGCCATTCCGCTGGGCCAAAATACAGAATATCACCTTCCAACAACAGACAGAGAGTCCTAGTCCGGATTGCTCCGAGCAAGAACATAAATAGATGTTTGTAGCTTGTTGCCGTTGAAGGGCGACCCTACTCCTCCAAGTCTCAAACTCCAACCCGTTCTTCTTCTAACCATTAGTTCTTCTGTGAGTTCCAATCTACCCGTTATGCCCCAATACCACTGCAGATGGTTGGTGGTATCGAACAGACAGCGCAACAGGCCGCCACGGAGGATCGTCGCCGTCGGTTGGCTGCGCAGCGCGTAGATGCGGAGTGTGAGGCTGGGGAGCGCGCCGCGGCGAGTCGCGCAGGTGGCTCATCGGGGTCCGCGTCCAAGGGGGGCGCAGAGGCTGGATCGTCGTTACAACGAGTTGGAAAGCAGCCAAATGTGGCGCCGGTGGCCGAGCGGGGAGTTCCGAGGGGCGGGAGGGGTGGAGCTGGGTTCAGCGCGGGGGAACGGGTGCGAGATCTAGAGCAGCGCGAAATCAGGGAGTATTGCCCACAGAGGGATGCGGACCCCGTGATTGTGCCTACGTTCGTTTGCGGCGATGGATCAGCGGGCGTAGATGGCATCAGATTGGAGAAGGGTACATCGTATCCTCCCACAGCAAGAGTGGGGCGCAAAATACGTTCTCCAGATTCGATACCAGGTTGATGGAACTCCATTCTTCTGGAACCGCGATCAGTCTATGTCAATTGCCCTTTTCAAGCGGCTGTCACGATCGGGGACGCGCGTGTTGTACGGTCTGGCGCGTCCATAGGCTCACCACTCGGACTGGGGTCTCGCTCGCAGTCAGACACTAAAGTGCGGCGCTCCCGGACTCAACCTCAACCTCAACCGACACACTGCTAATTATTTCCTTTTTCTCTCGATGCCACTTGAGGCTGACTACATCTATAAATCGAACATTACCTTTACCGCTCTTAGGTACATAGTGCCAGTGATTGCCGACTGCCACTACAGGAAGCAGATGCAAGCGGTTATAAACGTTTGAAAGCGTCAGATAGCGCTTGAATTAGCAATTAAATATGATTCCTCGCAAATATAAATAATGTAAGTAGTTAAAAAGCTTTAAATAATGTAGCTACTTGGGAAAATTGCCTCGCTCAGAGCTCTGTAAGTTTCTTATAGACCTCCAATTCGGAATTCCACAACCTCGCTTTCACCCGCACGGGTGACAACGTCCACAGCTCACAGATTCACCCAGCAGTCCAAAGCCCTTCGAAATGAACGTAGTGTAAGCTGCTTACAAACCCGCCGAATTGGCAAAGGAATCTCCTTTAATGGCTATCAAAGGAGAAAATAGTCCGAGAGGGACAGTACCTTGATACTGGTAGCATTTTTAGACTTACTGTCAACTTTTTGGGACAAGAAATCAATCAGAGCCGTTATTGGTATGCAGTAGGGAATCTACGACTCCTGTTGACGCGACGAAGCAGACGACTTCCCTCTACGGCTAGGGCCAGCTCGCGGGCGTCAATAGTAACCCCAGCGATCCCATCCCCAACGCACAGTTTTAGGGTCCCGGCGGAAGACCGCAAGAACGAGGGATCCACGCTATCCCAAATCAGTCGGCGATTTGCGTCGACACCCACACAGCGCGCGGGTCCTTCGAGGAGGGCGATGAAAGCCCTCTGCTAAGAAATCACCAGCGTATCACACGGACGACTCGCCATTGTCGCTCTCTTCTTCATCGGCAGCCTCCTACTTTCAAGTTTAATCCAGATGCTCTGGAACACTGAGGCCACCGCGCTCAATTCTGGACAATACAATGCTGCTCCTCCAGCTTGGATGAAAAAATGGCCCGAATCATCACGAACGAGGAAGACGTTATTCACGTTTTTCAAGGCCGCAGGAAGGTAGTAGCCATTTCGCTGTGTCTTCGAAACGCGGCCGTAGCACTCAACAAAGAGCTTTGGCACCTTGGGATTATACGGTCGCGCTCCGGGGCCGGCTGTCACCCCACAAACCCCGGGACTCTCGCGAAGAATCTCGAGCATGGACGTCTTCAAATTCTTCAGGACCTTCTCCTCTTCCATGAGCTGTATGGATCGGAAACGAACGGAGGGACCAAATCGCGGTACATCTTCCGGTCGCAGTCGTGGAGATAGTGCAGATGGCTTTTATAGCTCCTGCAAAACGGTTCCTGACGAGCCCAGATGCATCTACTTTACGTCAAACGGGAACTACGTGATTTGCGCTCCCCTTGCTCCCGGGAAGCGTGTATTACTCTTTCTTTGAGCACCACGACATCAGCCCCGGCGGATCCATCGCCTTTCGAAAGGGCCCACCGACGATCGGGTCGTCCATTGTGGAAGTCTTATACTCCGCAATCTCCCAGGATTCCACCGCTTGCTATTCCTCCGCAACTTTCGGCTCCTCATCTCCCGTATCCATTCCCCCGTACTCGAACTGATCACCACGCGCGGCCACTGTGCAGCAACTCCCTCCGAAAACCCCGCACTTCTCTTCTTTCCGGATCAAGTCCACTCGTCACTGCTAGGGACGTTGTATAAGACATCTGCCCGGCGGCACGTAGACGATTGACGACTGCACGATTACGGGCATGAATGGCGCGAGCCTGCCCGGTGATTTGCTTGATCGGCATCTTGAACAACTGAGTGAGACGGTATGCAAGAAGTGAGGGGTTGGTGATCAAAGGACTGAATGCAGAAGACCTCTATGGCATTAGTCAATTTCAACAAATCTTACTTGTTGCTCTTTGTTTATATAATTTTTTCCTGTACCATATCAGGTCGATGGCTAAAATCAATCGATCTACCACTGCTGGACGGTACGTTTACAGACCCGACTGTAAGCTGAGCTGGCACCATCCGTTGCGCCTCTGGAAGACACCCAAGCTTGTACGCTCAGTACGATGCAGAACCCAACAACGTAACCAAAGGAGCCTAAAACGCCTACTACCGACAGGTGAGAGAGAATAAGAGCTCAACTATACCCGAAGATACCGAATTCTTTAACCAAGTGCCCCGCCATACAGGTGTACTGTCAGGAACTCACGACATCCTAGGAGACTATTAGTAGTTCATGAAGCGTAAGAGTTCGCTGTCGCTAGGGAATCCTAGACTCTAGATAATTCCATCTACGGCAAGGCACCTTTCGGTTATCCGACAGACTTTCGCGAATAGTGTCCTCTGTTGATCCCTGCGGATGTAAGCGAAGGCACTTTAAATAAATGCGAGCTAGCACTCACCCTTCTACAGCTACCTCAAGAGAGTCATAGTTAATCCCGCTGTTTAACAATGCTTGATTGAACGTTGTTCTCGTCCCTCGAATCAGCTCAGGAAGAATCTGTCTAGGTCGACTATCACACTTGCACATCAACCATGCCCCATGCCATCTCTTCTGAATTATCGCAGTTTGACGCTTCTCGCCTCCATACCCTCTCGAATAAGGTCACCGGCATCAAAAATCAGCTCTTGCAGATCTTCAACATGCTCCAAGCTTCCACTGGACCGTTGAAAACTCCTGCTGGAGAGCCTGCCGCCGCCACTTCATATCCATCAGCATCTGATCCTTCCGCCAAAACGCCAATTTCCGTCGAAGCTTACAAGACCGGCGTTTTATATTTCACGCTGCCCATGCCCTCTGCCACCGCAATCGCCGACACACTTGCTACCCGTCAAGAGTACTCTGAGGTCGGCAAGCTTAACAAGTTCCAGCGTCCTACCTCCGTCGATCCATTTCCCGACAAGAAGTTCATTCCGGAACCAGAAGTGCTGTTCGGTTGAACTAAGTCCTCTGACGTTCTTGACGGTTGGAAAGCCGAAGTACTCTGGAACGTGGAACACAGCTGTGAGACTGCCATCGCTTGCGCTCACCGGTTCACTGAAGCTCTCCGGAACAGGGACGCTTCCGCCGTTACGGAGTTCTTTTCTGCTCTATATCACTACCTGGAGGCCGCTTACAGCCTCGTTCTGGAACGTACCGACTTTATCGAATCTGGAAAGTCCGAGGCAATCCTGCTTTAGCGCTATCTTCGCTAAGCCGAATACCCGTACTCCTCTGAGCTTTATCGCTCTATCAGGGCCAAGTTCGCTGAATTGCGCTCCAAGGCATACACCAAGTAGTTTTCTACAAACAGGCCACTCAAGGCTCTCAACCCCGCAACAACCAGTCCGGAAAAGGTCCCAAGGACTCCAAGTCCAACTAAAGCCGTCCCGTCCACGACTCTTCGTTTCCGTCCCTATGTCCCACGTCATGTGGCGCGATAACCAGCTCGCCACTTCATTTTAGTCTGAAATCCTCGGCGCCTCGAAATTCCTTGTCCGCGCACTAGGGTATGGGGTCTACGAAAAATTCATCACAAGCTCCCCGTTACACACCAAATTCCAAGCCCCTTAAATTCTCATCGATCCAAAAGACCGGGAATTCTTCGACTCAGCAATATCAGATTCACTCCATCGTCGCAGCTATGAAGAAAGGTTCGAGTCTACCGCCCTTTCTTTACACTAGAAGGCGTTCCCTATCTCCAACGCCTTTCTTGCAACATCAGCCGAAAAGAAGCGGCTCGTAGGCAACAGTTTTCCACATTCGACCATATTTCGGGATATTCCAATACGCATGGAAACATTAGAAGGGTTCGTTCTAGACCTCCAGGAATCCGATTTGATGTTTTCTCTCGATATCGCCAAGGGTTACCACTACCTTCGTCTACACCCAGATATTCAAAATTAGTTCCTGTTCAAAGTAGACCATCATTAGTTTCGCTGTATTGCACTCGCTGTCGGTTCGAAAATCTCTCCAGCTTACTTTATCAAGTTCATGCGGCCTTTCGTTCAATATGTTCGAGAAACTCTGCGTCTTCGAATCTATCCCTACATGAATAATTTCTTAGTAGCTTTAGATCGTCCTTCACGCCTCAAGAGTTCCCGACGACAGATAGATTCTCTATTCCGCTCGCGTGGACTTCAAAGGAAGGGAGACGGACGGGACGCGGAAAATCGAGCATTTGGGTTTCCAATCGATTCAGACCATCTATTCTCTGTAATTAAGGCTAGAAAGAATGAAAAGTTACGGGGTATTTCCCGGCAACTATTACAACAAGCACGCCACAATCACCGAATAGTCGACGTATCGCTGCTACGCCACTTCGCAGGCGTCGATATGTCATGTTCGCTGGCTATGCCACTCGCTCGGTTCTACACTCGATCTATTCACGACTCTCTCAAGACGAATCTGACCAAGACTGGGAAACGCGTGAGGCCTCTACACGCCGCCCTTCGGGATTTGCGCTTCTGGAGGGACCCCACCACAAATCCTCTAGAAAGGCCTATCGCTACTCAACAGCGAGCATTGGCTCTACACTCAGATGCGTCGACGGGAGTAGGTCAGGTGGGAACGTTGTTATCAGATCTGAGGCCTGTAATACAAGGCTATTGTGAGGCTCGCGGACTCTGGAACCCCGTACTTCGAGTCAAGCCAATAAAGTTCTTGGAGTCACGGGCCCGTCACGGACATTTTCCCGCTTTTACGTCGTTACTGAAGAACGGGGCTCATCTCAAGATTTCGGAGGACAATCAGGCTGTGGTATCGACACTCAACGCGATGAGCACGAAGTCATTGTCGTTGATTATAGAGCTCTGTTCGCTCCACCCCTTGCTTCTCAAGCTCATGATCATTATCGAATCGCAGTATCTGCCCTGGGCAGTCAATCTTTTCGCCGACAGACTGTTATGCCTACGCATACTTGTAGATTCCAGGATCAATAACGAGGCCATTCAGCTACTCCTAGAGGCTTTCCCGCCACCGATCGACAGGTTCACGGACAGCACCAACTGCATCTACAAGAGATACAACAGCAAGTTTTCCTCTCTTGGCTCCCTCGCCGTATAAGCGCTCTCCCAGGATTTCCAAGCCGAAGTCAACTTATTGAACCAGTCTCTGAAGTTGATACCGCTGGTCGTGGCCATGATCAGCAAGAAACAAGAAACAGGAATCTTGTTCACGCCGTATTGGCCCGCTCAATCATGGTTTCTCAGCCTGCACCAACTGTCACGGCCACGCATGTTCCCCGCTTACAATCTCTACCTACCGCCTCTGTAGGCTCCGCCGTCGAGGCCTGCCCCGTCATGGAATATCGCCGTTTGGAAAATCTCGCAGTTGAAGCACGATCGCTACTTCTCGCAGTTATTCTACAGCAATCCGTGCTTACAGAAGAAGTAATAGGGAGTACGTCGGGGATGACTACAACTACAAAAACAAACGCTCAAGGTACGTACCCCGAACACATGGCGCTCGAATGAGATACTGTAGAAGAAACGCGTTACCTTTGCACTAAGGATGGAATCGAACTACTGGACGGCTCGAAAGGTCCTTTACTTGCCTACCTGGGCTGGCTCTTTGATGAATCTCGCGTAAATGCTGGTTCAGTTCGTAAAATTCTCTCCGCAGTTACAACTTTCAATAAACGAATCTTGTATTTGAGACAAAGAAGTCCGAAAATATGGAGTGATAATGTAGTTTTCATTAGCATAGGCGTCATCAGCAGCACTTCCTACCCAATCCGGTTATTTATTTTCTTCCAGAACCCGCTGTAGTTCAGTAGCTTGAAATGAAGTGGAGTCATGTGTACCACCAGCATGAAGCGCGGAAACGAAGGTAAATTTATAATCTGCACCAACTGTAGCTTGAACACACAGAGCAAAAAGCCCTTCCGATTATAGCACTTTCGAGCATCTGGAGTCTCGTTAAGCCTCGGTTGGGTTATGGCTATGGCGATGCCATCTAGGGAAGCAAGTATTCCCCAGAAAGGTGTTCCTATTTTCATGCGAAAATAAGTTGACTCGCGGCGGCACTCTTCCTCAGTTATGGGAAAGCGTACGGGTGGCAGTACATCGTTCAATGCCTGCAGTTTTTCTTCGAATATCGTGAAAGTAGTCGAACTTGCAACGCCGTAGGGCCATCCTACATCTAAATAGCTTGCTCCTGCTAGTATTCTGAGGGTGATTCAGAGCATAGTTTCGGGTGTCTTGGTTGATGCCGGACAATCGGACCAGATTTTGGTCCTTTCAAGCTGTGGGGAAATAAGTGCACACAGGGCCTTGAATCGGGAAACATCAACACGATATAGTCGTTTAAAGAGGTCTTCTCCGACCTCTTCAATGTGTTTATCAAGACAAAATGTTCGACAATTTGGTACTTCTCGGTCGCTTGGAAGATCGTCTTCTGCAACGGAAGCGCATAAAACGGACATCATTGTAGGAGGCAGAGCCTCCCGTAGAATTCTACCTCTTCTCTTGCTTTTCATTATACGCCGAAGAGCGAATGATCGCTCTACGATACGATCTATGTGCTTGCCCATTCGTCATGGATGGCCACGAAGCTTTCGGTTACCCAAGATGATAAAGGATATTGCGGTGTATTATGATAAACTACGTTCTGTTTCTTTCATTATTCATAGAATGAACCGCAGCTGGAAATCTGGAAATCCTGAAACTGTGACCGATTTCCAAATTTCATGATTTCATGATTTCCAAACTCATAGACTGCCCCTCACTTGGGAGCCAGGTATTGGATTTCAATACTGTTGCAGATTCCGATCGGTTGCCAGCCGAGCCCTGGACCAGTACTCCAAGGGGTAAAAGGGTTTTTGGTGTTTACTTGAATGGGTATACTTAATTTTCCTGATAAGAGCAATCGCAGACTAGGACTACTGTAAGTGAGAGAGAATTTTTTACTCTTTTTACTTATCTTGAGTGTACACCGACTGACCGACTATTCAGTTACGAGCTAACTGGATAGACCACATCGGTCACGTGCAGTGGGGCCCGCGATATGATGGCCGTAGCCACCAACGACCACAAAGTGCAACTGATACGCTGGTAGATGCGTGTGCGAATCGTAGCGTCCGAGGTGTGGCATTTCGTGGCTACACGTGGCACAAACTCTTCGACAAATAATGCGGTATCGGAGAAGGGGCACCGAGGGAGTGGAAGACCAGAGGTTGGAATCGGAAACCTGGGTCCCGGGAGGGCAGAGAGGGGGGACCAGGCGCCTTGACAGCTTGTGCTGTAGGTCCTGGATCTTGCTATGGTGCATGAGGGCGGCAGCCCCACCGGCGACTTGCGTCGCTTTGGTGATGGAGGTCTGCTTGAACGGAGACGTGACGGCGACGTCACATGCAATGGGTCGGTCTGGTAGGGCAGGTTCAGTGTCACGGGGGGATGCACGAGGAGAATGTCAGCGGGCCTGTAGTCCGTCCCGGGGAGGAGATTCTCAGCTTCGAACTCGTAGTCAAGGCCGGCGGCACGGAACACGTGCCACGCGAATACATTGCGAACGGAGTTGTGGCGGTGAATGCGCCCGAACTCTGAGACGCAGCGGTCGGCGGCATGGTCACCGTGGACATCCATGTCCTGCTGGCAGTGTGGCATTTCAATGGCACCGAGTCTGTGTAGACTGGGAGACCGAGGTGCCTGCGCAGCATGATGCTCCAGTGTGCTGATGACACCTTCGTCGCTGTGGTGGGGTGGGCCCATAAGAACGCCGCCGCACCGGTGTTACGGAAGGCCAAGCCTCGAATCCGGCGACGTGTGGACGTGTCGGAGTGGCAGCTAGGATGTGGTACTCTCTTCCATAGTTCATCCTCCCAAAACTCCTTTGCCCTGGCTTCTTGCTGCGCCCGATTTAGATGAGATTGCAGGTTGACGGGCATGGCGGCAAGGGAGGCGGGTTCAAAGGGGCCTAGGTCGGTGGCAAACGGGTCATCTTGGATCTGTCGGACGAAATCGCGCAGGGGCCGGCGTGCCTGGTTGACGAGGAAATGTCGGTCGCCCCGTGCCTGTTTCCCAAGGACGGCGGCGGAGCGGGGTGTTGCATAGTCAGCGGTGCGTAGGCGGGCGGGGGCAGCTTCCAGAATGCTGGCGGCGACAGCCGCGTGCAGTGCAGGGCCAATCCTTGAGAACCCGTGCCCCCCGAGACGGAGGGGGAGACAAGCTTGTTCCCATGCGTCGTCGGTGAGGGGACCTTATGGAGCGTGGCGTAAGCGGCTCGCTGCACTGAGTCGAACTCCCTTGCAGGCTCCGCGGCATGCTGAGGGTCCGCAAGCCGAAAGGCGTGAAGCACCCGGCATGCGGATGCACATAAGCGGTGCATGTGGAAGCGGGCCCTGGGGTCTTGGACCCTTTCCAGCAGCGCCAGGGTGCGACGGCACCCCTCTATCTTGCTGCGTAAGAATGTTTTCGTGAAAGCAGCGTTACCCAACGGGGCCCAAGGAGCTCGAAACCATCGCCTGCGCATTCTGCAAGCGGGAACTCGGCCAGGAAAGCAGCGCGATCAGCTGGCGGAGTGTGCGGCCAGGAGATGCGTGTCTTGCGAGGGTTGATAAACAGACCGAATGAAGGACCGTAGAGCGCGAGGGACCGTAGTGCTCGCCGTAGGCCGTCAAGTGATCCCATGATTGTACCGTAGTCGGCGTACCACTGATTTAAAATGATACCCTCCTCGTCGGCGACCCGCCTGATGAGCGGTTGTATCGTCAACGAGAACAACAGCATACTCGCAGGGTCCCCTTGCCTAAGTAGGGTAACCACTTACTGTACATACCCTGAGAACGGAGGTTCTCTGAAATATACAAAACTTAAAGTTGTGGCATAAGTGTCCCTCAAAACTCCTAACAAACAACTGGCATTATTCTGGACGAGTCTTGCCGCGAGACGAGTGAACAATGTTCGCTGCGCATCAGCAATCGGAACGGCTGCCCGTGCGGCAATGCCAGTCGCAACCCGGTTGGCGAAGTTCCGAGCGGTGGGTGGCATCCCCCAACGTGGAGAGTTGAAGGGCAATGACGCGATGCCCAGTACCCTTGGAACGTATCAACTCGGCAAAACGAGTGTGCTTGCCCAGGCGAGCATGGTTAAGGGGCTTGAGTGAGCATCGCGCCAGGGAGGGAAGGCGGGCGGGGTCAAGGGATGGATAACGGTTACGTCATAATAGTCCGTGCCCCCGTTCTCTCCAGCGCCTTGATGGGTGGGCGAACTGCATGGCCGGGTTGTGGGGCTCGAGGACAGGGTGCGGGGCGGCTCTGGAGAGGTCTGCGACAAGCAACCGTGTTTGCGAGTCGTGCCGCCATCCACGGGTGGATCCATAGCCACAGCACAGCGCGTGGTCACCGTACTGATCCATGAGCGCCGTGCATCCCCCTTGTGGCATTTTGAATCGGAGGAAACAGTGGTACCCGGCAATAGAACTGCAACCACGTCTTGTAATTGGGGTCCGAGATGTAGGTGCCCAGGCCTGGAGCCGGTTGGCATGAAAGCCAGTCCTTGCATACATCCACTGACAACGAAGCTCGGAATGCCATGGTCCTCTCATCCCCCTTTGGCATGGCGTCAAAGGCCTTTTCGTCAACTAGGCGAGCGAGTTGCCCTCGCCCAAACCTCTGCCTTGAGTCGATAGCCGTGAACTGGACAACCTTCTCGGGTGCCACTTGTGTCTTCCACTCATCATGTGCCCGAACTGCGGATGTGTAAGATGGAAAAGGTTTGGGTGTTTTACTCTTGGAAGATATATCCGGTCGATGTGTAAGATTGAAGAGCAGTGTTCGGTAGCTCAGGGAGAAGGGTAGAGCACAGGGCACACGTGAGAGATACGGAGGAAAGGAAGGCAGCAGCCGTTGTGAGCTTATCGGAGCGGAGCCCGATGCCAAATGTTCGCTTGCGGGGCGCAAAGGGCGCAACAGGAAGTTGTAATTCCCGAAAAGTGTCGGCATCCAGAACCCCGCCCATTAACCCCCGCAGCGTGTCTTCAACAATTCTGTCGAATTCAGTTGCTCCCGTAAGAGTGGAATGAGGGGGAACTACACGTAAGAGGTAGTTGATCCGACATACACCAAAGCAGGTCCGCAGTAGGTGGAGAGCCACATGAGTGTCCTCCAGGGTTAACAGTGATTTGAGGAGAGGCTGTAACGAAGCGACGTGCTTTGAGAACTCGCGCTCCATGAATAAGTCCGACCCGATGGGTGCGCGGGGCACTGTTGTCCCGGCGCCATAGTTCTGGCGAAGCTCGCATGGGAGGGACTGCTGAACAGGTGGGGGGGCGGCGGTTGGCCACCGGACGGCACACTTATCCATGCGAAGGTGTAAACCCAGACTGCACACCTCCGCGGACGAGAGGAACTCTAGTGCCGTTCGAATGGCTTCGTTAGTGCCTACTATGTACCCATCGTCCAAGTACCACAGCTTAAGGAGTACAGAAGGCCTTCCTGTGGTGTCGCCCAATTTTCCAGGCGGGTTTTCAGTTCCCGCGTCACTTTTTGCAGCACAAGGGAGAATAAAAGTGGACCTAGAGGATCCCCTTGCTGCACGCCTACCACGCTCTGGAGCATATCATCCCCACACCACAGATGACCCGGATTTGCCGCGTACGTGTAGTTGACCCAAGGTAAGAGCTCCGGGAACCTCTGCTCGACTTCCTTCAAAAACGCACTTCGGCTGACCAGGTTGAATGCGTTTTGAAGGTCAACGGTTAACAGTGCATACTCTGCCTATTCGCCATGCTCCTCATAAAGTCGCCGTGCAGGGTGGACAACTGCCTCAGATCCTCCTGACGTTGATACTCCCAACTGTAGTGGCTGAAAGTATTCGGAAGCCTTTTCGGAAATACGAGTCAGCAAACATCTTCCCACCAAGCGACGTAAGGTCTCGCCTGGTCTGATTCCTCCGTCCGGTTTTAGGAGTGCCGTAAGCGGCGCACCTGCGATCCATGCCGATATAGCCGCAGGGGCCTTCCCGTTGGCTAGCAAGTTGACCACAGTAGTCAGAGCAGCTAGCAAGCTTCGTCCACCATTGACAACTGGTGGGACCTGTAAAAGCTCAACGAGGTGGTTTGGGCGGAGTCCGGATCCCCTGCGGCGCTACCCCTTGGAAAGCTCCGAACGCAACGGAGAACAAGTTCTGGAGTGAAGTGGGTAAAAGGGGTTGGTTTGCTGCGACTAATGGAAAGGTTGACAATCCTATGTACTTGTGTTCAAACCACTGGCAGGACCTATAATACAAGTGCTTGAGCGTGTACCAGCTAAAAGTAGCTGGTAAAGTCCGGTCGACAAGCAGGCTGCGTTGGGGGTGTTGAAACAAGGTGCATAAAAGTGGCCACGTGTCATACGGCCTCATACTGTGTGTGGAATCTTCACAGGGTGTGGACAAAGCATGTAGGAGAACATGCCGAGGGGATGACAGAGAAAGTAACATGCGAAGGGGGATGAGAGAGAAACTAATCGGAAATGCGTCTGATAAGAACCTGATGCGCTTGCAACCCATGCAAGCAGAAAACAAAGCGCGTGATTAGGAGGTGCAGCTCCCATTGGGGAGTGGTGCCTCGACGGGCAGCAGCGAACGTAGAAAGGCGCCGGAAAAAAGTCGCACCCTCGGCCCCAAAGGCACCGAACACATCAATACTAACAGGAAGATGCCGTATATCATTCGTGTGGCAGACTAGACCGTAGTGCGTGTGTTTCGCACGTTCAGCCATAGAGGCAGCTGCGCCGCCAGATATGGCACCCTGGGAAACGCGAGAAGTGACCTGTGGATGGGCAACAGTGACATCCAAAGCGATATCCTTCGGGTCGAGACCGTATGCGCCAGGGATATAAAGATCTACGCGAAGGGCGGGCAAGGAAGAGGACGAAGGGGGTAGGGGAGGAAGCAGATGTTCAAGAAGGGCAGAAATTCCGAGCTCCTTACAGTAACGATGGAGAGCGTTGCGCAAGACATTCTGGCGACGAGTCTGCCCATCGTCGTACTTACAGGGGTGAGGGCATGTTTGCCCAAGGGATCGAGCAACCGGGCGATGTCGTTGGAACGGCGAGCACATACCAAACTCGTCAAAGTATATGCAATGTCAAAACTTACAGAACATGGCCTGAGGCATCATTCTGGGTCGTTTTGCTACATTTGGCCTCTAGGCTGGGGTTTTCAAACAGAGTTTCGTGGACGTACTGTATACCGAAATCTGGAAATTTAATTATTTTCTGGACGATTTGACTCTGGCGCCAAATTATGTGAGGCACCTCTGTGAAAGGCCTCCTAAATTTAATCATAGAACTAGGTATCAGTACTGTAAGTCAGACAGGACTTGGCGTCGCCCGGTATTTTAAGTCCCGTCGAACGAAAGGGGGTGTTGGTACGAAAACGGTCGTTTCTGTAGGAGAGTGGTCCTTTCTAAAACTTCTCTCTTCTCCTTCCTCATGAGTTTTCAAAAGACTTCCCCCAACTATTCTGTTTTACAAACACGAACCTGAAACAATTTTTCCCCATGAATCCAAATTCACTGTGCAACTCCATTTCCATTTTGTCTTTGAGCATTTTGGTTCTCCTTTTTCAAAATAGGAATCTTTCGAATCGTGATCCGCTTCGTCCTCCAAATTCAGTTCCAATATTTTATCAAGCAGATTTTTAGTTATTGTCCTAATCGCATGCAAATTCAAAGCTGTGGCATGTCCTCACATTTTTTTCGTCCAAAGCCGTGAAAATTTTCGAATACGTTTCCCTATTTAGAGTCCGAAATCCAAGCCGTTGAGGCGACCCCTCGCCATCAACTACCTCATTGGCTCATCACTTTATTTTGCCCACAACATGACCACCCTCCGCCCGTCTCTCACCATCGCCAAATCATCCCGATGCCACCGTCCCTTCAACGCTCTGGCCCTGATGACAAATGGTCCAACCGACTACGATGACTACTGTAGAAGAATGAACCTGGAATGCGTTCGGGAGTGGGTGCACCGTAGCTGCTTCGAGCAGACAGGAGAGGCAGAGGAGGAGGAAGAGGAAGACGAGGTAGAGGAAGAGGAGGATGAAGAGGATGAAGAGGAGGACTGGGTGGACCCGTGGAAGCCACTAGTGTACAACGGTGGAGGGGCTCCCATGGAGAACGAAGGGGAGACTGAGGGAGTAATTGTGATCTGTGACCCTTCTGACGAAGATGAAGAGAAGGGTGAAGAGGGGGACGAGGAAGATGAGGTAGAGAGAGACATGGAAAGTGACGGAATAGTGAGGAGGGGGCCGGAAAGTATGGACCAGGTGGTTCTGACTCTGAAACCGGATGGGGGCATCTTCAGTGGTCTAAATATTTCCCAGGAGGCAATAGCGAAGTCTAAGCCGTTCGCGGATGTTTGTGGGGACTGCTTGAGTGTAATGGATATTTTGGGGAACTGTTTGGCGCTGATCTAGAGGACTAGGATATTAAGGAAGAAATCTAGATATTTATCCTGATAGTATCTGCTGTTAGTCTTTTCGTTCACACTATTCCAATTGATGCGTTTTATGGTTCTTAGTATGTTTCTTTGAGACTTTAGGGTTAGCCAAAAGGTCCACATAAGATGAGTAAACTGCTTCCTCTTGTGGAGGTCAAGCAAGTTGGCAGAAAACTTCAGGTCAAGTCCCGAGTAGTAGGAAGTTGGGAACTAACTTCAGACCCAAGAAAATTTTTCCTACTCTGTTCGCAGAGCATCAGTAGTAGACCCTGTCCCTTCTATACCTGCTTGTAGCCCTCTCAACTTTCTTCCTTATCCACTCGTTTTTGTCCGTTCAACTGTACCACGGTAGCACTTTTGTCGCTTGCAACACCTCCTTCTTGCGGTAATTGGTTCTGAGTATCTCTTCTTCTGACGATTTAACCCTATCAGGGGGGTGACGGAAAAGGGATGGGACGAAAAAGAAAGGTTTCGGGTAGTAAGCTGCTTCAGAGGTGACCATAAACGCGTCGTATCGTTGGAGGAGGATGGGCATAACCCTGTAGTACTGGTCTCGGGCTCGGTTGAAGACCGATCGGGCCACCTCCAGGGTGAGAGCTATTGTCCCTCAATTACACGCCGCGTTGATTGTCACATCCAACCCAGCCCGCTTGTTGCCCGTGATATCAGCAAATTTCAAGTTGGCAGACACGCTCCATTATTTGCGTTATAGACCCTGTCATACTGTTATAAAGCAATTTCATAATATTCTTAACCTTTGTACTACTTCTAGGAAATCAACCCTTTTGACCCCCCGCTGCAGATATGTGGTAGCGGCTATCAATTGATGTCAATGGCTTAGGATAGCGGATGATGCTTGGATTTGTACACGAAATTAGTGACTGTTGGGTTTTCTTGTAAGAATTTGTATTTCGGTAAACATTTATGTAGATTCTGCTACGCAGTTTGGACAGAAGTCTAAATGACTCTCAAACTTTGCACTACTCCCATTAAATCAAACCATTTACCCTTGCATGATTGTCACGGCTCCCGCAATCAACACCCTCGCCTCACCCATCGGTACTGATCGGGGTTGCTTGTCCCTCGTCGAGGACCGCCTAACTACAGCTCGCGCTATCTGGACTGCTCTCCCTACCCTCCGTGACCCACAGACCGCCTTCCATCTCCTACGCCATTGCGCCAGCGCATGCCGTCTGATTTATACTCTTCGAACTACCCCACCGCACTTAACCCTTTCTACGTCAGCTTTGTTTGACCGTGAACTGCGAGGGGCCTTTCAAGAGATTGATCGAGAGCTGACTGACGGCTCCTGGCTCTGTGCTACTTTGCCCTTTTCACTAGGTGGACTTGGGCTCAGACTCACCTCACCCATCCGCTCCGCCACCTACCTTAGCTCTCTCCTAAGCACCTACCACCTCTCCCTCGACCTATTGCCGCCCATCGACCACCATCTCCTACCCCACGAGATACGACGGACCCACCAATCTATCCCTCACACTGTCATTCCTGCCGATCTTCGGCTCCAACCTCTCCTTGCCCGCCTCCCCACGAGCGGTCAAATCCAAGGCGTCCAGACTACTCTCACATCCGCCATCCATCATGAACGCCACAAAAGATATCTCTCCTCTCCCCCGCAATACTAAAGTGCAGCCCACCGACTCGCCCGGAACCTCAGCTGTCGAACACGGTCCGCCAACTCACCCTTTCTCACCCTCCCGGACTCCCGCGATTCCACCCGCATCGAACCCCAAATCTGGACATACATGATCCTGCTTCGACTTGGTCACCCCGTCTTCAACGGCCGGGACCACAGCCCCCGGTGTGCACTCTCCCAAGCTCGACCCGCGCCCCTCCTCGACCCACTTGGGAGACATGCTATCCACTGCCCTGCAATGGAGAGTTTCCTCTGACGCCACAACCACCTTCGAGACAAACTGTATACCCTCCTCCGACATTCTTCTGTACTGTTGCGCCCGAAGCTCGAATATACCTTCCCCTGCAAAGCCCACCTCCCGTACTCGGAACGCCGCCGAATGGACATCCTCATTAACAACATCGAATTCTCCTCACGTCCCTGTGCACTTGACGTCTTCATTGCAAGCTCCTACACTGCACGGGCCATCTCCCACTCTCGCAAGATCTCCGGAGAGCTACCCTTCCCATTGAAGCCTCGAAAATTGCGCATTAAGCTGCCCTCTGTGGGACAATACAAGCCCAATTCTACCCTCTTGGATTCGATACTCACGGAGCCATCTGCAAACCTGCCTGTGAGGCCCTGGCCAAAGTTTTCTCTTTTTTCGCACTCTGATAGGGGTAAATCGTCGGGGGAAGAGATATTCAGAACTATTTACCCCAAGGAGGAGGTGTTGCAAGCGAAAAAAGTGCTACCGTGGTACAGTTGAACGAACAAAAACGAGTGGAAAAGGAAGACAGTTGAGAGGGCTACAAGCAAGTATGGAAGGGGCAGGGTCTACCACTGATGCTCTGTGACCAGCGAAGGAAAATTTTTTCTTGGGTCTGAAGTTGACTCTCAACTTCGTACAACTCGGGACTAGACTTGAAGTTGTCTGCCTACTTGCTTGACCTCCACAAGAGGAAGCAGTTTACTCAGCTTATGTGGACCTTTTGGCTAACCCTAAAGTCTCAAAGAAACATACTAAGAACCATAAAACGCATCAATTGGAATAGTGTGAACGAAAAAGACTAACAGCAGATACTATCAGGATAAATATCTAGATTTCTTCCTTAATATCCTAGTCCTCTAGATCAGCGCCAAACAGTTCCCCCAAAATATCCATTACACTCAAGCAGTCCCCACAAACATCCGCGAACGGCTTAGACTTCGCTATTGCCTCCTGGGAAATATTTAGACCACTGAAGATGCCCCCATCCGGTTTCAGAGTCAGAACCACCTGGTCCATACTTTCCGGCCCCTCCTCACTATTCCGTCACTTTCCATGTCTCTCTCTACCTCATCTTCCTCGTCCCCCTCTTCACCCTTCTCTTCATCTTCGTCAGAAGGGTCACAGATCACAATTACTCCCTCAGTCTCCCCTTCGTTCTCCATGGGAGCCCCTCCACCGTTGTACACTGGTGGCTTCCACGGGTCCACCCAGTCCGCCTCTCCATCCTCCTCTGCCTCCTCCTCTACCTCCTCTGCCTCTTCTGCCTGCTCGAAGCAGTTACGGCGGACCCACTCCCGAACGCGTTCCCGGTCCAATCTTCTACAGTAATCATCGTAGTCGGTTGGACCATTTGACATCGGGCCAGAGCGATGAGTGGACGACGGCCACGGGATGACTTGGTAATGGTGAGGGAAGGGCAGAGGTTGGTCATGTTAAGGGCCAAAAAAAGGGGTGAGTCGATAGGGTAGTTGATGGCGGGGGGTTGCCTCAACGACGTCGATTTCGAACTTTAAATACTGCGACGTCTTCGAAAAGTATGACGACCTTGGACGTGTAATGGCATATATTAATGACACCGTGTCTGAAAATAAAAAATCAACCCATGAAATTGCCGCACTCATCCAAATTAAAAATATCTTGCAAACTCAGAAACTGTAAACATATCTTGCAAATTCCGATACTATGTCTGAATTTGGTTCTCTTCTAGATATTTTTTTCCGTGAGCGAATTTTGCGCACATCCCACTCCGCCGTGGGAAACCCCCATCCGATGAATACCACCGATTGGCCACCACCTCGCCTCCCTCTTTCTCCAGCTGACGGCCCATGCCGTATCGCGCCGTGCTTTGTCACTCACATCACCTGATGCCTGGGTGACCCAGCTCGGATTTGTGAACATTTAATAAAAGCGTATGTTTGTTTTTTTATATGTTTGTTACTCCCAGTAGGTAGTGATCTTATATACAAAACGACGGAAGGTTTGGGTGTTTTACTCTTGTGTGAAGAATCCACCACTATCACGTATCGATAAATTGCGTCAAAGTTGTTTTCTCATCCGATACTTTTTATCGATTATGAACTGGTTATAACTAAGCAGAGACTATTTCACTCAGACGCTTGGTTGTTTTTTGCAATCACTATGTTCTTGGGTAGAACATCTACTGCATAGTAAACTACATACTGCAACAGCTTTTGACTCGCGTCAAAGCCCGCGTCGTTCTGTCGCTCGCGTTACTTCGAACAAGTATCGGACCTGTGTCCTTTACTGAGAGCACAAGTGTTGATATTATCGACGTTGGAAGATATATCTGATCTTATATGCGAGACTCCATTTTCTTCAACAGACAGACGCTGAAGGAAGCTGCACCAATCATCCTCGAGGACACTCACAAAAGCAGAAAATTGAAAGAGAACAGGGAAATACAAAGCGCAAAATTCAATTAAACCATGATCTACAGCAAATGGTTAACGTAGGGTAAGTTGTGGTTTTCATGGGCTATATTTATCCAATGCGATATAATACTTTGGGCACGCTGATGTGCGCAAATTCGCACACGAAAAAATCTAGATGAGGACCATAATTGTATACAGTATTGTAACTGGGAAGATATTTTTACAGTTTTTGAATTTGCAAGATATTTTTAATTTGGGTGAGTGTGGCAAATTCATCGGTTGATTTTTATTTTAGGACACACTGTCATAGTGGATGTCAGTACAGTTCTAGGTTGTGGGTGATACTACGAGTGACTCTGAAGGTCTATATAATGGCCACATCAATTCCCACCCCTGGCCGATAGGTGGCTGGCATGGGTATGGCACCTAGATATTTACCTTGAGGAAATATCTTCTAATGGTCTCTCTGGTTCACACGATTCCCGTGAATACATTTTATGGTTATTAGTCTATTTGTTTGAAGACTTTTAGGGTAGCCAAAGGTCTATATAAGCCGAGTAAACTGCTTCCTTTAGTGGAGGTCAAGCAAGTTGGCAGACAACTTCAGGTCAAGCTCCGAGTAGTAGGAAGTTGAGAGTCAACTTCAAACCCAAGAAACTTTTTCCTAAGCAAGTCGCAGAGAATCAGTGGTAGACGCTGCCCCTTTTATACTTGCTTGTAGCCCTCTCAACTCTCTCCCATATACACTGCTTTTTATTTGTTCAACTATACCACGGTAGCACTTTTGTCGCTCGCAACACCTCCGTCTTGGGGTAGTTGGTTCTAAGTATCTCTTCTCCGACGATTTACCCTATCATTTGGTACTCTTGTGGAGGGGGTTGCACCCGAGGTATTCGAGTTGAGCAGTCTTAGGGAACCATTCGAGGGATTTCTTTTCTGTAATCATGGATCTCAACGCTGCTCGTATAACGTTCACAGGGGGCAAGAATGAAGACGTTGAGGAGTTTCTCTATACATATGTCAACGTTGTGATGCGTGAGAAGAGCGATGAAGAGAAGGCCGAAAGTATCTTCGCCTATCTTCATGGTGACGCAAAGCACAAATATAAGGCCAAGTTTATCAACGGGTGGTCTCTTAACGGGAATGGGCGTAACTTCGGTGAGGTATGTGAGTGGCTCGTGAAAGAATATGCTAAGGAGGTAGAACCAGATGAGATGATTCGTACCGCCATAGAGGCCCGGCTCAACTTCGACGATTTGTTAAGCTCATTGGTATACTTGTGTGATCTCTATGAAAAGGCTGGGTTCAACGCCCAAGCCAAGTACGGAATGCTGCGTAAGGCGGCGATGGGGGATAAGCGGCTCTCCGATTTCCTCCTCATCAAGGGCCTCACACTTTTAATGAACTGAAGGGTACCATAGTAGAATTTGTCAAAAATTCGGAGACGTTTCAGTCACTGAGTGAGGTACCGAGGGAAACCCGCACATCTGTCTATCGTACATCCTGAAAAGAATTATCAAAGGCCAGCGACTAGCGCAGCAGCATTGGAATCAGTCAGGAGCGATGTCAAAAACTTGGAAGAAAGGTTGGAAACCCGATTCGATAATCGACTTGACATGATAACCTCGCAGTTGGAAAGCCTTACTCTTACCATTAAGAAGAACCAGTCTGGGGCCCCAAGGCCGCAGAAGTCTGTTCCTACTGTCACAAGCCTGGACACTTTGCAAATAGGTGTCCTGATAATCCACATAGAAACACTCGTTGTGGAAAGTGCGGTCGATATGGGCATCATGAAAGTAACTGCTGGTCTAAAGACAACAGAAAGCAAATTTATCGGACGCAAGGAGCGAGTCAGGACCAGAGATGAAAATCTTACAAAACAGAAAGGATCACAAGTTGACGGATGCCGGTAACGTATCCATCGCTGAAGAAATCAGTCAAGTCAATGTGACAAAAAGGGATGGGGAAGGGAACATTTTATCGAAGAAACCTAGGCTAGATTATGGAATGCTGGAACATATCCCAGCACCTGTACCTCCTCGAACCAAGAGGTCTGATCAAGTTGTTCCAGGAGTTGGAGTCACTCCGGCCAAGAAGACGAAAAAGAGTAAGAAATTTAAGAATATCCCAAAGGACGTACTAGAATATGTGAAGAAGTACAATTTGGTGGCTGAGCTTGCATCAGCCCCAACTGGGATAACGTTTGGTCAACTTTTGAGGGGCGACGCAGAGGACGCGAGGAAAGAACTCAAAAAAATTATCAGGTCTAATAAGTCCGCTAAGGGTAAGAAACTGTTTCTTCAATCGGCCTCGACAGCACCAAGACGTCTTAAACTAGTACCAGTCAAAGTATTGGGAATGCAAACCCAAGCTCTTTTCGATTCGGGCGCTGTTCCAAACCTTATTTCAGAAACTTTGGTGACAGATCTAGGTCTTGAAATTATTCCAACTACTCGAAGAATAACTGTGGCGGATGGAACCGTATCAAAATGCATGGGCACTGTTGACAAGGTTTCCGTGTTCTTTGGGGACTCTAAAGTTGATTTAGACTTTCTTGTCATGCCTGATCTCCCTTTCGATGCAATCATTGGCTGCCCTACCATGGAAAGACTAGGGACCTGCATTGACTTGGGCAACCAAATCGTTTCAGTTAATGTTGACGGCAGAACCGTGAAGATGCCCCTGGATTTCGACAAAAGCACACATCCGGTAGATTTGAAAGAAACGGACAGTGAAGATTTCACTTCTAGCTATGACAGCGAAGATTTCGAACCAACTAACACTTTCGGAAGTGGAGAAGGGTACGCTCGGGGGATACTGAACATGGCATGGGATGATTATGATTCTGGGTTTGAAACAGATGAAGACTGGAATTCTAGGGTAGGTGTGACACCTGAATGTGTTTCTTTTTGCGATAATATCGAATCAAAGGACGGAATTCGGAGCATGAAAGAAGATTACAATTGCAAGGAAAACAGGAATATATCGGATTCCATATCTGAAGATGTGAGCACGCCGGAAAAGGTCCTTCAAAATATTGAGGTTGAGAATCAAGAAGAAAAAGGGCGCCAAATGGCAGAAATCCAAGGAAAAGTGCAGCACCTTCCCGCCGCCGCCTCACTGAAAATATCCGACATGTTAGCATCTTCCGAAGTAATTGCATGGAGTGTATCAGATTTAAGACAAGCAAGTGTACCGGTCACTCACTCATTTGAACTTACCGATACTCAACCAATTTACCACAGGCCTAGACGTCAACCGCCAAAATATGACCAATTTATCTCAGAGAATGTTACAAGTATGCTGGAAAATGATATCATTCGGCCAGTTTCATCCCCATGGTCATTTCCAGTTGTGGTCGCACCAAAGAAGGATGGAAAGCTGCGTTTTTGCGTCGATTACCGACAACTGAACCAGAGAATGATACCCGATCGATTTCCGATTCCGAACATGGAGGAGATCCTCGAGGACTTGAAGGACGGGAGATACTTCACCTCAATTGATCTTTACACTGGTTATTGGCAGATTCCATTAGATGAAAAATGTAAGGAAATAACAACTTTTACCAGCAAAGCCGGTACATTCAGGTTCGAAGTGATGCCTTTTGGTCTCATGAATGCCCAGCTACATTCCAAAGAATGATGAACGAGGTTTTGAAAGGACTTCCATTTGCAAGAGTTTATATCGATGATGTAGTGATATTCTCAAAAACCTTGGATCAGCACATATCGCATGTCAAGACTGTGGTGGAGAAATAGATGCGTACAGCCTGAAAATTAAGTTAAGCAAATGCTTCTTTGCGAAAACGTCTATCCAATTACTCGGTCATATCGTCGATCAAGAGGGAATTAAAGTGGATCCAGAGAAAACGAAAAAAATCAAGTTGGCACCCAGGCCCGCTTCAAAGACGGAGGTTCGAAGCTTCTTAGGACTGGCCTCATATTACAGAAGATTTATCAAAGATTTCGCCAAAACTGCAGCACCGTTACATGCCAGCACTACGAAGAACGGAAAATTTTACTGGAACAAGGAAATGCAGACTGCATTTGAGGAGCTTAAAGATAAGCTATGTGTCCCCCAGTGCTCATGTACCCAGATTTCAAGAGACCATTCGTTGTGGAGACAGATGCCTCAGAACGGTCTTTGGGTGCCATTTTGTCCCAAAAAGACGAAAACGGAAGACTACACCCTGTTCAATTCGCAAGTCGCACTCTGAATGATGCGGAAAAGAGATACTCAGTCTGCGAGAAAGAAGCGCTAGCTGTCGTCTTCGCACTGAAAAAGTTTCGTGTTTACCTTTATCACTCGAGAAATTTGTCTTGATAACTGATCACCAGGCACTTAAGACAGCATTCCAAAAGAAAGATGTACATCACCGCTTGGCCCGATGGCTCGACATTTTCGCAGAATATCGGTTTGAAATTGTGTATAGGCCCGGACGCAATAATCAGCCTGCCGATTACCTATCCCGCTTGAGGGATCATTGATTCCAAATGAAAAAGCTTCCGAAGACATCGTCGGAGTTGCCGAAGTTCAAGTGCCGATCGATAACGAGTACGAAGCTTATATTCACGGACTTATTAAATTCCTTGATGGACTAGAAATGAGAAAGGTTGATCTCGAACACAGAAATTGGGTACGCAGGAACCAAAAGGCCTTTACATTGTGGAATGGGAAACTCTTCCGACACACAAAAGCCGGTCCTCGACTAGTGGCCCCTTTGAAAGAAAGAATCAAGATCTTGAGGACTTTTCATGATGAGTTAGGGCATTGGGATCTCGAAACAACCAAAAAATTCATTACGGAGAGATTCTGGTGGCCCAGTATCCATAAGGACGTCTATAATTTCGTGAAAAGCTGTGACAACTGTCAAAAATTCACTCCGATACGAAAGTATAAGACAACCCTAAGCTTCCCAGTTTCCGCTCTCTTTGAAACCTTCTCAATTGACTTTGCCGGCCCATTCAAGGAAACCTCTTCCGGAAACAAATACCTCCTTATAGGGGTGGAACATCTTACTGGATGGCCAATAGCAGTTGCAGTTGAGGAGGCCAATGCTGAGGTGGTCCTGAGATTCATCGAAAAAGAAATAATTGAACCGTTTGGACTTCCAAAAAGGATCATCTCAGATAACGCCCTTTGTTTTACTGCAACTTCACTGCTTCGTTTTTTGGACGAGAAAGGGATTCAGCTGAAGACAGTTCTCGCATACGCTCCTATGTCAAACGGTAAAGCGGAGAGGATGGTTGGAACCATCAAACGAGCAATATCGAAAACTATGTCGGAGAATGAAATCCAGTGGGAAGATGCCTTACCAAAAGTGTTATACGGCTATCGTCGAAGAAGAGGAAGAAGCGGACGGTCACCATTCGAGCTAATGTACGGAAGGGCTCCTAGAATGTTACAGAGAGACATGGAAACAAATATTATCGATGAAGAGAGTAGAGAAGTCGAACTACTGGCCACTGAAGGCTGGAGATCACACCGCGCGCTAACACAGACAAGAAATAAGAATGAAGAGCCTCCAGTCCAAACCTTTCCAGTCGGCTCTAAAGTACTTGTAGTACATGGGAAAGCAATGCAGCAGGCTGTGAAGTGGCCGGCCTTCCAAACAAAGTACTCGAATCCTTGCGTCGTCACGGAGGAAAGACACCCGCACTATAAGCTATGTTCAAGCTCAGGGAAGAGATCAAGGAGGGCCATCCATGCACGTCGTCTAGTCCCTTACCATCAGAGGCCTGAAGAATTCCTTCTCACACAGGACTATGCGCAACCACGGGGCATACTCATCTTTAACTATAGAATGATTCCTATGGGAGGAAAAAGGGCCTTGGAATGGATCATCTCGATTACGCGTGACTACTACGAACTCCACGTAATCGTCCATTTCTACATTAATATATGCCTATGTTTTCGTACGTTGAAGGGACCATTGCTACCTGAAGAAGATTTCCGACTATTAATAAGAGTTCTATTTTCATTCCAAAACGGAAGGTTCACGGAAGCAGGTCCAGAGTTTGTGGAGGTAATATATCATTACTCTATAGGAAGATATCGAATGGTAGCTGCTGGAGACTTGTCGCAAACGTATCTGAATATTATCCGTCCAATTTACGTATTTCTCAAGAACAACCAAGACGTGCGACTGAGAGGTTACGCCTTACCCCCGGATATGGAGTACAGACTGGTCCCGTATCCTCTATGGGAACCTTACGTTTCTCCGCCACAAATTGGGAACGTTGGAGGCGGCGAGGATCCTCCTGAAGCAGTGATGATGACCAGAGGAGGACCTTCGGGAGACAACAACCCGCCCAGAAGAGGTTCCGGTCGTCCCCCGAGAGGACCTCGTGCAGGTCCCAGTACGTCAGGAGCTGGTCGCGGCCATTCATCGGGACCGTCCACCACAACTTCATCTCTAGCTCTCCTTCACAACCATGCACAGCATACAGTCGGAAGAAGAAGATTATCTTTTTAGCTGCGCAATATCTCCGAGGATGCGAACGATGCGCAGGTCATTTCTTATTTCATGATAAGCATCTGTTTATGTTTTAGGGCGCTACATAGACCGCACTTATCTTACAAAGATTCGTTCTTGATGATGCGCGTCTTCTTTTCTTATCGGCATCCATTCCTCCGGCATCTTCCAGAAGAGTTTGCATATCACATATACTTTTTCACTCTTGGAAGATTCGGAAGAGTCACGGAAGAAGAATGTATTCAACCCCACCTCGATGTTATCAAACCAATATATGAGGCTATGCTACAAAGTGAGGTACCAGTAATGCGAACCTACTTTTTAGAACATCATATTGGTAATCAGTTGCATCCGTACCCGTTTGAGAGACCATATATTTTATCAATAAGACAGCGAACACTAACGGAAACAGAAGAAGAGCAGTGACGAGCCGGGACGTTCGTCTTGAGCGGGAGGGCGTGATGTGCGCAAATTCGCACACGAAAAAATCTAGATGAGGACCATAATTGTATACAGTATTGTAACTGGGAAGATATTTTTACAGTTTTTGAATTTGCAAGATATTTTTAATTTGGGTGAGTGTGGCAAATTCATCGGTTGATTTTTTATTTTAGGACACACTGTCATAGTGGATGTCAGTACAGTTCTAGGTTGTGGGTGATACTACGAGTGACTCTGAAGGTCTATATAATGGCCACATCAATTCCCACCCCTGGCCGATAGGTGGCTGGCATGGGTATGGCACCTAGATATTTACCTTGAGGAAATATCTTCTAATGGTCTCTCTGGTTCACACGATTCCCGTGAATACATTTTATGGTTATTAGTCTATTTGTTTGAAGACTTTTAGGGTAGCCAAAGGTCTATATAAGCCGAGTAAACTGCTTCCTTTAGTGGAGGTCAAGCAAGTTGGCAGACAACTTCAGGTCAAGCTCCGAGTAGTAGGAAGTTGAGAGTCAACTTCAAACCCAAGAAAACTTTTTCCTAAGCAAGTCGCAGAGAATCAGTGGTAGACGCTGCCCCTTTTATACTTGCTTGTAGCCCTCTCAACTCTCTCCCATATACACTGCTTTTTATTTGTTCAACTATACCACGGTAGCACTTTTGTCGCTCGCAACACCTCCGTCTTGGGGTAGTTGGTTCTAAGTATCTCTTCTCCCGACGATTTACCCCTATCACACGCCTCAGAGCACTACGTAGATGTTGAGGGAAACGACCGAGTGGCTGAGAGATAGAGCAGTGTTCCATTACGCTGCGTTCAAAGCTAATTATGGCTCACACAGTTATGCTGTGCATTTTTGCTTCATTCTGCGTTGATGCTCTATTGAATCTTTGTCATGTGGAACTCAGGTGATGATCATAGGGCATCGTCATCCCTACAGGCATATCTCCCTATAAATATTACATACTTACAAAGAATTTTGTTGAGCGAAGTATCATGACTCCAAAAGGAAGGGAATTAGCTCTGGGTGTTGCAGGACAACAGTGATCGGCTGCAGTTTACAGTAGTAAGCTAATTTGAACCTTGTCTCGCCTTTGATCTGACGTGCTAGTTGTGCGTTATGTGAAATGCGTTGGGTCTAATATATCTTCCAAGACTAAAACGCCTAAACCCTTCCCCCTTTGAGATGCGTCTCGATCGAGTTCTGCCGGATCATTGGCTCTGCAAAAAATAAAATGAAAAGGGGCAGTTGATCAAACTGTGTTTTTTTGCTAACCTAATACCAGATTCACTAATTGTAATAACTTGCCGGGGCAACGTTGAGCTGCTTTGCACCTGGTACGAACTTTTCTTACCCGAGTAACTTCCATACACACAACTTAACTTCCATGCACACAGAAATTGAGTTAGCAAACGGCTAGCGTAGCTCTAGAAGTGTACAAAGAAGGGAAAGTTTCGGTGTTTTACTCTTGTAACTTATATTTCCCTCTATCTTATTAAAGTAGTCTGTATGTGTGTATAAAATGACGTTGACCAGCTGACGAACATGCTAAAATCGTTAATACTTCCATGTGCTCGCTGGCGTTATGTGTTCACTATTGTTAGTGCAATGGATCATAGGGAGAACTTGAGTGGCCCCGTGTATGTGCTCGAGACTGGTTAAAACATTCAGTTTCGAAACTGTTGTGGTGGTGAGTTGCATGCAGAGAGTACCATGACGAATTTGCAGTAGGAAATAGGGAAAAATTTGGTTAGTCTATTACTTGGAAAGGGGGAATTTTTGGGTTATTTTAACGCATGGAAGATGTGGTCGATTATATCCACGCGGCTTGGAAATGTAGGCCAAAAGGGGGAATGGTGAAATTACACAGTTGCCGCAAGTAGCGGTGCAATGACTGTCTGGCTTCTGATTTGCGCACAGAACAATTGTTACTGCAGGTTAATTTCGTTACAGGAAAAGTACCTTTATACTCTGCAATTCACAGCGGACGAGGGCTGACTTCGGTAGATGTGATCCACCGGAGGGCGATTATGGAGGATTATAATGTGTCCAGAAAATGTCCAGCTGTGTTTTGATCCACTCGCTGCATTGCTCTTTTGTACTTACACGCTGTTTTCCAGTTTCCACAGAGAATTTGAAACTCAATTTGGTACTGCTGAAAATTTGGTACTGCATCAATCATACCTGCTGTGCTCAGTACCGTGCTGTACAGTAAGTCTATACTCAGCAGCGCTCATTGTACAGTACAGTACAGTACTGTACTGTACACTAGTACACTAGCACATGAAACTAACGAAATAGAGACCTTTGATTCTTAGTGGGCCTGCTAAACAGACTCAACCCAGCACCGGCTAAACCGATGCCCACGCCAACAGAAGGGAAGGAAGAAAATTCCACTACCGACACACCAGCGGGCCAAGGTAGAGGTAGCTTGAAAAACTCCCCGTGTAAGCGCGATGCTTACAGAGAGCGGCGACGGCGTCGAAACTAACCCATGTGTACTGAATATTCAGACAGACTGACCTGCTGTCGCCTCTCTTTACAAGGGAATTCTCTTTGGATTGTCAACAACCGGATTACCAACAACCTGTAATGTACTGTACAGTTCTCTTGAAAAACGACGCAGGGTATGAGAACAATGGGACAGTGAAATGAGGTTCAGGCATTGTCGGATGCGGAGGATTGGCTAGTGTTTCTGGATTGGGAGAATTCAGCAAAATGCTGATGCGCACAAAGCACCAAAGAGCTTTGAGTTACAGTAGATCTAGATCCAAACTGATATGTCTAAAAGCGATGGGTTATGGTGCCATTCGTGTGGTGTAATTGATGTGTGCAATTGCAAGTTGTATGCTCAAGGTTCGCCGACATTGGCTGCGAGTTGAGATTTGGTATCGGCTTTTTCTGAATCAATACTGTCAACAAGGGTGATTATAGTTGGGACCGGGTGAATTGAGTTTGCAAATATGTTTTGCGATTTGAAGGGTTTGAATTTTTGAAATAGAAAGTGTGTGTATGAGATCATTGCAATCGCGACTGGTCTGGAAGGTATTTTGAAGACGCTTTCTCTGAAGTATGTTTTTATTTGTTTTTTGAGGACTATAATGAAACAGTTGTTATGAGTGGGATGGTGATGGAACTGCTTGAATAAATCAGAGGGAGAAGAAATGTAATCGTGATTGTGATTGAGATTTGACTGAATGGAGAAAGGCTGCGCGGAGAAAACATGTGTGCTTTTGTTACATGTGATGCCCCCTGTCGATTTGTCAAAGGATGACGGGGCTATTACTCGTGCAAGGTTTATTGCAAGTTGGACCAGAAGCAGGGACAAGCTGTCAGAGTGGAGTAGGAGACAGGTGAGGAGGAGGCCTACGACACTTTCATGTTGTGTAAAACAAAGTACCCGAATGGAGGCGTAGAAGGATGGGGTTAGGCAGCGATGAGGCAGGAAGGCAGAAGCAGTGGACGTTTAGCGGACAGAACGTTTGTAGTGCTATGATTAAAGCTGCAACTCAGCAGCGTGTAATGCGCGATTGTAAATAACTGGCCTCGTCTTAGTTGAGCTATTATCAAAGAATTATTAAATTTCCAAGTGGGCATGTGTAGGGGACTAATGGTACTAAGGGTTTCTGGACGAATAGCGTGGACGAGGTGTTAGAGCAACAATAGTGTGCTTTGCTTGAGAAAACATAGTGCTGCAAATCAATGGGACTAGCTTACAGCATTTTCTGGGTGTGTGGGGTTAAATGAGTAGCGAGAATATTCCGCGGGGAGATCGGGCGAGGAGCAATGCATTCGAAGTTGCAGAAGATCAAATGCTAATGGGCAGTGGCTGTGGCTTTGGATAGCTAGGGCTTGAGATATGCAGAATGATGAGAGGCTGCGAGAGAATGCACAGGAAAGGGTTTAGGTGGGACTAGACCCCGTCACGAGGATGCGTAGGACAAAAGCACTTAGCGCGTGGTGAATATGTTTTCTTTACAGTAATGTATCTGTATAAAAAAGAGTCACGTGAGAAGAAATTGGAATTACAAGAGCAGATGATTCATTTGTTCACGTTACAGGCATAGTTCATCTATGAAACAATGGGATGCTCTCCAAAAATGTATATGAACTATTCAGTGAGCCCTTTCCACACTGGACCACAACAATATTTCATTCGTCGCTTCCATGCGCCAGTGGAACTCAGACATTCTTTTCAAACAGCACAAAGTTCCGGGAAGGTTGCAAGTAGCATAACTGTAAATAAATCCACCCAAACAATGAAATTGTCAACCACATCCACAACCCATCCACCTCCCATATATTCAACCGAGATGCACAAAAACATCAATAACCAGTCCATTCCATAAGGTAACACAAACGCGTTACATTTACGTACCTGCTTCCCCGTACGGCTGTTATGGTTTCACCAAATCCCACACCACCTTATCCCGCCTTTTGTCATCCTCTAACAAAAAAATGGCTTTCGCCCTGGAACCCCAACTCCCCACCAACTACCAACTGCTCTCCCTTCCTTCCCAAATCCATCCATCCACCATGGAACCTAATCGACCTCCCAACTGTTTCACACCACCGATTTCCACTTTTCTCATTCCATCCCCATCACCTCCAATTTCCCCACAACTTCATATCGAATCTCTCTAAACCCTGTACCACCGCTGCATCCTCCTCCCCTCCTTACTATAAAACCCCCTACCCAACACCACATCTGTCCCATCCTGTCCGCACCACTCATCTGTCACAACACACTTGCTTACCCCAACCAATTCACGTTTACCGCAAAATTTAACCCAACCATGTCCACCCTTTTATTCCTCCTCCTCATTCTCCCCTTCTCGCTCGCAAACACCTGCCCAGACCGTTGCATCGATCCCACTTGGGCCGCCGTTCAATGCGTTGCCTTCCCCACCTGCAACGTAATTCCATGCACCCGCGTTGTCGACGGGGTCGAACGTCAATGGGCCAGCTGTTCAGAACCTACTCCAACCCCTGCCCCACCGACACGAATGCCTTGCCCGGACCGTTGCATCGACCCCACCTGGGCCATTGAAAAATGCGCCAGTCTCCCGCATTGTGTCGTCCTCCCTTGCACCCGCATAGTGAATGGCGTTGATAGAGATTGGGCAAGCTGCTCCGACCCGGCCCCGGAACCCACCCCGACGCCGACGTCCACCCCTTCTCCGGTGCCCTCGATCATGCCGTGTCCGGGCCGTTGTATCGATCCTACATGGGCGGTTGAGAAGTGTGCGATGTTGCCGCATTGCGTTGTGACACCTTGTACACGGGTGGTAAATGGCGTCGAGAGAGAGTGGGCGAGCTGCTCAGACCCGACACCAACCCCGGCACCGCCAGTTGTGTGCCCAGATAGGTGTATTGACCCGACTTGGGCGAGCGAGAAATGCAGGATGATGCCTGGATGTCAGGTAGTACCGTGTGTGAGGGTTGTGAACGGGGTTGAGAGGCAGTGGGCAAAGTGCAGTCCTGCTTCGCCGTGGGTTGGGAGAGTTGGTTCGGGATAGTCGTTATTATGGGCTTGAGCAAACGCAGTGGCAAAGTGGACGGTAGAATGTGGTGAGCAGTGCCGTGTTACGACGCCGCCGTCTGTCTTAGGAATGCGCTGTTTTGGTTGGAGTAGTTCTTTCTTATGCGATTGTTTTCCCTATGATCAGTTTGTATTGTTGAGCTTTTCTGCTTGCGAATTGTTTGGGCTAAGCGTGCTGGCGGCGTGGGCAGATTTAGTAAACTTATGTTCAGTGTCAAAGTTGAAACCAGAGATGTTCCGTGATTGGGCGTGCGAATGCCGATATTCGATCAGTACTGATGGCAGGGTTTGAAAGAAGTCTTGTCAGACAATTGTTTACAGTTATTTCGAGTGAAAGTGAGCAGACTTTGCTTGATAGTTTACGTCTTCCTGACAAACTACCCTGGTTCTCAGCCCTCCGGGCCCCACAATAAACAGACCCTTATTCCCCCCCTGATATTGGGGAAGTCGGTGCAGTTGTTTAATCTTGGCACTGCTGCAACGTATCGAGAAGCCAAACTCGTTAGATTGCTCGTTGCAAGACTCGAATCTTTGTTGCTTTCACAGTGAGCCAGCCCAAATTCATCTGCGGCAGAGGCCATGGTTTCTTACCGTGAAATTTTGTTAAATTTATGAGATCCAGAGAGACGGATCTCGTAACTAAGTGTTCCACGTGGAGAGCTTCGCCGTTGCGGAAACAGTCTGTACAAAAAACCCCTAGAACACCCCCACCAGTTGATGCAAATGATCAAATAAATGTATTTTGTAAATTTGATCGCACTTGGCACGTCCCCACCGGTCCCTTACTAACGCAAACTTTTACACGTACACCGGGTTTAAAATCTGGAGCTAAACTCGGCCGAAAATAACACCAACATTTACACTTTGCCCATACTAGAACAAACCGCTGGCATAATTTCATTGGAGTATGGTTCCTTTTCCCGCCAAAAGTGCTGTTGGTATACTGCACTCGCGGCAAGCGCTACTTGTCGTGAATTTCAAGGGAAAAAGCAGAGTGGCGCTTGCGGGCGAACTCTGAAAAAAACGAAATGTTTTTGCTAGCTGGGTCTGAGTTGAAGATGAAAAAATTGGTTGCTCTTTTTACTTCCCCGAAGCGCGATGGTCGCGCTATTTATACACAGTCCCGGCACCGCACTCTAGCTCTAGCATGCGCGGGAAGCTGTGTCTACTACAGTAAAGATCTTTCTAGAGTATCTACAAATATCTACATAGTAAATATCTGTAGATTCTATGGCCTAGAATGACCGAACAAAGCATAAAAATGTCTATAGATATCTACTGTATAGATAGAGTAGAATTGCACCCTCATACAAAGGTGCAGAGGCGAGGACTGCGGTAAGCTAAAACGCATTTGTGTAGATTTTTTTCAACAATCCCTCTCTCTCGCCATTATTCTTCCTCTATTATACCTCAGATCGTAGAATCCATTGTTCAACGGCAAATCACACTTGTTCTGGGCGATAATACTCATGAGCGCTTCACATTTTCCGACTTTAGTGAATCCATCAGCAGGGTTGCTCGAAGTCCGCACGAAACCTACTTCAGATATCTCATTCCTTTGGTATGCCTGACGAACCACACTTATGTCAATCATGAGTCGTTTCTCTAAGGTCGAGGAGCACTTCGTGATTGCATCAAACAGGCTCTTAGAGTCAGTGAACATTGACAAGGGATTTTTGTTCTAAGAATTGACTCCAGATCGTGCTTAATTATGTAAGCTGCATCGAATGCGTCAGCGAAAGCGTAAACTTCCGCGCCTAGGACAGAACGAGTTACTCTACGGCTCTTGTGGCTTGAGTACGACAGTACATTGCACCTATTCGATTCGTCCGCAAGGAGTACAATATATCCCAGCTGGAAGTATTGTCACCATTATTAGCGAAGGAGGAGTCTGCGTAGACTTTTAACCTTAGAGTATTGAAGTCTAACTTATAGTACTTGAGGGGCACTAACGGGTCTCCCTTCACATGTCGGACGATCTTATTGATGCGGCTGACATCATCTTTAGAGAACTTGCTTTCAGTCACTTGAGCAGCCATGTTGACTCCGCAACATATTTCTGGCCTCGTGTGTGTAAGCCAAGCCAACTTATGTCTCAACGACCTAAAGTTAGAGAAATCTCCATCGGTGGGAAGAATCTTGAGATTTTTCGCATACTGATGCTGACTGAGTTCGAATCCAAAATCCGTCTTTTTGACCCTTACCCCAGCAAATATTGTATCATCGTACTCCCTCTCTCTGGATATAAATTTGCGTAGCGTCATCTCAGTCAATTTCTTGAACTGATCATTCCCACATGCCAATGAATCATCTACGTACGTTCCTATTATTCCTATCAGCCTAGAATTTTCGTGTTTCGTAAACACGGAAAGATCACCATTGGTCGGCTTCATTCCTAAGTCTTGCCTTAGGTGGAGATTCATGGTTCTGTTCCAGTAATCTCCGGAGTCTGAAAGTCCGTACAATGGCTTTAGAAGCTCGAGCAAGAATGTATCCGATAATCCAAGTTCCTTGGGAGGCTTCAGGTAGACCTTCCTTAAAGGTTTCCCTTAGACTGCAAGTACGCTTGCTTCACGTCCTGTGACCAAATGTCAAATCCAAGGAGGGCTGCTACCGTTACCAGGGTTCTAGTCGAACTTTGCCTCATAGTCGTAGCATCGTGGACTAGAAATCGTTTATCTCTGTCCTTGTAACCCTGGACTAGAATCTGGCTTTCGGATATTCCTCCTCAGTGCCCGTATTCTTTACTGAAAGTACGAACCTTCCGGTCAATATACTTGCGTCCGCGGGTATTCCTTTTTCAGTACTTTCTTCCAAGTTCCCTTCTTGATTAAACCGTTCAGTTCTAATTCTTTGGCCTCCTTAAAGGCAGGAGAATAGCACCTGGGGTCCCTCGGATGAAGAACTTCGGTCACATGAGTTCCAATCAAATCTCCGGAGGTCCTCAAAGTAAGGCTTTATCTGGGCCCTAGAGTGTTGTACCTCTGATCCGTCACGATCGATGAAGATTTGTTTACCTTCAATGCGAACTATTTCATAAGGTCCCGTCCATTTGTACGGTTTAGCGTTCTCACGATATACAAGTACTTTCTGTCCTTCGGATAGCTCGTGTTTGGAAGCATTTGGTATCTGAGAGTTTAAGGCGGTCCGAATCCTTAATTCCGATGTTATGGTTTCCATCTCTGCCCGAGCCATTTGTAAGGCTCTCATTCGCTCAGCTTGGTTCGGGAGCTCGCTGTTGATGGCAGGGAACCTCGGTATAGTACCAAAAACGAGAAGGGACGGAACCCATCCCTCCGGGTTCATTGTATCGTTCATTGCCTTTACTGCAAGTCTTAGGGCAAATTCAGGCTCAACTCTTGGTTCTGAATACATAATTTTCTGGTATATCCGGCGCAGAGGACCATGATAACGCTCTCCCGGGCCAATAGAATTATGGCTTTCGACACCTGAAAGGGAAATTTTAATTCCGCTTTCTTTCGAGAGTTCCTTCCACGCCTTTGACAAATTGACTTCCTTGGTCAACTCGCATTCGATCGGGGTGACCCGTGTATATTGTTGTCCAACACTAGAGGAACGAATCCAGACTGCTTGCGTTGACAGACTATGCAGAAATATTGCGTTCGAGAAGTGGGTCTGTGTGTCGACGACATGCAATACAGGCAGATTATCGAGATACATGATATCCAACGAAATCTCCTGGTCAAATACTATACCGCTCGGTATCGTAACCTGGAATTATCTCGGCCTTGGCTCAAAATGTTGGCATGTTTTGCAGGACTCGCTGATCTCTTCGATTAATTTTCGAGTGTTTGGCGTTGCTTGCTCAGGCTGGGCTCTCGATATCAGGTTAAATAATTTCTTTGCCGATGGATGAAAGAAATGGAGATGGAGGCGCTTCAACTGCGTCCTCGTCAACAATACCTCACTGAAGTTCCATTCGACGTACATGTGACCCTTTTCCGCACAATTGGCATTTTCCAATTGGCTGACTTAGATACCAGCACATTATCGACGTTATCGACAATCAGTTTGTGGGAGTCGAGTATCTCTAGTCCGATCAATAAAGGTATGTCAGCATCTACCACATCCACTTTGATGCATATGATGCCACCGTCCGGGGTCGGTATTCTGATGGGTATCTTACCAATGCTGGTGAAAACGCCATCCCCAAATTTGAAATGGGTATTTTGTGGTCGTGGTTTAAACCTGATTCCTACCGACTTACAGTAGGCAGTCGCTTGACTCTTCCCGATGACCGATTTTTGAGCTCCGGTATCGAGGCACATACCATGATGAAATCTTTCACCACGATTCTCCATTTTGATCTCGTCCGTCTAAGCTTAGTACCTCGTGTACTTTCGGATTTGCGTCAGAACGGTCACGATTTTCTGCTCCCTTTTCATCTTTCGAGTGAGAGGGCGCAGAGTGACTTTTGTTTGGCGCGGGGATCCCAAATTTTCGATTTGCCGTTTTTCAGGAGTACTTCGGCTTATTCGAGTACTCCTCTCGAAAATACTCCAGTGCGTTCGATAGGGATGGTTCCGGAGAGCCTGAACGGGAAAAACGTGAGAAAAATTGCTCATGTACGTCTTCGGGTTCTCCATGTGCATCCTCTCGAGGGCAGTGCTCATCAAAATCGTTGGGTTCAACATCACTTCCATCATGTCGCCGAAGAAATCTTCTGCGACTGGGACTCTGGGTTATCTGGTCCTCATCGTCGACATGATCCCTTTCTAATTCGGCGCAGAGCTCGAATAGTACCCGTCTGGAGGCCTTTGCGTGATCTTTAAAGAATTTCTTCTGGTAGTACTGCACCTTACGATTGACGTTATGAGAGAGGGGCTCGGGGCAATCTGAAACTTTGTGACCAGGGCGTCCACACCCCAGCAGCGTATCTTGCTGTTGTCCGCAGATTCCGTCGTGATTCGCCTGTCCGATTGCGACCTTTGCTTGTATGGCACTCTTGCCTTACCATACGAGTCATGTCTATTGCTCCTTCGTACGCTATTTGGGTCCCGAGCATAGCGTCCTTGTCCATATAGAGAGCTTCAGATACTCTGCCACGCAGTACCGGATCAGTTTCAGTCACTGAGGAGAAACGGAGGCTTTCTGATCCCTCATTCGTCCTAGTTTCTCTTCATGTTCAAACTGCGCTGCAGCGATGAGCTGACTGTAGAGGGCATGATATGAGAGATAACCTGTGTTTGCTCGACTACACGCATCCTTGGCCCACGAGTACCCAATGACTGCGGACTGAAGGTATTCTATCTTGTGTCTCTCAGATCTAGGGTGTTCCGGGGCCTGAGGTGTAAGCTTCGTATCTCCTCATGGACCCTTTCGATGGCGTCACTTGCAGTGCAGTCCGGTGTAAGGAATTGACTGACTATCAGACTTCGGAGGTATGCGGCTATGCGGTTCTGTCGGGAAGCGGAATTATACTCTTCGTGCACGGTTTTGATGGCCTGACGGAAGTCCTGGAACCTTCCTTCCACATTTCGGTTGTAGAAACGTTTAGCGTTACCCGTGAGGAGGTGGTGTAGGTACTTTAGGCGGTGCGCTGGCGTCAAAGAATAGTCCTGGTAAGCGTAGAGGTATTCCGAGAGGTATTCATTCCAACATTCGCCTAGGGCCCCGGAGAATTTCTTGCTTTCGTCCCTGAATCTCTGAGATATGTAATGGGAGATCTTGTCCTCAGATAGGTGGCCTGAGCCCGTGGAGCTACCACTGGATGCTCCGTGATCAGATAGGCTACCTGTGGACGTGCGTTTCCTAGAGATAAGTGGGAGTCAATGCATCTTAGGGCCGTTAAAAGGGCTTCGTTGGAATATATAGTGGATGCCACCGTTTTGAAGAATATTCCAGACACATGGGACACAGTATTGATTCCTTTGGTTGTCAGGAAATTTAAAAATCTACGTAGCAGGGTTGTATTCGAGAGCATAGACGGACCAAAGAGCAGTGTAGGCGGATAGTCGGCTGTGATGAGGTCTTTAAGGGCTGTACCATTAAGGGTGGTTGTTGCCTCATAGTCACGAACGCGCTCCGCAAATCCGCGCTGGACGTCGTTATACTGGCCAATGCCCTGTCCGAACGGCATTATGCTTTGTATCGGAGGTGATCAGATTGAATTACCCCTTTTATGTATTTTCTTTTTGTTTCTTTCCCCTTTTTCTTTTTTTCTTTTGCCCCTTTTTTTAATACACGTGTCCCTTTCTGGCTACGTTTTTTTTTGGGGGGGGGTGATTTTTTTCTAAAGTGCACTGTACTGTAGTGTTGGATCCTTTTGTTTTTTTTAATTTTTTTTTCAATTCCCGTTTTTCTCCTTTTTTTTTTGCAAGGGCAAGTGGTTCAACTTTTGGAATTTCAATTGCAATTTACTGTACTAGATCCAGTCGCGCAGGTAGACTTACACTAAAGACTATCTGCTACTTGAGCCGTATGGGCCTTTCCACTAAGATGACGCTGTAAGTGGGAGTCGCTTTCGAAAGTTTTCGAGCAAACCTCATAGACAGGTGGATTTTCTTGATTTCACGCCGTGCCAAGTGTTTGCGGCTAAGGCGGTGGTCCAAGAACGTCTTCTGGCTGTTGCAGGTTACGTTGCACAGCTTACAGTGTCTTTTGGCCTTGGGTCCTCTTGATGAGGTCTTCTTGGTAACCCCGGCCTGGTCGGCAAGGCGGCGGTCCTGCTTGCGACGCTGACGAATCGGCAGGCGATCCTGGTTCTCCGCCAGTACCTGCTTGAATGAGCTAGATGGGGTACGTGTCTTACGTGGCACACGGGGCACACGAGGCAGCTCCTGATTGGTCCCCAGAACACGAGTTAAAGTGGGTGTTTTCCGGGTTCCACTTGTCACTTTTTCAGTGGCACCTTCCCTCTGCGCTGGCTTCTGGTTGGCTGTCTCCAAAAATGCTGCGATCTGATTGGCCGAAGATTTGACAGGTGTTGAAATGTTGTCCGAAGTGGGGATTTTTGGGTTCCCTTTGGCAGTTCGTTATTGGTCGCTGGAGCACCTACCGGAGCTGGATTGGCCAACTTGGGGACACTTGGCAGCTGGAGCGAGGCACAGGTGTTCAGGGAGCCGGTCGGGATGGTGACGGTCACCTTAGCGCAGTTGTTGGTGTTGACGGCGCGCAACCAGCTGCAGAGGGAGCTACGGACAGCTCGACGCTCACTACCAGGGCGGGTCTGGATCTAGACGCGATCAGCGCCGGGCCTGGCACAAGGCCGGGCACTACGGCGCTTTCGGGTTTACGTTCGGGCACTACCGAGTGTTCAGAAAATAGAAGAGGTAATCGTATGGTTAAAATTTGCAGTCTTACACGTAGCTTTAAACAACGCTGTAAACCGTAACCGATAGGATTAGTCTCACTGGATAGTGCAGGAACTTACTTTTGAAAGACCTGAAACCACGGATAAATCCGGATTGTCGTGAATTTCATGGGAAAAAGCAGAGTGGCGCTTGCGGGCGAACTCTGAAAAAAACGAAATGTTTTTGCTAGCTGGGTCTGAGTTGAAGATGAAAAAATTGGTTGCTCTTTTTACTTCCCCGAAGCGCGATGGTCGAGCTATTTATACACAGTCCCGGCACCGCACTCTAGCTCTAGCATGCGCGGGAAGCTGTGTCTACTACAGTAAAGATCTTTCTAGAGTATCTACAAATATCTACTATAGTAAATATCTGTAGATTCTATGGCCTAGAATGACCGAACAAAGCATAAAAATGTCTATAGATATCTACTGTATAGATAGAGTAGAATTGCACCCTCATACAAAGGTGCAGGGGCGAGGACTGCGGTAAGCTAAAACGCATTTGTGTAGATTTTTTTCAACACAACTGCCTGTTCTCCCACAACATCGACTAACCGAATCGCACGTGGCTTTCGCTGTGATTTCTTCTCTAAAAAAGAGCTACCTTCTTCGATCGATTCATCGCGATGAGTAATCTCTACCTTTCGGATCACATCCAGCAACCAACACCATCCGATAGCAGGACAAACTCAACGCCTTCCCAGCATACCCCTCCTTCCAATATATACGGTAGCGCTAAATATTTGGTGCGCGTCCCGGTTGGGAACCCCCTCGTTGGACTTTTTCTTCATCGCTATTCGAATTCAGCAGAGTGTCGATTATTTCGAGGCTTCGTCACTGACAAACTCCTGGAGAACTGTAGACTGCATTGTGCAACTTTGTTTGGTTTGAGGATCAGTTCAGAAGATGGTTGGCAGCGCTGCAGCACTGCACTTGGATGGGTAGGAGGTAAGCATGAGGGTATATTTGTCGCACAGAAAGTTGACATCATCACTCCCGCTGGGGATTTCACACGGGGGTCAAAAATGAAAAGAAGAAAATTTAATAATACCCAATTAAGTCAAAGCACATGGCAATTGTTTTGCTCTGTTAGGCCTAACCGGTGGGGATGCTCTTATGGGCCCGAATAGCCAATTCGATTACTTTAGCACAGACATATGCAGGTGCAACATATATACACTGTACTCGCGACGATGCATACTGTGTTGTACTGTAAAGTGTATATTGTACGAACGGTCTCGGCCAATCACAGGCCACGACTGATCTGACTTGGCAGATCCAATGATTTGTGCCCTAAACAGCCAAGTGGTAATACTACTGTACAGCATCGTGCTCCCGGTAATACAGTGGCTATCGACTACTGTATCTGATATTCTATAGCTATCGAACGGCTATATATGGAAGCCCTCACTGCCCGATCGGGGCGTGAGGAGAGAGGCAGTTTTTGGAGTCAGAGAGAAATATCGACCGTTCTAGCGACTCTACCTACTAAAACAACCGAATACGGGACTGCAACTGCATCCCGGGGGACCTTTGTACCCGTTGACCGTGCTTCCCTTTCCCGCTCCCCCTCGCTGGCACTACGCATACTACAGTTATGGGCCCAGGGAAGGACTTTGAGAAAGGTTTTGGCATGATGAACCCTTCGGTATTCGAGCCGGACCAAGAATCCCTATCGTGGAGAAAGAAAGTTGCAAGCTGGGTTGAATTAATTGCAACCGCAGCCGAGAAGGGAGAAGACAAATTCTACAAAACGGCATTCAACACACTTGGGCGTCAACTATAAGATCGAGGTCTTCGACAAGCTCAGCAGAGTCTTGTAGACGAAGCGCAAGAGCAAGTAAAGATCGATTAAAAGCAGGAAGACCAAGTCAAAGCTGTGCAAGAGATCGTGGACTTGATTGCCCAAGATCCTCCCATCTCCGTGGTTACTCGCCTCATTGATTCCTTCAATAAGGTGACTTTTTGCAAGCGAAAGAACAATGAAGACTTGAACCGTTATGTGTCTAGGTTGCGCGGACTCGCCGCAGAGCACCTAATGAAAGCAGGATCAACCAGTCAATCTCAAATCGGAGAAGTACTGGCAATAACCCTCCTCAATAACGCCTCTCTCTCAGAAGCTTCCCTTACCAATGCAAATCTCAGACTTATTGGAATGGCGGAGGAAAGAAGCAAGGAAACGATACACGATGAGAAAAAGTTCACATTGACTTTGGATGAGGCACAGAATATATCTTTGAGTGCCAGAAAGCTTGCTGTTTCGATTGCAAGAGCCTCTGGAAGTTCCAGTCGTACTGGAAAACTCTCCATCAGGAATGTGGCGGGACGGTTCAATGATATGTGTCTAGATGCCAAGCCCATCTTCGATAATATCAAGAAACTAAATGGTACTCGAGATATAGCCAAATCCATTGCTTCCTCTGGTCGTCGTTGCACCTTAAGTCTGGATGACGCGGTGGATGTACTCCGCTCTCTTGCTCAGACTACCAACAAAACTGAAGCCTCGGTAACAAAGGCTCAAATTGAGTCTGCAGTTGACCATAGAGTTAGGAGTTTCTTTGGAAGTCAAGAGAATGGTCAACGAGAGTCAAGGATCAGAAACCAGTCAAAACATCGCGCTTTCAACGGAAAGAAGCGGAAGACTTACGGCAATGACCGCGATAATTACAAATCCGATCGGGATGGCAAGAGGAAGAAGTCAACAATGCTGGTGGAACTCGTCGGAGAAGCCTGCATGGACTATGGAAGGAAAGACCACGCTCGAGGTGATTTGAAGTGCCAGCGTCCGAGCTATGCCACTTTGAAGATTCGAGAATCAAAAGATCGCCATGACGAAGATTCCGAAATAAACTGAATACCTGAAAACTTCAATGGGTATTTTCGTCCGGGCTCCAAGCATTCCAAGGGCAAAGGAGCCTGGTAGGCGGAATCCCTACAAAGTCTGATCAGAAACCAATGCATAACGATCCGAATCCTATTTTGGACGAGGTTTGCCCCGATCCGTCGGAGGAATTAAGTCAGCAGTAGCGCTGTCTTTAGCCATGGGCATCGAATTCAAGTTGGAGTCCTTAGATTGTGAGCCATTCTACCACGGTTATGGACAGAACTGCAGTGATGCGGAGCTCACATTCGGCATATGGAGACTACCTCTTGAAGATTTGAAAGGAAATAAAATCGTTATTCCGTTCTATATCACGAAAGGCGATGGTCCTACTCTACTTGGAAATTGTGTATTGAGCAAATCTGATGTGTTCAATTCGCATACATCCCGTGTTCTTTTTATACCTAAAGGTGTAATAGAAGGATCGGATAGCAAAATAGTGCTTCCGATCTATGTTACTGAAGGTAGAGAAACTCGAACTCATCTTCATGTTGTTATGAGCCAAATATACAAGTTCCAAAGCTACCTTGCAACCTAGCGGGCTTTGCATGGAACCAATGGAGACTCGGCAGACGAAGGTAGCAAAAAATCGCGATTCATGGGAAAATCTGCGAGAGAGTTCGCTTCAAAACTTCACCTTTACTCGCATTTGCCTCTAAAGGACATGAAGGATCTCTGCAAACGGGGCGAAGTTCTTTCTCCACTCTTAGAGCAAGCCCTAGAAGCTTTTCTGGAAAAGTGCTCCAGCTGCAAGACGACTGGACGTCTGCTCAATGTGCGCAAGATATCCTTGAAAAGGCCACTTCGAACATTTAACGAGGACGTGCAAATCGATTTCATGTACGTGGTTGAATTGACGAAGTACCCGATATTCCACATGAAAGACCTGGCTTCACGCTTCTGCAATGCGGTTGTTGTGTCTGCTAGAGATACGGAAGAAGCTGGAAGAATCTTTGAAACTCACTGGATCGCAATGAATGGAGCCCCTGATTCATATCGTTTGATCAGGAATTCAACAATGATGATTTTTGCAAGACGTTGCAAAAACATGGCATAAAACCGAAGCCTCGTCCTGTGAGGAGACATAGCAAAATCGGTTCAGTAGAAAGTGCAAACTTACCCTACGTCAGATGCCACTGCGTATTCTCAAGGATGCAATGCACGAACGAAAAACACGTGGTACTTCGTTCACGGTTCAGGAAATCGTCTCAAGAGCCGTACTTGCAACGAATCTTCTTCGTGGAAATAATCGTGTCAGTGCCTTTGAACTTGCAAGAGGATATGCACCATCTATTCTTGGTCTTCCACAGATGCCAGTGGACTCCGAGTTAATTGACGCACATTGTGAGCAAGTCGCACACCGCACGCTCTCAAATATGTTGGAATCTCGATCGCCTAACACTGTTCGTCAAATATTTTGACGAGAGGAACTCCAGTGTACTTCTTTGAGAAGCAAAAAAAACATGGTGTTTGGAATTTGGATCAGGTCTAAAGCGCAAAGAACATTTCGTCGAGCTCACACGGAGCAAACACGGAACCGGGAAACGGCTGAAAATCGCATACGAGGACATACGGTTATACCCATCTTCATCCCTTTTGCAAGAGTTGGACAGTATCAAGGATTCAGAACAAGGGCAGGGCAATCAGATCCCGTTGGATGAAGAAGGTGCATCTGTTGCCGCTGCACCTATCCTGCCTGCTTCTATACCAAGACCAATACCAGAGACTGAACAATCTCGAAGCGAAGCGGTCAGACGAACATCGTTCTTCATTGTTCTCGAGTCGTATCGATGACATCCAGAAAAATCGGATAATCGTTCCGTTCCTTGTGACTAAGAATAATGCCAATCAGGCTACGTTCAAGGATGTCGAATTTGACATAACTCAGAATAATCCAACCAGTCGACCGGACAGAAAGAAGTTCCCGCAAGAGTTGAAATCACAGAAGCAAACCATATTTTGGTAAATTCGAAATGCGATTGGTTATGAGCCTGTGACGGAAAGTAATATCGTTTCAATGGCGCCAAGGTGGCTTATTGACGAATCTGTCCAGAAGGAAAAGTCTAATTACCAGGATAAAAAGCGTACAAGTAAGTCAATATTAGAAGCCTACCAAGAGATGCAAATCTAATATCCTCGCATTGTTTCTTCCAAGTCAAAAATGATGAAGAATCAGACAAATTGAAATTGAAGTGCAGATTGGTTCCACACGGTACCATGGATAAGGAGAAGAATTTCATCCGTAAGGACCAGCAACGGCTCAGTTTCCTGTAATACGGGCTCTCCTTTCTGCTGCAGCGATACTTCGGTTCTCCTTGGTGACGATAGACATTTCTGGCACTTTCCTCCAATCCGGAATTTTGAATCGAAACGTATATGTCCGCTTGCCGAAAGGATGGACAAAGAACAGCTTCTTCGTGTCGAAGGTGCTCGTCTCCGCCTACGGTCTTGTGGAATCAGGCCGGCTGTGGCAACTCGCAGTTGAAGAATGGATGCTCAGCAGTGGGCTTGAATGCGTTCCTGGAAAGCCGCAACTATTCTTGAAACGGGATCCATCCGGAAATTTGCTTCTCATTGTCGCCAAAGTTGTGGATGATTTCCTACTCGCCGGTCACGCTCAACAGATTCAAGATTTCCATGATGCGATTTCTAACCGATTCAAAGTCTGCAGATTCGTTTCCCAGTCGAACCTGGTCCTCAATAGACTCCATATCCTTCAATATACTGATCTCAAAATCACTGTCTCTATGAAGGAATACATGGACACCATTGAAAAAATCCCATTAGACCGCATTAGGAGGAAAGACCAAGAAGCTAAATGCTCACCGGATGAGATTACGTCATTCCAAGCACTTGCTGGACAGCTTAATTGGCTTTGCCATGGATTTATCAGCCCTGCTGCCTTTGTATCGAGTACTTTGCAGCAATGGACCTCCGATCTGAGAGTGCACCACTTGAGTGAAGCCAATCGCGCTATCCCTGAAATTCGACAGCTCTCGCTGGTCCTCACGTATCGTGTGCCTTCTAATCATGACGTCAGTGCCAACGATGCGGCTTACTTAGCCTTCTCTGACGTGAGCTGAGGCAAATCGTCCTACGGCCGAACAGGTTACCTCTCTAGAATCTTCTTTCCGAACTCTAAGATATTCCATGCCATCGACTGGCACAGCTCTAAGTAGGCTAGTCTCGTTTTCGTCCATGGGGGCGGAAATACTAGCAGCTGCAGAGTCAGCCGATCGGGCTGGACTCATGGCATACTGCTTGTCGAAGATGTACGCGGCTGATCGTTCTCTGCCACTTGTTTTGACAGTTGACTCACATGGACTCTACTCGACCATCACCACTCTTCACGAAGGTCGCAACTATAGGCTGCGACCAACAGTCGAATGGTTGAGAGACTCCTTTGGGTCAGGAGAAATCGCTGTTATGCAATGGATAAAGGGCGCCAACAACATCGCTGATGCTCTGACAAAGAGGAACTTGGACACCTTCCGCAAACTCAATCAAACCTGCGCTCTTGGACTCTTGGACTCTGATATTCTTCATGAAGCCGAGAGAGTCAAAACAAAAGAGGAAATCGAAACGGGTATCCAGTGATTCATTGAGGCGACAAACCATTTAACGATTGTGTACCATCCTGATGGCCGCTTAATACCATAACCTTGATACACTACTTGATTATGGACTTGCGTTTCAGTTCAATAATCTTGGATTTCTTCGTTACAGGTTTGCAAACTTGTGCCACGTTTCTTGAAATAACCATTAAGTGGTGCCGACTTCGAATAATGCACTGTATACGAGCACCTGCGCAATATGTACCCTCTTTCTCGATTCGGATAATTGGACACGCGGGATATTTGGAACCACTCCAATCAATTGGCCATGCTTTATTTTAATTTAGAATTATTCGAATTCTAATTTCCTTCTCACTCTTCTGTCCCAAGGAGATCCACATGTTGAACACGTGTCCACTGTTTGGGGTGCAAAGTCTTTTTCGCCGAAATCTGCCTCTACCGCCTCACCATCTACCAACCGGTGCCGGGGGTAGTCAGTGCCAGGTGTCTTCGCTGATTCCGTGGACGACACGCTGTCAGTAGGAGGTGACGGTCTTGGTGACGTGTCGCTCGCGCTCGAAGAACCACATCCGTCCAGGTCAAATTTTGGGCCTGTCGTGCTGACAAAAATGACATCCGAAGTGTCATCTACAAGGAAATTGCTGTCGAACCAGCACAAAGGGAAACCCTGGTCATTTAGAGGGGGTGAAGGGGGTGGTGTCTGAATGCGGGCGTACGCATTCACAAGGTCTGGATTGTTGAATGGAAACCTTGGGAAGATGGCTGTTGGATGCTGTGGCTGAAGAGGAACTGCAAATGCTGAAGAAGATTGGTGGTTATATGTACAACCTCTAGACGGATCAGACGTCGATTGCTTTTGTCAATTGGGTCATTTGGAAAACATTGCTGACATCAAAGCTGCAGTTGTTTTATTGTTTTTTTCATGGTGCCGAAATATGTTCGTTCTGGACCACCAAGAAGGCGTTTGTATGGTGCACTGTACTCTACTTCACATGGCAAACGGCTAATTTCAATTTAATCGACGTCCACACTTATTATTTACGTTTCGTATTATTCAGTTCAAGGATTTTAATTAATTGGGCCTTTTACTGTATAAGGACCGTTTTGGCCCAATCAGGGGGTATGTTGTAAAGTGTATACTGTACAAACAGTCTCGTTCAATCACAGGCCACGATTGATCTGACTTGGCAGATCCAATGATTTGTGCCCTAAACAGCCAAGTGGCAATACTACTGTAAAGCATCGTGCTCCCGGTAAGACAGTGGCTATCGTCTACTTTATCTGCTATTCTATAGCTATCGAACGGCTATATAAGGAAGCCCTCACTGCCCGATCGGGGCGTGAGGAGAGAGGCAGTTTTTGAAGCCAGAGAGAAATATCGACCGTTCTAGTGACTCTACCTACTAGAACAACCAAATACGGGACTGCAACTGCATCTCGGGGGACCTTTGTACCCGTTGACCGTGCTTCCCTTTCCCGCTCCCCTCGTTGACACTTCGCATACTACATACTGTACTCCTTACAGTATTATTACAGGCCCTATTGGTGTAATTGCCATGCCGTAACCATTGGCTCGCTGGGTCCTGTAAATATCTTTATACTTGACAAATGCGAGTGCACAAACCAAAAGGGGGGAAAATGTTTTGGTCGTTTACTTCTGAAAGGTATAATGGACATTGTGTTGCAGCAGACCAAAAGGGCCTCACTCCTGCAACATTGAAACACAAGCTTCCCCCCGACGCAGCAAGGGTAATAACGATATACTCTGAACTCTTCACAAACATGTTTTCAAAATGCAGACAAAGATGTTGCAGTTTATGGACCCCGACCTCAACTGCCACGTAATGTTTCGTGTCTAGATGCTTCCTGATTAGACATTGACTCCACTGTATGAAGCTGTACTCGTCAGCCCCGTAGCTGGACAAATGCACTTATCAGCTATCAGATACTGAAAGTTACCATGATGTACACAAGTGTTTCCCAACTTGGCCTGATACCTTGCAGCAAGCACTAATCATGCTTATTCAGCACTTTCGGTAGCAGGATGCTACAGCATCCGGAATCAACATGATCCACTCGGACTTGCAATGCAGTTGACTTTTACTGATAGTTCTATGCATACTTAAGCCGTACTTGGTACCGATCATGAACAAAGTAGAAATTGTACATCCCGTGGTAAGCGTGTGTTTGAGTAAAACGAGTTCACCTGTAATAGATTATGGGCCCAAAACACTAGCCCTGTATCGTATCCTATTGTCACTTGTTTAGTTGTACGTTGTTCTCGTTCGTTTCGTACTACGAACCGTTTTTTATCTGGTATGCAGTCCACAATGCAAGGTTTTAGTGAGAACATGATGGACATAAGTCGTCTTAAGATCGAGAAGCTCAACTCCGAGAATTACCACAGTTGTTCTCGGAAGATGAAACTCGTTTTGACGAGTGAAGGTTCATGGAATATTGTGAAAGGTACAGCGCATATTCCAGATCCTAATAACATTGATGAGTTCCGAAAGTATCAGTCAAGGAAAGACCAAACATTGGCGGATATCTTGTTGAGTGTTACAGATGATTGTTGCGCTTCTGTGATTGAATTAGAAGGCCCCAAAGCAGTATGGAATACACCGAAGGCACAGTTTAACGCTGTCTTCACGGCTTCCGTCGACTGCTACCTAGAACGGTATCAAGCGATCAAGATGAGTGCTGGTGAGAGTGTAATACAGTTCTTTAACCGTCTCACAGACCTAAAGAACAGTGTAACGCATCTAGGACTTAAACATAAGAGAAATGGTCGACGCTAGTGTCAAGAGTGTGCTAGTGTCGCGCGGTTGGATCGGGAAAGGGAATTCGTAGAGGAGAGAGGCAATGAGAGAGATGAGGTATTGGAGATACGAGAGTGTGGCTAGGGTGACGGCGATGTCGGACTGCGGTGGTCTGGTGCTTCCGAGCTGCCTTTACTAGGGTAGATATTCTCTCTGAGTTTTCTGAGTCTCCTCCAGCCGCTTATGGCGGCGGATTAAACCCTGGCCTGTCGACGGTGATACGTGGTACACCGGTTTCCCCGTGTGATGGCAGTATATGGATAGTCGCGCTAGGTGTCGTGTCGCCAGCCCCGCTGGGTGTTGTATCTCCAGCTCAACCTTATCCGGAATGTGAGGGTGACGATGTGCGCAGAGGCGGCAAGCAGCATCCGTACATTGTACTGGTCGTTGTGGCTGCTGTAAGGGCTATTCGCCCGACTTGAGCTCAGCACTAGCTGCAAGCACAATCCATATATTGTATGGAATGTCGTGGCAGTGGGTACCATCCGTACGCTGTACGGATCGGCACCATGCGTCTTCGTCGCTTACAGGTCTTTCAACCTATTGGCCTGACCTGGCTCACACGTTTGGTATTCCAAGTGATAGCTCTGCTTTACCTTCCCCTGTGGTCGCCATTGCGGCTAGCTAGAGCTATTAAACAAGCTCAGATAATCGAAGACTAGAAAAGTCGACGATGTGTAGCAATAGGCTTGCATCAATCGAAAAGCCTGTTGATCGTGATAAGAAGCGAAGAGCTCTAATGCGTGGTCTCAGAGAGGAGTTTGAACATGTCACAGACATGATTCGTAAACTGAATGAAGGTTGTTACGCATTCATTGGTATGCTTATCACCAAAGAAAGTGCCCTTAATCAGAAACGTGACCAAGGTGGAAACATGGGGAAACTGCATTATCTGCGAAAGACGGATCGTTTGGTAAGAAATGCAACCATTGTGGACGAAAGGGGCATATCATGTCGGAGTGCTGGGACAACCCAGAGAGCTCAAAGTCCAAGCCAGATCGAGGCTATTCTAAAACAGGTGGGTCCGGTAAAGGGAAAGGTAGCGGTGGTAGGGGCCGCCGTGGCGCATCTTCTGGGAAGAACGGTAACAAGAGTGGAAAGGATGAAAATGCCGTTGGAAGCGGCTATGTTGCATTCATCGCGAATTGCCTCGCTACTTGTCCTGACGGAATTAGGTGCATCAAAGATAAGTGGTATATCGACTCGGGTGCAAAAGCAAACATGGCTAAAAGTAAGACCATGTTCACTGAACTCGACGAAAGGGAAACTGAAAAGTATGTTTCTGTCAGAAATAGAAAGCAGACGCGCGTCATGGGAAAAGGAACTATACGTAGAGACGCTGTTTTTGACAACTGTCTGGTACCTGTACAGCTGGAAGAAACACTTTACATCCCTGACTTGATGTACAATCTAATCTCTGTCTCTTGACTTCGGAAGAAGGGTTTCAAAGTGGTATTCGAAAGTGATACAAACAACAAAGGGGTACGCTTAATAATGAGAAAGGGCAACTATAAGGTCATACTGAAGGGTTTTGAATGCACCGATGGCTTGTATGAGAATCAAATTTAGCCAGAGAACAAGGAACAGCCGGAGACTTGCCTTGCAGCTCTGAGTGAGTCTGAGAAGCAACTGACCTGGCACGCGCGACGTGATCTTTCAAGCAAAGGATTGATGGAGAAAACAATTCCGTTAGGGGACGGAATTGACATTGAAGGATGCATGAATATATCAGATTGTAAACCTTGTTCCAAGGCTAAATCTACCCGTGATCCTCGCAAACTTGTCGATGACCGTACGACCAAACCTCTTGAGTTGGTACACTCCGATGTTATTGGACCTGTTCGTCACCCTTCGTTGAACAACTCGCGGTTTTGCATTGCTTTTTATGACGACACAAGTGCTTTGTCTATCGTCCGTTTTACTAAATCGAATCGAGAAGCTACTGAAGCACTGGAGGATATGATCATTGAATTGGAAACCATATTCAACTCAAAAGTGAAACGCATCTTTGTACGTAGAGTTCGTTCGGACAACGGTGGAGAGTTCACATACAAAGAGCTCCAGAAGTGGCTACGGGATAAGGGTATTCTACAATAATTAACTTCACCTTATTCCCCCGAATCTAATGGAAAGACCGAGAGACTTAATCGTACAATTATGGAAATGACTAGGTCCATGCCGCAGGAAGTTCGCCAAGTTCCAGGTTATGAACTTCTGTTGGCCGAGGCCATGAAGTCAGCGAACTACATACGAAACTGTACGTGTTCGAGTGCGTGTAACGACTCATCAAAGACTTCGTTCGAAGTAATCACCGGAGAGCGGCCAGATATGTCACTTCTTCGCAGATTTGGGGCCAAGGCCTATATCTATATCCCCAAGTCCAGACGCAAAGGGGCACTTGATGATCGTGCTGTGATTTGATTCGTTGTAGGGATAGCTAATGGGAATAGCTACAAGGTGTTCCTGCTGGATGATGGCAAAGTGGTTGTTTCTAGAGATGTCAAAATAGTTGAATCCGATGGTTATAAGAGTAAGAAATTTTGGAATGACTCTGAGAACAGAGATCAACCCCCGGAGTATTTTGATGCAGCTACTACTGAAGGCGACTCATGTAGTGAAGAGGATGAAAAATCAAATGAAGCCATGACGGCGGAAGAAATAGTGCACATTCCTCTACCTGAAGAGGAAGATAGCTCGACTGAAAACAGGACGAGATCAGAGCGATTGAGTAAGCAACCCTCCCTTTATCCTAATATTACAGTGATTGCACTCAGTGTGCGTATGGGAAATGAAGATTCTGAGGTTCCCCTTACATATAGACAAGCTATGGAAGGGCATCATTGAGAGGAGTGGCGCGCAGCTATGGAAACTAAAATCTCTGAAAGTGAACGTGCCAAAACATGGTCCCTTGTTCCATTTCCACCCGGAGCGAAGGAAATCGGCAACAAAATGGTTTTTGCAAATAAGACCAATGAGGAGGGAGAACTGACTCGCTGTCGTGCTCGATTGGTGGCAAAAGGGTTCAATCAACGACTTGGTATTGATTATTCAGGAACATTTGCCCCTGTTGCGTAATATACATTACTACGCCTCCTCATTTCCGTAGTTGCATCTCGTGATTTGGATTGGATACAACCCGATGTCAAATCTGCTTTCTTGAACGGTGTACTCAAAGAAGAAATTTACACGCAGCAGCCGGGGGCTTTGTATCCGACGCGCAAGGATTGAGTATACCGCTTTCACAAGGCGTGTTATGATCTGAAACAAGCTTCTAGTGCATGGAGAACTATTTCACACGAGATACTCATGAAACTTGACTTTAAGGAATCTAAATCTGACCCTTGCCTCTACCCCCATTTTGAGGCCAAGGATCAGAGTTTTACGTTTGTTCTCGTTTATATTGACGGTATACTTCTGGCAGGAGAAAATGGGACTTTCCTCCGACAGATGGCCACTCGAATCTCTGAAAAGGTAGAAATTAGTATCGAGAAGGACGTTTGAAAATTTCTCATCATGGTTATTGAGCGCGGCCCCGCCAAAGGTACTTTGAAGATATCGAGTCCTCACTTGATTGATCAGATTCTTCACGCCTTTGGCATGACAGAATGCAAACCGTCTAGTGTCCCTATCCCACAGATGCTAAACTTTATAATCAGGAAGGTAGGGATGAGGGGGGGTATGAGCGCTTGCCCCTCGTATTGTACAAAGAACTTGTCGGCTTTTTTCTGCATATAGCAAAAAAACCTGTCAAGACATCGCATTTGCTTGCTTCTTGCTTTCCCGGCACATGCAAGACCCGCGTCGGTGTCATTAGAATGCGGCTAAGACTGGTCTTCGATATCTAAAAGGGAACTGTGGTTAAGGCATTGATTACCGCAAGGATAAAAATAAACTCCATGGTTTTACAGATTCAGCTTTTGATGGTGATAAACAAGATCGCAAATCGACGAGTGGATACGTCTTTATCAACTGAGGTGCAGCTATCTCGTGGAGAAGCAAGAAACAGAGTGTATTCGCTCAATCAACCGCAGAAGCAGAGTGAGTAGCTATTAGCTTTGCAGTTCGTGAAGCAATTTGGTTATCACGCATGTACAAAGAGTTTGGTGACACAGCTGAGAGCAAACTTCAGATCAAAATATGTGCCGATAGCCAAGGCGCAATTAAGACTGCTTCAAATGAACTGTTTAACGAAGAAACTAGACGAATAGAGGTTAAGTACCACTTTCTCAAAGAGCATGTGAGTAACGGTATTGTCAAACTCACTTTCGTATCAACCGATGAGATGGTCGCCGATATCATGACGCAGCTTCTGTCAAAGGGAAAGCATTCACGTTTTTCGTGGAGATATGGGAATGATGAACTAAGGGAGTTGAGTTCGAGGGGGATTGTTGCAGTTTATGGACCCCGACCTCTACTGTTGGCTGTGGACCCTTTGCTGTCACTGAGAACCAAAAGTGCAGGGGAGCATGGGCTGTTTTGGAGGGTGCCGTTTGGAAAGAGCATATGCGCCTCATCTCAAACTCAACGTGAAACGGGCTTCTGATTGGCTACTGCAAATGCTCATATGCAACGTGGTGCGTACAAGTGTTGTGGCTTTAGTGGGTTGTTCTGGCGTACACGTGTGTAGCTAGTACATATGGCTATGCTGTACAGTACGGCTGTGCAGTACAGAGTGGACAGGTATGTACGTGGACATACAGTATAGGTTGATGGGTGTTGATGCACTATGGTGATGAGTCAAGTACAGTGGTGGCGGTTACAGTAGTTGCGTGTATACATGTCGTTGCATGTGTAAGAGTTGTGTTGTGAATTTGGGGACGTGTAGTGATAGTGTGGTTACGTGCAGTTGGTGAGTTAGTGCATACAGACGATGAAGTGATGTAGTGTTGTGCCCGTTGTGCACTGTTAGTTGTAAGCTGGCATGAATTTGTGCCAGTGTTACTATGTCATGTCTTGTGATGATTGGTAGTATTGAGTGTCCCGCTTAGATGGCTAGGGTTTAGTTAGAGTAAGAGTTGAGTGCGAGTGTGGCGAAATAGTTCTATATAAGTTGCGACTTGAGCACCTCCAAGTAAAATCTGGCCAGAGCTGGCGAACTTCCTTTCATTCCCCCACCTTCCTTATCCAACCTTCCTTACAGCTTCAACCTCTATTAGGTTATGGGCCCAGCCCGCTGACCTCTGCCGTCTAATTCGTCTATCGCCGCTTCCCTCACCACCGTTCACCCGCTTCGCTGTTCTCTCCTATCCGTTCTCTCCGTTTTCTCCGTCGTTCTCGTTGCGTCGGGTGTGTGAACGTATCGTTGGTCGGTGTTGATCTTCTTCTTTCGGTCGTTGTGGTGGTAGTGATTCGACGTTTACTCTCTATCGGTATTGTGTTTGGGTGCTCGTTGTTGCCCGTGTTGGTCGATCGCTATACGTTATCGTTTGGTCTCCCTCTATTATCTGTGGTCGGGATCCCCACGTCGTCTTTGTGGGTTCTGATCCGAGAGGTTGAGGACCTTGTGTGTTGAAGTCTGGGCACTCGCGTTTTGTGTCTCAGCATCTGTTCGTGAAGTCTGTGCACCTGTGATTGTGTGCTCAGCATCTGTGTGTGTGGAGTGGTGATCATTGTTTGTCCAGTGCAATAACCGGTTGATCCGAGTACTGTGGGTGATTCCTGGTACTTGGGACGTTAGTCTGGCGGCTTGAACCAAAGCGGGTGTACTGTCTAGCGGGCTTCCACCGGTTCTACTTTGTAGGGCGGATAACGGTGTCGGTCGAAAGACCTGGTAAGTACCGCGAGTGCATCTGTGGACGGGGTGCCGTGGCGCACTGTCTGGACTGCGGTGTTTCATTGCTGTTGTTGCTTGACTTGACTGTGTGTCGAGTTCTTGTTCTGTTGTTATTGCCTTTTTTTGCTTGCTGCTGTTGTGTTTTGTTACCTTGCGATTCGATTTCAACTGTTCTGGACACCATTGATTCTGCATGGATTCGTTCACTGGTATCAAAATCGAGAAGTTGGGTGAGGATAACTTCCACATATGGAAGGAAAAAGTTCAATTGGTGCTTGCACTGAAAGATCTCAAGAACCATCTCACCACTTCACCACCTTCAGATGCCGAAGAACTGGTCAAATGGGAATCTCGTGACGCAAAGGCTAGAGCTATCATTGGACTCTCTATCAGTGACGAGCATTTGGATCATGTACGTGATGTCGAGACTGCTGCCGATGTGTGGAAGGCTATATGTAATGTGTTCCAGCGAAAGACTCTTCTCAACCGAATCAATGCCAGACGTGCTTTCTACACTGCAAAGATGCGAGAAGACGAGAAAATGTTGCAATTCATCAATCGCGTTCGTCATTTGTCATCAGATCTGAAGAGCATGGATGTCACCGTGGAAGAAGAGGACATTGCTATGGCCATTCTGTGTGGACTTCCGGAACGTTTCGAACACCTCATTGTTGCTATCGATACTACGATCGGCGATCGCGAACTCACTCTGGAGTTTGTGAAGAGTCGTTTGCTGCAAGAAGAGCAGCGAATGAATGATCGTGCAAAGGAGGAGTCCGAAAGTGATGCAGCACTGGTTGGACGTCAGTTTCGAAAGAAGTCATTCAAGAATGTGGTTTGTTATTATTGTGGCATGAAGGGTCATATCCAGAAGAACTGTTTCAAAAAGCAACGTGATGAGGCTAACAGGGATCAGGTCGATGCTGCTCACCCAAGTGTAAATACTGAGCTCAGCGATGAGCGAGGTATGGGTGGCACCGATTCTGACTTTGTATGTCTCATTGCTACTGGCTCTACTAAGGCCACGAACAGTGACTGGATTGTTGACTCTGGTGCTACTGCCCACATGACTTTTGACGATTCCATGTTTCAAACGTACGAGAATAAGGCGTCTTCTGATGTGAGCATCGGTAATGATTCCAAACTAGAGTCTGTTGGTCACGGAAGTGTTGAGCTTGATCTGACTGTTGATGGGTCCAAACGTAAGTGCAAACTGAACAAAGTGGTGCATGTGCCGAGTTTACGGTACCATTTGTTGTCTGTGTCAGCGATTTGTGATCTGGGATGCAGTGTAGTGTTTAACAAAGAGAATGTATGTGTGTACAAGGGGTCAAAAGTGGTCGCCATTGGGCGCCGCGTCAAAGGCCTGTACTACCTTTGTACTGCTGCAGACCAGTTTACAGATGTGAACAGCGCACTTGTGTCGGACTTGTCTCTTTGGCATGCTCGAATGGCTCATGTAAACATTGAAGGTATCAAGCATATGGCTCGAAACAAGGTTGTGTCAGGTCTGAATGTGGACGTTGCGCAGCATGTTGATGTGTGTGGCTCATGTGTAGTGGGAAAGGCAAGCCGTGCTCCGACTCCCAAGCAAGGGGGGAACGAGCGAAACATGTACTGGAAGTTGTGCATTCCGATATTTCGGGTCCAGTACACGTGAAATCCTTGGGAGGCTCGCACTACTTTGTCACATTCATCGATGACCACAGCAGGTTTTGTTTCCTCTACATGCTAAAGACTAAGAGTGAGGTGTTCCAGATGTTCGTGAAGTGGCTCACGTTTGTTCAAAACCAAACTGGCAGACATGTAAAAACCATCACTGCACGTGACAATGTGCTCAAAGCATTGCGCACTGACAACGGTGGTGAGTATCTGTCACATCGATTTACCAAAGAACTTGAGCGTCACGGTATTGAGCATCAGCGAACAGTGCCTTACAATCCTCAGCAGAATGGGCTTGCCGAAAGGTTCAACCGCACACTCATGGACTTGGTCAGGTCGATGTTATGTCACAAGCAATTGCCAAAGCACTTTTGGGCAGAGGCATTGAATGTTGCAGTATATGTACGCAACCGTGTGACATGCAAAGCACTTCCAAGTGATGTGACTCCATTTGAACTGTGGCATGGTCAGAAGCCTGATGTGAGCAACCTGCGTGTGTTTGGGAGCCGATGCTGGTACAAAGTTGTGGATCATAAGCTGAAGAAGCTGGAGGAGCGTGCAGTTGAATCCATTTTCATTGGGTACACTTCTGGTCTCACGGATACAAGTTGTGGGACGATCAGAAACGAAAGGTGATTGTGTCACGAGATGTGAGGTTTGACGAGTGCTCTGGCTCGGAAGACCATGATCAGTTTGAACATGAAGACTATGCTGACATTGACTTGAATGAAATGTCGAGTAAAATTAAAACTGAATCATCTGACACATCCAGTAATCCCAGTGCCAATGACCCTTCTGCACCGGTACCTCATAATGATGATTCTTCTGAGAACATTACTAATGATTCCACCACTGATGAGCATGTTGAGCCGGTAGTGCAAGACAAGCAACCACTCCGTAGGTCTACACGTGAACGAAAGAAGCCTAGCTGGTGGCGACCAACTGCTCTACTCACTGCTAGTGATGACATTCCTCCTCTTATGCAGAAGCTGTGTCACGTCCTGATTCCGAAGCATGGAAGAAGGCTATGAAGAGTGAGTACCAGTCACTAATGGAGCACGACACATGGGATCTAGTGCCAAGGCCAGCAGACAGCAACGTGATTTCGTCCAAATGGGTGTATGTTCAGAAGTATGAGGCAGCACCATCTGGTGAACCAACTATCAGGTACAAGGCTCGTATGTTGCTAGAGGATTCCTGCAGATCGAGGGTGTTGACTTTTCTGAGACTTATGCACCAGTTGTTAAGTTACCTCTATCAGGATGATTCTGTCAGTAACTGCTGCGCGGGACTTTCATTTGCACCAGATGGATGTGAAGACTGCTTTTCTGAACGGTGAGCTTGAAGAGACAGTATACATGGAGCAGCCAACTGGGTTTGTACAACAAGGTAATGTCGTTTGAAGAAAGCTATCTATGGGCTTAAGCAAGCACCCAGACAGTGCATGCAAAGATATACTCGTTTCTTGTTGAGATGCAACTGAAGCCAAATGACGCAGATGAGTGTGTTTACACCGGAAAGATATTGGGATTTGTGGTTCTGATTGCCCTATACGTTGATGACCTGCTGATTGCAAGTCCGAGTATGCAGACCATGGATCGTGTGAAGGCAGAACTGTCATCTCGTTTCCGCATGAAAGACCTCAAAGAAGCTCGCATGGTACTCGGGTTCGAGATTCATCGTGACCGAGCGAAGCGACAGTTGTATCTGACTCAGTCTGCATACACACAGAAGGTGTTGGAACGTTTCTGCATGCATCAGTCCAAACCAGTTGACACTCCAATGGAATGCGGTCTAGACTTGTCTGCAAGTGAGGAGGTACTTACGAATGTGCCGTACCGTCAGGCGATTGGCTGTCTCATGTACTTGTCTGTGGGAACTCGCCAAGATATCTCATACGCAGTGTCCAAACTTGCAAAGTATGTTGAGAAACCTGGAGATACTCACTGGAAGGCAGTAAGCGTGTACTGCGCTATCTGAATGGTACTTGTCCTCTGGTCTCACTTACGGCACAAGCACTGATTTGGCACTGCATGGGTACGTTGACTCAGACTGGGCAGGTGATGTTGCAAACCGCAAGTCTACCAGTGGATACCTGTTCATGACGACAGGAGGACCTGTTTCATGGTGTTCACGTCAGCAAGAAGTGGTGCACTGTCCAGTGCTGAATCTGAATATGTGAGTCTGTGCTGTGGCACCAAGGAGGCAATCTGGCTTAGGCGACTGTGGAATGGCATCGGCATTGTTATTGGAGTTGAAGTGGACGAGTCGGTAAAGTTGCTTGTTGAACCAACACCTGTATATGTTGACAACCAAGGGTGCATTGACCTTGCTCGAAATGGAATTGTGAACAAGCGTACTAAGCATATCGACATTCGTTTCCACTTTACTCGAGAAGCTCTACGCGACAAGTCGATTGTGTTGTTCTACTGCCCAACCGATAAGATGACTGCCGATATGTTCGGCCGATATGTTCAACAAACCACTTTGCCGTGTGAAGCACGAAAGGTTTCATGAGGAGAGTGCGTCCGACACTTAGACCTTTGAAGTCAGTGACAGAGGGGGGGTGTTGGCTGTGGACCCTGTGCTGTCACTGAAACCAAAAGTGCAGGGGAGCATGGGCTGTTTGGAGGGTGCCGTTTGGAAAGAGCATATGCGCCTCATCTCAAACTCAACGTGAAACGGGCTTCTGATTGGCTACTGCAAATGCTCATATGCAACGTGGTGCGTACAAGTGTTGTGGCTTAGTGGGTTGTTCTGGCGTACACGTGTGTAGCTAGTACATATGGCTATGCTGTACAGTACGGCTGTGCAGTACAGAGTGGACAGGTATGTACGTGGACATACAGTATAGGTTGATGGGTGTTGATGCACTATGGTGATGAGTCAAGTACAGTGGTGGCGGTTACAGTAGTTGCGTGTATACATGTCGTTGCATGTGTAAGAGTTGTGTTGTGAATTTGGGGACGTGTAGTGATAGTGTGGTTACGTGCAGTTGGTGAGTTAGTGCATACAGACGATGAAGTGATGTAGTGTTGTGCCCCGTTGTGCACTGTTAGTTGTAAGCTGGCATGAATTTGTGCCAGTGTTACTATGTCATGTCTTGTGATGATTGGTAGTATTGAGTGTCCCGCTTAGATGGCTAGGGTTTAGTTAGAGTAAGAGTTGAGTGCGAGTGTGGCGAAATAGTTCTATATAAGTTGCGACTTGAGCACCTCCAAGTAAAATCTGGCCAGAGCTGGCGAACTTCCTTTCATTCTCCCCACCTTCCTTATCCAACCTTCCTTACAGCTTCAACCTCTATTAGGTTATGGGCCCAGGCCCGCTGACCTCTGCCGTCTAATTCGTCTATCGCCGCTTTCCCTCACCACCGTTCACCCGCTTCGCTGTTCTCTCCTATCCGTTCTCTCCGTTTTCTCCGTCGTTCTCGTTGCGTCGGGTGTGTGAACGTATCGTTGGTCGGTGTTGATCTTCTTCTTTCGGTCGTTGTGGTGGTAGTGATTCGACGTTTACTCTCTATCGGTATTGTGTTTGGGTGCTCGTTGTTGCCCGTGTTGGTCGATCGCTACACGTTATTGTTTGGTCTCCCTCTATTATCTGTGGTCGGGATCCCCACGTCGTCTTTGAGGGTTCTGATCCGAGAGGTTGAGGACCTTGTGTGTTGAAGTCTGGGCACTCGCGTTTTGTGTCTCAGCATCTGTTCGTGAAGTCTGTGCACCTGTGATTGTGTGCTCAGCATCTGTGTGTGTGGGTGGTGATCATTGTTTGTCCAGTGCAATAACCGGTTGATCCGAGTACTGTGGGTGATTCCTGGTACTTGGGATGTTAGTCTGGCGGCTTGAACCAAAGCGGGTGTACTGTCTAGCGGGCTTTCCACCGGTTCTACTTTGTAGGGCGGATAACGGTGTCGGTCGAAAGACCTGGTAAGTACCGCGAGTGCATCTGTGGACGGGGTGCCGTGGCGCACTGTCTGGACTGCGGTGTTTCATTGCTGTTGTTGCTTGGCTTGACTGTGTCTCGAGTTCTTGTTCTGTTGTTATTGCCTTTTTTTTGCTTGCTGCTGTTCTGTTTTGTTACCTTGCGATTCGATTTCAACTGTTCTGGACACCATTGATTCTACATGATTCGTTCACTGGTATTAAAATCGAGAAGTTGGGTGAGGATAACTTCCACATATGGAAGGAAAAAGTTCAATTGGTGCTTGCACTGAAAGATCTCAAGAACCATCTCACCACTTCACCACCTTCAGATGCCGAAGAACTGGTCAAATGGGAATCTCGTGACGCAAAGGCTAGAGCTATCATTGAAATCTCTATTAATGACGAGCATTTGGATCATGTACGTGATGTCGAGACTGCTGCCGATGTGTGGAAGGCTATATGTAATGTGTTCCAGCGAAAGACTCTTCTCAACCGAATCAATGCCAGACGTGCTTTCTACCTGCAAAGATGCGAGAAGACGAGAAAATGTTGCAACTCATCAATCGCGTTCGTCATTTGTCATCAGATCTGAAGAGCATGGATGTCACCGTGGAAGAAGAGGACATTGCTATGCCATCCTGTGTGGACTTCCGGAACGTTTCGAACACCTCATTGTTGCTATCGATACTACGATCGGCGATCGCGAACTCACTCTGGAGTTTGTGAAGAGTCGTTTGCTTAAGAACAGCAGCGAATGAATGATCGTGCAAAGGAGGAGTCCGAAAGTGATGCAGCACTGGTCGGACGTCAGTTTCGAAAGAAGTCATTCAAGAATGTGGTTTGTTATTATTGTGGCATGAAGGGTTATATCCAGAAGAACTATTTCAAAAAGCAACGTGATGAGGCTAACAGGGATCAGGTCGATGCTGCTCACCCAAGTGTAAATACTGAGCTCAGCGATGAGCGAGGTATGGGTGGCACCGATTCTGACTTTGTATGTCTCATTGCTACTGGCTCTACTAAAGCCACGAACAGTGACTGGATTGTTGACTCTGGTGCTACTGCCCACATGACTTTTGACGATTCCATGTTTCAAACGTACGAGAATAAGGCGTCTTCTGATGTGAGCATCGTAATGATTCCAAACTAGAGTCTGTTGGTCACGGAAGTGTTGAGCTTGATCTGACTGTTGATGGGTCCAAACGTAAGTGCAAACTGAACAAAGTGGTGCATGTGCCGAGTTTACGGTACCATTTGTTGTCTGCGTCAGCGATTTGTGATCTGGGATGCAGTGTAGTTTTAACAAAGAGAATGTATGTGTGTACAAGGGGTCAAAAGTGGTCGCCATTGGGCGCCGCGTCAAAGGCCTGTACTACCTTTGTACTGCTGCAGACCAGTTTACAGATGTGAACAGCGCACTTGTGTCGGACTTGTCTCTTTGGCATGCTCGAATGGCTCATGTCAACATTGAAGGTATCAAGCATATGGCTCGAAACAAGGTTGTGCCAGGTCTGAATGTGGACGTTGCGCAGCATGTTGATGTGTGTGGCTCATGTGTAGTGGGAAAGGCAAGCCGTGCTCCGACTCCCAAGCAAGGGGAGGAACGAGCGAAACATGTACTGGAAGTTGTGCATTCCGATATTTAGGGTCCAGTACACGTGAAACCCTTGGGAGGCTCGCACTACTTTGTCACATTCATCGATGACCACAGCAGGTTTTGTTTCCTCTACATGCTAAAGACTAAGATGAGATGTTCCAGATGTTCGTGAAGTGGCTCACGTTTGTTCAAAACCAAACTGGCAGACATGTAAAAACCTTCACTGCACGTGACAATGTGCTCAAAGCATTGCGCACTGACAACGGTGGTGAGTATCTTCACATCGATTTACCAAAGAACTTGAGCGTCACGGTATTGAGCATCAGCGAACAGTGCCTTACAATCCTCAGCAGAATGGGCTTGCCGAAAGGTTCAACCGCACACTCATGGACTTGGTCAGGTCGATGTTATGTCACAAGCAATTGCCAAAGCACTTTTGGGCAGAGGCATTGAATGTTGCAGTATATGTACGCAACCGTGTGACATGCAAAGCACTTCCAAGTGATGTGACTCCATTTGAACTGTGGCATGGTCAGAATCCTGATGTGAGCAACCTGCGTGTGTTTGGGAGCCGATGCTGGCACAAAGTTGTGGATCATAAGCTGAAGAAGCTGGAGGAGCGTGCAGTTGAATCCATTTTCATTGGGTACACTTCTTGGTCTCACGGATACAAGTTGTGGGACGATCAGAAACGAAAGGTGATTGTGTCACGAGATGTGAGGTTTGACGAGTGCTCTGGCTCGAAAGACCATGATCAGTTTGAACATGAAGACTATGCTGACATTGAATTGAATGAAATGTCGAGTAAAATTGAAACTGAATCATCTTACACATCCAGTAATCCCAGTGACGATGACCCTTCTGCACCGGTACCTCATAATGATGATGCTTCTGAGAACATTAGTAATGATTCCACCACTGATGAGCATGTTGAGCCGGTAGTGCAAGACAAGCAACCATTCCGTAGGTCTACACGTGAACGAAAGAAGCCTAGCTGGTGGCGACCAACTGCTCTACTCACTGCTAGTGATGACATTTCCTCCTCTTATGCAGAAGCTGTGTCACGTCCTGATTCCGAAGCATGGAAGAAGGCTATGAAGAGTGAGTACCAGTCACTAATGGAGCACGACACATGGGATCTAGTGCCAAGGCCAGCTGACAGCAACGTGATTTCGTCCAAATGGGTGTATGTTCAGAAGTATGAGGCAGCACCATCTGGTGAACCAACTATCAGGTACAAGGCTCGTATGTTTGCTAGAGGATTCCTGAAGATCGAGGGTGTTGACTTTTCTGAGACTTATGCACCAGTTGTTAAGTTAACCTCTATCAGGATGATTCTGTCAGTAACTGCTGCGCGGGACTTTAATTTGCACCAGATGGATGTGAAGACTGCTTTTCTGAACGATGAGCTTGAAGAGACGGTATACATGGAGCAGCCAACTGGGTTTGTACAACAAGGTAATGTCGTTTGAAGAAATCTATCTATGGGCTTAAGCAAGCACCCAGACAGTTGCATGCAAAGATATACTCGTTTCTTGTTGTTCAGATGCAACTGAAGCCAAATGATGCAGATGAGTGTGTTTACACCGGAAAGATATTGGGATTTGTGGTTCTGATTGCCCTATACGTTGATGACCTGCTGATTGCAAGTCCGAGTATGCAGACCATGGATCGTGTGCAGGCAGAACTGTCATCTCGTTTCCGCATGAAAGACCTCAAAGAAGCTCGCATGGTACTCGGGTTCGAGATTCATCGTGACCGAGCGAAGCGACAGTTGTATCTGACTCAGTCTGCATACACACAGAAGGTGTTGGAACGTTTCTGCATGCATCAGTCCAAACCAGTTGACACTCCAATGGAATGCGGTCTAGACTTGTCTGCAAGTGAGGAGGTACTTACGAATGTGCCGTACCGTCAGGCGATTGGCTGTCTCATGTACTTGTCTGTGGGAACTCGCCAAGATATCTCATACGCAGTGTCCAAACTTGCAAAGTATGTTGAGAAACCTGGAGATACTCACTGGAAGGCAGTAAAGCGTGTACTGCGCTATCTGAATGGTACTTGCTCCTCTGGTCTCACTTACGGCACAAGCACTGATTTGGCACTGCATGGGTACGTTGACTCAGACTGGGCAGGTGATGTTGCAAACCGCAAGTCTACCAGTGGATACCTGTTCATGACGACAGGAGGACCTGTTTCATGGTGTTCACGTCAGCAAGAAGTGGTGGCACTGTCCAGTGCTGAATCTGAATATGTGAGTCTGTGCTGTGGCACCAAGGAGGCAATCTGGCGTAGGCGAATGTGGAATGGCATCGGCATTGTTATTGGAGTTGAAGTGGACGAGTCGGTAAAGTTGCTTGTTGAACCAACACCTGTATATGTTGACAACCAAGGGTGCATTGACCTTGCTCGAAATGGAATTGTGAACAAGCGTACTAAGCATATCGACATTCGTTTCCACTTTACTCGAGAAGCTCTACGCGACAAGTCGATTGTGTTGTTCTACTGCCCAACCGATAAGATGACTGCCGATATGTTCGGCCGATATGTTCAACAAACCACTTTGCCGTGTGAAGCACGAAAGGTTTCATGAGGAGAGTTGCGTCCGACACTTAGACCTTTGAAGTCAGTGACAGAGGGGGGGTGTTGGCTGTGGACCCTGTGCTGTCACTGAGAACCAAAAGTGCAGGGGAGCATGGGCTGTTCTGGAGGGTGCCGTTTGGAAAGAGCATATGCGCCTCATCTCAAACTCAACGTGAAACGGGCTTCTGATTGGCTACTGCAAATGCTCATATGCAACGTGGTGCGTACAAGTGTTGTGGCTTAGTGGGTTGTTCTGGCGTACACGTGTGTAGCTAGTACATATGGCTATGCTGTACAGTACGGCTGTGCAGTACAGAGTGGACAGGTATGTACGTGGACATACAGTATAGGTTGATGGGTGTTGATGCACTATGGTGATGAGTCAAGTACAGTGGTGGCGGTTACAGTAGTTGCGTGTATACATGTCGTTGCATGTGTAAGAGTTGTGTTGTGAATTTGGGGACGTGTAGTGATAGTGTGGTTACGTGCAGTTGGTGAGTTAGTGCATACAGACGATGAAGTGATGTAGTGTTGTGCCCCGTTGTGCACTGTTAGTTGTAAGCTGGCATGAATTTGTGCCAGTGTTACTATGTCATGTCTTGTGATGATTGGTAGTATTGAGTGTCCCGCTTAGATGGCTAGGGTTTAGTTAGAGTAAGAGTTGAGTGCGAGTGTGGCGAAATAGTTCTATATAAGTTGCGACTTGAGCACCTCCAAGTAAAATCTGGCCAGAGCTGGCGATCTTCCTTTCATTCTCCCCACCTTCCTTATCCAACCTTTCCTTACAGCTTCAACCTCTATTATCAACTGCCACGTAATGTTTCGTGTCTAGATGCTTCCTGATTAGACATTGAATCCACTGTATGAAGCTGTACTCGTCAGCCCCGTAGCTGGACAAATGCACTTATCAGCTATCAGATACTGAAAGTTACCATGATGTACACAAGTGTTTCCCAACTTGGTCTGATACCTTGCAGCAAGCACTAATCATGCTTATTCAGCACTTTCGGTAGCAGGATGCTACAGCATCCGGAATCAACATGATTCACTCGGACTTGCAATGCAGTTGACTTTTACTGATAGTTCTATGCATACTTAAGCCGTACTTGGTACCGATCATGAACAAAGTAGAATTTGTACATCCCGTAGTAGGCGTGTGTTTGAGTAAAACGAGTTCACCTGTCATAAAAGAAACAGAAGAAAATGAGTACATGTATCTCGTTAACGATGCTTCTAAAAAATTTTGAAAGCCATCGATCCTTGCTCTACAGGAAAAGATTCGTGCCTTTCATATATTAAAGCACCCCAATTTTCCCCCCTCCTTGCAGTTCTCAAGATAATAAAGAATCAACATAAAATACATAACTATTACCGCAGTTTCCTCACAGACGAACATATGGGGGTGCTTTTCTAGAGAGCAGTATACTTCTGACTTTCGAATTGTAGTTATGAACTTCCTCGAGACAGGAGGGAAATATGGGGCAAAAAGTAAGATATCAATTGGATGGAATGATCGGCTTGCCATCACACCGTAACGAAATTGGCATATCAGTTCAGAAACAGAGTAGTTTGTTATCCGACCTCAGTAACCATACGGCAGATATAAATGCCCGATCCGTAAGGTCTTTCAAATCCAAATTCATTCTCCAACACTGTCTATGAGTCTTTCGCCAGTCGTATACTTTCATTGATAAGAGAATTGTCAATGAGAGTCGAAAGGTTTGGGTGTTTTACTCATCAAAGATATATCCGATCTATCCCATGGTTTTCCAGACAACCACAATCGACTCAAAAAGGATATACTGAAAAGTAATGAGGAAGGGCCTACGCACCCTAAAAAGCTACCTTCATTGTTATTTATGTATCTACGGGTTTAATATTCTCGGCAATCCAGTCCCGGAGTAAATAATAATGATGATGTTCTTTGAGCAGCGTAAGAACAATATTTCTTGGATCTGAAGCTAACTCTCAAATTCCTAACTACTCGGGGATTGACTTGAGGTTTTCTGCCAACTTGCTTGACCTCCACAAGAGGAAGCAGTTTACTCAACTTATATAGACTTTTTGGTTAACTCTAAAGCCTCAAAGAAAAATATTAAGAACCATAAAATGCATCAAATGGAATCGTGTGAACGAGAAAGACTAACAGAAGATACTATCAGGATAAATATATAGATTTGTTCCTTAATATCTTTGTCCTCAAGATCAGAGCCAAAACATTCCCCCAAAATATCCATTTAACTAAAGCAGTCCCCAAAAATTTCCGCGAACGGATTAGAATTCTCTATATACTCCTGGAAAAATATCTAAACCACTGAAGTTTCCCGCATCCAGTTCCAGAGTCGGGACCACCTGGCCCATACTTTCCGGCCCCCTCCCCACCATTCTGGCAATTTCCATATCTCTCTCTCCCTCATCCTCCTCGTCCCCCTCTTCATTCTCCTCTTCATCTTTTCCAGAAGAGTCAAAGATCACGATTACTCCCTCAATCTCCCCTTCGTTTTCCACAATAGATACCCCACCGTTGTAACCTATTGGCTCCCACGGGTCCACCCAGTCCTCCTCTTCATCCATCTCTTCCTCTGCCTCGTCTTCCTCTGCCTCATCTGCCTCCTCTGCCTTATCGAAGCACTGCTGGCGGACCTACTTTTGAACGCGTTCCAGGTCTAATCTTCTGCAGTAATCATCATACCCTGTTGGCCCGTTGGCCATCGGAGCCAGCAAGTTGAGGGGACGGCGGCCTCGGGGTGACTTGGCGATGGTGAGGGAGGGGCGGAGGGTGGTCATCTCAAGGGCAAAAAAGGGGTGAGCCGATGGGGTAGCTGGTGCCGGGGATTTTCCTCAACGACATCGATATAGAACTTTAAATAGGGCAACGTCTTCGAAAAGTTTCACGGCCTTGGAAGAAATAACAAATGCGAGGCAATGCCGCAGCGTTGAATTTGGGTGCAATCAGGACAGTGAATAAAACTCTACTCGATGAAATATCGGAACTGAATTTCGAGGACGAAGCGCATCAAGAGTCGAAAGATTTCTTTATTGAAAAAGGAGGACAAAAATGCTCAAAGAGAAAATATAAATGGAGTTGCGCAGTGAATTTGGTTTCATGGGGAAAAATTCATTTCATGACTTTGTTCTTGAAAGAAAAATGATTGGAACAGTTGTTTTTGAAAACAAACAGGGAAGGAAAAGACAGAAGTTTGTAGAGAGGACCGCTCTCCTATAGGAAGGATAGTTTTCGTAAAAACACGGAAATAAACATTCTGATTTCATTGAAATAAAACATTCATACCATTACAAACTTTTTATTTCATGATATGTTAATCGGGGTAATGATGGGGTATTTTACTTCTTCGCCCAAAAATCCTAGCGTAGGGAATCTAAACGGAGTTTGAATAGAAGGTTTTAATGAAACAGAAGGGCATATGTTAATAAAATGTCACGATTCGCTCGCACAACATATCCTGGAACAACTAAAATTGTTCTGCCAGTAACTTTGCCCAGTTTTTGAGACTTGAACATCATCGAAACATTCTTTAAGAAACTTAAAATGGGGCAAAACTTCCTGCCAAGCACTTTTGAGCGCTGTGACTATTCGAATAAACCTGTAGCAGTTCCTCAAATCTCTGAAGTACAAGAAATATTTTTCGATCATCCGGTACTTTCTTGCGAAGTAGTTGGAACGCCAGTCTAGAACCTAAAATGCCTTTGCTCCGTGTCTTCCTACAACTCCTTCTTAACCCTTCCTTCGCAACTTCTTGTCAGCCTGGAACATTCAGCCCCAACTTTGTGGATCCCTGTATGCCTTGTCCTCCCGGATTTTTCTAGCTCTTCCCTAACTCCAATGGCTGAATTACGTGTCCCGTTGGCACTTAAGACCCCTCCGCTGGCTCAAGGTTTCGTAACGCCTGTCTTTCTTGCCCTCCTTGAGCTGAATCTTCACTGCTATATCGAAAAAGATTCGAAAAATGCAAACCTTGTAAGCCGGGCTCCTTCCAAAACGAATCCCGAAGTCGACGATGTAATCTATATTCAAGGGGCACCTAAAGCAACGTTATTGGTGCCATTTCTGCCTCTTTTTTCATTCCATGTCCAGCTCTAACGCATCTTCGAATCGCGGGCGGAACCTCTAGAAGGGGTTGTAAGCAATGCCTACCTGGGTTTTATCAGAAGTTCTTTTGGAGCCCTGAATGTGTACCTTGCGCGATGGGAACGTATGGAAAGGCTGTAGGCGCAAAGAACTTGAAAGACTGTCGCAAATTTCCAAAGTGGAGGGAGAGCATGACCATTGGAGCGGACTCTATCAGGATATGTAAGCAGCTCAAGGAAAGGACGTATAACGAAAGGGCTGGGGACCGGTGTGTTGATTGTCGGATTGGCACTTAGAGTGGTCAAATGGGAGCATCGTCAGCTTCGGTATGCCAGACGTGTCCACTGGGAACAAGTGGCCTCATTTTAGGGGCAACCACCGAGGATTCTTGTTAGCAGTGTGAGGTAGGATTCTATCAAACCAAAAAAAGGAGGGGTTATTTGCTTGGAATTTCCAAGAAATACTTTCCTAGGCCAGAATGGGGCTACTTCAGTCAAGGAATTTTTGCCATGCTAAAGTGGCCTGGGAAGTGGATTTGGAGCTGCATCTTGCACCAGGTTGAATGAAGGTATATAGGCTAATGATCAGCTGGAAGGCTATGTTTCGGAAAACGGTAGCATTTAGGGAGGAAACGAAACACGCTTTCTTTTAGATGCATAAGGAGGAAAAGTAATGCAAGTGAAGCCAGGATGGTTAATATTTAATCATCACACTGCTCCTCGTCCTGGTTCTTATAATCATGATCTTGAAGGTAACTTATTCATGCGTTTTTTAGAAGTGTCCATTGGCTTGACCAGTATCTCAGTTAAAGAGCTGTCTCCGCTTGTTCAACCCATATAGCTAGGTTTTTCTTCCCGAAAATGTCTGCGTGTGGATTGCTCACGTGGTATTGCGGGTCCTGGAAGTTCATTTCAGAAAAGTATACTAAAGGGATCGATCTCCTTATCATCCCCTTGACATGAAAGGGTTAGTAAAAGCAAGAAATGTACAGAAAGTTTACATCGACATCAGCACCTTCTCATATTCGACTCTTATAAGTAATGACGATTTGAAACTTCGCTCTCAAGAACTATTAATTAGGGGTGCTATCCTAATTGTCGGTAAATTATATTAGAACTACATTATTCATACATGCTCCCCAAAAGGCCGTCTTTGAAACGGAAGAGTAGCTGGGGCAAAGGAACACAGGTAAAATAAACTCGGAACGTTGACTTTGATCGAAGAATAATCCTTCCTTCCTAAGTGCCCCTAAAATTCACTCTTACCCCTCCTTATATACAGTTTCGAACTATCGAATTTTATAGCACCTGCGCAGTACCTTTGGCAGCTCTGCACCGCTACAGTAAAATGCAGAGCATATATATAAAAATAATCGAAAATAAAACTTGCATCCCATTTCCAGCGCAGCCAGTGCAGCATGCCAAAATAAAATCCAAAATAAATTTGACACGCTAAATTTGCCTAACTTTCATGCGCGCTAGTGCCCTCCAGAGCCCTCCAGGACAACCCATATGGTTCTATATTGTTTTAATCTTCCCACCTCTCTGCTATTGACGTCCTCGTCAATGATACCCAGAAATTATTGCATTGTCAAGAATGTACTTATGCCTCACTTCTGTTACAATACCATCACGATCCAAAAAGTCTTTTGTGGGTTGCCACTCAGCTTGATGAGTAGGCGCACCCTTCATTAACTCGAGGAATTGTTAGTCTCTTCTACGCTTACGATGCTTCAATACACTTCCAACAACTTGTTCATCTCCCTCGAGCATCGGAACAGGATCGAGTTCCTGAGGTATAAGCAGATATATATCGGCAAGCTATTTTTTATGTGGAGTTGTATGGATCACATGAACAGCAGGATGGATCCTCAGATGACTTTGTAGATTCAACCTCAAAGCATTCTTTCCGATTAACTCCTTAACTAGAAACGGTCCATATCTTCTGGCGGCAAGCTTCTACGTTTCTTGAGACCTTGACTACAAATACGTAAACAAAGTACCATAACTTTGATCCAACTCGATAATCAGGAGCCTAATATCGTTGAGAGGAGATCGCACTCTGTCTCGCTTCAGACACTTTGTATGAGAACTTTGCATCTTCCAAAGAGGTTCTCACTCTTATCTTAAAGTCTTTAACGCTCTCAATCGGTACCTTTAAATCTGAAATCATATCAAGAGGTGTCTTTGGATTGTATAAAAATTCTTTTTCGAACGGTGACATTCCCACGTCTTCAGTCACAGAAGAGTTATATGCAAATTCGGCAGTAGGCAACAGTTCATCACAGTCATTCTTGTGGTGTGAGCAATAAAATCGCAGACCTTTCTCCACCCTACGATTCATAGTCTCAGACGCACCATCTGTTTGTGGATGGCGACTGGTGGACATCTTCAACTGCACTCCACATAGCATCATAACATTTTCCCAAAATTTTGAATTAAATCTAGGGTCTTGATCGGGAACAATGTTATCTGGTAGTCTATGAAGTTTCAAAATGTTGCTGAAGAACGAAGTAGCCACATCAACTGCCGTTTCATTCACATTACATGAAACAAAATGAACTCTTCTTGTAAGACGGTCAAACCAAGTCATGACTGCATCTTTTCCTTTCTTAGTCCTTGGAAAGTGTACAATAATGCCAGTAGCCAGAGATCCCTATCTTATCTTCCGCATCTCTAAAGACTTTGGAATTGTCGTCTTCTTTTGATTCGAATCTTTTGCTTGCTGACATCGGAAGCATCCTTGAACATAATTTCAAGCATCAAGGGTCTTATGTCTCCAATGATAGATTGCAGCCTCGATAACGTCTTCGCGAAAGCAAAATGTCCACTCGTCTTCAAATCATGAGCTAACTGCAGTACATCCGAAAAAATTTTTCCTTGGGAAACATAGTTTGTTACCATATATTAGTTGTTTTCCTTTCTTCCTAAATATGGGACTAATCTTTGCAAGCTGCAATTTATTAGTCTCCTCTGAAGTCCAACTTCCATCTAAGGCTCTAACAATAGGTCCAAATTACTGATAATCGTCATACCTACTAAGGATATCATCAAGATCAATAGATAACACATCCACATCATTAACTGAAGGTTTATCCATTTCCTTAGAGTTGATCACATGAGGAGCTCTCGACAAAGCATCACGAAGTACATGGATCTCCCCCTGCTTCAAAGTAATTGGAAATATTCCAAAATTACCCAGCATTTCTATGCACCTTGCCTCTTTTCGACTCAAATTAGGCTTAGTAAATAGATTCCTGAGAACCTCATTATCAGTTATAATCTCCAGTGAAGAACCTTCTAGATAACACCTGAACCTCTGATGAAAATGTATCAATACAAGAAGCTCCCTATCATTTGTGGAATAATCTCTCTCAGTAGGAGACAACGCTTTAGAATAGAAGGCAATTACACGATCATTTCCACTCTCATCCAGTTGCGTTTAAGTTCCTCCAATTGCAAATTGCGGGGAATTAATATGACCTCTGAAGCTCTTCTTCCAATCTGGAGCAATAATTATAGGGGCTTGAGCGATGGAATCTTTCAATTTTTGAAATGAAATATCATACTTGCAGTTACATTTGCCAGTACCAATATTTTTCTTCGTCAAGCCCGTCAAAGGAGCTACAGTTTCTGAAAATTTAGGAATAAAACTGCGGAAGAATTGAAGTAAGCCAATAAGAGCATCTCTATTCCGTGTTTTATTTATATCCGTAAAATAAAAATTCTTGCCAGCTAAACAGTTTCGATTGGCCGGATATTTTCTGATCCTGCCCTAAACGGAATAAAACGAAGAGCAGTTTTCAACTCTACGCCAGTAGCGATCTATTTACCTATCCAACACCAGACACGAAATATCATTTCCATTTCGCTATTGGTCTGATGCTACCCATTATTGAAAACGAGGACTCGTCCGACGATGAAACTGTGTCATATCTTGTTGCGACAGGTATACAAAAGGAGCTTCATCTATTGTACAGGGCAAACATCGTGTTTCTACTATCGGAAGAAGGGCAAACAACAAACGGGACTTCGATGCAGCCATGCAACGCATCCATTGGGCTATTTACCCGAAAGCCCGAAGTATACCGAGAAGGACTTTGAGAGGCGTTTACGAATCCCTCGGATAGTATTTAATCGTCTGAAGGAAGCAATCTTCAGTCAGGGTATTTTTGTCTGTGGCGACACAAATTCAGTCACAAAGGCATACAACCTTTAAAACGTATAACTGTGGCCCTTCGAATGCTCGCGTACGGTGTCGCCGAAGATGCATTAGATGAATATCTGCAGACGTCTGAGGATTCTGCCTTAGTCTCTTTAAAAGGGTTTTGTAAAGCTTTCGTGGAAAGATTTCGTCCAGAGTATCTTCGTGAACCTACAAAAGAAGATTTTCGGAGAATAATGCGTATTGATGCAGCAAGAGGCTTCCCTGACTACAGCCAATCGAGCCTTCTTCAAAGCGTTGAGAAGGGAAGTTTTTCTCACTGCTTTAAAAAATGTTTTATTTTCTGGAAGTCCAGCAGTATTTGGACGCGAAAAAATTGCGATGACATTTAGTTCCTCCAGAGCATCAGGCTTTCTTTAAGCGGAGAGTGTAAGAGATTTGACCACTTGCGCTCATAGTTTTTCTTGTCGAAGAAGGTTAGTATTTTGGCTGCCAATCCGGCATCGAATTTGGTTGGGGAAATGGATGCACTACTGTCATCATGCGATGTAGTTTACAAACTTGCTGATGAGGTGCCAGCCACAACATCTACCGGAGCATCCTTACTCTCATCTTTATCGTCGCCACCGATTCCGGTCGAAGGAACATAATCTCCGTTCCACTTCAGGTGTTCTTTCAGAACCATGTATGCCTTGAATCTAATCCAATTCTCTTTCAAGTAGTCCTTATAATTGTAGTCTGCTTTTGTGCATGTGCCAGTATGAAGAGCGATTTACATGGAAAGAATGTTGTCATCATTCACGCCTGCTAGATTTGAGGACTTGATTGTTTGCAAAGATACAAAAAACTTCTGAGAATCCGCTGAAAGATCGGCGAAATGAGACTTGCAGCTCTTGACTGTGCGCTTTCCTTACTTTCCATCCGTTACGAGGTGAGGTTCTCGGGCCTCTCTCGAGGAAGCGGCGGAACACAGTGTCCCAGATTTTCTCTTTCGATCAGATCCAGCAATTGAATCTTCTGAAGCAATTACCCAACCTTTGGCAAGGGCATCATTTTCGTCATTGTTCCAAGTTTTGCCCCATCCCATTGCGTTTCGGAGAGATGCGACTCAAGCTCGTGCGAAAATAGAGGAGAAGAGTTGTGAATGAGGAGAGTTGTGAATGAAGATAGCAGTATGGGTGTTGCTGCATAGTGGGAAGTTCAGGTGACATGGCAAGCGCAATGACGGAATACATTGCCATTTCGGTGTTCCTGCCAATCTGTGTGCCAGTCAGAGCACGGTAAATCGTCGCCCTATTGAATAGAATACGGACTGAACGGTCCGCATTTATTAGAAAATAATGATTATTCAATCGTATTTTTATGGCATCTTTCATTCGATACAAATTTTCTTGCGGCGTAAAGTATCAATTTTTATCGGTAAAAATCAAATAGAATTAAAAAAACGACATGGACTAGAGATGCTCTAAAACGTCTTATATCAGGCACTGTTTTAGGCTTTGGCCGTTTCTTCAAACCTTCAAGTCCTTCTGGATTAGCACGAAGACCATATTTCCCAACTATGAAGTCCAAGAACTCAACTCTGTTTTTAGAAAATCATATTTCTTTAAGGAAACATAAATCTAATGTTTTTGCAGGCGACTTAGCTCCATTTCCAGTTGCTCGAGATGGCTTTCTTAATCCTTGCAAAAAGCTAGAAGATCATCAATATAAATGACCATGAATATGTCAATGCAATCGTAGAAGATACTGTTCATTTGCGACTGAAATATAACAGGAGCAATACATAAACCCATCGGCATTACAAGCTACGCGAGCTGTCCGTACTTCGTATTAAATGCAGTCTTTTCAATATCTTCAGGCTTCACCCGTATCTGATGGAAACCCGTTTTCAAGTCCAACTTTGAGAAAACTCTCGCATCACCAAGCCTATCAAACACCTTAACTGTTCTAGGGAAAGGTGAATTGTTCTTTTTCGTGGTTCGATTGAGGGCTCTATAATCAACCACTCCTCTCAGTTTGTCTTTCTCTTAGGTGGAGAATAACGGTGATCCATAGGGTGACTTATTTGGCCTAATCTTCTTCTTTGCCAGCAGGTCCTCCACATATTCTTTTGCAGCTTTTAACTACGCGGGGGAAAACTGGAACAACGGACGATGAGGTGGCTTTAAATCTCTTTTAACCTCAATCTTATGATATAAACTTCTCTTTGGTGATAGTCCAGCAGGTAGTTTCCTTTTGAAGACATTCTTAAATCGAGATAGCAACCTTTCCCATTTGACATTCCTTTGACATTCGATAGCAGAGGGCTTAGTGAACTTCAACTCTTTCACAACAACGAGTTGAAGAACATTGAAATCTCTTCAATGTTCCCTTTTCCTAATCATTTTCCGGAATCTCTTAACTCCAATGCTTGTGAATTTCACTTCCTTCGAATTCTCTTCAGTCATAGGATTTACATCGTTGTCAACCTTCACAAACCGTTGTTTATAGTCAATATTTGGATTGTTAGCAACATACCATGACATTCCAAGAATAACATCATATCTACAATCTGCAACGACCCAATTGCACGTATACAGATTGGAACCAATATTCAATGTTGCTTCCGGGATGACTTGCGGCGCTTTTTCCTTAGAAATTTTGCTCGAATGATGGAAAGTGGCAATGAATTTCTTAAATCGAAACCTTTCCTAGTTTCGAGCTGCGATGTATCTAGATCCCACGTTAGTATCACATCCGTCATCGTTGAGGATAGACAATTTGACATCATTCAGTCTCCTATCCAGCAAGTTAAATTAAACTATTGTAATTTTCTCCTCATTAATCAGGATGTTATCTTCATTGCATTTAACTATAGTAATTGATTCCAAATTCGTCTTCGAGTCTCTTATCGCATGATATCTTTGACTTTTTTCAACTTCAGGGCTATCACCATTGCAAATTTCCTCTTTCAACACTGGACTTTGATTAATTTGTCTTAATTGCCTAATATCGGCAACAAGACGATTAAAGTCACTCATACTTGGTCCAACCGGAGCGGCTTTGTCTTTCGGCGGACCTCTCACTTTTCCGAATCATTGTCAATAGCTTGAGCATTGTTCGATGCAATCTTATTCTTACGATCATCATGCTTCCATAGTATACAGCCTACTGTATGATATGTAAAGCAGCGGTTCTTTTGTACAAACTTTCTTTCTCTGGATCAAATTGAAACTTCCTGTTTCGACTTTGACCACTGTTGTACCCCTTCTCCACGGACCTATCTCCATTGGTACAGTAGTCTGTCTTGGAACATAACTTGACTGTCGACCAAACCTAGAGAACGTACCAAATCCACGTAAAGCACTATCAACATTCAGAGCGGTTCGGGAAGATTCGTCGACGTTCATGACATAATTCTTGAGGACCACTAGCCTAACCTCTGGATTAAGTCCAGAGACAAACTCATTGATCATTTCATCCATTGAGATTCCAGGAATGCTCAGAGCTACATTTCTAAACTCTGATAAGCTGCAACAGAATACGTCTGATGCAAATCCATTAACTTTTATCTTGCACGTCGAACACTATCGGCGGGAATAGACTCTGCTCGTACCAAATTCTTGAATTCTCGGAAAGAGTACGGAACTGTATTAGCAGCAACTTTCATGAACTGCCAACCTGCAGCTGTTCCAGTAAAAATTGTTGTAGCATAGATAATCGTTGCTCCATCGTCCAGTGATAGGTCTGTATTCTGCATCTGAAAAGGCGTTAGATATTGCTTGAGCTGGAACAACCAAGTTCCCACAGTGAGTCTACCTCGAGTGCCTTTGAATTGGTGCGGCTTGTTTGGCTTGAAAATGATATATCAAACCATTTCTTCCTTCTTCTCTTGAAAAATTCTCTCATATCTTAATATCCACTTCATACTTGAAGGGAGCCGTCCCATGCCGACATGTCCCCTTCCCGGAAGAGAGTGATAAACAAACTCTTCGTAAAACACAATCGAGAGTTACGGCGATCTATATCTGTTCGGGATATTCCCACCAGTGTTTTGGCAAAGACCTTACGGTGTCCTTAGACTATACGAAAAGATCTCAAGCCAACCAGAAGGCATTTTTCAATCACAAAACCAAGGTTATTTCGCACTCTCCGGCTATTATTCTCCTACCTGATCAAATCTATAACGAGTTACTCGAACTCTTGTCCTAGTCGGTCGAACTAGCTAACAGAAAATATTCAAAAGAGTTATTTGAGGATACGTAGGCGTCTCGGCGCAGAAAAAACACAATAAGAATAGGCAAAGATATTGAAGATACCTTCTCGCCTATCTAGATCTCCGTGCAGAACTAGATTATTTGCATACACCTGGCACTCCAGCCCAAAGGTGATGCTTACCAACGACTTGCACGCCAGCCAAAATTCGTGGTACAACTAACTATGTTTAGCTAACTGGTTTATGCTACCGGTGAAACGGATGAGTAGTTGGTGCAAAGGAAGACAGCTAAAATAAACCCAGAACGTTGACTTTGATCGAAGAATAATCCTCCCTCCCTAAGTGCCACTAAAATTTCACTCGTACCCCTCCTTATATACAGTTCTGATATGCCGAAATTTTTAGCACCTGTGCAGGTCCTTTTGCCATCTCTGCACCGCTATAGTACAACGCAAAGCATATATCTAAAAATAATCGAAAATAAAACTTGCATCCCAGTGCCAGCGCAGCCAGCGCAGCCAGCGCAACATACCAAAATAAAATCGAAAATAAATTTGCCATGCTAAATTTGCATTACTGTCATGCGCGCTAGAGTCATCCAGAAACCTCCAGAACAACCCAGATGGCTCTGGACTGTTACAGTCTTTTAGGGATCCTTTTGCCCTTTTCATTCGATTGTATTTTTTTGGAGTACTCTAATACAATGTCCATTACATCTTTCAAAAGTAAATTATCAAAACCTTGCCCTCCTTATTCACACATACATGTACAGGTTGAAACTGATAAGATCGCAAAACATAGTAACTCTACTTGAGAGAAGACTTTCCATTAATGTGAAATACCTGTTGACGAATTTTAGCCCTTTTCCAAACTCCCGGTGCAATATTTTTAAGCCCTATTTCTCAATCTTCAATCTATTCCTTTAGGATTTTATCTTCAGCCCTGAACTTGAAAGAATCAAGATACAATTGAGACTCTTGAGTTTTAGGCTGAAGTTTTTCCTCCTTCGGGATGCCGCTCCCAGATTCTATCCCAGATTTAGTTTGGATATAAAGTTTTGGTGAATATCATTTAGCCTAGTTGAAGCTCGGCGCTCACCTGAAAGTAAATTTTGGTTCGCAGCATTGTCCTTGGACTCAGTTTCCTCCGGTACGTAACAATTTTTCTTATTTTGAGGTTCAGCAGTGCATATCTTCAAATCAGATGAGCAACTGACCACACTCTTCGATCTGGACGTAGTACTCATTTTTCGGACCAATGTGGTTGAATAATGCAAATATAGAAAGAAGGAGAATTAGCAGCTGATTCATTTTCATAAGGAGAACCTTCAAGTAACTGGAACTATTGTCTGCTGATAATATCAGGTACATGAGAACTTAAATATAGAGTGAGCAGGGGTACCGAACCATTTATTTCTGCATTGTAAATTCTTCACGAATAGCCATTGACATCTTGATTTTATCATTTTCCGATTGTATTTGTTTATTTTTCATCAAAGAATCAACGAAATTTGTCCATAGCGTGATCTTCTGGATCTTCAAAAAAATTGCTGGACGTAACTCCGTTGTAAGGGGGGAATAATGAGGTATTTTACTACGTCGTCTGGCACTTCTTGCGGGGGAATCTAAACGGAGCACCGTTGTAAGCGAGTGTTGGTCATGTTATCTGAAACCTAAATCAATTCCGAAAAAGAGATAGCTTCAAGGAAAATCTAAGACATTTACGGGGAAAACTGATGATTCATGAATGGAAATACCCGCTTAGAAATTGTACTCGCTTACTTCAGAAGATTCGATTCGCAAGGAAAAAGAAATCAAGTAAAAGAGAAATGAAAAAACCGAGAAAAAAAGGTGAAGGAATAAAGAATGAAATTTTCAATTAAAAAAATCAGTCAAAAACAATTTCGTTCTTGACATGACATTGATTGAAAATCAATTAAGATAAACTATCAAAAAAAGGTGAAAAAGAAAGGCGTAAAGGCAGAATACGAGTAAATCAAAACAGGTACAAAAGAATAAGAGGGTCACATAGGATACTGTCCTGAAGTTTTCAATCTTCATGAAACTTCTCTGATGTCCACTTTGCCTCCGTTAAGTTTCTCTCATGCCCTGCCGATGGAGTATTCTGAATAATATTGTAGGGGCGCTTCTGTGTGCATATTTTTACTACTCAACGAAATAGTCATAATTACAGAAATTGAAAACGTTACGGCGAGTAACCTACAACTCGAGCTACCTTGCACGCTAATGAGTTGCAAAAAAATTGAAATATCATAGAAGCCCCACAAGCGGCCCGCAAAGAATTCAGTGGCATTTCGCAGTCCAACTAAAAAAAATATTACAGTGCTTACATTTGCTCCTCCGGAAAAAGTCGATAATGAATGCAAGTTCATAGGTTCATTAACCTTCATACTACGCAGTAAGCAAACTTCAATCTATCCCCGAGAAAAAGAGAAGGCGGTAGTTTATCTCGTGCAATAAAACAGCAGTATGGGGTAATTTCCATTACATGTTTCAAAAGTAAATCACCGAAACCTTTCCCACCTTATTGGAGGTAAAAGGGGAATGATGGGGTATTTTACTACGTCGTCTAACACTGGAGTTAAATGAGTATTGGTTTAATGATTCAAACTCCGTTTAGATTCCCCCCGCTAGAAGTGTCGGACGAAGAAGTAAAATACCCTATCATTCCACCCGTTTACTGCAAGTGGAATGTAGGGTGGAATTCTCATTAATCTGGCGCTAACCTAATTGGTCGCCAACTGGGCTTTGGACCAATACTCCCAGGTGAGGGCCATTTTTCTTCAACGACACGCCGCGTTGATGATGATCTCCAGCGCAGCGTGCTTTTAGATCGGACTACCGGCTGCTTTATAGTTTGTAGACAAGCTCAAGCACCCGAGCACCCAAACAGTCGATTGTAGTTATTTTGAGTAATCCAACACAATGTCCATTACATCTTTCAAAAGTAAATCACCAAAATCTTTTCCCTTCAAGCACCCATATTATAGGTATTTCCAGTGGTTTGAATACAAGAACTTTACCGCAATTAACCCGTTCATTACAGCAGAGACGAAGAAAACACGACGGTGACAATGGGGGTGTTATGATATAGCTACATTATGGTACAAAACATAACTATCAGAGCTCAATGCGGTGTACCTTTCTGCGAATAATAGTGATCTCTGTTTGCTGCTGATCCAAAGAGCAGAGAGTCAGCGGCCGTCGAAAGTGTTCTTACTAGTGCCTATCCGTCATATAAATGTACTCCATAAGGAAGTAAATGGGTTCGATTTACTGCGAGTGATGGAAATATTGACAGTCCTATGAACTCGGGTAGCAACGAGTTACTGTTTCGCGACCCAAACATAATGCATCTAGACTCAATAGCTGAATATTTCATGTCATATTTGATTGATGACTACTACAAAGCATCTATTGCTGTATGGTAAAATACAGTACGGGGAGCGCCTCCAATGTATGATCTCTCACCGGTTTATATACAGTAACTATCGGCTTTAGAGTAATTGGCTGGTAGCCAGGGTTTTTTCAAGTAGAATGCCGTTATCTTTCGAACGCTTGTATTTTTCCGCATGACTGTCCGACTTTTGCTTCAGGATTTTTCTATTTAAGCGGTGCAAGACCCCAGCACAGACCTACCTATTTGAGAGCGATAAGTGCTCGGGGCATCAATACAACGTAAAACCACAAAATTGCCCCAAATTTGTCGTAGTGATCAACCTGCACTCGTTGCGAGGCAAATTATTCAACCAACCAACTCTCAAGCGAGGTTTTCCGTCATAGCACCGCCGAATTAACCTTGAAAGAAGGTAGACCAAGGTTTTTATTTCTCTGGAGCATTTGCGGAACCGATCTCAAAGAACCTCACTGTGGATACCTCTATCGACCATCCAAGGCTCGTCCGAGCTGACGCTGAATCCATCCGCACAATCTTGCGCCTCCACGACCAGTACGTCAGTAAGCTCACTGCTCGAGCGCTCAAGCTCACGTCTAACACCTAAGCAACGGCAGCAACCGAGCCGTTTCGCCCGTGAACATCAAGTTATGCGTAGATCCTGAATGGCTTCAATCTATAATCACACTTGGATTCATTGGAAATGTCACTGCCGTCGGTGAATTAACTGAGGGAGCCCTCCGCGCCTACCTCGAGAACAAAGCGAAGGAATGCGAGGAGCCCCTAACCATCGAATCACTCGACCCCATTGTGGAGGAAGAACTCTTCAGGGACACATCCAATCGTTCGGCAAAGTTCAGAATGTAATCTCTTTTCGTTTAATATCCTTCGTTACTTCTCAGAATTTGGCTCACTTAGATGATGGATTCGAATTAGAAGCCAGCAGTCAATCATGTGCTCTCTGTTGTAAAGCCGAAGTCACTCCGTGAACGCCTGAATTCTGATTTAGAATTTTCATCCGACTCGCTTCAGAAGTATTTTAAAGGATTCATGAAGCACGTTGTTAGACTGTCTGAAAAATTTGAGCTTCTGGACCTCGGCCTAAAAATAGCTGTGGCAGCAAAAGGAGAACGAAGGAATCTAATAACAAAAAGACTGAAAGGAAAGGGAAAAGCAACAATGGCTCAAGATCTTCCCCATCTGATGGTAATGACGATGGAGGCAGCTATACAGACACGAAAAGCAGCGGGCGAAAGTCTAATCGATGTTATTCTCCCTGTCCATACCCCTTTTGTCAGAAGGACAAGAAGCTTCGTTGGATTGACGATTGAAATGCATCCAGGGACGATAAGAAAACAGCTATGAAGTCAGCACTGGCCGTTCAGAAGGCCAATAGCGGTCATTTAAAAAATACTCGCAGTCAGACTACCAACACAAGTGGCTCATGCAATAATAGTGCTAGTGGGACAAATGGTCATCTCACCGAGTCTAGGAAGTCATGCAGTACTGTTGAACCGTCTTGTTCTGTATCTATCTCTGACGAATTGGCAGCTATGGATGCTGCAGGACGTTGCGGCGATACAGGTGATGACTGTTATGTTTCTCCAGTGTTGGCCGAACGCGCAATTTTGAAAGGAATTGTAGTGCAATTCATTTTGGTGTACATTACGTTGCGTTGAGTTGGGACGCGAATTTTCGAATTTTCCCAAGTTGAAATTCAGCAATCAGATTAATCTGTGTAATTGGTACTGTAGTTTGTACACTTTTTAGTGCAAGACAGTGTAGAAACTCTATTGTGACAACCGAAAAGCTCATAGCCACACATTTTAGTTTAGCCATGATAGCTATGGTCTTATGAACATATTTCACCTTGGAGGGACTTGTTTATATGCGAGCACACCCGAGCTCGCCCACTGGGGTTTGTAAGCTAGCCGATTCCGGTCTACAGATTGCACATTTCGAGTGAACTCTTTTCCATCAGGAGTTCCCACTGCCCATCTTTCCTGCAACCGTTCTCGGCACGGTTCCCTTTTATTATTGAATTCTTATACGGGTTCGCTAGTGACCCTTTACAAGGTTTCGACCTTTCTTTTTCACGTTTTTACCGTTTTTTCTACCTCCGTAGAGGAACTTCGATTCCATCCAGGGAAAGTGAGCTCGCGCACATGCACATTCACACCGTTAGGTATTTTTTCTATACCTGTACAGGTGGATCGCAGCCCCTGTAGGGAAGGTGTCCTTGGAATGGCACGCTGTCTCACACTGCAAAATGTTCTCATCAAACTGATACGAGTATAGACCAAGCGCCTCTGTTTAGGCCAGTGAGGAGTTTGTACCTCCCACTAACAGAATTAGTGTCGGCAGGAGGACCTTCTTCGAAGAAGACTACGCAGGAGTAACCTTCCAATGCTTGTCAAGTCGTTACCGACAAGTCCAAGTGGACCATTTTTGGGCGATCGGCCTTACAAACAGGCGTTACCTCCTCATTTTTGCGGGTCAACGCAACCTCATTTTAATTAACCAAGCCTCAACCAACTTTCTGCACGGTGCCATGCTGAGCCAGTAGATCCGCAAGCTGTTTAAAGGGAAAGAAGGATTCGGAAACCTCGTGGTGTAGCTCTTATCCCCGATCCCGGGTTTCGGTCTTCTGCTGTTTCGCCCGTTTGGGTTTTTTTCTTAGTCCTCTCGGACAGTAGCACCATATATTTGATCTACCGACCTACAAGGTACGAGCAGCTCACTCTTTTTACGGGGTAAAGGACTTGAAAGTCAAGTTACAAGTGCTTCACAAGAAGATTGTTTACGCTACTTGGATTCGTTAATGAAAAAGTTAAATTTTCCTTGTATACGCCGAGAAGGGCAGTTTTCTGACTAGTGAAGTCTCTTTCAGGAGCTGCACAAGTCTGCATTTGTACGCTCGAGTGTCTTTGACTGACTATTTTGCTTAACAGCCAAGATATATTCAAGACCTGAGGTCATTTTACAAGTACTTCGGTACATTTCACGAGACTATTTAGTCTAAGTGTCAAGTCGGTGTCGACTAACAAAGCACCGAGGTCGTCGAAGGCCGGTACAAGTCGCCCCACTGGGATACCGACAGATCCCACAGGGGCAACTCGTAATCGAGTAGGGTTCAAAATTGGCGGAGATGCAGTTGCTGCCGTGACGGCAACGCCCGTTCCTGAAGGAACACCTGTCGGATTACCGTATACACGCTGCCTCATCTTGACACTCCTTGAGGAGGAAAGCAATAAGCTCCGCTTGGAGATTGAGGGACAAGGCGCAGTCTTTAGTGAGGCGCTGGCAGAACTTGACGCCAAAATGAAGTCTATGAAGACGGAGAAGTCTGAAGTCTTTGGAGACCGCTGCCTTTTTCGGGTCTAGTGGCCATGAGGTTCTGTCGTCGGAGAATGTAGAAGAAGCGCTGGATCGAGAATCCCGTAAGGTTAGGTCGCGCAAGCAGAGGAACCCTATGAAGGTTGGACGGAAGACGAAGAGTCGAAGCACGATGGCTCAGGAAAGTCAGAGGAGGCGTCTCGCTGTAGTGGTAACGAGAGCGAGACCAGAGAGGCGAATAGCCTAAGCTCTGAAGAGCATGTGCACAATAACTACAACTCAGGAGAACGGTCCTCCAGGATCAAGACCACGTCTATAAAGAGCGGAACGCACTCTGAAAAGAGTATCGTGCATCGAGATAAAGATGCAGAGCCAGAGGAAATCTCCTCGAGGCGCGGACCGCCCTGGGAGGGTTTGAAAGAGTTGCAGCCAACCGATTACCGTTTTCGGCATTTGTTGTCCTATAGGACTTACAGGTTGCGCAACTCGAAAAAATCTCTCTCTCAGAGACGCCGAAGCGCAGTGCGCAAGATCCGTCGTGATATATCTCCAAAGATTTGTCAACAAATCACCTTTACAGGTCAAGACGCCGTCCGAGTATTGGAATTTCTCGCCAAGCTCGTCAACGAGCTCGATAAACACAAGGTGAAGATGCACAATCCTTTCGCTTACTCCCTGAGTTCCTAATTGGAATCGCTTTAAATAATTTTACGTCTATATCGCAAACCGCCAGAGCTCACCATGGTAAGTTCATCGCCTGGCCGGAGGCCGTCCAATGGCTGCTGCGAAGCTTCGCCACAGATGAAGCCGAGGGGGAAGCGGTAACAGTCCTTAGGGGTGTGAATCGGCGCCCTTTAGAGGATGAAACGGAGTTTTACATTCCGTTAACCGAAGCGAGTAGTCGCTGTGGAAATGTAAATACCATGGAAGAGCAGATGACGATGTTTATCGGAGTTTCAAACATGAGTCATAGGACTATTGTATCGCAGTATCGCCAGGATAACCCGGAAGTTCCTTCTTGAGGTTTTTCAATTAAGCAAGAGCGCAAGGCGCCGCGATCCGCGCAAGGGACAAGCAACATAAGAAGCTCACTTTACAAGAATCGACGAAGTACATAAAATCTAGGACTGTACATCTGTATTGGAAACCTCGTGGTTTCTTTAGCCTGGTTTATTCCGTTATCGACTCAGAAAACCATTCGGCTTACGTCCCTCAGGACAGTGGACACGCTGAAGAGCTCGTTTTGGGACAGCCAAATAGCTACTCACAAGCGTATACGACTACTATGGACAACTTTAGTGGATCTCACTTACAAGCCTCTACGGAGAGAACAGAAGAAACTGGATGTTATAGGGCAATATTGGCCTTGCACGCTCGACCGCAAGGTCACACGTCCGCACGAAGACTCCATATATAGGACAGGAACACTCGCCAAGCGTGTCCAGGATTGGTTGGCCGTCCTTCTCCTAAAGGAGCAAGTCGTACGTTCACTCAGCATGGAGGTTCGAGCAAGCATCATGCAATCATTTGCTGTACTTGCTATGAAACGCTACCGAATTGTATTCTTTCTTTCAAGGATTTGCATAAGGTTGTTGTCAACTATGAGGCGCTCTCGCCTATGGAACGTTTGGGAATACCCTCGAGGAGATACCAGGGGTTAAAAGTTTACTCAAATCCCTGAAAGGAAATACCGTAGAAGTACCCGCCACCGTTTCAAATGACAAGCCCAGATGCTCTTCTTCCCTTCCGAGATCGGAAAAATAAGAAGGTAGCCTTTCTCGAACACGAGAGGAGGCGTTTTGCCTAAGCAGATGGAGATGGAAACGTCACGTTTCCAGCCTTTCGAGGCAAATGAAATCGTTAGCGATAATGTTTTTGTGTCTTTGGAGACCAAGTCTGTTCAGGGTTCGGAGCGGTTACCAGCGTACCAAATCTTGACAACGAATAAATCTCCTCTGTCTCATGTCAGCTGCCCGTGGCGTCGCTTCCACCGTGTAGCTTCTTCCGCGAAGGTACTCGTGTTAACACGCAATAACTACAAGGTTTAAGCAGATATTGGGCCTATTGTATCTCTTATGAGACGCGCTATTGCAATTCTCGATACCGGAGCTGGAACTAATTTGATCCGTAAGGAAGAAATCCCACCAGGGATGGAGAAGCGCATTGCGCACGGTCCCTCCTGGGATATTGGGGATGCGAATAATCGCCCCCTGTGTTCCATAGGGTCGCTCAAGGTACCGGTGAGGCTAGGCCATTTCGTATCTCTGGTAGAGACTGATGTGTGTGAAAAATTAGCGGTACCGATTATATTAGGAGCAGATTTTTGCGACAAGTTCGTCGAGGCCATATACCTTCGTAAGAGGAAAGATGTCCTTGAAGATTATTCGGAAATACCGATAACAAGACGGTTCGCACCGCGCCGGCCGAAGCAAGAGCTTTGTACCGCCGGAAACAAGGAGCCTAAGAAGGTTACAGCACCTCCGCAGTTGAGGGTTACCAACTCGATAACGATCGAGCTGGGGTCGCAGACCTTCGTAACATGTACCTCGAAGAGGATTGGCTTGGTTTTCGTCCAGCTTTATGGACCTGCATACGACAAGCATAATCTCGTCGACACGAATGGTGTTATTCAAATCGATGTCGACAAGCCATTTAAGCTATCGATAGCCAATTTCGGGACATGTCCTGTGAAGGCTCACAATAACCGAGTCATAGCAGAGCTACTACCCCATCCGAAAACAGTTACACAAGACTCTCTTACAATAGGTGACTTCCTGGGCATTGAAGAAATTCCAAAAGTGGAAAAAAAAGAGAACCCCACCGGGGGTACGCAGAATAGCATAGGTTCAGAGGATAGCCTGTCAAGGTAACAAATGGATGCTAGACATAAAAACAACAAGAAACCATAAGGTTTACTCCGCTATAATAATCGTTCAAGCGAATAATTGAGCCGCCACCACCGGACGTTGATGATCTTGACTTAAGTCATGTGCCGCCTCATTTGAGGGAATGTTGCATAAATACGCAAGTATGTGGGACGGTACCCCCAGGGAAAGCAAAGTCGCGACTTATTCCAAGTGATCCGACCCATCGCGCAAGCACCTCATAGGGCAGGCCATAAGCCAAGGAAAATAGAAGACCAAGAGGTCCAGAAGATGCTCGAAGCAGGGGTCTTTGAACCTATGCAGTCCGAGTGGCAAGACCAGTACTCCTTGTACCGAAACCGGATGGGTCAATACGCTTTTCCGTGAATTATAGGCGTTCAAACGCCGTGAAGGTCAAGGATACATAGACTCTGCGTCGTATGGACGAGTGTTTGGAATCAGTTGGAGATAAAAAGGTATTCTCCGCGCTTGATGCCATTTGTGGTTAATGGAAAATGCGGATACCGGAAGAGGATCGTCACAAGACGGCATTTTGCCTTTCGGATTAAGCAAATCGCCAGCTTCCTTACAGAGGGCGATGGACATTCTTCTCGCGAAGTTCATGTGGAAGACCTGTCTCGTCTATCCATACGACGATATAATCTTGAGCTTAAGCTGGGAAGAATATATCGACCACGTTGACGAGATTTTAAAGGTCCTTCAGGGCACTGGAGTGCAGTTTAAGCTGCGCAAGTGTGATTTTCTTATAGAACGTATTAAGTACCTAGGCCACAATGTTCGGCCAAGTACGATCGAGATCGATCAATACCGCATCGAGGCGTTGAGGAAAGCGGGCTATTCCATGACGCAAACAAAGCCCGGAAGCTTTTTGGGGTTGTGTAACGTCTACAGGCGCTTCTTTTCGCATTACACAAACTTGGCACATCCACTGAATCAGCTCCTAAAGAAATGGTAACCAGTTCAGCTCTGCAAAGAATTGGCAGAGTGCAAGAAGGCATTTAATATCTTTAAGGACGCCATCTTTTCGCGGCCAATATTGGTGTTGCCACGGAAGGGTTTTCCCTACTCCGTTGAAACTGACGCAAGTGACTACCAGATTGGTGCCGCTTTGTTTCGAACCCACTAGGATGGCACCGGCTAGCCTATAGGCTTCTTCTCAAGGACTTTAGCATCTGCGGAAAGGAAATACTCCGTTTCGGAAAAGGAATGCCTTGCGGTAGTGTAGGTTTTGCCGACCTTAAGGCAGTACCTTTGTGGAGAGCACTCTATAGTGTATACGGATCACGGATGGTTGCGCTGGCTACATAATATCACTGATCCAAGTGGACGCTTACTTCGATGGCATTTACGCCTTTTTGAGTATGACTTTGAAGCCATTTATAAGAGGGGACATGCTAACACGCAAGCCGACGTGCTCTCGCGCTTACCTTCCGCTGGTATTAACCAAGACCCTGTCAGTGACGATATTCCCTGTTTCACAGCCTAGGGCCTGACCGCCAATACGGCTATGCGCTTATGCGCCTACCCGTCTGATGATGAAGACGGTAACGTTGAAGCAGAATAATATGGAGTCTGCGACGACTTGCTCGCGCTTGAGGGGGAGGAGGGGTCTGATACCGCTCCTTTCGAGACGATGACGCCTGAGGAATTGCTTCGCAAACAAGCCATCGACGATTGTGTCAAGACATTCGTTACCGAGTAGATTCGGAAGACCTGAAGTCGTTTACGAGCGACGCGCGAGAGTTTGAAAGAACAGTCTGTCGCATCGCCTCAGGGCACGTACAAATAGTTGTATCGTAATCACGTAAGGAACGAGTATTAGTCATGAGCCATTACGCAAAGCTATTTGATCACCCAGGTGGTGGAAAGCTATACAAGAGTCTAAGAAGACATTTATACTGGCCAAAAATGGCATTATACTGCTATGCAGTAGCAAGAAAATGTCCGTATTGCGCTCGAAAACGAGTAAAGTTGCGTGAAAACGCGAAGGACATGAAGCTATTCATGCCCAAGGCTCCGTTGGAGTACGTCTCTATCGACATTATTTTGGAGCTTATCGCTACGAAGCGAGGGAACCGTTACTTTTTGGTAATAAGCGACCGAGACCCTAAGCTGGTACGCAAAGTCCCGCTCAAGCGGATTACCGCTGTGCAAGTCGCTCTACAATTTGTACACCATTGGGTGTTTGTATATGGACCGCGAGTCAAGCCTCTATCCGATAACGGGAAACAGGCCACCTCTAAGTCCCTTCAGAACGTTTGTCGGATTCTAGGGATCAGGAAAATATTTAGGACAACGTATCATCCACAGACCAATGGTCAGGTAGAACGATTTGGCCGCACTGTGTTATCATCATTAAGGAAGTATATTGGGGATCACCCCAAGAATGGGGATCTATTTAGCGATGCCGCTGTGTTTGCGTACAATACGCAGGTTCTTAGAAGAACCAACATCGCTCCATTTGAGTTAGTTTTGTCAAAAGCTCCCAAAATTATCGCGCTGCAAGCAGAGCCTACGCTGCAGGAGTTCGAGTCATCTCGCAAGTGCTACCTCAAGTGACAGTCGTGGCTTCATAGCCTTCAGGAGCAAACCGGCAAGAGTCTCCGTAAGGTGCAAGGACGCTATAAGCGTAATTTTGAAGCACGTCTGTGTAAGCATCGCTATGAAATCCCAGTGGGTTCTTTTGTATTCCTCCGTAAGGAGCAAGGAACGGCTGATGATTCTAAACATAAGATCGCTCGAGTATCCATAGGGACCTATCAGGTCATCGAATACGCTAACGACACTGTGATGATCACCCTAGGTGATGAGAGCGAAAGGGTTTCCCAGGACCAGGTTGAGTTGGGGCCCAATTTAATGGAACAGGCCTTAGAAACAGCCTGAAAGGTGCGCTTGAGTCCCTTGAGTGAATCGAGGAATACCGCAAACGGTGAAGAAACAGGAGGAGGTCGTCGAAGACAGGGAACAGCACACTGGCGTGATGACACGCGCACAACGCGCATGGATTCCACAAGTAATATCTAGGTCGCAAGGATTGGCAAAGTTTCTCAAGGAACCTCAGAAGGTGGATAAATTAATCCCAGAGAAGGAACAAGTGGATATGGACAAGTAAGAAAAGCATATAGAGTCAGGGGAAGAGCCCCGGGATGGGTAAATAGAAGATGGTGAGGACGATCTCTATGCGAATGGATCCCATGGGGGTAGGCCGTTCGTGCTCACAGGAGCGCGCGCTTGAAAACAGGGCAAGAGAGGGCCCGGGAGGGCAGTTTGTTGGGCCAAGAGACCAAAGAAGTCACGAAAAATATAGAGCGCACGCCGCGAGACGTTCAAGGACCTAGGAAATATGAGCGAGAAGAGGGTGATAACACCGAATATGTTATCGAATATGTTATTGACCATAAGGTTATCAAGTGAATGCTTATGGTTTTAGTTAAGTGGTACGGATATCCGATGTCGGAGATCAAGTGAGGGCCGGTTACTGGACTGCCTCACAGTATCGTCACACGATATTTCAAAAGAAAGGGGTTCACCCCGCCGAAGCAAACTGCTAGGGCTCTCCGGGACGAAAAGATCTTTTCGGATCACAACTGTATAGCTTCCTCAAAAAAGCTCTGCTACACCCATAGGGGGACCTTTCATCTCGCTTCAGCATGGCAGATCACTGCAAGAGGTTTTGGCAGTGGAAAACGAACAAAATATGGAAATGAAATCCTTTACAGGTCAAGTCCGAACAGGGTGAGAAATAAAATCATTGTTTATCGGTACTACAGGAAGCTACGCGGCGAAGTAAATGCCTAATTAATCCCCGTAGTTGTTAACGTAGAACCTCATCAGGAGACGAAGGTTGTCCAGTGACGCTTTTCGATTTGCTTCTTCGTCTACACCAACCCGTTCTAAGGCGTTCCGAAATGATTGAGCAAGTGGACTTTGTGTCGCAGGGGCCAAAATAGGCAACGAACTACCCGCAGGGGATGGAACAGGAGCCATGTTAGCTGGACCCACCACTCGTGCGTCGGCCGTTAACGGCATACTCGAAACTGTCTGAGAAGACGGAGCCGGAAAAGGGGCTCTTGACGGCGAGTTGGATCCTTTGCCGGCCCTTCCAGCGAGATACCGACGCATTTTACTAATGGGGAACCCAAAAAACTTATGAGTAGGTATGAGTGAGAGCACGATGAGTAGGCGGCGCAGGTGGCAGAGATGTTGAAGGCCCCAAAAGGGGAGATGACGTAGCTTACATGTGAGGAAATGCAGGAGCAGCCGAAGCCAACGGAGGCGAAAGAGGTGGTAATCGAGGAGAAGCCGGAGCGGGCACAGCAAGCAGTACCGTTACTGAAGTCACTTCTTCGACTTCCACTTGCGTGCCGTCCTCCGCTGGAGTGGGTTCGGAAGGCTGCTGTTCCGCAGGAGGCGCGGCTTTAGAGTATGCGATGGAAGAAGGCAAATCTTCTACTTGTACAGGTGCTGGAGCTTCTGCACGCTGATGGAATTTCATTACCGAAGCCGGAATTTAAGACGGGAACGGCGGGGTTGCGTCCAAATCTTAATAGCTGGGCGGAGCCACATACACTCTCCTTCTGGAGCTTGAGCCACCAGATCGAAGACCAGCCAAAGCATCGGCTCGGAAACAGAGCTCTCCGGTTCGTGGATTGATCCACATGTAGTCCCCCGATGACTGATGAGTTCTACCAGGCGACCGACATTCCTCGAGTTGTTGGACTTTTCGACTTGCGTTAGAAGCATGAACGGAATCACAGTCTACCTCACGAATATTATTAAGAAGAGCATGGACTTACAAGTTGTTGTCGGCATGCCCTAAAGGAAAAGAGTAATCAAGCTGGTCCATAAGGTCCAAGAGTGGAGTAAGGACGCACCAAAGCCTCTACATGTCGTGTACATCCCAAAGAAGAGTCGCGGTAACGCGTACACACCATTTCGATCAAAAAACAGTCCATATGCCAGATTAGGGGTCGAACAGTTGAGTTCCAAAATAGGTGTACACCGCACCGAGCACAGCTCAAAATTCTTCAGGGACTTCGTAATTGTGCCACCAGGTCGGCACATGGACATATCTGTCGGCATAGGCGTTTTATGACATAGCACTGGCCTCTACCATTTAGTAATAGGTGTACACCGCACCGAGCACAGCTCAAAATTCTTCAGGGACTTCGTAATTGTGCCACCAGGTCGGCACATGGACATATCTGTCGGCATAGGCGTTTTATGACATAGCACTGGCCTCTACCATTTAGTAAGCAAATAAGTACCCGGTGTCTGATCTCATATGTCGTTCGTAACGAACTATGTACAGGTAGAATGGGCAGTCTTTCTGCTTGAGATTTCGGAATCCGTGAGGGATAATTGGACGCTGCCAAAACAACGCTTCTTGACAAAAACCTTCATAACTCCTCCTGAAGGAGTTAGCCTTTCCACCGGGCTGCCATCACCCCAACGTAACATCTCTTCAAGGTAGAGCACTTCACCTTCGGGGCGATATTGACAGGTGTCGGCACAGTTTTACTTAGGGATTAGTCGTACCGATACCGTAATTTACAACCTCTGAACAACGGAATCCCTGAATTGGGAGATCGTTATGCCTACTGTCATGGTGGGAGTAACCAAGAAGTGGGACAGCGAGATAGCCATCCTAAGTTGCCAATCCGGCGTTGAAATGGCCTGAAGAGGAATTACACGAGGCAAATATTCAGCAGGGTCAGCGAACTCAGCAGCGATACTCGAGATGTCCTTGAGCCCATCAGGGGCAAAGCCACTTGGCTCGGAGGAAGATCCCCGGATTGTCTCACATTGAGAATTAATTTTGGTACCTTGAGAAGTAACTTTGGTACCTCGCAAGGGGGGGATTATAACTGGTAGCAGAAGGGGAAGGGGAGGACATTGGCGACCAGTTACTCTGATCCCAAAGCCCGTGACTGGATGGCTGTGCAGGCCCGTGAGGGTTAGAGAACCCGGTCGAGGCTGACTGATACCGTGATATGGGAGTTAATCTCCTGTAGTCAAACGGCTCTTCCCAATTTTGAGATAACTGTCGAGACGACGGCGCACCCGGTTAACTGGACGGATTTCCTTCATAATCGAGATAGAAATAAGAACCCCGAGCATGATGATATGGGTCTCTTGAATATGGTGCATATCTATGAGGAGTAGCAATTCGGCTAGAACGATCTGCGCCAGAATTACCCGGTAATGGAAGAGACGTAGTCATGTCGGGCGATAGTCCCACTTGAGGCCCGGAGGTCGACGGAGTAGGTGTAGCGTGACATTGTGGATGGTTGCCACGTAGAGCCACATGGTGAGACGACGCACCCGCAGAAGCGGAAGACGAAGTACGATGAGAAGGTTGAGGGATAATCAACCGTATGGGAGAGGGAGCGATTCCTGATGGATCTGCAGCGACGATAGGATCGCTAATGGTGGGCGATTGGTCGATTAATGAGTTGGAGGAAGGGTAATGAAAATGGGGCGAAAAAGATGAGTGACCAGAAGGAGGACGTTTCCGCGTCCGCGGAAAAGGAAGAGAGGCCTCCACCGCTGGAACAAGATAAAGCACCAGCACAACTGGAGGCCGCTCCCGCGATCGTTGCGGCATCAACCCCAGTCGAGGCTCCCCCTCGGGTCTTCTGGGCAGATATCGCCCAAAGCCTGGGCCAAGCCCCGCTACCGGTGGGTATCACGGAGAAGGTGGATGATGGTCTCGCAGCCCTAACGGCAGCCGGATTCCAGTCGCTCAAGCCCTCCGCAAACGCGGCCCGCCCCCGCCGGACCCCCGTTTACTCTGGAGGGATCCCAAGAGGCCCCGTTGGCGCCCTCCGCAGCGTTCTCTAAGTCAGCATCCCCAAATGGGCTGTGCCCAACCTGTCATTCGTGGGCACCGCCGTCGAGATCCTCTGCCACGAGGACCTCACCGACCGGCATGAAGCTCCTGGGCTTCCGCCACCTCCCGAAGTTCAATCTAGCCGGGCTAAACGCCTCGAGGGGCCACACGGACTCCGAATAGGTCTAAATCCGTGCCTGCTACCGACGCTGGAGCAGGGCGGCCGCCCAGACCACTTCGCCTGTGTACAAGTCATGGTATGTAGAGAAGGCTAGGGCCCTGTTGGCTAGCGAGCCGTCGCTGGCCGAAGCGGTCCGACCCCACGCTCCCGCACAACTTGAGGCCGCTGGCGACTCTCCCGCCTCCACAGCTTCAGAGGAGGGTTCCTCCGACCAGGACATATCTTCGCCCTCGACCGCTGGCTCGAGCCAGCAAACTTCCGAATTGACGAAATCTACGCCTTCCGCCTCCGAGGCGAGCGTGGTTTCCGCCAGGCTGGGTTCCTCGAGCGCCGCCACCCGGCCGAGCCGAAGGATCCCCGACGACGCGCCCAGACTCATAGCGCTGGGTGAGTCCAGTGCCTCTAACCACCGGTCCGTGAAGGGAACTCTACTAGGAGCAGACCACCGGCTGGAGTCCTCGGGGAACGCAGGAGTTGACTCCCAATGAGACTCACCACGTGGAATATACGTGGCTGGACCCTGCACAAGACCCCTAAGGTTGCCGAGTTGGCAACAACGGCAGACGCGCTCCTTCAACGGGGATTTGGCACGACTGCCCACTCCCGGAGTCGCTCCGCGACTTCACAAAGTTTTCGAGCTGCCCGCCTCTGAACACGGGCCGACATCGCCGAGGCGGAGGCATTACTTTCCTCATACCTCCTTTAACACCCGCGCGACTCCTACGGCAGGTGGAAACACCAGACTTTCAAATCATCGCGCTCCCCCTCTTCTCCACTCCCACGATCGGCGCACATCTGCGACCGAACCCCTCACCCGAAGACCTTCGGAGCTTTTGGTCTCATATTCTGCGCCTTACTTATGGCCATGCAATCGTCTTTGGGGATCTGAACGCCAGGCACAAGAACTGGGACCGCTCTACGAACAAGTCTGGGCGCTTCTTTTTTGACCGGACCCATCGACACGGCTTCTCTATCAGGGCGCCGGCCTCCTCGACATTTTCGTTCCAACAGGGTACTAGCACTGTCGTTCTGCTCTTTCTACGCAATATCGAAGTGAGTTCCCTGACGACGTCGGACAACGAAGGGCTTTCGGACCACACGCCAGTCCACGCGGAGATACCGCCCTTTTCTCTCGCCTCGCTAGACTATGTCCCGAAATCCGTTCTCGAAAACCGCACATACCGCCGCAGGGTATCCGCCGACTACCAGAAACTGATCCCGTCCGTTATGGATCAGTTGAGCCGGACTAGCACTCCGTAAAAGCTGGCATCCGCCTCTTAGTCCCTGGCGAAATCAACTCTCCGCCCTTGGACAGGCTTTCGCAAACCCCGCCCGGCAACATTCAGCCCGGGCTGGTCAGCTTTTCTGGACCGCAAGGCCAAGGCACGCTCCAAGCTACCGCGGTTCCCATACCCGGGGGACCGCCGACAGTCTCGCGCTTTGGACCGTGAAATCAAGAAGGAGCTTCGCCGAAACCTTCAACGTCTCCAGCAGAGATTACACCTGGACCTGGACATGAATCATCTCCCAGTGGTCAACCAAGCTGTAAAACGCCTTCTGGCGCTGGATGGTGCAGCAACTGGCCCCCAAATCGGCCCAGGCGCAGACGCATACCTGTATTTCGTGGCAAATAGTTGGCCGTCAACACGCGATACGATCGCCCCGGAGACGTTCACTCTTCAGCCTGCTTTCACTAGTCAGCTCCAGTGCGCGATCGCTAGCTGCAAGAAGGGCAAGGCCCCGGGCCCGGACCACATCCGCTTAGAGATGTTGCAATTGGATCCTGCGCTCTTTGCGCAGGCTACTTCAGCCCTATGGGCAGCAGTGGGACGCACTTGTTTTGTCCCGTCTCTGCTCAGGTCGGGCACACTTGTACCAGTCCCCAAGGGAACACCATCAGGTGACCCAAGGACAACCGCCCAATCCTGTTGCTCTTGGTCTTCCGCCGCGTCACCTCAGCGGCTCTGAATCGAGCGGTCAGCGCCGGCTACACAGTTCACCGGAACCAACTTGAGTTCGTACAAGGCCCTAGCACGGAAATACCCATCGCCAAGGTGGATAGCTTCCTGCGTCGAGCGTGGCAGGGCCCTTCGGCAATCCTGGACCTTCGTCAAGCCTACGATCGAGTTCCCCGGCGGAAACTTTTGGAATTGCTCCGGAATCACCTCTCCTACTCGCTGCGGCGTCATATTTTCTGTTTTCTAGTCTCGATTTCCCTGCGGTTCAGAAACCATGAAAGCTCGTACAGAGCTACATCCGGAGTACCTCAACGAGACCCACTCAGCCCCCTCCTCTTCGACATCTTCATGGATCCCTTCCTGGAAATTATGATCGCCGCCGGCGATGGCGAAGCTGTCTGCCTCGCGGACGATGCAGTAGTTCTCCCCAACCCGTCAGCAACACTGCAGCAGCTCCTACTAAGAGCCAGCGAGTTGGCTCACTCGCCGGGAATGGAGTGAAATGCCGGGAAATCCGCGGTACTCATCATGGATAGCGATAACTACAAGATAGATGGCCAGCTACTCAGTTGCCGCCGACAGGCAGTGTACCTAGGGGTCACTATCACTCTGTTCGGTGTCTCCGACCACGGCCTCATCGAGCGCCTCGCCAAGTCGGGGACCATGCTATCGCTGATCTATCGCACCACCAGCAGCTGGAACTCCGAATATGCCGTGAGACGGGCTCTCTTCAAAACCTTCGTCCCGTCTCAAGCCGAATACGCCCCCTACGTTCAGCACAAAACTCCTCCCGCCCTCCTCCGGGCAAAAAAACTGCTGCGGGCCGGCGCTTCGTGGATCTTGCGCACGACCGTGGAACCCAGGGATCTCGCGAGGGGCGTCTTGCTCTCCGGGCTTACTCCCTTCACGAAGAGAACAGACTTGCTCGGGTCCCGGCAACTGGCCAAGTTCCATGCCCGAGCAGCGAAACCGAACGCCTCCGCTAGGGATCGAAGCAATTGGGCGACACTTCTCGAGGCACCCGCCCTAGAGCTCATCACCGCTGAGCTGAACGATCCAGACGGAGCTATAACTGAACTACTCAGGGCTTTCCGAGATCGGATCCGATTGGGAAATTCCAAGGAAGCCAATGCTGGTCACATCCGCAAGATACCAACTCATGGAAAGGGCCCGCCAGCCTTACGGGGCCCACTCTCCAACTCTGCCAGAAAAACGGCGGCCCGGTGGTACTTGAACCGCTTACCACCGGGCGCCGAGCCCCAGCCTCCCCAGCCTCCCCAGCCTCTCCTACCGGCCCTCAAGGCGGAACTGGAACGATATTCACCGCAGTGTGACGTCCTTCAGTAGTTTGATCAAGCCACGTCGGCCCGTACGCGCCAATCCGGTGCGGAACCCCCCCACATGGACTCCCTCTCCGGCCTCCAAAACTCCCCCACCCGTAAAACCATCCCCCGCAGCCGACGCGTCCGCCCTTTTCGACGCCTCCGATCACGGGGGGACCACGCTACCACCTCCAGCACTCACCCTCTTGCGGAGGGCGCCGGCGGATCCTTCGCTTACCGCCCTAAGAAGACGCCGCCCCAAACGGCCACGCAACTCCTACTGGGGAACGCTGGGACGGAACGCCCGGATGCAGAAGAGTGCGATCGCGATGCACAAACACCCCGATCGAGGGAGCCAGGACGCGGTATGTATAGACAATCCGCCGGCGGTCGTGGCCCGATTCTTGGCCGTCTCAGCGGCGATTGGGAATAAGCAGTATTCTTTCCCTTTTTTTGGATTTGGCCCTACAATAGGCCCGTCAAGACCTACACATGGTTGGTCAACAAAAGCCTGAGATTTTTTAGGATTTGGCCCAAAGGAAAGGCCCGCCACGGGATATACAGCAATGCACGCCAATGCCACACTGGCCATGGATATTGGCACGCGCTATACCAGGGACAGTGTCAGCGTCTGTCACACTGTAATGTTTGACACGTGTATTTGCTACCAAAACTTCAGCAGCAACCAAAGGATGACTCAAGCAAGAAGACACATAGAAGATGGACGAAATACTCTCTAACTACCCGGGACGAGCTCGCGGGCGCCCGCCGACACTCCCCTCACCCCCTCACTCCCTCCACAGAGGCTCAACGTCCGAGTTGAGGAACGCAATGGCTAGGGATCTACGCTATCCAAGACCAGTTGCCGGTTTGCATCCACAACCACGCAGTGATCAGACGGCCTTTCCAGAAAAACGATGACGACCCCCTTCTCGGCGGCCGCCAGGGTTCCGCAAGGGTCACGGGACATCCCAGAGGTCATTATCTTCGGCAATTTCGTTGCTTCCAATCGCACCCGGAATATCTGCAATATTATCTACACCCCGCTCACACGGGAACAGTTAAGCGCGACGCCCTGAGCCCGGGCGAAAAAATGTCGAGCCGCTTCTCGCCCGAGAACAAAATCAATGCCGTTGGCAAGCGCGGCGAGAAGGCAGCTCCCACTCCGCTGGGCCTGCCACACCCGCCCGTAAGTTTTCACGTGTAATGCTTGAACATTGGGGATTTCCGGCCGGGCGCCGGGGCTAGCCACAACAGGACGCACACCGGGGTGCTCATAGAGGAATTAAACCATATGGTCCATCAGCTTTTTGACGACCAAGTCTTCATTTCTCAACTCGGTGGCCCGAAATTGAACAACGGGCCCATAGCGAGGAACATCTTTGGGGCGAACCTTGGACGAAAGAACAGAAGGTCCCCACAGCTCTTGAACCACAGTGCCGGACGAGTGAAGTCTCATACACCTCCGATCGAAGGGGAAGAAGATGTGTTGAGGCCCATCCTTGCTGCGTGAGGCATGCAACTTGCCCTCCTCCAGGACTGCACCATCCGCGCCGGCCGAACCATCACCACATACGAACGAACGAACGATGATGGCACTTGCTTCCTTAGCTGGATGGTACTCCCCGATCTAGTGTGGTTCCAGGTCCCTAACTTTCTCCCCCCAGCTCGGCCCTGCCCGACTCCCGTCGCCACGACCAGCATCCACATCTCCCCTGCTTTAGCCAGCACTGCGTGACTGCCTGGCAGGCTGTTGACCGGACGATCCCTCTCCTGATCGGCGCAGCTTCATGGCAGCCCGCCCACTCGACGATGCAGCCTCTGCGCCACGATGATCCGACGACCTGGACGAAGATTCCTTTCCCGCGGGACTCACCGCCCCGGCACGCTCCGCAACCTCACACTCTTCATCTACCCGCTGCGCAGCCAATCGACGGCGAAGGTCCTCCGCGGCAGCCTGTTTAGGTGTTCGCTCGATGACCCCAACTCTGGGTCAAGCGGGAGTGCACTAGCGCCCAGTCCACACGCGTTCGCACGCAAGCTTCGATACGACCGCCACGCCCTCCTACTCATCTGGGACCTTTCTCGCCCAGACGGCGCGGTGTCGGCCGCCCGCTTCAGCGCCATCCGTTTTCAGGGCTAATTCATTCGGCAGGTGAGTTGTTACACACTCCTTAGCGGATTCCGACTTCCATGGCCACCTTCCTCCTGTTCCGATGAATCAACGCCTTTTGTGGGGTCTATAAGCGGGCACTTGGGCGCCTTAAACCGTGCTTACGGTTCATCCCGTATCGCCAGTTCTGCTTACCAAAAGTGGCCCACAGGACCGACGTTTTTGCCGGTGCCGCTCAACCAAGCAGCGACACCCCTGCGCATTTAAAGTATGAGAATCGCCAGAAGACATACAGTCCCCAAATCTCCGAGCCATTTTGATATCGCCTGAAAGCGCTCGCGACGCGCTACAAGTTTCTTACGTTTGCGCACGCCCGTGCGCCGCCCGCCGCTGAGGCGGAGGAGTTTTGTCTTCTTCACCGTCTTCTTCCCGATCCGGCGATTTTCTCTTGGAAATTTTCGAACTTTTTTTATTGATTTTCAGTTACTTCTACCGGGCCAACACCGCCGCCGCTGCCCATGGCCCCGCCTCCGCGCAAACCGGGCGCTTCTCGCACCCGCTCGAGCACCGCCGCCATCAAGAACCCCGACCGTCCGCCGACCGCCGAGGAGGATCGCCTCCTGATGATGCCCAACAAGCGTCGCCTCTCCGTGCGCGAGGAGTTCCTCGCCAATCGCACGATTCTTCCGTGCCCGAACTGCTTGGCAGTGGGTACCTTCAGCCTTAATGGTAGCGCGCAGAAGCGTGCTATCATCAAGTGCCGCGCCTGTAACAACCGCGTGACGGGCTACCAAGTTGAAAGGATCCTCGCTAAGACCGCTCTCCCCGCAGAGATTCTCGAGGAAGAAGACCCCAGCGCGAGTGAGCTCGAGGAAGAAGAAGTTTGTGGTCAGGACCTTCCTGCTCTCAAATCAATCCCCGCTCTACAGACGCCCCCTGCCAGGCGCGGCGTGGTGGGCGGCCCTACGCGGGACGGAGACCTTGCTCTGGAGAACATACGCCTCCGCGAGTGCCTCGACAGCCAATCTGCCGAGATCAAGGCCCAATCGGAGGAGATCCGCGACCTCAAGGAGCAGATTGGCAGGCTCGCTGCCATCATCGAGTCACGCCTCCCCGAACCCACTGCAGCGAAGGAAAGGGACTCCCCCGAACGCGATACTGAGGGAGGAAGACCCCTTCCGCAGAACAAGGACTCCGACCCGGTGCAGCAGACGGCTGCACCCGTGATCGCCGACGCACCGGCCCCAGCTCAGGCCCCCCCGCGGGTCTCCTGGGCAGACATCGCAAGACGCCCTGGAAAAGCCCCGCTTCCGGCGGGAGTTAAGGAGAGGGTTGACAACGGGCTGGCAGTTCGGGCCGCTGGCTTCCAACCTCTTAAGCCCTCCCAGAACGCGGCTCGCCCGCACCCAACCCCCGTCTACTTTGGCGGGATCCCCAGAGGCCCCATCGGAGTCCTTCGCAGGGCTCTCCAGGTGAGCATCTCCAAATGGGCGGTGCTTAACCTATCTTTTACTGGTTCCTCCTCGGTGGAGATTCTCTGCCACGAGGACCTCACCGACCGCCTTGTGGCAGGTATGAAGCTCCTGGGCTTCCGCCACCTCCCCAAGTTCAACCCCGCGGGGTTGCACGCTTCCGGGAAATAAACGGACTCGGAATGGGTCCAGCTTCGGGCCTGCTACCGCCGCTGGAGCAGGGCCGCTTCCCAGACTACCTCGCCCGTCTCTAGGGCGTGGTATGAAGAGAAGGCCAAGGCTCTCCTGGCAGGCGAACCCTCGCTTGCAAAGACCAACCAAGGCCGCGACACAGCACAGACCGAGTCTGAGGACTCCGTCGCCTCGAAAAATTCCGAAGAAGCTTCTTCCGACCAGTACAACAAGGACTCGAGTTCGAGCTCCCCGAAGATCGGCCCCTCTGGCACGACCGCTGAGTCGAGCCAGAACATTCCGGATGACATGCCCAGACTCTCTGCGCTGGCTGAGTCCGGTGCTCCCGACCGCCAGTCCGTCTCGGGCACTCCACCTGGAGCAGAATCCCCGCTCGAGTCCTCCGGTATCGCGGATGATGTCTCGCAATGAGACTCATCACATGGAACATCAGGGGCTGGACTCTACCCAAGGACTTCAAGGTTGCCGAACTGGCAACAATGGCAGACGCGCTCCTCTTAACGGAGACCTGGCACGACTGCCCCCTACCGGAGCCGCTACACGACTTCACCAAGTTCTCAATCTGCCCCCCTCTACCCCCGGCCGACACTGCAAAGGCGGGGCATCACCTTCCTCGTACCCCCCGAACCCCCGCGCGCCTCTTGGGGCAGGTGGAGACACCAGCCTTCCAAATCATCGCGCTCTCCCTTTTCTCCACTCCCACGATCGGCGCATACCTACGGCCGAATCCCTCGCTCGCAGATCTTCGTCATCTCTGGTCCCACATTCTACGCCTGGCTCAGGGCCCTGCTATTGTCCTCGGGGACCTGAACGCCAGGCACAAGAATTGGGACCACTCTACAATCAAGTCAGGCCGCTTCCTTCTTGAGCGCGCCCCTCGCCATGGCTTTCGGATCCAAGGACCGGCATCCCCCACCTTCTCGTCCCCACAAGGTACGAGCACCGTCGACCTACTACTGACAAGGAACATCCAAATAAGCTCGTTAACTACGTCGGAGAACGAAGGGTTTTCGGACCATACGCCAGTTCACGCGGAGGTACTTCTCTCTTCCCTCGCCGCCCTGGATTATGTCCCGAAATCCCTTCTTGAGAACCGCAACTGCCGCAAAAAAGTCTACGCAGACTATCAGCAACTGATCCCAGCCGTTGTGGACCAGCTTAACTGGTCCAACTCCCCGGTAGAGCTGGCTGACGCGTCCCGGTCTCTGGCAGAATCAACCCTCCGCCCTTGGACAGGCTTCCGCAAACCTCGTCCATCACGGTTTCGCCCGGGTTGGTCGGCGGCCCTTGACCGCAAGGCCAAGGCACGCTCTAAATTACTGCGGTCCCCAACTCGGACGACCACCGTCAGGCCCGCGCCTTGGACCGCGAGATCAAGCGGGAACTCCGTCGAAATCGCTCACGTCTCCGGCGCCGTCTTCACCTGGACCTCGACACGCACCAACCTCCTGTGGTCAACCAGGCTGTCAAACGCCTTCTATCGTTGGCCGGTCGCACGAATGGACCGCAAGTTGGCCCAGGAGCAGATGCCTACATGGACTTTTTGGCTAACAGTTGGCCGTCGACCCGCGACACGATCACTCCGGAGCCGTTCACTCCGCTGCCGGAGTTCACTGATCACCTTCAGGCCGCGATTGCTGGCGCGAAGAAAGGGAAGGCTCCGGGACCGGACCACATTCGCATCGAGATGCTACAACTGGACCCTGCGCTCTTTGCCCAAGCGGCCTCGGCCCTTTGGGCCGCAGTGGGACGTACAGGGTCGGTCCCGCCCCTCCTCCGATCGGGTAACCTGACCCCAGTCCCCAAGGGAGAAGCCTCGGGCAACCCCAAGGACTACCGCCCAATTGTCCTACTCTCGGTCTTCCGCCGCGTCATCTCGGCCGCTCTGAGCAGGGAGGTTGGCGCACACTACACGGTGCACCCAAACCAGTTCGGTTTCGTTCGAGGTTCAAGCACGGAGATCCCGATCGCCAGAGTGGACACATTCCTCCGTCGGACAAAGGGCCTCACTGCGGTCCTAGACCTCAGGCAAGCCTACAACCGGGTTCCTCGCCGGACTCTATTGACGCTGCTCCGCAGCCGTCTCCCGGCAACCCTGGTCCCTCAGCTCGCCTGTCTCCTGGTCCCAATGCTTCTACGCGGCGCCACACAAAGCCGATCATATCGGGCGACATCGGGCGTCCCCCAGGGTGACCCGCTCAGCCCTCTCCTCTTCGACATCTTCATGGACCCCTTCCCGGAGTCGCTGAACGACTCAGAAGACGGGGAGACAATCTGCTTTGCGGACGACGTCATCTCCCTTTCCGAATCTCCCACCGCTTTGCGACAGGTCCTCCTCAAGGCAAGTGCGTGGGCTCGCTCCGCCGGAATGCTATGGAACTGCAGTAAGTCCTCGGTAATCACGAACACCGCCGACTCCTATGTCCTCGAGGGCGAGAGGCTTCAATGCCTCCCGAGTTCCGAGTACCTTGGGGTTTTCATTTCGCCAACTGGTGTGTCTGACTATGGTCTACTCGCTCGTTTGGAGAAAGCAGGGCGTATGTTCTCCCTACTCTCCCGCACTACAGAACGGTGGAATTCGGACTACGGAATCCGTCAGGCCCTTTTCAAGACCTTCGTTGCGTCCCAAATGGTGTACGCCCTCTACCTTCAACCTCTCAGCTCTGCGGCATTCCTTCGGACCAATAAGCTGTTGAGGGCCGCGGTCTCTTGGATCCTTCGCACAACAGTTACACCCCGAGACCTCCCGAGAGGCTTCCTGTTGACCGGCCTGGTCCCGGTCCGGCAGGGGGCCGATCTGCTTGGGGTACGGCACCTTGCAAAGTTCCAAGCCCAGGCCTCTCGTCCCGAGGCTTCCGCTCGGGATCACAGGAATTGGTGCACCCTCCGCTCCGCTCCGGCCCTCTTACCTTTGATCCGTATGCTTCAAGACCCCTCCGGGACTGCGCTTGGCCTTGCCAAGTCCCTGCGGGCGATCCAAGACAGTACTGCTTTCGAAGCCAACTCTGGCCACCTCCGCAAAATTCCCCCGCACGAGAAGGGTCCTCCGGTCTTCCGAGGCCCATTCTCCATCTCTTCGAAGCGTACGGCGGCCCTCTGGTACCTCAATCAATTGCCACCGGACAGGGGACTCCGACCCCTGCTCCCCGCCTTGAAGATTCACTTGGAGTTATCGTCTCCACAACACTCCGTACTCCAAGAACTTCTAGACCGTGCCACTGTGGCACGCCACAGTCGGTGTCCTGAACCCGTCGAAAAAGAATCTGTACACCCCAAGGGACCGCGTCGATGATCGTACCCCCATTGTAAGGACCCCGATCAACAGGGGGACCACGAGCTTACCTCAGGCACTCACCACCTTACGGAGGGCGCCTTCGGATCCCTCGCTTACCACCCTACGGAACCCCTACTCCGAGGCTCCAGCCATCGACACGGTCTCTCTCTCTACCTCCCCTCCCGCCCGCAACCGGAATGGTCTCCGCTTGCGCAGCCAAACGATGTCGATCAGAAGGGGGACCACGAGCTTACCTCGGGCACTCACCCCCTTGCGGAGGGCGCCGTCAGGTCCTTCGCTTACCGCCCTACGGCACCGCCTCACCGGCTCGCGTCGACGCACAGCGATTACGGGAACAGAGGGACAGTGACAGGAGGGTGTAGGACGTTGGATGACCGATGATACGCACCCCCAAGATATCGGTCGGGGGGTCACGGCTGCTCGCACCAAGCACCCGGCTTATATAGACTTGCTAGCAGCCACCTGCCTTGGCAGAGGGCAATTCGCTCTCAGGGTTTTTTTGATTTTGCCCAGTCAATCGGCCCATTTTGGGCACTCAATTCTTTTTTGGATCTGGCCTGGCCAATGGACCCAAATTGGACACTCGAGTTTTTTTTGAAATTGGCCCACTCAACCGGCCTATTTGGGGCGTGTCATGACAGGGCGCTATGGAGGCGAGCGCACGTACTGACAGTAGACCACGACTGCCAGCACTCGTGCTACACACACCCTCCCGTCTTTATTACTCAACTGACACTACATGGGATACACGCATGCTACCGATTGGAACTCCCTACTTCCTCGAAGAGGCCGACGCTTGCACACCTCGAGCAAGGACTAGCTCGCGGGCCCCTATGGACACCCCACTTTCCCCGTCCCCACCCCCACAAAGGCTCAGGGTCCTGGCAGAGGACCGCAACGGCCAGGGATCCAGGCTATCCCAGATGAGCCCACGGTCCGCGTCCACTACCACACAGTGCACGGATGGACCCTGTACGAATGCAATGAACACACCCTTCTTGGCATTCGCTAATGTTTGGCATGGCTGACTCGTTATGGTCGCCCGCATCCCCTTGGGCAACCTGCGGGCCTCCAGCCGGACGCGGAACCTCTGGAAAACGCCCGGCACCAAACTAACCTTCGGACAAAATAAGGCTGCTCCTTGCGCCTGGTTGAAGAAGTGACGAGCGTCGTCACGACCAAGCATGATGTCGATCACGTTGGTTAAGGCCGCGAGCAGGCAATTGCCATCTCGCTGGGTCTTCCAAACGCGACCATGCCCCTTCACGAATAGATCCTTGACGTCTGGAATATCTGGCCGCGCCCCCTGGCTGGCCACCACTAGACAAACACCTGGATTCTCCTTGAGGAAGGCAACTATGGCTCCCTTCAGCTTCTCTTGGACTACCTCAGCCTTCCTCAGCTCAGCGGCTCGGAACCGCACAGAGGGACCGTAACTGGGAATATCTGGTGTATCCACCTTGGGCGAGAGCGCGGCCGGCCTCCAGAGCTCCTGCTCAACGGTCCCTGAGAAATGAAGGTGCATGCAGTCCAGATGGAAAGGGAAATAGGTGTTGTGGCCCCCACTCTTGCTTCTGGACGCATACAACACCCTGTCCCTCAAGACTGCGCCATCCGCTCCGGCGGACCCGTCACCACACACAAACGCTTTCACCACGATCGGGTCCTCATTCTCAGAAGGCCTATACGTGGCAATCTCCCCCTCGTCGACCGATCTCCTCTCCGCAGCCTTCTTCGACTCCCTCTGCCCTGCCGTACCCCCCGGCACTCGATTCGCCAGCCCTTCGTGGCTGCTTCGCGGCCACTCCTCTGGAAGGCCCCGCAAGTCTCTTGCCTCCTCGGCTAGGACTCCTCGTCGTCAAACCTCTTGGTGCCTGCTCCTCGGTAACCTCCGCCTGGACCTCATCTGCCTGGACCTCATCCGCATCCTTTCCCAACACTTCGACCTCCGCGCCAGCCTTGACACCCTCCTCCGGTGGCGTCCTCTCGCGTCCCGCTCCCGCAGCTCCAGCCACCGCGCCTGTCTTGGACCCCGACTCCGACGGGGTCTTCTCCCGATCTTCATCCGACGCTCTGGCCTGCGTGTCCCTCGCTTTTGACGGCTCATCGCCACTCTCGGCATCCGACTCGAGCGCATAAGCCTTGAGTCGGCGTAACTCCGCCTGCCTCTCGCGGCGACGCAGCGCTTGAAGCCCCCTAATACCATGGTGAGGATAGTTGGATATGGAAATTTAGAAGTCAAGGACAAGGATGTTGCAAGTAGGATGGGACGAAGGGTTGGTGAGGACAGAAGCAAGGACTGCCGATGGCAACCCTCGTCTATTTATGCCGATCGCTGCGCTCCACACGGTGTACTGCAGAATGCTGGAAGGCAACTTATCGCATTTGGCCCAACAGGATGGCGTGCAAACGCACATTGGATCTCTTAACCAAACATTAAGTTTTTTTTAGATTCTGGCCCGACCATTGGTCGGGAATGACTACACAGTTGGATCTGTAAAACACACCCACGCGGATTAGACCATTATTGGACACAGTGTAAGCACTGCGAACCAGGCGCATCGAGCTCCCGTCGCGGGTGCAGTTCGACAATGCCGATCAACAGGGGGACCACGAGCTTACCTCGGGCGCTCACCCCCTTGCGGAGGGCGCCGTCAGGTCCTTCGCTTACCGCCCTACAGCACCACGTCACCGGCCCGGTCCGTTACACCCCTATCACTGTAAGAAGGGGACAGGGCAACAGTGCCCTCGTCGATGGAGAGAACATAGCCTTCACCCTAATGTTGGGTACAAAGAAAATAAAAATAAGAATAACAATAAATAAAAATAAAAATAAAAATAAAAATAAAAATAAAAATAAAAATAAAAATAAAAAAAGAATAAGAGTAAGAATAAGAATAAGAATAAGAATAAGAATAAGAATAAAAATAAAAATAAGAATAAGAATAAGAATAAGAATAAGAATAAGAATAAGAATAAGAATAAGAATAAGAATAAGAATAAGAATAAGAATAAGAATAAGAATAAGAATAAGAATAAAAATAAAAATAAAAATAAAAATAAAAATAAAAATAAAAATAAAAATAAAAATAAAATAAAAATAAAAATAAAAATAAAAATAAAAATAAAATAAGAATAAGAATAAGAATAAGAATAAGAATAAGAATAAGAATAAGAATAAGAATAAGAATAAGAATAAGAATAAGAATAAGAATAAGAATAAGAATAAGAATAAGAATAAAAATAAAAATAAAAATAAAAATAAAAATAAAAATAAAAATAAAAATAAAAATAAAAATAAAAATAAAAATAAAAATAAAAATAAAAATAAAAATAAAAATAAAAATAAAAATAAAAATAAAAATAAAAATAAAAATAAAAATAAAAATAAAAATATGCAGACCTAATGCGGTGATAGGTACGCCACTTCGTGCATTTCAGAACCAACGCTCCTTCAGCAGGCAAATTTTCAAGGGACGTCGACGGCGAGCTGTACGCCGGAAAGCCCCGGAGCTCATCCCGCACACGCGTGTTTCTCATGACGAGCGGATTCCACACCGCGCGCGCAATCCTGGTCAAATAGAAAAGACAACTCTGCCCTGCGCCGTCGCCAGCGTCTTCGCCCCATCATCGCGTCACCGCGTCCACATCCGTGTGCGAATGTGTCGCTTCCATTTCGCCGCTACTTAGCAATCGCCACTCGGCTTAGGAACGACTCACCCACGCCCAATCAATGTTCGCGTGGAACCCTTCCCCGCTTCGCCCTTCAAGGATCTCGCTTGAATACTTGCTACTACCACCAAGGTCTCCACTAGCGGCCGTTCCACACGCGTTCGCACGCAAGCTTCGATACGGCCGCCACGCCCTCCTACTCATCTGAGGCCTTTCTCGCCCAGACGGCGCGGTGTCGGCCGCCCGCTTCAGCGCCATCCGTTTTCAGGGCTAATTCATTCGGCAGGTGAGTTGTTACACACTCCTTAGCGGATTCCGACTTCCATGGCCACCTTCCTGCTGTCTCGATGAATCAACGCCTTTTGTGGGGTCTATAAGCGGGCACTTGGGCGCCTTAACCGTGCTTACGGCTCATCCTGTATCGCCAGTTCTGCTTACCAAAAGTGGTCCACAGGGCCGACGTTTTTGCCGGTGCCGCTCAACCAAGCAGCGACACCCCTGCGCATTTAAAGTCTGAGAATCGCCAAAAGACATACTGTCCCCAAATCTCCGCGCCATTTTGATATCGCCTGCAAGCGCTCGCGACGCGCTACAAGTTTCTTGCGTTTGCGCACGCCCGTGCGCCGCCCGCCGCCGAGGCGGAGGAGTTTTGTCTTCTTCACCGTCTTCTTCCCGATCCGGCGATTTTCTCTTGGAAATTTTCGAACTTTTTTTATTGATTTTCAGTTACTTCTACCGGGCCAACACCGCCGCCGCTGCCCATGGCCCCGCCTCCGCGCAAACCGGGCGCTTCTCGCACCCGCTCGAGCACCGCCGCCATCAAGAACCCCGACCGTCCGCCGACCGCCGAGGAGGATCGCCTCCTGATGATGCCCAACAAGCGTCGCCTCTCCGTGCGCGAGTAGTTCCTCGCCAAGCGCACGATTCTTCCGTGCCCGAACTGCTTGGCAGTGGGTACCTTCAGCCTTAATGGTAGCGCGCAGAAGCGTGCTATCATCAAGTGCCGCGCCTGTAACAACCGCGTGACGGGCTACCACGTTGAAAGGATCCTCGCTGAGACCGCTCTCCCCGCAGGGATTCTCGAGGAAGAAGACCCCAGCGCGAGTGAACTCGAGGAAGAAGAAGTTCGTGGTCAGGACCTTCCTGCTCTCAAATCAATCCCCGCTCTACAGACGCCCCCTGCCAGGCGCGGCTTGGTGGGCGGCCCTACGCGGGACGGAGACCTTGCTCTGGAGAACATACGCCTCCGCGAATGCCTCGACAGCCAATCTGCCGAGATCAAGGCCCAATCGGAGGAGATCCGCGACCTCAAGGAGCAGATTGGCAGGCTCGCTGCCATCATCGAGTCACGCCTCCCCGAACCCACTGCAGCGAAGGAAAGGGACTCCCCCGAACGCGATACTGAGGGAGGAAGACCCCTTCCGCAGAACAAGGACTCCGACCCGGTGCAGCAGACGGCTGCACCCGTGATCGCCGACGCACCGGCCCCAGCTCAGGCCCCCCGCGGGTCTCCTGGGCAGACATCGCAAGACGCCCTGGAAAAGCCCCGCTTCCGGCGGGAGTCAAGGAGAGGGTTGACAACGGGCTGGTAGTTCGGGCCGCTGGCTTCCAACCTCTTAAGCCCTCCCAGAACGCGGCTCGCCCGCGCCCAACCCCCGTCTACTTTGGCGGGATCCCCAGAGGCCCCATCGGCGCCCTTCGCAGGGCTCTCCAGGTGAGCATCCCCAAATGGGCGGTGCTTAACCTATCTTTTACTGGTTCCTCCTCGGTGGAGATTCTCTGCCACGAGGACCTCACCGACCGCCTTGTGGCAGGTATGAAGCTCCTGGGCTTCCGCCACCTCCCCAAGTTCAACCCCGCGGGGTTGCACGCTTCCGGGAAATAAACGGACTCGGAATGGGTCCAGCTTCGGGCCTGCTACCGCCGCTGGAGCAGGGCCGCTTCCCAGACTACCTCGCCCGTCTCTAGGGCGTGGTATGAAGAGAAGGCCAAGGCTCTCCTGGCAGGCGAACCCTCGCTTGCAAAGACCAACCAAGGCCGCGACACAGCACAGACCGAGTCTGAGGACTCCGTCCCTCGAAAACCTCCGAAGAGGCTTCTTCCGACCAGTACAACAAGGACTCGAGTTCGAGCCCCCGAAGATCGGCCCCTCTGGCACGACCCGCTCAGTCGAGCCAGAACATTCCGGATGACATGCCCAGACTCTCTGCGCTGGCTGAGTCCGGTGCTCCCGACCGCCAGTCCGTCTCGGGCACTCCACCTGGAGCAGAATCCCCGCTCGAGTCCTCCGGTATCGCGGATGATGTCTCGCAATGAGACTCATCACATGGAACATCAGGGGCTGGACTCTACCCAAGGACTTCAAGGTTGCCGAACTGGCAACAATGGCAGACGCGCTCCTCTTTACGGAGACCTGGCACGACTATCCCCTACCGGAGCCGCTACACGACTTCACCAAGTTCTCAATCTGCCCCCTCTACCCCGGGCCGACACTGCAAAGGCGGGGGCATCACCTTCCTCGTACCCCCCGAACCCCGCGCGCCTCTTGGGGCAGGTGGAGACACCAGCCTTCCAAATCATCGCGCTCTCCCTTTTCTCCACTCCCACGATCGGCGCATACCTACGGCCGAGTCCCTCGCTCGACGACCTTCGAAGTTTCTGGTCTCACATTCTACGCCTGGCTCAGGGCCCAGCAGTCGTCTTTGGGGACCTGAACGCCAGGCACAAGAATTGGGACCACTCTACGAACAAATCGGGCCGCTTCCTTCTCGAGCGCGCCCCCACCATGGCTTCCGGATCCAAGCACCGGCATCTCCCACCTTCTCGTCCCCACAAGGTATGAGCACCGTTGACCTTTTATTGGTACGGAATATCCACGTAAGCTCGCTAACTACGTCGGAGAATGAAGGGTTTTCGGACCATACGCCGGTCCATGCGGAGGTTGTTCTCTCCTCCCTCGCCGCGTTGGACTATGTCCCGAAATCCCTTCTTGAGAACCGCGCCTGCCGGAAAAAAGTCTACGCGGACTACCAGCAACTGATCCCCGCCGTTGTGGATCAATTGAACAGAGCTGGCACCTCAGAGGAGCTGGCCCACGCCTCCCGGTCTTTGGCAGAATCGACCCTCCGGCCGTGGACAGGCTTTCGCAACCCCCGTCCGGCACGGTTCCGCCCGGGCTGGTCAGCTTCCTTGGATCGCAAGGCCAAAGCACGCTCCGAGCTACTGCGGTCCTCCAACCCAGAGGACCACAGGCAGGCCCGTGCCTTGGACCGCGAGATCAAGAAGGAACTCCGCCGGAATAGGCTACATCTCCAGCACCGCCTCCACCTCGACCTGGACACGAACCAGCCCTTAGTGGTGAATCAAGCTGTCAAACGCCTCCTATCCCTGGCTGGACGCACGACTGGACCACAAATCGGCCCAGGATCAGATGCCTACATGGACTTCTTGGCCAATAGTTGGCCGTCGACCCGCGACACGATCACCCCGGAACCATTCACTCCGCTGCCAGAGTTCACTGGTCACCTACAGGCTGCGATTGCTGGCGCGAAGAAAGGGAAGGGCCCGGGACCGGACCACATTCGCATCGAGATGCTACAACTGGACCCTGCGCTCTTTGCCCAAGCGGCCTCGGCCCTTTGGGCCGCAGTGGGACGTACAGGGTCGGTCCCGCCCCTCCTCCGATCGGGTAACCTGACCCCAGTCCCCAAGGGAGAAGCCTCGGGCAACCCCAAGGACTACCGCCCAATTGTCCTACTCTCGGTCTTCCGCCGCGTCATCTCGGCCGCTCTGAGCAGGGAGGTTGGCGCACACTACACGGTGCACCCAAACCAGTTCGGTTTCGTTCGAGGTTCAAGCACGGAGATCCCGATCGCCAGAGTGGACACATTCCTCCGTCGGACAAAGGGCCCCACTGCGGTCCTAGACCTCAGGCAAGCCTACAACCGGGTTCCTCGCCGGACTCTATTGACGCTGCTCCGCAGCCGTCTCCCGGCAACCCTGGTCCCTCAGCTCGCCTGTCTCCTGGTCCCAATGCTTCTACGCGGCGCCACACAAAGCCGATCATATCGGGCGACATCGGGCGTCCCCCAGGGTGACCCGCTCAGCCCTCTCCTCTTCGACATCTTCATGGACCCCTTCCCGGAGTCGCTGAACGACTCAGAAGACGGGGAGACAATCTGCTTTGCGGACGACGTCATCTCCCTTTCCGAATCTCCCACCGCTTTGCGACAGGTCCTCCTCAAGGCAAGTGCGTGGGCTCGCTCCGCCGGAATGCTATGGAACTGCAGTAAGTCCTCGGTTATCACGAATACCGCCGACTGCTATGTCCTCGAGGGCGAGAGGCTTCAATGCCTCCCGAGTTCCGAGTACCTCGGGGTTTTCATTTCGCCAACGGGCGTGTCTGACTACGGCTTACTTGCTCGCCTGGAAAAAGCAGGGCGCATGGTCTCCCTCCTTTCTCGCACTACGGCACGGTGGAATGCGGACTACGGAATCCGTCGGGCCCTCTTCAAGACCTTCGTCGCGTCCCAAATGGAGTACGCCCTCTACCTTCAACCCCGCAGCTCTGCGGCCTTCCTTCGGGCCAATAAGCTGTTGAGGGCCGCGGCCTCCTGGATCCTTCGCACAACAGTCACACCCGAGACCTCCCGAGAGGCCTCCTGTTGGCTGGCCTAGTCCCAGTTCGGCAGAGATCCGATCTGCTCGGGGTACGGCACCTCGCCAAGTTCCAAGCCCAAGCCTCTCGTCCCGAGGCAACCGCTCGAGATCGCAGGAACTGGGGCACCCTCTGGTCCGCTCCTGCCCTTTTAACCCTGGTCCGCATGCTCCACGACCCTCCTGGGATTGCGCTTGGCCTTCCCAAGTCCCTGCAGGCGATTCGAGACAGTATTGCTTACGAAGCCAACTCCGGCCATCTTCGCAAAGTCCCACCGCATGAGAAGGGCCCTCCGGTCTTCCGAGACCCATTCTCCTCCTCGGCGAAACGTACGGCGGCCCTCTGGTACCTCAACAGATTACCGACGGATATGGGAATTCGACCTCTGCTTCCCGCCCTGAAGGCCCACTTGGAGCTCTCGGCTCCACAACACTCCGTTCTCCAAGACCTTCTAGACCGCGCCACTGCGGCACGCCATAGTCGGTGTCCCGACCCTTTCGAACAAGAACCTGTACACCCCACGGAACCGCGCCGATGATCGTACCCCTCATTGTAAGGACCCCAATCAACGGGGGGACCACGAGCTTACCTCAGGCACTCACCCCCTTGCGGAGGGCGCCGTCAGGTCCTTCGCTTACCGCCCTACAGCACCGCGTCACCGGCCCGGTCCGTTACACCCCTATCACTGTACGAAGGGGACAGGGCAACAGTGCCCTGGTCGATAGAGGGAAGATGGCCTTCACCCTAATGTTGGGAACAAGGAAAATAAAAATAAAAATAAAAATAAAAATAAAAATAAAAATAAAAATAAAAATAAAAATAAAAATAAATAAATAAATAAATAAATAAAAATAAAAAATAAATAAAAATAAAATAAAAATAAATAAAAATAAAAATAAATAAAAATAAATAAAAATAAAAATAAAAATAAAAATAAAAATAAATAAATAAATAAATAAATAAATAAATAAATAAATAAAATAAAAATAAATAAATAAATAAATAAATAAATAAAAATAAAAATAAAAAAAAATAAAAATAAAAATAAAAATAAAAATAAAAATAAAAATATGGGGACCTAATGCGGTGATAGGTACGCCTCTTCGTGCATTTCAGAACCAACATTCCTTCAGCAGGCAAATTTTCAAGAGACGTCGACGGCGAGCTGTACGCCGGAAAGCCCCGTAGCTCATTTCGCACACGCGTGTTTCTCATGACAAACGGATTCCACACCGCGCGCGCAATCCTGGTCAAATAGAAAAGACAACTCTGCCCTGCGCCGTCGCCATCGTCTTCGCTCCATCATCGCGTCACCGCGTCCACATCCGTGTGCGGATGTGCCGCTTCCCTTTCGCCGCTACTTAGCAATCGCCACTCGGCTTAGGAACGACTCACCCACGCCCAATCAATGTTCGCGTGGAACCCTTCCCCGCTTCGCCCTTCAAGGATCTCGCTTGAATACTTGCTACTACCACCAAGGTCTCCACTAGCGGCCGTTCCACACGCGTTCGCACGCATGCTTCGATACGGCCGCCACGCCCTCCTACTCATCTGGGGCCTTTCTCGCCCAGACGGCGCGGTGTCGGCCGCCCGCTTCAGCGCCATCCGTTTTCAGGGCTAATTCATTCGGCAGGTGAATTGTTACGCGCTCCTTAGCGGATTCCGACTTCCATGGCCACCGTCCTGCTGTCTCGATGAATCAACGCCTTTTGTGGGGTCTATAAGCGGGCACTTGGGCGCCTTAACCGTGCTTACGGTTCATCCCGTATCGCCAGTTCTGCTTACCAAAAGTGGCCCACAGGGCCGACGTTTTTGCCGGTGCCGCTCAACCAAGCAGCGACACCCCGCGTATTTAAAGTCTGAGAATCGCCAGAAGACATACTGTCCCCAAATACGCTAATCATTCGGTTTGGTGGAATGATTGGAAAATTATGGGTGAATATGATAAGGGTGGCTTCGACGTGGCTGTGATCCACAACTGGAAGCAAGTCACGCTGTCACGTCTGCATCTCGGTTGCATTTGCATCCGCCGGACTGTAAACCACTCAAGATATGGCCACGTTGGCAGCTTAACGTTGCGCAAGGACTTGATGTGCGATCACAACCCGTCGAACAGGTCTATATAACCGACAACTTGGAAACCTTTGGCACAACTTCTGGTCCCTCAAGTCGTCGCTTGTTCTCATCCTTCGAACCAGCTCCAGACGAATCACCGTCTAGGGCGACATTCACACAACACAACACCCTTACCATGTCTCATGCCGAATCCTCCTCTGCTGCATCAACCGGTTCCCGTATCGACGCCCTTGAAAACAAGTTTTCCACCCTCGAGAATCAACTCTCTGAAGTCGTCAATTTGCTCAAGGGTGGTGCCGGTCCTTCGACCCAAACCGCTCCTGCCGCCGGGCCCTCCGCTGCCGCAGATCCGCCGTCGGATCCCGCCGACCAAGCCACGGCCGCCGCCGAGGCCTTCAAGGTTGGGCAACTGCAGTTTTCACTGCCGCCCCCAAGTGCCGAGCAAGTGGGCGAAACCTTCGCTACTCGGCGAGCTTACGCCTCCACCGGTAAGCTCAACAAGTTCGAGAAACCTCTTACCGTCGCTCCGTTTCCCGCAAAAAGGTTCATTCCGGAACCTGAAGGTCTGTTTGGGCGTATCAAGTCAGCCGATCAAAGGGACGGGTGGGAAGCCGAAGTCCTCTGGAACGTGGGCAACAACTGTGAGAACGCCCTCGCCAGCGCCCATAGGGTCACCGCGGCCCTGGCTGCTAAGGACGTCCAAGCCGCTACTGAGGCCTTCGCCGTTCTGCACCATTTTCTTGAGGCTTCCTATTCTAGGGTATTGGAACGAGTTGATTTCTTCACCGACTCTTTGGAATCCGGTAAATCCGAGGCTATTCTTCTCCAGAAGTACCTCAGAGAAGACGACTTCCCCTACGCTTCCGACTTGTACCGATCTACCAAGCAGAAGTTTGCCGAGCTTCGTTCGCAAGCTTACGCAACGGAGTTCAACAAGCAGCAAGCTGCCGGGAATAGACGTCCTCCGAAAGGACCTGGAAAGAACCAGCCTGGCCCGGCCGACAAGCCTAGTCGCAAGTAAAGCGGTCATCTCCGCCGTCATTCTGTCCTATGTCTCAAGTCCTATGGCGCAACACTCAACGCGCCGCTCCCTTTTGGTCCCAAACCCTTCAAGCCTCCAAATTCGTTCTTCGGGCACTTCGTTTTGGAGTTTACGACGGCCCGGTGAAAACATCCCTTTCCTACACTCAATTCCGTCTCCCCAAAATCCCTATCGATCCCTCCGACCGAGAATTCTTCGACGATGCAATCAAAGACGCTCTTCACCGCCGAACGTACGAGGAAATCTCAGCAGCCGAAGCTCTCAGTCTGCACAAGGATGGCTACCCGATCTCAAACGCATTTGTTGCAGTTATGTGGGGTGTTGAGCGCACAAAAGGTAATCGATGGTTGAACTGTTGGTTGATGCTTCCGGTAATCAGGCCGGACATCAGACCAGGGTTTATATAGAAAAAAGTACTCAACACCAGCAGAGATAAATTGTAACTAAACGGTACTGAATTCAAAGGTATTCTAGAAAATGCGACCCAGAGGTATCAAACTACAAGGTTTCTGAAGGTCCATCAGTATAACAGACAGCAGCAAACATCATGGCAAAGTACCATTGGTCCAATTGGCAAGGAGGCATAAAGTGGTTGCTGATTGGTGGGTGCGAAATGTTTCGAGAACCACGCGAGATAGCCATGATGGATCCATGTCATTGGCTAGGTACAAAGAGGTATGATATTATGCTTTTACACTGGTGCGTGAGTACAGTGCCCAAGTTGCAATGATGTCTTCTTACAGTGTAAATCCTTGGTACAGGTTACCGGAGGGATACTGTCAGGGTATTTGGTGATTTATGGGCATAATCGCAACAAGTTACCGGGGAAAAACAGCGGTTGGTGGTAAACCTTTCCCGCCAGTCTACGTTATTTCGGGACATGCCGGTCAAAATGGAAACCCTGGAAGGGTTCGCTCTGGATCTCAAGCGTTCAGACTACCTTTTCTCGTTCGATATTGCGAAGGGATACCACCATTTTCGATTACATCCCGATTCGCAACTGGTTTATCTTCAAGGTGGACCACCGGTATTTTCGCTGTATCGCCCTTCCTTTTGGCTGGAAGCTGTCTCCGGCATATTTTGTCAAGCTAATGAGACCCTTCGTCCGCTTCGTCCGAAATCGCGTTCGTCTGCGTATGCACCCGTACATGGACGACTTTCTGGTCGCGGTTCGCCGACGCTCTCGTCTCCACAAGGCTCGAGGGAAAATTGACCGCCTATTGAAGGCTTGCGGAGTACTTCGCAAGGAAGACAAGGGAAACTGGGCCAGAACGCAGTGCATCGAACATCTCGGTTTTACTATCGACACCACTGACCTTTTATTGGTACGGAATATCCACGTAAGCTCGCTAACTACGTCGGAGAATGAAGGGTTTTCGGACCATACGCCGGTCCATGCGGAGGTTGTTCTCTCCTCCCTCGCCGCGTTGGACTATGTCCCGAAATCCCTTCTTGAGAACCGCGCCTGCCGGAAAAGAGTCTACGCGGACTACCAGCAACTGATCCCCGCCGTCGTGGATCAATTGAACAGAGCTGGCACCTCAGAGGAGCTGGCCCACGCCTCCCGGTCTTTGGCAGAATCGACCCTCCGGCCGTGGACAGGCTTTCGCAACCCCCGTCCGGCACGGTTCCGCCCGGGCTGGTCAGCTTCCTTGGATCGCAAGGCCAAAGCACGCTCCAAGCTACTGCGGTCCTCCACCCCAGAGGACCACAGGCAGGCCCGTGCCTTGGACCGCGAGATCAAGAAGGAACTCCGCCGGAATAGGCTACATCTCCAGCACCGCCTCCACCTCGACCTGGACACGAACCAGCCCTTAGTGGTGAATCAAGCTGTCAAACGCCTCCTATCCCTGGCTGGACGCACGACTGGACCACAAATCGGCCCAGGAGCAGATGCCTACATGGACTTCTTGGCCAATAGTTGGCCGTCGACCCGCGACACGATCACCCCGGAACCATTCACTCCGCTGCCAGAGTTCACTGGTCACCTACAGGCTGCGATTGCTGGCGCGAAGAAAGGGAAGGCCCGGGACCGGACCACATTCGCATCGAGATGCTACAACTGGACCCTGCGCTCTTTGCCCAAGCGGCCTCGGCCCTTTGGGCCGCAGTGGGACGTACAGGGTCGGTCCCGCCCCTCCTCCGATCGGGTAACCTGACCCCAGTCCCCAAGGGAGAAGCCTCGGGCAACCCCAAGGACTACCGCCCAATTGTCCTACTCTCGGTCTTCCGCCGCGTCATCTCGGCCGCTCTGAGCAGGGAGGTTGGCGCACACTACACGGTGCACCCAAACCAGTTCGGTTTCGTTCGAGGTTCAAGCACGGAGATCCCGATCGCCAGAGTGGACACATTCCTCCGTCGGACAAAGGGCCCCACTGCGGTCCTAGACCTCAGGCAAGCCTACAACCGGGTTCCTCGCCGGACTCTATTGACGCTGCTCCGCAGCCGTCTCCCGGCAACCCTGGTCCCTCAGCTCGCCTGTCTCCTGGTCCCAATGCTTCTACGCGGCGCCACACAAAGCCGATCATATCGGGCGACATCGGGCGTCCCCCAGGGTGACCCGCTCAGCCCTCTCCTCTTCGACATCTTCATGGACCCCTTCCCGGAGTCGCTGAACGACTCAGAAGACGGGGAGACAATCTGCTTTGCGGACGACGTCATCTCCCTTTCCGAATCTCCCACCGCTTTGCGACAGGTCCTCCTCAAGGCAAGTGCGTGGGCTCGCTCCGCCGGAATGCTATGGAACTGCAGTAAGTCCTCGGTTATCACGAATACCGCCGACTGCTATGTCCTCGAGGGCGAGAGGCTTCAATGCCTCCCGAGTTCCGAGTACCTCGGGGTTTTCATTTCGCCAACGGGCGTGTCTGACTACGGCTTACTTGCTCGCCTGGAAAAAGCAGGGCGCATGGTCTCCCTCCTTTCTCGCACTACGGCACGGTGGAATGCGGACTACGGAATCCGTCGGGCCCTCTTCAAGACCTTCGTCGCGTCCCAAATGGAGTACGCCCTCTACCTTCAACCCCGCAGCTCTGCGGCCTTCCTTCGGGCCAATAAGCTGTTGAGGGCCGCGGCCTCCTGGATCCTTCGCACAACAGTCACACCCGAGACCTCCCGAGAGGCCTCCTGTTGGCTGGCCTAGTCCCAGTCCGGCAGAGATCCGATCTGCTCGGGGTACGGCACCTCGCCAAGTTCCAAGCCCAAGCCTCTCGTCCCGAGGCAACCGCTCGAGATCGCAGGAACTGGGGCACCCTCTGGTCCGCTCCTGCCCTTTTAACCCTGGTCCGCATGCTCCACGACCCTCCTGGGATTGCGCTTGGCCTTCCCAAGTCCCTGCAGGCGATTCGAGACAGTATTGCTTACGAAGCCAACTCCGGCCATCTTCGCAAAGTCCCACCGCATGAGAAGGGCCCTCCGGTCTTCCGAGACCCATTCTCCTCCTCGGCGAAACGTACGGCGGCCCTCTGGTACCTCAACAGATTACCGACGGATATGGGAATTCGACCTCTGCTTCCCGCCCTGAAGGCCCACTTGGAGCTCTCGGCTCCACAACACTCCGTTCTCCAAGACCTTCTAGACCGCGCCACTGCGGCACGCCATAGTCGGTGTCCCGACCCTTTCGAACAAGAACCTGTACACCCCACGGAACCGCGCCGATGATCGTACCCCTCATTGTAAGGACCCCAATCAACGGGGGACCACGAGCTTACCTCAGGCACTCACCCCCTTGCGGAGGGCGCCGTCAGGTCCTTCGCTTACCGCCCTACAGCACCGCGTCACCGGCCCGGTCCGTTACACCCCTATCACTGTACGAAGGGGACAGGGCAACAGTGCCCTGGTCGATAGAGGGAAGATGGCCTTCACCCTAATGTTGGGAACAAGGAAAATAAAAATAAAAATAAAAATAAAAATAAAAATAAAAATAAAAATAAAAATAAAAATAAAAATAAAAATAAAAATAAATAAATAAATAAATAAATAAAAATAAAAAATAAATAAAAATAAAAATAAAAATAAAAATAAAAATAAAAATAAAAATAAAAATAAAAATAAAAATAAAAATAAAAATAAATAAATAAATAAATAAATAAATAAAAAAAAAATAAATAAATAAATAAATAAATAAAAATAAAAAATAAATAAAAATAAAAATAAAAATAAAAATAAAATAAAAATAAAAATAAAAATAAAAATATGGGGACCTAATGCGGTGATAGGTACGCCTCTTCGTGCATTTCAGAACCAACATTCCTTCAGCAGGCAAATTTTCAAGAGACGTCGACGGCGAGCTGTACGCCGGAAAGCCCCGGAGCTCATTTCGCACACGCGTGTTTCTCATGACAAACGGATTCCACACCGCGCGCGCAATCCTGGTCAAATAGAAAAGACAACTCTGCCCTGCGCCGTCGCCATCGTCTTCGCTCCATCATCGCGTCACCGCGTCCACATCCGTGTGCGGATGTGCCGCTTCCCTTTCGCCGCTACTTAGCAATCGCCACTCGGCTTAGGAACGACTCACCCACGCCCAATCAATGTTCGCGTGGAACCCTTCCCCGCTTCGCCCTTCAAGGATCTCGCTTGAATACTTGCTACTACCACCAAGGTCTCCACTAGCGGCCGTTCCACACGCGTTCGCACGCATGCTTCGATACGGCCGCCACGCCCTCCTACTCATCTGGGGCCTTTCTCGCCCAGACGGCGCGGTGTCGGCCGCCCGCTTCAGCGCCATCCGTTTTCAGGGCTAATTCATTCGGCAGGTGAATTGTTACGCGCTCCTTAGCGGATTCCGACTTCCATGGCCACCGTCCTGCTGTCTCGATGAATCAACGCCTTTTGTGGGGTCTATAAGCGGGCACTTGGGCGCCTTAACCGTGCTTACGGTTCATCCCGTATCGCCAGTTCTGCTTACCAAAAGTGGCCCACAGGGCCGACGTTTTTGCCGGTGCCGCTCAACCAAGCAGCGACACCCCGCGCATTTAAAGTCTGAGAATCGCCAGAAGACATACTGTCCCCAAATACGCTAATCATTCGGTTTGGTGGAATGATTGGAAAATTATGGGTGAATATGATAAGGGTGGCTTCGACGTGGCTGTGATCCACAACTGGAAGCAAGTCACGCTGTCACGTCTGCATCTCGGTTGCATTTGCATCCGCCGGACTGTAAACCACTCAAGATATGGCCACGTTGGCAGCTTAACGTTGCGCAAGGACTTGATGTGCGATCACAACCCGTCGAACAGGTCTATATAACCGACAACTTGGAAACCTTTGGCACAACTTCTGGTCCCTCAAGTCGTCGCTTGTTCTCATCCTTCGAACCAGCTCCAGACGAATCACCGTCTAGGGCGACATTCACACAACACAACACCCTTACCATGTCTCATGCCGAATCCTCCTCTGCTGCATCAACCGGTTCCCGTATCGACGCCCTTGAAAACAAGTTTTCCACCCTCGAGAATCAACTCTCTGAAGTCGTCAATTTGCTCAAGGGTGGTGCCGGTCCTTCGACCCAAGCCGCTCCTGCCGCCGGGCCCTCCGCTGCCGCAGATCCGCCGTCGGATCCCGCCGACCAAGCCACGGCCGCCGCCGAGGCCTTCAAGGTTGGGCAACTGCAGTTTTCACTGCCGCCCCAAGTGCCGAGCAAGTGGGCGAAACCTTCGCTACTTGGCGAGCTTACGCCTCCACCGGTAAGCTCAACAAGTTCGAGAAACCTCTTACCGTCGCTCCGTTTCCCGCAAAAAGGTTCATTCCGGAACCTGAAGGTCTGTTTGGGCGTATCAAGTCAGCCGATCAAAGGGACGGGTGGGAAGCCGAAGTCCTCTGGAACGTGGGCAACAACTGTGAGAACGCCCTCGCCAGCGCCCATAGGGTCACCGCGGCCCTGGCTGCTAAGGACGTCCAAGCCGCTACTGAGGCCTTCGCCGTTCTGCACCATTTTCTTGAGGCTTCCTATTCTAGGGTATTGGAACGAGTTGATTTCTTCACCGACTCTTTGGAATCCGGTAAATCCGAGGCTATTCTTCTCCAGAAGTACCTCAGAGAAGACGACTTCCCCTACGCTTCCGACTTGTACCGATCTACCAAGCAGAAGTTTGCCGAGCTTCGTTCGCAAGCTTACGCAAAGGAGTTCAACAAGCAGCAAGCTGCCGGGAATAGACGTCCTCCGAAAGGACCTGGAAAGAACCAGCCTGGCCCGGCCGACAAGCCTAGTCGCAAGTACAGCGGTCATCTCCGCCGTCATTCTGTCCTATGTCTCAAGTCCTATGGCGCAACACTCAACGCGCCGCTCCCTTTTGGTCCCAAACCCTTCAAACCTCCAAATTCGTTCTTCGGGCACTTCGTTTTGGAGTTTACGACGGCCCGGTGAAAACATCCCTTTCCTACACTCAATTCCGTCTCCCCCAAATCCCTATACGACGGAGAATGACGGTATGGAGGTGTGCGGTGATTTCGTCCTGTAGGCGCCGGGGGTGGGAGTCCTCCGGTCTGGGCGTACGAGAGATCAGGTTCTCGAGTTGGAGGTCCGGGGGGAGGGCGAGGGCAATGGCAAGGGCGTCATAGGCAGGAGCGAGGAGGCGCGGGGGTAGAGTCGGGTAGGGCCGAGAACCTGTTGGACGAGTGTGGAGTTATTGAGGAGAGAGACGGTGTAGGCGATGATGTGAACGCCTTGGGTTTGGGTAAGGCCGAGGCCACCCGAGTGGAAGGGGAGAGTGGCTTGGGTCCAGCCTGCGTTTGTTTGGCGGCGATGTATGCTTTCAAATACCCTTCGCATTCCCTCGTCAAAGGACTTGGCAAGGGCAGTGGTTAAGTGCGGCGGGGTACTGCGGAAAAGATACATGAGCCGACAGGACGAGGCGCAGTAACGAAGAATGTGAAAAGCAAGATGGGGGTCTTTCAACATGACAAGCGACACCCAAAACGTGCGGATCTTGGCAAGGGTTTCATCCAGGAGACGGTAGCACCCGGTATGGAGCCCAACTGGGCTACCGAGCACTTTGGTGGCCTCCGCGGTGTTAAAGTCACATGGCAAGGCGGCCGCGTTGAGGAGGTCCGAGGGTGGGGCGGTCGGCCACCAAGCTGAAGTCTTGTGGTGGGAGAGGTTAATGTGGAAACCGGACTCCCGTCCGCGGGCGGATAGAAAACCGAGTACCGAGCTTGCAATTTCCAGTGGCACGATGAGGTTACCGTCGTCAGCGTACTAGACATTAAGGGGGAGGCTGGGAAAGGTATTGCGAGGTTCGAGGAGCAGGGGTTGCAGCGCGAGGGCGAAAAGGAGCATACCCAGGGGGTCACCCTGTTGGGTATCTGTGCGGCTGCGGATGATGTGGCGGCCAAACATAAGTCGCGAGTCAGGGCCGTACAGGAAGTGCACAAAGCGGGAGGCCTTGGGCAGGCTTGCGATTGTTTCGGCGAGGATGATGCGAGGTTCAATTGAGTTGAAAGCATTTTGGGCATCCACCTGGATGAGGACGTGGGGAGTGGGGGCGGGCGTGAGCTGGCGGATTTGCTGACGAACAGCGTGGGCGATCACTTCGGTGGCTGAGGGCACACCCACTGCGAGTTGGAGCGGACGGAGGTAGGCAGACAGAGCCACGTTTTGTCGCGCACGTTTCATGATGAGGCGTCCGACTAGGCGCCGGATGACTAGGCCAACGGCGATTGGGCGTAAGCTGCGACCTAGTGGGTCTTTGGGAAGACCCACAAGTGACGAGTATTCTGCGAGGTCGGAGGGCGCGTCGCCGTCCACGAGGCAATGCAAAAGTTTGGTTAGCCAGTCGAGAGCGCTGTTAGACGGTTCAGCACCACTCGGAGCGTGGGAGACCGAACGCAGGATGGCAGGGCGGAGGCCGTCGGGTCCGGGGCTGGAGTGACGAGAAAGTCGACGGAGTTCGCGGCGTACTTCAGCGCCCGTGAATTTGAAAGCCCGAGGAAGGTGCGATCTGGGAGCGGCTTCGAACGGGAGCGCAGGTGCTGGGTGGAGAGCGATCAGTTGCGAAGCGTTAGCAGATGTGGGGGCGACAGGTGGTACAGGGGTAAGTAGGGCCTGAGCAGTTTTCCGGGGGGAACCATTGAGCAGGGCGCGCCTGCAACGGTCGGCCGGGGTCCCCGCTGGGGAGGGTTTCGGTTGTAAATTGCGGCGAATGCATCCGTGGCTTCATCAAGTAATTGGCTCCACTGGCCAGTGTGTGCGAGGAGGATACGTTGCTTGATGGAGGCGACAGCACTAGGGCGGTGGCGGTTCCGCGGTTCGCCGCGGCCATGAGGAAGGAACCTCGTTAATAGTGGTGTATGGCTAATTGGCAGTTTGTATATGCTCTAACGCGCGTAATCGATGTGCCTGAAAACCATGGCGTGATATGGAAATACTGTGGGAAACAACATCAAAAATTATCAGTTGTTCCCAAAGCACTTTCCACTGATCGACGGTCTGTTTCAGTGCTTGGCTTGCATAATGTCTTCAAGAAGGAGGAAGACTTGTCCCGTCGATACTTGCGAGAGGTTCGTTACGGGTACTTTAGGAACATGGCACGGACTGTCACTGCCATCCAGAGCCACTAACTCTTCTGGTCACGTTTCTGAACTCAAGAAAAGACGTTTTGCCTCAAAATGTAAGTAGCGAGTCTCTTGCCACTTTGAACCTTCGCTTTCAAATGGGCTCTCGTAGCTGTAGCATAACTAACACGCTGCATTCTGGGCACTTTGAAGCCTCGCTACAAATGCACATGAACGCAAAACATGCCGGCCATCCGCTACAGCAACAAGCTCCACACCGTTGCGACGAATGCTTGTTTGCTTTCGGAACAGAAAGAGGTCTCGATGACCACATACTATCAGTTCACGTACGTTGCACAGAGTAGAACCGCTTAAATGTTTTCATGTCACGTCATGCAGTAGGCTGATATCAACCAGTGTATACAACGTAATTTCTTCTTGTAGCTCGGATATAGGTACAGGTGTAATCAATGCGACGCCTCGTACACTACCAGAAATGGCCTTCGGATGCATGTCCTCTCCAAGCACACTCAGAACTAGCACCTGTTCCAGCATCTCTTCAATGATGACACAGTGTCATGCATGGTTGACAAGGTCGCATGGAAATCCTTGAGACATTTCTCTGTCAAGCAAGGTCGGAGCAGATTTCGTTGTGCATAGTCGTATGCATCTAGATGGTCTAAAATATCACATTTCAAACACGTAGCTTGACAAACCACACGCATCTGTTCCACTGTTCCGTAAGCTGCCCAAAGCTTCAAGTATGAATCCATGCCCAGGTTTGGTTTTCCTTCCTCAACAACTTGTGCGTTCAAAACATGCACTTCAGAAAACGGCAAATCAATCGTTGCGCTGCCCCAATCGTATAGAATATATTGACTTGAATCCTTTTTACTTGATATAATGTTGTTGTCCCACAGATCACCGTGCACCAAGCACATAGGTAACCCCAGTTCTACGTACAAGAACTTCAAGAGCTCAAAACACACATCTCGGTACTGCTTAACTCGAGAGTCCCCGCCGTTCAATATTTCCAGTCCTTGAACAATTTCTGTGTTTTCCAGCATTTTATCCAAGCGATCATTGATGCAGGCATAGCTCTGGCACCGCAGTCCGATTGCCTCCAAGGCCTCAATGTGGTTCAATGAGGCCAGTTGCAGCCTTCCAAGCAGTATTGCAATGCGATCAAAATCCACCCGAGTCAATCTGTCCTTCATCGTTTCACCATAGTCATCCATAAGCATCCACTCCTCCTCTTCATTGACATGAAGTGGCTGGGGCACCAAAAACGGCGCAAAGCGAGCGACAGTGGCCATTGTTCGGCCTTCCCTTTTATGACTGCATTTCAAATAGACTCTACCTTTACTTGTGTCAGCGCGGAGCACCGCAGCAACTTTCGATATCTTGTATTGCTCGAATCGCCCAACAATACGGTAACCAAGGTCATCCAAAGCCATAGTTGCTTTTCGTGTAAATTTCAGATGCCAGCCAGGTACCTCCCATGGTCGCAAACCGTCCTCTGAAATCTTCTTGATTTGAGATCTGGCGGCGGCATAGGCAGCTTGTATATCATAGTCATAAGCGAATTTGATATCACATTTTCTTCGCAAGCGTAATATATCGTCTATGGACATAAACTCGTACGAAGATTTTTGAGGGTTGCAGGGAAGGCCAATTTTTGGACAAAGCGGAGCCATACACTCAAACAGGGCGTAACGAAAAGATAGATGGCGTTGAAAAATGTCATACATGGTGGCGTATAGCAAAATAAGTTGATAGGCCGTCCCAGTGAGATTTGTCAGCTGCTTGCTACAATATTCGCTCATTAGCGTTCCGGAATCTGGTTGCTCTGGAATTGTGAGTCGAATAAAGGTTACCGACGAAGAGGAGGGACGATGCACTAAGACCGAGTAGTTTTCCGAATCTAGAACCAACACAAAGTATTCTGTGCCATTCGAGTCTGCAAGACGCCCTCGAAAATTTTTGTGCGGCTCGGACATGCTGTAGTTTCCAAATGAACGGCGACCGGCAAGGATGGAACTCGGTTTTAATGTGTATTGGCGATAAAGTGGTTCAAAGTGCAAATCGCCTGTAGTGAAAAGTGACGTTCGCGACTTGCAACCGGCGAGTGGTCTTCTTTGCGCTTACGGCACCCTAGAATACACAAAACGTTTTCATGGACGGAAGCTCCTTGCGACCAATGTGCACCTGAAGTGCCCTAATAATAGTGAGCTTACGCAAAAACAGAATTCTGAAAGGTCTTCAGAAATAGGTAGTATGATAAATTTCTGAAAAGTATTCCTGAAATTATTTTCTGAAATTTGAAAACGTATTTACGCATGGACATATGGGAAAAAGTAAATAGGAGTATTACCTCTTTAGAGCCTAGGAGTATTACCAGCGCCCTCCAACATCGCATCCGACATGGTGAAAGCCAGGCAGAAGGATTTCTCAAGGATTCTGTGTCAACAAAGAGCAAGCAAATGGTCTACAGCTTTTGTAACCATTGCTAGGCGTCGCCAAGGAGTGCCACAGTCCGCTTTCAATTCCTCAAGAACATTGGGAAAGATGGCATGTAATGCGGTCAAGTATCGTCAGGATTTATGTCAAGTCATCAACAGAAGTAACCGTATCAGCAGTGCCCAATTTGAATTCAACTTTAATCGCTTCAGCGAGGGTGAGTGTCTGGCCCTTTTTCGCTTCAGAAAATGCGATATAAAGAAAGTTGTTGACGTCGTGGATTGGCCAATTGAGCAATTGCTTACAAGCAGAAACCGTTACGCAGTCAATCCATTGCTGGTCACCTGCATCATACTTCGAAGACTCGCTACCCCTGCTCGCTGGATGGATATGGAACTCATGTTTGGAAAGCATACTGGACAGCTTTCGGAGATATTTTGGGAAGGAATCGAGCATTTGATTGAGAAAAGGGGACGTTTATTGAGAAACGGACTTAGCAAGAAATTTATGGAAACCCGAGCGTCTACGTATGCTCAAGCTATCTACGAGAAGACAAATGGAATGCCTAACTGTGTCGGTTTTATAGATGGAACGTTCATTGGGATTGCGAGACCGACGGGGCAGATGGAACAGATGGTAACCTACAATGGACACAAAAGGAAGCACAGTCTCAAGTATCAGGTTGTCGGTGCACCTGATGGATTGATCCTGCATGCGTATGGACCAATTGAAGGTCGCAGGCACGACTGGACTCTTTATGTAAGGAGTGGATTGGAGGAGCTCTTGCCGGAGACGTTAAAAATCGGGGAGAGGAAGAATTGCTTGTACGGCGATTCTGGGTATAGTCGAAGGTGGTTCCTGGAGGTACCGTATGAGGGAAGCAACCTCCAACCGTTTCAGAGGGCATTCAACAAAGGGATGTCCGAGGGACGTGTTACTGTAGAGTGGTTGTTCAAGGAAATCAAGCTGTTCTTCACCACGATGGATTTCAAGAGGAAGCTGAAGACTTTTGAGTCACCTGTAGGTGCGCTTTACAATGCGTCTATGATTTTCGCGAACATCCGCAACTGCATCTACCCCAACCAGATATCGAGCTTCTTTAATTGCGCTCCCCCAACGTTAGAGGAGTACTTATCTTTAGTAGAGTAGAGAATTAAAATGATAACTCGCTCCTCGGGCGTCGCTACGCGCGACGCCCGAGGAGCGAGGGCAAAGTCCGCGAATGCGAGCTTGCGAGCTTTAACGCGCGAGCGGAAGCTCCGTAGGTTTAGATACACGTCCTATAGTATTATTGCTTCTCAGGGAGGCACAAACACGCAAAAACACACTGTTACAACTGACTAACGGAACCCCTACTTTCGCTGAAAAGCGTCTAGCATAAAATTGAACTTCTCCAACTCTAGCTTCTGCTGCGCTTCGCGTTCATCCCGGCGCTCCTTACGCTCTAACTCTCGCTCCTCGCGCTCCATCGCCAAACGCTCCTTCTCAAACGCCAAACGCTCGCGGTCCACCGCCACCCGTGCCAAGTCCGCATCGCGTAAACAGATACCAAATCGTTCCATCTCCCCCGCCGTATCGTACCCCCGTTCCCCCCGTTCCTTCCCCGCACCACACGTCGCACTTTAGCGCTTCGCTCCTCCCCCTCACTTCCCCCATCGCCGTCATCACTCCCTTCGCTGCCGCCATTCTTTCGCTTCGTTGCGCTTCTAATGATGTCCCGCCCAACTCGCTCCTTCTCATCGTCCAACGCCTTCGCTGCGTCCCGTTCCGCTGTCTTCTTGGCGTCCAGGTCATCTCGTGCCTCCCGCATCGTCATCAGCAGCTCATCCATTTCGCCAACCTCGCCTCCAACCCCGACATGCGCTGATCCCTTCGGTCCTTCTTATCAAAGATCTCCTGAAGGCGCTTGTACCGATCCTGCACACTTTTCCACGTTACGCGCTGGTTTAAAGACGGATTGTCATTCGCACGCGTCGCTGCCGCCTGGAATCGCGTCCGCGTCTCCCAAAGGACGCTATATGCGCTTTGGACGCCGCCACTTCCCGCACGATAATGAGATCCTCACAAGATGTAAAGCGGGAGTGGCGGCCTTTCTTCTCCGCAATATCGCTCGCGAGAATAAAAGGTGCGGGCGTGGTTGGACGGGGGTTTCTGTTGTCAGGTCTGTGGCAGGGGGAGTCGGAGGGAGAGGCGGGAAGGAGAAGGAGAAGGGGAAGGGACATGAGTGTTGACGTTGTTAACCTTGTCCATGATGACGGGATGGGTGCTTGGTGAACTGGCGCGAAAACTCCTACTGCACCATCTTTATTTCTCACAACCATTTCTCACGGGTCTTCACTAACTGGTCACATTTCAGCAATTTACCTCACGACTTCATTCCAGAATTCTGCAATTGAATTACAGACTGTAATTCTATTACTGAAATTTGGCAGTTTTATTTCTGAATTCTTTGTGCGTAAGCTCTCTAATTCCAGAACGGGAAAATTTTGGGTAATTTATTATTTGGAAAGTACTGTAATGTCATTTCTTCAAGTGAGGCCACATGTTCCATAAGGGATTGAGGAGAGTAGGTGCGAGCTTACAGTGTTGGGGCTTACCGTAGATGCGTTTTGGAACATAGGTTAACCTATTTTTCAATCATTAAAACACCCCAATTTCTTTCCCCCCGACTTACAGTACTGTAGTAGTGTAGCCGCGTCATCCAGTAACCGGGCCGGAGTCAGGCCATCAGGTAGGCCGCATTGGACATTGATGCGGCTGCGGCGTGCCTTTGAGTGACGACTTCTTTAACCTTTCCGTACGTCTCCATTGTCCTCAACGCCACATTCCGTGCGACATCGCTCAGTAGCGCCTAGGCATCTGGGTGCCAACCTCCGAGAGTGGAGATGGGGACGGGAATAAGTCTACCTCTGGCAGAATTCGCAATGAATGACTCGTATCTCCTCACTTTCGCGTTTTTCCCACCATTGAGTGAGGTCAGCGGGTTGAAGTTGCGAATTATCCTGCGGGAGGGTGCCAAGGGGTTCACGAAGGTGACGTCGAAGAATGGGTGTCGAGCTGCATTTGTCAGATCACTAGCCAATAGACCGATCTGCCGGTCGTGGCGCCTCGTCTTTTCACTTCCGTGCAAGCAATGAAGGAGGTGGTCGCCGAAACAGTCGACCATTTCGGCGCAGTTCCTCTTTGAGCATGGTGTCTCCTCTCCGAAGCGAAAAGTGGGACTTGGCACTAATACTGGAGCCACAACGAGAATTCTCTTGGCTCAATATTTGTCTAAAGTCCCGGAGATGGGGCACAGTATACCCATGTTTTCGCACTGGGGAGAGCCATAAAGGCCCGAAAAGCCTGCCTCCTGCTGTCGCCGAGGGGTAACTCTGCATGCACTCTTTCGTGGGTTGCGTCCGTCAAGGCCTTCTGCGATGGGGTTTTGCTGCAGCAGAAAGCACTGAACGGGAGAATCCTGGATTGCGTGCATGAAAGGGATCCAAGCTCCATGGGCGTCCAAGGTGTCTTGGTACGTTGCCAGATCTCGGATGGAGGGAGGCAGAAGGGCTACGCACATCTTGTTTGACGCCGAGCTGGAGGCGAGGAAGGCAGCGGCTGCAATGGACTTTGCGGATGTGAATTCTACCCCTAGCGATGGTTTTTCCGTCGTCAGCTTGACTGGGAGCTGCAGTTCTGGAAATATGTCGGAGTCGAGTACTCCCGCGGCTAGTGTCCGCACGCAGCTCTCCATCATCTCATCAAATTTCGCAGCGCCCTCTGCCGTGCATGACGGTGGCACCACGTGTAACAGGTAGCCGATCTTGCAAACACCGAAACAATTACGCAAAAGCTGGAAAGGGATCTGCGTGTCCTCGTGGTCGATGATGGTGTCGAGGAACGGCTTTAAAGACTCGACGTGAGCTGTGAGGTCCTTTTGGGTAAAGTCTTTCGAGCCAACTGGAGCATTCAGAACGGCTGTGCCTTCGCTGTACTCTTGGGTGATTTCTGGTGGGTACAAGCTTTGTACTGACTCTTGGTATGGAGTAGGCCACCAAATCCGGCATTTCGGCATGGCCAGATGCAGCCCCCTGCTTATTGCGTCTGACGAGGAGAGGATACCCAAAGCTCTACGGAGTTGGTCATGTCGTGCGATGATATACCCATCGTCGTGGTACAAGAGTTGAAACAACAGATTGCCGACTTCCTGTTCCTCGTCGTCCCCTGATCGCAAAAGTTGTTGGATTTTAAGGATCACGGGGTGTAGCGCCAGGTCGAACAAGAGTCCACAGAGATTGTCACCTTGCTGCTTGCCTTGTTTGCTTCGGATGATCTGGCCACCGAACCATAAGAATGCAGGGTCATGCATATAGCAATATGCGACCCTTGGGAACAATTCGCGGAACAGGGTTTTGACTGCTCCCAAGAAGGCTGGTCGGCTGCACAGATTGAACGCGTTCTTTATATCTACCTTCAGCATGGCATATTCGGAGCTATGGCCAAAGTGGTGCGCAGCCCGTCGGACGCTGTGCACGACGGTATCGATGCCGGATCTGGTGGCGATGCCGACTTGCAGCGGTTGGAGGTATGCGGCGGCTTTCGCGGAGGCCCTTATCATAAGGCAGCTGCCAGTCAATCTGCGTAGCGTCTCACCGACAGCGATTGGCCTCGGCGTCAGGTCCTTCGCCAAAGTTGTAAGGGGCGCGCCGGCGATGAAGGGGGCGAGGGCAGCTGGGGCCTTGCCGGCTGCCAAAATGTTGACAATTTTCGAGAGCGCGGCTAGGAATCCGGATGGGCCGGATGAGGATGGGGCTCGCAACAGTTCAACAAGGTGGCATGTCTTAAGGCCAGAGCCCCCTGCGGAGGAACCTGGTTTGAAGGGCCGGACGGCTCCGAGTACCTCCTCTTTGGAAAAGTCACGAAAGGGCGGGACACCGTCAAGCGAAGTTGGATACGCAGTTTCCTGTGGAGCGGTTTCCTGTGGGTGCTTCGCGAGTAGTGCTTCGACAACTTCTGCAGTTGGCCGTAAAACACCCAATGACCCTAGTGCTTGGGCTGCCTTTCCGTACGCCTTCTCTTGTGCCAGTCTTGTCGCTCTGCGAATGTTACGCTGATGCTGCCTCAGGAGCAGACGGCGGGCCCTTTGGGTGTGGGGTAGGCTGTTTGGTTTCCTGTTCCCACAATGTCTGGTATCTGCCGGAATTCCAGAGCTCTGCACGTTCCCTCATTCTGTCAGTAATTGATTGCCGGCGGCTTTCAAGATGATGAGAGTTACGGTAGGAGAGGTCTGTCAGCATAACGGTAGGAAATAAAGAGACTTTCGCGAAAGCCTCCGCTGCCTGGGGATGACCGGGTGTACAAGCATGAACGGCATCATTCATAGTCTTTGCGTACAGCTCCGCGAGTAATCGCCTGAATTTTGTGGAAATATGTGTCATGACGGGCGTGCGTGTCATGAATATTTCCTCAATTGGTGGCTGGGACTGTGGCTGGGGATTGGGTTTTGGCGGTTCTGATGCACTTCCCACAGGTGCTGGGTCTTCCGGGATATGGACTGGTGCATGGGCTGCGTCATCCGGCACTGGGGCCGGTGTGGGGGAGGCGGTTGCACTAGCTTCGCGTAATTGAGTAGCGTGCAGCGGTACGTACTGCTCGGGCGCCGTATTTACTGTGCATTTCGGGCACTCACTTTACAACGACGGACCAGGTCATGACCTGGTCCGTCGTTGCCGAGACCATGACCCTAAACCACTGGGATGTGCGAAGTCGAATGATCCTGACGGAGGTATAAGGCGACCCCAGGAAATGGGACCAGACTATGGCGGTAACTGTGCCAGCTTGCATTTCAGACGGTGGTCTCCACGTGCGTTTGTGGGGTCATGGCAACAACCGCATCGTTTTGCCGTCGACTGTCCCTGACAGGCGGGAAGGTCAGCAAGTGCACTCAGCATAAGAGACCAAATGTTACCAAGAGTGGACGCAGGGGAGAAGGGCGGCGGCGCGAGGACAGTGGGCGCCTGGTTGGGGGGGAGATGTGGGGGGGCGGTGCTGCTACGTATTAGCCTGGTCGGTGTTCAGTGATATTTGAGCGGGCGTCACAGTGGTTACCCACGTGGAAAGCAAGACCATATGTTAGGCAACGCCTGCATCACATCATGGTGCTGGACATTGCGACAGGGACACGGAGGTGACGGGGCTAAAGTCACACGTCAAGCACTCGAACCCTCGAGTGCATAGCGTGCCGGGGGAAGCTTTGAACTCGCGCGAAAGAAATGGCCGGTCACGCGGGGCTAGCAAATGACGAAATGTCCAATGGTGGCACAGGATTTTGCAGTCCATGAGGGTATGGGGGCACGAGGTGTGCAATGTACTAGGCATCGGTCTAAGTGTAGCCGCCAATGGCGAAAGAGGGCTGGATAAGCGATAACTCGGTGGAGGCCGCCGTTATCCGATTGAATATTCTACAGAGTGGTATTCCGCGCGGGGCTGTGGGAGCTGTTGGGTATGGCGAGGGATGCGGCCGACAGAATTTAACACGTAAACAAGGTAGCGGCGAATTTTGACCATCGGCATGGCGGACAGTAATGTGCGTAGCAGATAGGATGAACGTAGCAAGGTGGTAGAGCGATGGGTTGCCAGCGTATGTTTGAGTCGCAGGAAACGAGGGTTTTGCACGCAGACCGCAGAGCGGATGCTACGAATGAGTGGAATTGGTGACCTGAGTGAAAGGGACAGGTGCATCGGCGGCAGTTACCTGTACATTGGTGGCGATCGACGGGTAAGCAGCGTGGAGAGAATCCGCGCAGGAGCTTGGAAGCCGCAAATGGAGCGCCAGAAGCCCGCTGGGTATGTTTTGCACCGGCAGTGCTCTGGCCGTACTCTATTGGAACACGGTGCTCACAAGTTTTTTCGGCGGATCGCAGGCAATGGCAGCATACAAAACATGCAACGGTGCCGAAGTGGTCCAAAGAGGCAGAGGGGTGCGGTAAAAATCGAAACTGTAAACTGTACAGTACAACTGTACAGTACAACTGTGTATTGTACGTTGTACAGTACTGTACTGTAACCGGACGGGCACGAAACCTGTAACACGTGGACAGTCGGCTGAAGAGCGACCGATTGTACAGAGTCACTCTTAACGCTTTGGCGAGTAATTGAAGTAGGCTCATAGTCCAATTGACAAGTAGGGCAAGAATGGAAAGGCAATGGTGGGTCAGTTGGGCGTACATAAGGAGGAAACCTGCGGCTCCACGAGTTAGGAAGAAAGGCAAGCGGTGGAGTGATAGTGAACAAGCAGCGTACGGTGAGAGCCACGGAAGAGAGGTGTGAATCAGTGAATAAAGTACATCGCTTGTGGGGCTACCATCGTTTCCGGGTATTCGAGGATAGTCGAGTATTCGTGAGTGAGCGAGGATCAACAAGTACCTGAGCCTGTGCTTGGTCCGGTGTGGATTGCAGGCAATACCCAGCACCCCCTGCCACGTGTAAGTGGCAACAGTACAGTACAATACAGCCACTATACCAAAGAGTTTTACTGTATTCGATACGGCACAATACTACCACATCTCTCTTTTCGCAGCCTACATTCGTGGCTACAGAGAGAGAAAAAGAGACCCTTTGATTCATGAATTCTAGTGGGGGATCAGGCAAGGGCACCGTCTAGACGTCAGGTGGTGGAGTATGTTCTCTGTTTTCGGTGACTGCGGTGTTCTGCCAAGAGAGAAGCTCGGGGTATTCCGGGGTTGACAAAAACTATCCGATGAACTCTGGAGCGCCACTTTTGAAGCCTTTAGACATGGGTGCAGCCCTTCCATTAAGGGGCCGAATCCACTGCACTACATCGCTATTAGCCTTTGACTTACCTGTCAACAATATTTTGAAGTACAGAAATTACAGTACTCAACTGTAATGCTCTGCAGGATGGCAGCCATTTCTGCCGCGGCAATAATGCAATTTCAATTACTTGTAGGGGAGAAGTAATTACGAGCTATGATTACCGCGAACTGATTTTTGATCGTCTGATTTTCAGGAGTTCTCCAGAACTACTGTTGCCTAGGTCGGTCTAGTCAGGACCTAAACACTTTGCTCACACTGTCGGTATTGGGAACTGGAGATAGAGGCCGTGCAGTACCGTAAAGTTTACAGTACTGTACGGCCTCGATCTGACTGTACTATGCTACCTTACGGGGACAGACTGTTTTCTTTACCGCGAACCCTCGGCCATCTCCGCCGACTCGAGTCCAACCTACAATAGAACCTGAAGCGCCCCTTTGCGAATTCCAAGTTTATGTCCATAAGTGGCGTGCACCTGCCATACCACTTGACTTCCCACATGTGAGAACAAACTCCTCGCATTACCGTCAGCCACGCTCTACAGCGAGGCTGCTTATGAGGAGGGGTGGGTTGATGTGGGGTGGGGGTGGGGGTAGTCACTGTGCAAAACCAAAAGCTCTCTCAAAGAAAATCAAAGAGAGTTCTTATGTCAACGCGATGATCGAAAATGTTTCCATTCTGCATGGAACACAGATTTTCTGGCGAAAGATGTTGATTGCTATGCAAAGGATCCTTTAAGTTTGTCACGTGTATACTACGGCAAATGTCATGATAGCAATGATTTGGGAAGCAAATGTGGTGTTGGTGGGCACTTGATTGGCGCAAAATCTTTGTCAAAGGAGATCAAAAGGAGTGCATATGTGATTGAATTCAACATTGCTTTGTATCTTATGGGCCACAGAAGCTGGAGCAATCGATAACGAAGTTGTGACACAGCCGTGGCAGATAGCCACCAAGATGTTTTCTTAAATGGATGCAACAAAGTATTTTCCGCTGTCAATTTTGCGAAGGAAGCATGAGGTGGCGGTGGGCAATGTACTGGCGCGACAAATTTATCAGAGGAGATCAAATGGAGTACATACGTCATTGCAGTGACCAAAACTGTTTTGCATCCCGCACGGAGCACAGATACTGTGGCTCTACATGATGAAGTCGCACCACAGCTGTTGCAGAGGACTACCAAAAGGATATGTATTGTGGATGCAATCAGCAATTTTGAACTGTGCAAGATACGGAAGGGCGAATTGGGCGCATTGGGCATTACACCGGCCCTGAAACTGCGGAAAATGGCTACTCAAGTGGACAAGAATGTGAATTCAATGTTGAATGTAGTATATTATCACAAATGGGGCGGAAATTCTGTAGCGAAAGATGATGTAGGGCACCTCTTCTATGAGAGAGGGCCACCAAAAGGAGGTCACATGCGGATTAAAGAAAGAACCTAAGCATGCCTGTGATGAGAAGGCGGGTGAGGTGGCGGGAGGCACTGTTTTGGTGCATAAGCTTTATAAGAGGAAGCCAATGGGAGGTCGTATGTGAATGAGACGATCTACCTTGTTTTGTAACTTGTGCGTGGCAGGGATGCTGTATCAATAGATGACTCCTGTGCACCACAGGTGAAGGTGAGGGCCTGCCAGAGTTTTTGTAATGCGTATGCTATGAACAACATAAGGCTGTCTACTATTTATGGGGCGGATGTGATGGTGGTGGGTACTGTACTGGCGCTGTCAATGCAGAAAAGGACCACCGATAGGGATGGAATATAACTGCAACGATCAAAATGATATTGCTCCCCGTGAGGTGTATCTGGGCCCTACCATAGCGGTATGTGCTGTGGGCTCACCTTATCTTTGGCAGGGGGCTACCGATCGAGTTTTTCATGTGGATGCGATGAAAACATAATAATGCCTACTATGTACCGAAAAGTGCGGATTGGATGGCGGTGGGCATTGTACCTGCGGTGCAACCGCGGAAGAGGGCCATCGAAGGGGAGTGAAATGTAGATTCAACGATCAGGATGGCTTTGCTTCTTGTTATTGAAACGGATGCTATGAAATCATGTAATGTGGGCGCACCACAAATTTGGATGGGTCCTCTGATAAGGTACGTAATGGGGATAAGAAGAACAAACAACGGCTGCCCATGAAATAGTTGACAAGTGTGGTACTAGCGAGCATTGTATTTGCGCAACATGTTGATGGATGAACCTCAAGGGTAGCTCTCATGTGAAAGCGCTGGTCAGAATTAGTTGGTGTCTACTTTTAGGAATTGATTCATAATCGGTAGAATATTTGAATGCACAACAGTTGTGATAGGGCTGTGCAGGTAAGACAACTGCGTTCCACACTAACGGAAAATGGTGAATTTACTTCTTTCTTCTTTTGGATGGGTTTGAGAGTTCCTGAACGTCACTAATTTCTGCAGGCCTTTGTTGTACTGGCACAGCCTCGTATCCGAGTCTTTTTAATGTCTGTACGGCCATCTAAAACTTTTCAATATCATCCGATGTTTCGAACTCTGGATGTGACGGGTTTGTAACTTTTTCAGAGGCAATATGGGGATCTGCGGGACCACAAGTACGGCCCTCATGTTCTTGGACGGTTGGCGTATCAAAAATAGCCACTGTGACTTCACGTCGCTCAATCTCTCTTGATTCGTAAAAGTTTCTAGGCTGCGGAATCTCCGAATCGCGACGTGAAAAACTTGAATCCTCAACCTGAAAATTTTTGTGTCTCTTTTTGGATGCCTTTCGCAAGTCTTTTAGTTTGTTTATACCCGCCATTTGTGCTTTGGCGGAAAGATTTCGATCAACATCATCCTCCTCTGTTGCTTTTTTTATTTCTCTGAGGTTCCATTGGCAGAAAAGAAGTTTCTCCACATGATCGTTTGAAAGCCCCGCTCGCTGCCTTGGTTGAATTCGAACAAGGTGGCTGAAAGTCCGCTCCGTCGGGGTAGCAGTTGTACTTGCGGGCAAAGTACGTATTGCACACTCGACAAGGTCAGGCCACGCTGAATGGCTGTAATTATCTGTTACATCTGCTAGCTTTCTTCTCGCTGCCCACCAGGATATTGGGCTTCTCGATTCTGTAGACTTCACTCCGGGCCATCTCCTACGTTCACAGCCTCCTTACTCCAAATCTGCGGGCTCAATTTCATTTGTTCTCCCAAATTCAATTCCTTGCTGCTGCACACATTGGCTATAGCTTTTTCCTCTGAATCACATCGTACGTATCCCTTTTGAATCCACAAACTATTTACAACATCATAATGTGTGAACATGGCTTCCACAAAATTGTCCATGACTACCTTTTCGTTCATATCCAACCTGCTTATTTCTGAGCTCTTCAAGAATTAGTGCAAGTAGGAGCGTAGTCTTGGTTTGTAACCGTTCTGTGTGAGATTTTATGGAGCTCTAAATGGGTCAAGCAGGGCAGCTGCAATATGCAAGTCGGATATCAGAGTAACAGTTACTCTGCGAAAGTTCCTATTCATTTTTTTGATCCTATTGCTCCATTCTTAAGTTTTCTGAAAACCACGAGAAGATGCCCCCTGTTGTTTTCCCTGGGAGCCGGAAAGTAGCTCAGTGGCATTTTTCGATTATGTATTCCAGAATTTGTGTCACTACCATCACCTCAGACATCAAGCAAGTCTCGGAATCAAATATGTGTAAGTACAGACGGCAGGCTCCGAGAATTTCATGAACTTGTTTCGTTCTCATGAGGAGCTCATTGCTTAAAACTTCTTTTATGAAATCCTCCCGAGCATCTCTCTCGGTTGAATTTTTTGGCTGGGTAGAGGTTGTTGAATGAACCGTCCTGTACCAGGCTCAAAAGAACCGGCCGGATTGATTTGAACTCGTACTGAAGTTTTTCACAAGATGCGAATCGCACCGCTGATACTCTCTTCATCATTCGGGCAAATTTCAGCTTCCCTTCATCCTCACCAGAGCCTGAATTAATACCTTCACGCAAATCGTTTCCCAGAGAAACCACTTCTGCAGAGAGTAGTACGTTAATAATCGCTGTCTGCACTGTTTCTTCACCTTGATCTATTCTTTCAGTTGAGAGATTTTCACTACATCCCTCTAGTTGCTCAGAATTTGATCCAGCTGTATTCGTATTTCTTAAACCATCTTCCACTCCAATATCTTGCTATGATGGTACCAGTACTTGCCTCCTCAATTTTAATCGGCAATTGTACTCCTCGATCAATTCAATTACTTTCGCCCGAATTTTTCTCAGCCTCCGCATGGGTGTCCCAATTTCGCTCACCTTTTTTATTACAGCTGCAATCCATCCAATTTCTCCAATATCTCTGATGAGAAGGTCCGCGACATGTGCTTGATCCTGACTTTCACATACGCGACTGCGTCTGGATTGAATATCCTCCCTTGCTTTCTTAACAGAGCCCGTATTATCAGTTACGACTGCAGCAATGTTGTCATCAAGGTGGAACTCGGATATTACCTTCTCCATAATTTCCACGTAGTACGAGGAATCACATGTGTCGTAACCCGTATAAATGCTCCTTAGAAAGTAAGTGCGTGTTGCGCAACGGGTGCTTCCAGGAACGCTGGCTAGAACATTTATAATTGGCTGCCCTTTGTCGTCCTCAGAGCTGTCAAGAATTACAGTTCATCTGCACTGCATCGCCTTGGTATCTTTCAGTGCTCTTTTAACTGCTACCATTATGTTTTCGTAGTATTTGCCAAGCAAATCTCCTTTCAAGAATGAGAGGCCAGGCTGCTTATAACCTGGCCGCAAGAAATTCAAAAGCCTCCCTAAGGGCCGAGGTTAATTTTCCCTAGATCCAAATATGTAAATGGTATAATTTTCTCGACGAGAAAATCCATTAGCAAGTTGTTTGCCTCTTCAACCTCCATTCGCGATATATCGTGAATATTAATGCTCTCCTTGACATTATTCTTGGCAAGAAGGTACCTGGTCAAGCTGTAATCACGTGACAAATCGTACCGGGCATCAACTGAAAGCATTTTAAAAGCAGAATGGCGCTCAATCTCGCTCTACAACAACAATATGGCCATGCGATTCGTGCAGTGTGGTGGTGGGTTTCTCAATAGTGGGGGGCAATTTGCATCGTTAGTCATCATGTAGAAGTATAACCGACTATAAAAAGATGTTTCACTGCACAGTATGCAGTGAAAATCCTATACAGTGGGTCTGAACTTGTACTTATGTCATTGCATTGAACGCATTCGAAAACAAGCTTTCCATCATAATCATCGGATCGAACCACTCGAAAAAATTGTTACAGCTTTCTATTCTTCTTTGAGTTGGATCTGCGAGGCCGGAGTGAGGGTTCTAAAACTTGGGATCCTTGCGCTCTTGTCCCGGTAGAAAACCGACTTGTGCGACCATTTCCTCTGACTCGAGTCTTATCTCGGGCTACAGATACAGTTTCAATAGGCACGTTAGGGGCATCGAGACTCGAGGATGGAGTTATCCCATCCCTTTCGGTGATGTTGGCCGCGTGTGTGGAGAGAAATTCATTCAAAACACGTTGCATTTCATCATGGGACAGGCGATGGAGACCAAAATTACGGCCATCCGGTCCTATAACAGAGTCGCCAGGAAGCTGCACGTCATTTTTCATGAACAAATAGAAATTAAGCGGCTGTTTATGCGCAAAATTTCTCCCAGGGACATTCTTGACATTTTTGTCACCTGGAGAATCAGAGTCAATAGTTTTTTGAATACCCAAGTCCTGTTCCTAGCAATTAATGATTGGAAACACGCAGAAGATGACAATATGGAAAGTATTTTCTGTCCAAGGTATAGATCGGCGCTAGTTGAGATGATCGTGTTGAGAAGTTCAGATCGCAGCTCGGATGAGAAATAATTCTTTTCAGGAACGCGGATTGGTTAAGTGAGAAAATGTAGCTTCTTATTTCGAACCGTCTGTTTGGACTCAGTATTGAGCAAGTTTTCTGTACCGCACATTTTAGGAGCAAATACCACTGGTTAATCACCAATGCAGTGATAGCTGACCAGTATTAGGCTAGTTAAAAGTACTGTAAGGTGTAAAATATGAGGTAATACAGATTTGTGTGGATTTGTCGCCTTTAAATTTACAAGGAAAGCCCCTCTCGTCTGTTACTGTACGTATTACACTCTTCTTGAGGGCTGTATGGAAATATTCTGATGAATACACAATTCAATATGATCCTCACTGCCGGCAGCCAAGTGTATTGCAATGCGCGGTGCGCAGTTCTTCTCATCTAGGAACGGAACACCGTCAGACAATGAGAAACCTAAAACACCCACACGAAGACCCACAGGGTCTTCGCTGTCCCTCTTTCTCTTTAATCACCCTGCGATGCAGAAGCAAAGCTCGCCGACGGCGAGGAGAAATGGGTTTGGAAGAGAGGGGGAAATTCCTTGGACGGCTGGACGGTATAATTGCCCTCCGTGTTGTAAGGCCGGACAGTGGTCCGCGGAATGCCAGAAACTTGGTATAGTTCGATTCCAAAGAATCGTAGACACCAATGGTGTAATTCTGGACAAGGAAGATGTAGCATTGGGTCAGCTGTGCTGAATATCTCCTTTGGAGATAAAGATGTTGTCACCAACGACAACCTTGAAGTTCCTATTTGTACATAGACGCCGGAGTCCGGGGCGCCAAGCGTGAGTAAATATCACAAACAAACAACAAAAGGGGTATTGTAATATTGGATAGAGAGGGGGAATAGAAAGAGGGACCCGGGCGGATAAACGTGGCTATAGCCGAGGTGTTCGTTGGCAAAGTTTCTGCAAAGGCGGAAGCTGGGAGTCAAGTTCAGAGCCAACACCGGGTAGCTGTTTACTCTGGGGCCCTAGTGGCCAGGTAGGTATAAATACTAGTTAACTAGTCTAGGATTATCTACGACAGCGGGGTGAGTGAAGTTTAGGAGGTCCAAGTTAGAGATAAGTAAATTCGACACTTGGCCCAATAGGTGCCTTTCACCCGCAAAAATTTCAGGTCCAGTTTGGGGCCGAGTGGTCCAGATTGCAAGCACTGAAGCCCCATCGGGTGAGTATACAGTACCAAAAATAATTTGGGGCGACAAAAGAAAATTGCCCTTACTGTACTGTACTGTACAGCACCTGCTGGTTAGCAGTCAATAAGATCAAAAAAAAGATCACCAAAATCATCTCTGCTGATGACAGTACAGTTTGAGTGCCCATTGTACTACATATACCCTTTCTGAGCGAAGAGAAGAAGTTTAATGCGTTCAGTATCTGCTGGGGACTGCGCACGCCATAACTATACTGTTAAAATCTAACCGGATGAACTTCGTCGTCCATGCGCATCAGGACTCGCGACAGGATAGCTTCAGCGATGGATGACCAGAGGGTGCAACTCAGTCGCTAGTAAATGCGGTGGCGGATAACGCCAACTGTCGGTTGACACTTGGACGCGATCCGCGGAACTAACTCCTCAATAAATGCAGTAGTTCCAGGGGAAGGGGCACCTAGGGAATCAAACGCCTGACGTAGAAACGTGAAGTTCGGCGTTTACGCTCCAGAAGATGGGCCAGTTGAGGGAGCAGGGAGGCGTCGGGCGATGGTGCGTTCCAGGGTTGTAACCTTGTCGTGGGCCGCCAGTTTGGCAGCGCCTCCGGTAACCTGGGTCGCCTTGGTGCGAACTACGGCCTTAAACGGTGCGACGACAGTGATGTCATAGGCGCGCATTATCAAGGTTTTTTCGACATTCAAAATATTCCCTTTTTTGGTTACTGTACTACCAACTTGGGCCATATGGCCCAGCTGGTAGTGCCTCGGGCGGCTTGCGGGAAGTTCCCGGTTTCGAGGCAAGGGGTATCCCCATTCTTGGGGAAGCCTCCCCAAATATCAACCCTAAATCGGGGTTATACATGTTTTCCGCTTTCGCCAGATTTTTGACAGTATTGTTCAAGTAATAACTGTAAGTGCGGTACCTCTACGCACCTCTGTAAGGTGCGGTACTTCGACGCACCTCCGGGAGATTAAAACCATGGGAAGGGGCAAGACCCAAAAAAGTAGGGGGCTCAATCGGGTACTTATCCAGCCATTGTGTGTACGTCCCGAAACCCTTTATGTTAATTTCAGCTTCCGGCCATTAGCGGAGGTTCTACATTTTTTCCCTTTGTTTTAATAACGCAACCCGCGACCTCCATGACATTCAACGCAAACTGCGACCGCCAGTACATCATTAACGTAGCCTTTTATCCTTTCGCCCTCCTTGCTCGCATGTATCGCCATCTCGGGCTGTGGGAACTAGAGGGTACCTCGATGGCGAGGACTCCACATGCTATGTCTTCTTCTCGGCGAAGGAGGCTTCGAGGATTGGACACATATTAAGCAGACAATGTGCCACACAGATTTGGAACGGGTTCCGTCGCTAAACAGCCAACGCGGTAGCGCCAGTCGTTACAGATACTGCCGCTCGCGAACAGAAAGGCCAGGGCATTTCATCTGGTACGATCCGTGGGCGAAGGAAGTGATTGGGGAATCCGAAGCTCGGGCCCGTCGGGTGCAGCTACAAAATGGGTTGCCGGGCGGAGTTCGATGCCATGCAGCTTCTTTTCCGAGCGAGATGCGGGACCAAGGGGACTTCTGCGAACCGCGAACCTTTGAGGATGTAGCCGCGGAACAGCGGAGGATTCCAGCCCAAGCGCCCGAAACCATGGAAGTTGAGAGTACGAAAGATGTAGTAAGCGCTGCAGACGGTGTTCACGAAAAGGGGGAAGGAAAGGTCCAGGAGGGTGAGCAAAGGAGGGGGTTGGCCAGAGGCAGAGGAGTGTCAGCTACACCTCCGACTGCGGAAGCACGAGGGGAGAATCTAAAAGATTTAACGTTATCTTTCTTTCATCCGACGACGGCTCCCCGTCTTCTAAAAGGCTCAGGTGTGAGCACTCCGAATACAGGTCATCTGTAGCCGGGAATAAGGCGCAAAGGGGAGGCCAGTGTCGTGGTTTGACTAGATAAGAGGCTCGTGGATCTTCAACGCGGGATTCCTGCCTCGCGGAGAGTCACTCCTTCGATTCTTTCTTAGCCCTCAGTGACCAATAAGTGGCATGTAAATCGGCTCCCGCGACCATGCTGGTAGTACCGGTAGTAGATGCAACCCAACCTTCTCCATCAAAGTACGGACCGACAGGGTACCACCCGACTGCCGTCGACGTCATTAAGAAATTCTTGGTATCCCTATTGTCACCTCCTGAGGGGAGTTGGGCTGCTCCAGTACCAACTCTAGTCGTCTAGCTTCGTGACGCAATCATGAATGCGCGCCTTCAGATCATTAGAGGGGAGGAAGTGGACGTTCTATCTTCACTCAGGAGTCCTGTCATTCAGCCTTCGGATCGAACTTTCTTCTCGGCGTAGGCTTGGCGGGTCATTCATTACTTTGTTGTTCAAGTAGTTGGAGATCCCGTTAGCCCTTTACCATGCTCGATAAGGGAATTCGTAAGAGTTTGATAGCGTTTGTTAAGGACTTTGAGCGGAAAGCGGCGGCCGAACGGGTCGATCTTCCGCGACACTGCCCTCTATCAATGTATAATTAGCGAAATGGGAGAATCCCAACGACAGTAAATAATTAAAAGTCATAGTTTTCAACAATGCGCCGAAAGTTTTGGGAAGTTCCCGTTTCACTTCAGTGAGCCCTTTTGAACTTTCTACTAGCGGGACCTCTGCCAAACCTCCTTGTGATACACTCCATGTTGGCTGAAAGATAATTAGTTCCCGGTTGAACTCTATCTTTTAGGTTTATAACTGATCCCTCTTCTGAATATTGGAACAGAATTGATACATTCCGAATTATCTTGCGGATTTTATCCAACTTGAGCAGTTTCCACTGCTGGTGGTAAGGGTAGTTTATTTTTCCGGAAGTATTGCACTACCTTGCTCCTCGAAAGCGCGTATGCCGGTTCCCAAGTTGCCTCAGAGATGGGATAGCCGGTCCAGTGGACGCGAAGCAGCTGCTCCTCGTCGTCAGCTCAGCCGTGTGATAAAATGTTCTCGATGACATATTACCAACTCGGGACCTCTGGCTTTTGTACCCCAACCTCAGATTCCATTGATTGATGCCGGGTCCGTGGGGTTAGTTGGTTGTCACTGTCGTTCTCTTCAGATCGCTTGTCTTTGTTAGGGGGGTTGTTATCTCGCGAGCGGGCCGCAGCGGATGGCGTCGCCTGATCCCCGCTTTTACCCTCTAAGGGAGAAATTATTTCTTCGGATACAGTCAACTTCCTGTTGTAATCCTGAGTCTAGAGCGAGTCTTGTGCTGCATTGGTTATTTTTCCCTCTCGATTTTCAATCAATGGAAGGTCAAGCAGTCCTTTGGACAACGAACTACCTTCGGGGATACCACTTGAGTTGATTCGCGTTATGATGGCTGCGGTGGTGTGATCCCTTTGGTTCTGTTCCAGTGTAGGCTTCAATTACTTCCGATGTTCATTGTTTTGTACGTCACCCCAGGGTATTAGTGCATGCTCGACTCGGTCGCGCGATACTCGCTCTTTCCTGTCTCCAATTTCGATCACCAAAGTGTCATCTCGGAGTTCCCTCACTCTATGTGGACCAGTTGCCACGGCAGACAACTTTTGTTGCCTTTATTTGCTTAACCCGGGCTCCTTCTTCAAGAATACGAACGATACGATCGGTATTTCGTATGCCGGTTTTCGTAGCCGCGCATCAAAGTTGCGTTTGTATCTTTCTTGTTCCTTCTCTGTGGACTGGTCCACGGTAGACATAAGACCTCTTAACCAAGCCCTCCACCGGTGGTGGTATTGTACTGTTGATGAGCTATCTTCAAGAGTAGACTGTGCTTGGATTGCTAAGGAAGTGGGAGCGCGTGGCAAGGCGAGTTCGAAGGGGGCCACGTTCGTAGTCCTGTGGACTTCTGTGTTATAAGAAAATGCTAGTGCGTCCGTGAAAAGGTCCCAGTCCTTCGGGTTATCCGCTACGTAGTGCCGGAGGGCTGCAAATATTGTGCGGTTGAAACGCTCCGCTTGCCCATTCGTCTGCGGGTGGTCTGTGGTTTTGAACAAGTTCTTGATGCCGAGAATCGATCATACGATCAAAAAGAATTTTTAAGCAAACTGTCTACCATTATCGGACAATAAATGAATAGGTGGACCGTACACAAAAACCCAGTGTGTTACGAAGGCGAAGGGAACTGCTGCAGCAGAGATTTCCTTGAGGGTCACAGTTCGTACGAGCTTGGAATATCGATCAGTGATCACCAGCAAGAAGCGATTCCTCCTGTTGGTATGGATGAGTTCACCGAGTATGTCGATTGCTACGAACTCCAGTTGGGCCCTTGGTGCAAAGAGCTTTAGCTCCTTCACAGACTTTCGCAATTTGATTCTATTTTCCGCGCAAGTTGGGCACGAGCGAACGACGGCATAACAATCTATCGACATCGACGGCCAATAGTAGGACTTTTTCAGAGAGACATATAGTCTCTGGCCACCTGGATGAGCGCCTAATTTGGAATGATGACTGAGTCTTAAAATCTTCTGTTGAAGGGAGTTGCGTAAGACGATCTGAATGTATTCTAATGCTTTTCGACAGAGGTATCCTTCGTGCCCGGGAGCTTCCATTGTGAAGGGGAGCTGGTGTCCAGCATTTATTCTTGAACGGGTCTTCTGGCAGAAGTCGTCTTTGTACTGTTCCCTGGAGAGCCCTTCCGGAGAAATGCATTCAAATTCTTCTTCACTTCCGTTTTGAGTACTTGATCTGCAGTGTCAAAAGAAATCTCGATTTCATCACACTCTGTGAACTTCCCTGCCTTATTGTAGTATTTTGATTCTATTTTTGCGGACGAGTCCACAGCCTCCCCCTCCTCAAGAGCGAAGGAGTCCTCTGCAAGAAAGCACGGTACTTCCTCACCGAAATCTCCAATAGTTTCACCGATGGTACTAAGTCTTGATAATACATCTGCTCGTGTATTTGATTTTCCCTTTTTATAAACAACTTCAAAGTCGAACTCCGAAATTCGGAGCTTCCAGCGCATAAGTCGTCCCGATGGATCAGTGACACTCATTAACCACCTCAGTGAAGAGTGATCAGTATGGATGGTGAATTTCTCCCCCTGTAGGTAGGGTTGCAATGTCTTTAACGCCCAAACTACGGCCAAGAATTCTTTTTCTGTGACAGGATAACGTGTCTCGGCTTCCTTGAGTGATCTAGAGAAGAATCCTATGGGTTTCCGTTCCCACATTGGGTATGTTTGGAATAGGGAGACTCCTACTTGATATTGACTAGCGTCCGTTTCTATTGAATAAGGGAGTCCCGCTTTTGGCAATGGCAATACCTTGGGTGACAAAATTTCGGCGATAGGAGTCCGGAAAGCGACTTATTCGGTAGCACCAAATGGTTCTATCTTGGTTGGCATACCTTTTCGCAAAAGCTTGTTAAGTGGTGCCGCGATGCTGGAAAAGTCTTTGGTAAATCTGCGGTATACATTACAAAGACCGAGAAAACTCCGAAGCTCAGTAAGCGTTGTCCGGTGCTTCGCCTGCCGTAGTGTGGCTACTCTGTTAGAATCTATTTTCAGTCTTCTTGGCTTGATGATGTGTCCTAGGTATTTGACCTTATAGGACCCAAATGTACATTTCCTTAACCTGAGAGATAGAACAGCATGTTGCAACACCCGCAGAATTTCTTCGACATGGTTGATGTGCTCCTCCATATTTTTGGAGAAAATGATGACACCGTCAAGGTACACGAGAAAGGAGCGCCATCGGTGTGGTGAAAGAAGAATGTCGAGGGTGCGCTGAAAGATAGCAGAAGCGTTGCATAATCCGAATGGCATTCGCCTATAGCGATATAATCCTGCGTGGCATACGAAGCGGTCTTGTTTCCATCCTCTTTCGCCACTTGAACTTGCCAGTAACCAGAGTTGCAATCAAGGGTAGTGAATACTGATGCATCTCCCAAGGAGTCAATTCATTCATCAATCCTTGGTAAAGGTTAAGTGTCCTTCACTGTTACAGCGTTCAGTTTTCTATAATAGACGCAGAAACGAACCGCCCCATCGGGCTTAGGAATTAGAACCACCAGTGCAGCCCATGATGACTGTGCGGGCTCAATTACACCTGCTTCTAACATCCTCTATATCTCGGTTGCTTCCAATTCCCTCGCCTTGGGTCCGGCTCGGTAAGTCAGTTGAGCGATAGGGAGAGTCCCGGGAACTAATTCGATGTGCTGTTCGACAGTATTGATTGCTCCCAGCGAACCATCCCACATAGTCGGGTACTTGTTCAGCATTTCCTTGAATCTAATGGCCAGCGTTGGATCTATGTGGCCCCAGTCAAGGTCTTCTACTGCTTTTGTAGACCTTTCTGGTGTTAACGCTTCTCCATTCAGAGTTTTGTGTTCGTGTTCTTTAAGCACAGGGCGCTGGTGTCCACCAGACGTTGGTGCACGACTATCCTCTGGGGATATTTCTTCGGTGATACCGAGTACCTCTCCGAAACTTAGCTGGTTTGGTACTGTTATTGATAGATGGGGCAATGCTTGAGCAACAATTTGCAACCGATGGAGAGTTATAGGGGATTTGTTGAAGATCGAGATCAACAACCGAAATGGGACCCCGGCTTCCACTTGTGCAATACCATTGTCAGCTGCCAATCTGAGTTTGTTGTAGATACTTGAGTCAGTCTGTACAACTATCAGGCCATGGCGGTCTGTTTTCATCGGTACAAATGATTGAATATGTGGCGGAATAGTAACCCGGGTGGACATCCTAATGTTGGGCGATGCCCTTCCGTCCTTCGAGGGTGGCTCCAATTCCGTTGGTAGTGGTCTCTTACGTGGTGCCCTTTTTAAAGGCCTTCGTACTATTGGAACCGTAATTCCTCCTTCGGGCTCAACGAGCTTCTCCCAGGGACGAATAGATTCCACAATGCGGTCGCATAAATCCGTTCCTAATATAAATGGTGCGGAAATCTTCTCACATACGATGAACATGACCAGAGCAAGATATCTTCCCAACCGAATGGGTACATTAATAGTCCCAAGGGCCCTCAACGGACTGTTATTTGCATCACAAATGTCCGGGAGCGGACCATAAGATAGACGATTCATCGCTTCCGGTGGGAGTTACGAACTTCGGACGAAGTTATTACCTGCTCCAGTGTCTAAAACCGTAAGCGTCCGATGCATGAATCCTGGTCGAAGGCCGATATCCGCATACACCTTGTAATTGCTTCGGGCCATAACCATGACTCTGTCTGGGTGCTCCATGCTTCTAACGTTTTTCCATGGACGCTGAAACTTGAAGAGGTGATCTAAGCAACTGGAACTTACAATTTTTTGGATCCCCAAACGCTGCATTTCGGGATTCGGGGCGTTATCCGAAGTACTACCAATTCTGTGAGTAAGGGAGCGGGATCGTGGGGCCCCAGATTGGTTTGCAACTTTGTCCAAGGTGACAACCTCTTCCCAATGGGAGGCTCTCATTACTCTTTTTTTGAAAGGTTATCTGGGACCGCCGGGGATGGCACCGGTGGTATGAAACCTATTGGCGTCGCCGAAGCATAGGATTTAGCGACATCTCTACATTCCGTAGTTGGATGCTGGGCTTCCGCGTTCAACATCCGGGCGACGCGGTTATAGCTTTTCTGCGGTACCATGTCCTTCTCTTGAGGGTTCAAAGCTTCATAGCTCCGTAATACAGACGGAAGTTCCCGCAAGGGTAAAATGCATTCTGGGGAAATATGTCCCTGGCCATAGCATGTGTGGCATATGAGGTTATGAAAGCGACTTATCTGCTGTTCTTACTTAATTCGTGACGGTAATGGCGCCGAAGTTCACCCTTCCAACCTGGGCGGTTGAAGTTTGTGTGGCGGTCCGCCTATGGGATTCGCGGTGCGGGAGTATTTCCTCGATCTGAGAGTAGGAGAGAGGGATCATAAGAGGTCTCCTCGGATATTGAAGTAATTCCTTCCTCCGTCGTTCAAGTTGGAATATCCGAAGCACCAGCTTGGTCAATCATGTGAGCCTCGTAGTCATTTACATCGGCATCATACTCGATCTTTGAATTTTGAGATGCGGGCGGAGAGTCTAACAGGGCAACAGTCCGTCTCTTCGAAGGCACAACTCGACCCTGCTCCCCCACTGGGAAAACGGGTGAGCAAGGCCTCTCGCCATTAGTCCCTCCCTCCTTTCCCTCTTCCCCAAAACAATGCCCCTGATGCCCCCGACGACCTCCTCCGCAACCAACGACCAATTTACCCCTACTACTCCTCTTCCTTCAGTCTATGATGCTCTGCACAGCCCGCTAATGCCCTCGGACATCTTTGACCGCATTCCTGGGGATCGCATTCGCAGTCTCGCCATATTGCTCGTACGGCTCTTTCGATCCACGGCAAACGCACGGAACGCAGAAGCAGTCCACACCGCTTTCTTCCGGATACACCTTCTCCCCACAGCAGTCCTGCAACGTTTAATGCGGGGGAAAGCCGGATGGCGGTCTCAGACAAGGCAAAGCCAAGGACTCTGAGAACGCATCCGTCGCGCCAGTGCAGGTGAATGGAGTAAACTTTGGAGAGAAGCCATTCAGGCACACCAGAACAGAGAAGAGCGAATCGTCCGACTTCGCCGGCAGCAAACCGAGACAGACAACAAGCGCGACCCAAATTTTCGTGAGGCAGCCCACTTACCTGCAGATGCACAATACGGGCGTGCGATGCGCACTCTGCATCAGCCGCACATCGCCGACGTTCGTGACCCACACGTTTTAGAACGTCTGCGAGAATTGCACCCTGCACCGAACTCTCCTGTGACAGCCATCGAAACGAGAGACCTTCTGCTCCCAATGGATATCAGCGTGGAGGCATTCCTACACGCCGTCCGATGCCTGAACCCAAACTCCGCACCGCGTCCGGACAGAATCTCCCCTCGGCTCCTTCGATTGCCAACACAACGGCGAGTCCTGAAGCAGGTGTGACGGGCATCTCGGCGCTAACTGCGGTTGTGACGAGACTAGTCCAATGGGACCTACCAGACAACACAATCCCTCTGATCTCTTCTGCGACGTTGCTGCCGATCAAACCTCGGCCAGACAAGATCCGCCCCATTGCTATTGGGACGGACTTGCGGCGACCCGTAACAAAGGTGCTTCTACCACAAGCACTAGAAGACACGAGGATTACCTCGCACCCTTGCAAGTGGCCAATGGCGTGCCCAGCGGACTGGACTCCATTGTACACGAAGCACGAAGACTGGTCAAATGCCAACACGAAGAGTATGCACTGGTATCCGTGGATGCACACAACGCATTCCATCGGGCGAGACAGCGCATGGTAAACCTGCTGCCGACCAAGGTACTGTGGCTGTGTCGTTTTCAGAATATGGTGTACCCTCGCAACACGCCGTCGCTGATATTGCCCGTAGCGTTCGCAGAAGACACCCATAGCCGGGAAGAGATGCAACAGGGGATCCTGCAACAATGCTGATGTTTTCTCTTGTAGTGCATCCATTAGCAACGGAAATTACCCAGCAGACACAGCTCGATCTACACAGATGGTATGCGGACGACTGCACTCTAATAGGCACTCATACAGAGCTTGAAAAGGCTGTCCACATCCTCAGCTCTAGAGGACCCGATCATGGCTTGTATCTGAACTATGCATTAACCCGTCTGTTCTGGCCGCACCGACCCGGCAACTGGTCTTCGCCACTATACCACCGCTTCCCACATGAGAACTTTTCCACCGAAGGCATCGACCTTCATGGGGCCCCAATTAGGTGGGAACGTTTGGGTGTTTTACTCTTGGAAGATATATCCGATCTATCCCATGGTTTTCCAGACAACCGCAATGGACTCAAAAAGGGTATACCGACGCAGTAATGGGGAAGGAACTACGCTCCCTAAAATGCTAGCTTCAATTAGGTCGTCCCAATTTATGGAGGATTTTCTCAATAACGAGAAAATTAGAAGCTGCAAGCAGACTGATAGGGGTAAATCGTCGGGAGAAGAGATATTTAGAATCAACCACCCCAAGAAGGAGGTGTTGCAAGCGACAAAAGTGCTACCGTGGTATAGTTGAACGAACGAAAAGGATTGTATAGGGACGACAGTTGAATGGGCTACAAGCAAGTATGAAAGGGGCAGGGTCTACCACCTATGCTTAGTGACTAGGGTAAAATAAATGCTTCTTGGGTCTGAAGTTGACTCTCAACTTCCTAACTATTTGGGACTGAGCTTGAAGCTGTCTGCCAACTTGCTTGACCTCTCAAGGAGGAAGCACTTTACTCAGCTTATATAGACCTTTCGGCTAATCCTAAAGTCTCAATCAAACATACTAAATACCATAAAACGCATTCACGGGAATCGTGTGAACCAGAGAGACCATTAGAAGATATTTCCTCAAGGTAAATATCTAGGTGCCATACCCATGCCAGCCACCCATCGGCCAGGGGTGGGAATTGATGTGGCCATTATATAGACCTTTCAGAGTCACTCGTAGTATCACCCACAACCTAGAACTGTACTGACATCCACTATGACAGCGTGTCCTAAAATAAAAAATCAACCGATGAATTTGCCACACTCACCCAAATTAAAAATATCTTGCAAATTCAAAAACTGTAAAAATATCTTCCCAGTTCCAATACTGTATACAATTATGGTCCTCATCTAAATTTTTTCGTGTGCGAATTTGCGCACATCACGCCCTCCCGCTCAAGACGAACGTCCCGGCTCGTCACTGCTCTTGTTGTTCTTGTGGGAGTTCTATCCATTCATCAGGGAGAGTATAGGGTTCACTATAAGGATATTGTAGTAGCTCATTTCCAATATGATGAGAGAGTGTGTACCGTGCGATGACCGGCTCATCTCCTTGGTCAAGAGTTTCGTAGATTCGGCGTATGTTTCATAGTGTTCTCTAATGAGCTCCTCCCGTTTCACTTCTCCAAACCTTCCAAATGTGAGGTAATAAACGTAGTATGCAAACTTTTCTGGCAACGGGTCCAGAAACGGGTATCTGAAGGAGAAAAAAACTCGCAACATAAGGACTGAGTCCTCACGAGTAAGGTGCGCCCCGTGAATGGTCTGGAAGCACATGCAAATACTAATTGCAAAAAAGGAAATTACTTCTGCTTCTCGTGGGTCCTCTGTCATTTCGCGAAGCCAACGTCTAATTGGTAGCCGTCCAATAATTAAGGATGCATAGTTTCCCCCTGGGAGACTAGGCGGTGTTTGAGGCGATCTTCTTGGCGATCTTCCTCGCTGCTCCCGACGCCTTGCCCTCTTCGATGATCCGCCCCGATCACTTGATGGTCCAGCTCGTATCATCATCACGGCCTCGGGAGGATCCTGGTCTTCGGCTGAGGTTGTGTTTCTGAGCGGAGCAACGTAAGGTTCCCATAGAGGATATGGGACCAGTCGATATTCCATATCAGGGGGCAAGCTGTAACCTCTCAGTCGCACATCTTGGTTGTTCTTGAGAAATACGTAAACTGGACGGATAATGTTCAGATATGTTTGCGACAAGTCTCCGATAGCTACCATTCCATACCTCCCTATAGAGTAATGATATATGACTTCCACAAACTCTGGACCTGCTTCCGTGAACCTTCCGTTTTGGAATGAGAATAGAACTCTGATCAATAGTCGGAAATCTTCTTGAGGTAGCAATGGTCCGTTCAACGTACGAAAACATAGGCATATATTAATGTAGAAATGGATGATTACGTGGAGTTCGTAGTAGTCACGCGTAATCGAGATGATCCATTCCCAGGCCCTTTTTCCTCCCATAGGAATCATTCTATAGTTAAAGATGAGTATGCCTCGTGGTTGCGCATAGTCCTGTGTGAGAAGGAATTCTTCAGGCCTCTGATGGTAAGGGACCAGACGACGTGCATGGATTGCCCTCCTTGATCTCTTCCCTGAGCTTGAACAGAGCTTATAATGCGGGTGTCTTTCCTCCGTGACGATGCAAGGGTTCGAGTACTTTGTTTGGAAAGCCGGCCACTTCACAGCCTGTTGCATTGCTTTTCCGTGTGCTACAAGTACTTTAGAGCCGACTGAGAAAGTTTGGACTGGAGGCTCTTCATCCTTATTTCTTGTCTGTGTTAGCGCGCGGTGTGATCTCCAGCTTTCGGTGGCCAATAGTTCGACCTCTCTACTCTCTTCATCGATAACATTTGTTTCCATATCTCTCTGTAACATTCTAGGAGCTCTTCCGTACATTAGCTCAAACGGTGACCGTCCGTTCTTCCTCTTCTTCGCCGATAGCCGTATAACACTTTTGGTAAGGCATCTTCCCACTGGATTTCATTCTCGGACATAGTTTTCGATATTGATCGTTTGATGGTTCCAACCATCCTCTCCGCTTTCCCGTTTGACATAGGAGCATATGCGAGAACTGTCTTTAGCTGAATACCTTTTTCTTCCAAGAAACGAAGCAGTGAAGTTGCAGTAAAACAAAGTGCGTTATCCGAGATGATCCTTTTTGGAAGACCAAACGGTTCAATTATTTCTTTTTCGATGAATCTCAGGACCACTTCAGCATTGGCCTCCTCAACTGCAACTGCTATTGGCCATCCAGTAAGATGTTCCACCCCTATAAGGAGATATTTGTTTCCGGAAGAGGTTTCCTTGAATGGGCCGGCAAAGTCAATTGAAAAGGTTTCAAAGAGACCGGAAACTGGAAAGCCTAGAGTTGTCTTATACTTTCGTATTGGCGTGAATTTTTGACAGTTGTCGCAGCTTTTCACGAAGTTATAGACGTCCTTATGGATACTGGGCCACCAGAATCTCTCAGTAACGAATTTCTTGGTTGTTTCGAGATCCCAATGCCCTAACTCATCATGAAAAGTCCTCAAGATCTTCATTCTTTCTTTCAAAGGGGCCACTAGTCGAGGACCGGCTTTCGTGTGTCGGAAGAGTTTCCCATTCCATAGTGTAAAAGCCTTTTGATTCCTACGTACCCAATTTCTGTGTTCAATATCAACCTTTCTCATTTCTAGTCCATCCAGGAATTTAATTAGTCCGTCAATATTAGCTTCGTACTCGTTATTGTTCGGCACTTGCACCTCGGCAACTCCGACGATGTTCTCGGAAGCTTTTTCATTTGGAATCAGTGGATCCCTCAAGCGGGATAGGTAGTCGGCAGGCTGATTATTGCGTCCGGGCCTATACACAATTTCAAACCGATATTCTGCGAAAATGTCGAGCCATCGGGCCAAGCGGTGATGTACATCTTTCTTTTGGAATGCTGTCTTAAGTGCCTGGTGATCAGTTATCAAGACAAATTTCTCGAGTGATAAAAGGTATACGCGAAACTTTTTCAGTGCGAAGACAACAGCGAGCGCTTCTTTTTCGCAGACTGAGTATCTCCTTTCCGCATCATTCAGAGTGCGACTTGCGAATTGAACCGGGTGTAGTCTTCCGTTTTCATCTTTTTGGGACAAAACGGCACCCAAAGACCGTTCTGAGGCATCTGTCTCCACAACAAATGGTCTCTTGAAATCTGGATACATGAGCACTGGGGGACACATAGCTTATCTTTAAGCTCTTCAAATGCGGTTTGCATTTCCTTGTTCCATAAAAATTTTCCGTTCTTTGTTGTGCTGGCATGTAACGGTGCTGCAGTCTTGGCGAAATCTTTGATAAATCTCCTGTAATATGAGGCCAGTCCTAAGAAGCTTCGAACCTCCGTCTTTGAAGCGGGCCTTGGTGCCAACTTGATTTTTTTCGTTTTCTCTGGATCCACTTTAATTCCCTCTTGATCGACGATATGACCGAGTAATTGGATAGACGTTTTCGCAAAGAAGCATTTGCTTAACTTAATTTTCAGGCTGTACGCAGCTATTTTCTCCACCACAGTCTTGACATGCGATATGTGCTGATCCAAGGTTTTTGAGAATATCACTACATCATCGATATAAACTCTTGCAAATGGAAGTCCTTTCAAAACCTCGTTCATCATTCTTTGGAATGTAGCTGGGGCATTCATGAGACCAAAAGGCATCACTTCGAACCTGAATGTACCGGCTTTGCTGGTAAAAGTTGTTATTTCCTTACATTTTTCATCTAATGGAATCTGCCAATAACCAGTGTAAAGATCAATTGAGGTGAAGTATCTCCCGTCCTTCAAGTCCTCGAGGATTTCTCCATGTTTGGAATCGGAAATCGATCGGGTATCATTCTCTGGTTCAGTGTCGGTAATCGACGCAAAAGCGAAGTTTTCCATCTTCTTTGGTGCTATCACAACTGGAAATGACCATGGGGATGAAACTGGCCGAATAATATCATTTTCCAGCATACTTGTAACATTCTCTGAGATAAATTGGTCATATTTTGGCGGTTGACGTCTAGGCCTGTGGTAAATTGGTTGAGTATCGGTAAGTTCAAATGAGTGAGTGACCGGTACACTTGCTTGTCTTAGATCGGAACGCTCCATGCAATTACTTCGGAAGATGTTAAATGTCGGATATTTTCATTGAGGCGGGGCGGGAAGGTGCTGTACTTTTTCTTGAATTTCTGCCATTTGGCGCCGGTCTTTTTCTCGAGCCTCTCCCTCCAAATTTTGAAGGACTTCTTCCGGCGTGCTCACATCTTCAGATATGGAATCCGATATATTCCTGTTTTCCTTGCAATTGTAATCTTCTTTCATGCTCCGAATTCCGTCCTTTGATTCGATATTATCGCAAAAAGAAACACATTCAGGTGTCACACCTACCCTAGAATTCCAGTCTTCATCTGTTTCAAACCCAGAATCATAATCATCCCATGCCATGTTCAGTATCCCCCGAGCGTACCCTTCTCCACTTCCGAAAGTGTTAGTTGGTTCGAATCTTCGCTGTCATAGCTAGAAGTGAAATCTTCACTGTCCGTTTCTTTCAAATCTACCGGATGTGTGCTTTTGTCGAAATCCAGGGGCATCTTCACGGTTCTGCCGTCAACATTAACTGAAACGATTTGGTTGCCCAAGTCAATGCAGGTCCCTAGTCTTTCCATGGTAGGGCAGCCAATGATTGCATCGAAAGGGAGATCAGGCATGACAAGAAAGTCTAAATCAACTTTAGAGTCCCCAAAGAACACGGAAACCTTGTCAACAGTGCCCATGCATTTTGATACGGTTCCATCCGCCACAGTTATTCTTCGAGTAGTTGGAATAATTTCAAGACCTAGATCTGTCACCAAAGTTTCTGAAATAAGGTTTGGAACAGCGCCCGAATCGAAAAGAGCTTGGGTTTGCATTCCCAATACTTTGACTGGTACTAGTTTAAGACGTCTTGGTGCTGTCGAGGCCGATTGAAGAAACAGTTTCTTACCCTTAGCGGACTTATTAGACCTGATAATTTTTTTGAGTTCTTTCTCGCGTCCTCTGCGTCGCCCCTCAAAAGTTGACCAAACGTTATCCCAGTTGGGGCTGATGCAAGCTCAGCCACCAAATTGTACTTCTTCACATATTCTAGTACGTCCTTTGGGATATTCTTAAATTTCTTACTCTTTTTCGTCTTCTTGGCCGGAGTGACTCCCACTCCTGGAACAACTTGATCAGACCTCTTGGTTCGAGGAGGTACAGGTGCTGGGATATGCTCCAGCATTCCATAATCTAGCCTAGGTTTTTCGATAAAATGTTCCCTTCCCCATCCCTTTTTGTCACATTGACTTGACTGATTCTTCAGCGATGGATACGTTACCGGCATCCGTCAACCTTTGATCCTTCTATTTTGTAAGATTTTCATCTCTGGTCCTGACTCACTCCTTGCGTCCGATAAATTTGCTCTTCTGTTGTCTTTAGACCAGCAGTTACTTTCATGATGCCCATATCGACCGCACTTTCCACAACGAGTGTTTCTATGTGGATTATCAGGACACCTATTTGCAAAGTGTCCAGGCTTGTGACAGTAGGAACAGACTTCTGCGGCCTTGGGGGCCCCAGACTGGTTCTTCTTAATGGTAAGAGTAAGGCTTTCCAACTGCGAGGTTATCATGTCAAGTCGATTATCGAATCGGGTTTCCAACCTTTCTTCCAAGTTTTTGACATCGCTCCTGACTGATTCCAATGCTGCTGCGCTAGTCGCTGGCCTTTGATAATTCTTTTCAGGATGTACGATCGGCATAGATGTACGGGTTTCCGTCGGCATTTCACTTAGTGACTGAAACGTCTCCGAATTTTTGACAAATTCTACTATGGTACCCTTCAGTTCATTAAAAGTGTGAGGGCCCTTGATGAGGAGGAAATCGGAGAGCCGCTTATCCCCCATCGCCGCCTTACGCAGCATTCCGTACTTGGCTTGGGCGTTGAACCCAGCCTTTTCATAGAGATCACACAAGTATACCAATGAGCTTAACAAATCGTCGAAGTTGAGCCGGGCCTCTATGGCGGTACGAATCATCTCATCTGGTTCTACCTCCTTAGCATATTCTTTCACAAGCCACTCACATACCTCACCGAAGTTACGCCCATTCCCGTTAAGAGACCACCCGTTGATAAACTTGGCCTTATATTTGTGCTTTGCGTCACCATGAAGATAGGCGAAGATACTTTCGGCCTTCTCTTCATCGCTCTTCTCACGCATCACAACGTTGACATATGTGTAGAGAAACTCCTCAACGTCTTCATTCTGCCCCCTGTGAACGTTATACGAGCAGCGTTGAGATCCATGATTACAGAAAAGAAATCCCCTCGAATGGTTCCCTAAGACTGCTCAACTTCGAATACCTCGGGTGCAACCCCCTCCACAAGAGTACCAAATGATAGGGGTAAATCGTCGGGAGAAGAGATATTAGAATCAACCACCCCAAGAAGGAGGTGTTGCAAGCGACAAAAGTGCTACCGTGGTATAGTTGAACGAACGAAAAGGATCGTATAGGGACGACAGTTGAATGGGCTACAAGCAAGTATGAAAGGGGCAGGGTCTACCACCTATGCTTAGTGACTAGGGTAAAATAAATGCTTCTTGGGTCTGAAGTTGACTCTCAACTTCCTAACTATTTGGGACTGAGCTTGAAGCTGTCTGCCAACTTGCTTGACCTCTCAAGGAGGAAGCACTTTACTCAGCTTATATAGACCTTTCGGCTAATCCTAAAGTCTCAATCAAACATACTAAATACCATAAAACGCATTCACGGGAATCGTGTGAACCAGAGAGACCATTAGAAGATATTTCCTCAAGGTAAATATCTAGGTGCCATACCCATGCCAGCCACCCATCGGCCAGGGGTGGGAATTGATGTGGCCATTATATAGACCTTTCAGAGTCACTCGTAGTATCACCCACAACCTAGAACTGTACTGACATCCACTATGACAGCGTGTCCTAAAATAAAAAATCAACCGATGAATTTGCCACACTCACCCAAATTAAAAATATCTTGCAAATTCAAAAACTGTAAAAATATCTTCCCAGTTCCAATACTGTATACAATTATGGTCCTCATCTAAATTTTTTCGTGTGCGAATTTGCGCACATCACAGACATTGTCGCTGATCGACGGTATCGGAGATGCTCAAATTCGGTTCCACCTTCAACGGGTATGTGCCTCCGCTTGCAAGCTCTATCATGTGGTGAAGCTGACTCCGCCGAGTGTGACCACTGCCATTGCACTGAGATTTGATGACGACCAAATCGAGTTCTATACAAGCTCTAACAACGTGCCGATGGCGGGTGCAGTTCGACACAAGGTGTCCTTACCTCTCCGCTACGGCGGTCACGGCTTAACGCCTGTGACGAGGCTCAATTTTGCAGCATCTGCTGTGAGCGAAATTGACGCCGTGCAGCTGCGAAGCCCTAAGGACAGTGGTGCGACTGAACACCGTGCGGACAGATATGCTGAAGCGAATAGACACCTCCAGGAGTTTGTCCGACGGCTCCCAACGTCCTTCACTAATGATGGCAGTCCTGTAGAAACACTGACCGCGGCCAGCCTCGCTGCCAAGCCCGGTAGTAAACACAACATTCTATATCGAACCTGGTGAGAGTCGGCAGCTAAGTTCTTCTGGAAGGGCGATAAATGGATGAGGAAGGGCGATGAATGGACAAGGTTGCCAACGCCTGCATCGCATTCAGAAGCTGATATTCGGCGAAGAATTCGACGTCAAACATATTTGAAAACGAAAGCAGGAGCCGTCCTCACTGCACACCCCTCTGTAGTCAGCCGAACGTCCAACGAGATTTGGACAGCGATGCTACGCCGTAACCTGGGAGTTCGCATGTTTGACGACTCTGCTCCGCCGCGGTGCGCTGAGTGCCACAGGCCCATGGACCTCTTGGGAGACCACGCAGCGGACCTTTGTAACAAAGGTCAGGGTGGACCAACCGACACACAGCAGTTGTAAGAGTACTTGGGCAAGAGCTGTTAAAGGTAGCAGAAGTTGGCGTCCAATACGAGGTCAAAGGCCTACTCCCTTGACTGATTGCGGGACCCGCGGATATTCTGGTGCACCCGCGGTCCGACGCATCGAACACCCCGTCCCCTCTCCCGGTAGCCTACGACATCACCGTATCCTCGCCATTCCAGGAGAGCTATATGTCAATGGGAGCACGGAAATCGCGAGCTGTTGCCAATGCAGCAGAGAAGCGGAAGAAGAAGAACCTAGCAACGAAAGTAGCTGCCATTCCTGGCGAGGTCCTGCCCGGACGATCACGGTTAGGATGGGATTTTGTGCCGCTGGCTTTTGATTTGATAGGATCACCTCTGAGACAACATCGAAGGTCATAGAGAGGTACGCGGCAGCTGTCCTGTCTCGCAGCGGCCGTTCTGCGGGGGTGAGAAGACTCGTCTGTATCAGAACGTACGTACATGTCCTCTTCTGCGTGGAAAGTCGCTCTGGCTCTACGTCTCGGCATCGCGCTATTCCCTGGATCTACTCGCTGTCCGGTCTGCTCCCGCCGCTCGGCCGACATCGCACCCGTCTTAGATCCAAGTGGTCAACACGCGTTGACCTGCAAATACGAAGACGGAATGACTCGTCGTCATCACATCCTCCGCAACGTTCTTGCCCGCTACTGCAAGGAAGTTGGGATCGTCGTCCTCGTCGAACTTCCGCTCCTCTACCAGGTTCCCGACTCATCTGGGCATTCGGAGTCCCCCGTGCTACGAATGGACATTTACATACCCGCTGCATAAGGGCTTCACAGTACCGATATCGCCGCCGACGTTACTGTTGCCCACCCCTCCGCACGCCGCCACATTTCGCCAAGTACGGTTACTGCAGGCGCTGCCGCAACACTTGCAGAGCGCGAGAAAGATCGTCATTACGGCACTTACTGCAACCAAAACGATATCCTCCTCTCCCCCGTTGGGATTGATATCTATGGCGCCTTGGGCGACGACGGTAAGGGTTTTTTCCGCCGCCTTGCTTCCTTCGCTGCTTCCCGTCGCGGTTCCTCCCCTCAACAGGAGCTCCGCGACTTCGTTACCCGGTTTGCATTTAGTCTCCAAATAATGCAGGCGCGACAGGTTTCTACCCGCCGCCCGCATCTGTAGTTAATTTATGAATACCCTCCCCAAGCCTCTGTGCGACATTGTACGACAAATAAAGATCTACCACCCGTATCAGAAACTCAGCTACGCTATTCGGTCCACGTGTGCGGCGTCTAATATGTCGTGCCCCGCAACACGCAGAATTTCGTCACCCGATTGAAAATTAATTTTGTAGCGACTTCACAGTGCTGCACATACAAATTATTAAAGTGATAAAGTACTTTAAAAGGTCATTTGCGGTAGTGTTACCGATCAGCAAGGACTTACCCCGCATAACGTATTAGCCTCGTGGGTATAACCGACCACATCTTCCATGCATTAAAATAACCCAAAATTCCCCCCCTTTAAAAGGATGGAGCGGACTCCATGGCGGGAGCTAGGAAGGGTGGCCCGAGCACCAGTGTACGCAACTGACATTGGGTGCATCCGGGAAATGCCAGTTCGCCAGTTCGCCAAATTTTGGCGTCTGCAGCTCAAGCAAGCCAGGAATTTGAAGGAACAGCAGTCGATGCTGTAGAGGACTTCTCCGTGCTCAACATTATCAGAATAATCTGTACGATTATGCAAAGGTATCGGCGATCGAAACCACACTTGGAGCTAGTGCAGCTTGGCATATTGTTTCTTCGCGACATGTGTAATAGCCCAAACTGGGCAGACAACGTTTTTCTTGTAGAGGATTGTTTGGGGGAAATCGTGAGGTGTGTGGTGTTTTATTGGGACAATGAGCAGATTGTTGGGGCAGCTGTGGAAGCATTGTTGGCAATTTCTTCATACCCTTATGGTGCATTCCTACTAGATGGACACAGGGTTTACCTGAGGAGGCTACGAAGAGTTAGCAATTTCCTGCAATTACAAGCACAGAGGGAGAAAGAGTGCGGGGAGAGGATGCGAAGGACTATGTCTTCGCATCCTCTCCCCACACTCTTACATAGTCCTACGCGCCATCGAAAACCGGCGGAAGAATCAATCGGGACGATACTTTGCAGAAGAGCTTGCAGAGGCGACAGAAGAGGTCCCCGAATTCAAGCATGAAGGTCGAAGGTCTGTCCAGCTTTTGCAAACTCTTTTTGACCGTTTTCCAATTATGTCAGAGGGGCCACCTAACTAGGATCTCGTAGTTTGTAATGTTTACCTGATCAAATTCTGCTTGATGTATCATGCTTGTGGCGATCTATAGTAAAGTACAATTTACGTGGCAAATTGTGCCTGTTTTTTCTAGGATCTCCGCGCCCACAATCAATTCAGCCTATGACGATCGACGGTAAAGTCGGGCTTGAAACGGGATTCTGAGCTTGACTAAACGTCACGCTCAGCATGAAAAGAGGTATCCCAACGTAACTTGTGCGTAACGATGCCATCGACGAAATTCCCACAAGAGACAAATGCTTATGGACGAATCTGGCTAAACCTCGTGACCCATCTCTCTCTTGGCGCAAAGCACAGTTTGATCGCTAAGATTCATAAATAGCGTTGACCCTCCCGCTCGAGAAAAACATTTGCGACGACCGTCGACAACACGGGTCCAATTCTCCTTCTATTTCGTCCAAATCTCAAATCCTTGAGCAATTCTTCTCGATGTTCCTGGGAAGGACATCCGTCGTAAGCCTGCAACAAGAGATTTAGAGTAGCGTATCGCATGCGTATCGCTCTCGCCTTTGCCACAGAGACTCCTGGAATCATACACAACATTGCCAAGTACACACCTCCCAATTCGCTGGGCCCTTCTGTTCTAATGGAGGACACTCCTGCAGAATCATTCGCTGCAAGGCTTTTTCCGTCACTTTGCTTCTTAATGGTAGTCGTACCTTTGTCTTCTTCATTATCCTCGTCATTTTTGTCAATTTGCACGTCTAGCTCTGAATTGTACTCCAACACGGTCGTCCTGTGCCTCAACGTTCGTCTTAAATCTCGATACTTGAGGGAAGCCTCCAGAAACCCTGCTGGCCTGTGATAAGGTACGCTGGCAACTGCATCGGTCATTTGCGCAATATATGCAGCAGCCTCCTTGACATTTGCGCAGACGTGCGTCCGAATTCCGAAATCTACGTGCAAATAAGTATACCCGTCCTGCAATTCTTTCAATCCGACAGACTCCCCTCCGCTACCCCTGAGTTGCCGAGTTCTCTTGACACACTCTTGCACTACTCCCCACACCACGAATATTACTCTATGACCTTTTTTTTCCATCGATACTGCCTTGGCGTAATCTTGCATCTTCCGATACTCATCCAAATACTTCTGCCCCGAAAAAACGACGAGTGTCACAAGCATATTACTTTCGTGAAGCATCTTCATCTCTCTGGTTCCAGTTCTTGCCTTCCTTCTCCATGAAATTAGATTCGGCATCCGCTCATCACTCGGGAAAATTTGTGTCGGGAATAATAGACGGACATCTTTCAATACGTCGACCTCCCTCTGGTGCTGGTGCAAGAGCTGTCTCGATACCACCAACTCCACCTCACTTCGTCGACAGGCGCCACTGCTGGCATGATCGGAAATCTTCTGACGCACGCGCTCCCTCCGTCGGGCATCAACCTCAGCTTTTTCTCTGCTCTCTTCCGCTCAAGTGCTTCTTTTCGGGAGTGTGCAGCTGCCCTCTTGACCTGCGCAGTGAGGTTTTTAGATTTGCGGGTTACTTGAGTTTTGGATGTGAGAGGCAGTGCCGTGCTAGGTGTGCACTCCGTCGAGTAGGCGCCTAGGGAGCGACGAGTGGCAGGATCGACGGGTGGAAGCTTCCGACGTTTTGGAGGTGAGGGTCCACACTCTGCGGGGCGGGGAGCTCGGAGCGGAAAAGTAGCATTACTGTTGTCATTGAAAAGCGAGGAGAAGTGAGATGATGAGGTCGCGGGGGCGAGCGTTGGGGTGCTATTCACGCTCTCTGAGTCGCTGAGGACTACGATTTCAATATCATCTGTCATCAGACCAACGCGATGGTGAGTAAATCGTGACGTGAATATTCTTACTGTCACTGGCGATGAAATGCGACCTTTTTGTTCTGCTCATCCGATATCCATTCGGCGAACAAACGTATCTGTGCAGGCAGAAGGAGTGTGCGCGGCGCTGAGGGGTTTGCGGATGGCTATACGTCTTTCAGCCGGGTGATAACCATTGATTCCGTTTCTGTCATGCTTACACTAGCGGTTTTTCAGGCTGTCTGGATCCCGTATTTAGATGGTGGAATTATGTTCTAGTCCCCCCTTTGTCCTTGTTGGAGTGAGTGATGGTTCAGCCGTCGCCTGGAGATGTTCCTAGTCTTCTGGTGTAACCACTACCTGTACGGTTCAGGTTTTTCAACACATTAAAAGAACCCCCCCCCTGTCTGGTTTTACTGGCGATTGGCTGTACCTTTTGAGATCAAACTTTAGTATTTTGATCATCAAAGTACAGGCAGCAATGGATGCAACGGTCATCATATGAACCTAAATAATTGGAGAGGTCGACATAGATGGCTTTTTACATTAAAATGTTACGTTAGGGGTCGACACGTGTGCAAAAAAAAGGTTTGCGTCAACCCCTGTAAAATTAAAGGAAAAAGAAAAAAAGGGAAGTAAAGGGAAATACGAATAAAATCAGAGGTGCTGTGGAACGGTGGAACAGACAAGAGGGTAGGCAAAGGCAGGGGTAACGCAAATGTGACAGTGTGACTTTGTGACTTGGGGCCGCAGGCCCAAGTTACAATGTCCCCTTCCAGACTGCGCTTGTGCCAGGCACGGCACTAGTACAAGTGCAACTCTAGTCCCCCCTTTTGTCCTTGTTGGAGTGGGTGATGGTTCAGCCGTCGCCTGGAGATGTTCGGTCTTCTAGTGTAACCACTATACCTGTACGGGTCAGGTTTTTGAACACATTAAAAGATCCCCCCCTTGTCCGGGGCAGGACAACCGTGCACGAGCTACGATATTGAGTGAACTAGTTCACTATTGCAAATGACAACTTCTTCAACTTGCCCATTTGGTTCAGCATGAGATAGTAGAGTGCAATGTAGCTGAGGACACATACATAATCTCTAGAAACCTAACATACTACGATGAAATAACATAGTAATTGCGAGCACTACCACACAGAGCAGCAAACCAAAGACATAAACGTGAAAGCAGGGGAAAAAAAGGGGAAGATATTCTAGTTTTGGCGTATTGAAACGGTCATATGCGAATGGGGGCCGTTTGGGGGGGGGGTTGACGCAGATGGAAAAAAAGCTTCAGGGGGTTGATTTCAGACGGACTTTTTGAAAAATACTGCACACCCATTGGCTGGATGTTTGCTTTATCATACTAAAACCCCTTCTGGACTAGTATCAAATATGATACAAATAACCTTCGAAAATGGCCATCTGAAGGCCGATTTCGACATTGTCGCTGGGAATGTTAATGAAAAAGTATATCGTAATGAAGTATCCGGCCCCCGCTCAACGCTTGGTATGCAGACGATGGGAACTTGGTCGTTCCCCGCTCGCAGGCCCTCGAGGCTTTGCAATTCTTCCAGAGTCAGGGACCAGCCATCGGGTTCGCACTGAATATGACCAAAACTCACGTATACGGCCTCTCCTATAATCCCTCTCCCCTCACTCTTCCCTGCCCCTTCTCCACGCCCGATGGCTTTACCGTTCTCGGCTCTCCCATTGGTTCCGATACCTTCGTCAGCGCCGCATTTCATACCCGTCAAGCTGAAGTAGATCGCATCTTTTCCTGTCTTCAGTCCTTCGATGACGCCCAGATGGCCTACCACTTGCACCGTTTCTGTGCGAGCGCCTGTAAGGTTGTTTATCTGCTGCGGACTCTCTCCCCCACCAATCTACGGCTTTGGCCGTCAGCTTCGACCGGAAGCAGCGGGAGGCTTTCGCACAGATTCATGGTCCTTGCACCGACTCCGAATGGGAGCAAGCCTGCCTTCCTATTTCCTACGGGGCCTCGGCATTCTTCTCGCTTCGTCAATCCCTGAGTCCGCTTATGCGGCTTCGATGATTGATGTTTTCCGCCGTTTCTCAGATCTGCTCTCCTTCTCGGGAGACCTACACCTGGAGGAAGTGCCTCGGGCCGCGATTTCTTTATTATCTACCCGTTATCCAGACCTTTCGGCTTCCCTGTCGCCCACTTCCCTGTTTCAGAGGTGTCAAACGCCGGTCCCAGACGAACGGCTCCAGTCTGCTATCTCGTCTGAGCTTCACAGTTCGACGTTTGATCGGATCTTCCGATCATCCTCTGACCGCGACAGATCTCGCCTCCTATCTGTCCGTGAGTCGTCCGCCTGTTCAGCTTTCTCTACTTTACCGCACCCTCACCGCGGCACCTATCTGTCCTCGCAAGCTTGGATAGTCGCTGTATCTCTACGCCTCGGCCGCGCGATTTTCTCTGGTCATGATCGATGTCCGGTATGTGCTCGCCGTTCCAACGACATCGCCCCGGTGCTCGATCCCCTGGGCAAACATGCCCTCACCTGTAAGTACAACGATGGGCAGACTCGTCGCCACAATGTCTTGCGTAACGCTCTCCATCGCTACTGTAAGGAGCTTGGAATTTCTGCCTCTCTTGAACATCTGCTTCCTCCCCTTCCCCCTTCGTCCTCTTCCTCGTCCGCCCTTCGCATAGATCTTTATATCCCTGCTGCATATGGCCTCGACCCGAAGGATATTGCTTTGGATGTCACAGTGGCCCATCCACAGGTCACTTCTCGCGTTTCCCAGTGTGCCCTATCTGGCGGCGCAGCTGCCTCAATGGCTGAACGTGCGAAACACACGCACTACGGTCTAGTCTGCCACACGAACGATATACGGCTTCTTCCTGTTGGTATTGATGTGTTCGGTGCCCTTGGGGCCGACGGTGCGACTTTCTTCCGGCGCCTTTCTACGTTCGCTGCTGCCCGTCGAGGCACCACTCCCCAATGGAGCTGCACCTCCTAATCACGCGCTTTGTGTTCTGCTTGCATGGGTTACAAGCTCGTCAAATTCTTACCAGATGCATTTCCGATTAGTTTCTCTCTCATCCCCCTATGCATGTTAATTTCTCTGTAATCCCCCTCAGCATGTTCTCCCACATGCTCTTTCCACATCCCGTAAAGATTACACACACACATGAAGTATCTGCTGAGAGAATCAGTTGACAGACTTGAGCTGTAGTATTACAGAGACATTACAAATACAGAGGACTCTCAACCGTTCCATTACTCGCAGTAAACTAAACCAATTTTCCCCCCGTATTACAGAGTAATAGAACGGGAGGAACCATATCAACTGGGAACGTTGGGACAGGTCTGTCCCAGGAATAAACATTCAGAAGGTTGACGTCTGTCCCAGGAGGGGAGGAATCATTCAGGAAGACGAATCGCTCAGAGAGCTGAGACAGGTCTGTCCCAGGAGGAATCATTCAGAAGTTTGAGACAGGTCCGTCCCAGGTTTCCGTAAGGGAGTACTGATTCTTGAAGAAACTCTTAGGAACTGCTCTGGATATGTTTGTGGTGGCGCAAAGATTGGGGAATTGTTGGAGGTCGGATTAAGAGGAATTGTGCAGCATTCTTTATCGCTTGAGGGAATGGTGAATGAAATTGAGAAGATTGGACCTATTCGTATTGCTATATATGGTAAAGCATCACCTCATGAGAATATTCGAGCAAGCAGGCTTTTTTCTTTGGTTGGTCCGAAGATATCAGAGCCAGGCAATACTAGCGGACATCGATATGATTATACTAGAACTGGAGCTATTGGTTTTGAAGTTGGATATGGAACTGGAAATTTTGTACAGAGAGGTATTCAATAAACACTGATGGAAACGGGAAATGTAAGTAGTTCCAGAAATGGGAGGGATAGAAGAGCAGTCCGTTTTCAATTGATCAGTCCGACACAGACAGATCTTACCAATGGTCCGAGAAATCTGGCAAACAGAATGGTGGGAAATGCGAAATATTCTCGAATTGAGTTTTTGAATAATAAGAAAAGTAAGGTCTGTCCCGATACTGGAAGAGAGGATGGAATGGCCGGGAAGGTAATTTGTAGTGGAGGAGATGGAAAACAGAATATGGAGATCCAAAGTGAGATTCATACCCGTCCGACCACTGGTGGAGGAGACGGAAAGAGAACTGGAGAGATCCAAGCAGAAGGACAGGCCAGTCTCAGCAATGTAGGAGGAGAAGGAAGGCGAATTGGAGAGATTCAAACAGTAGGAAGACAGGCCAGTCTCAGCAACGTAGGCTGAGATGGAAGGCGTAATGGGGTTCAACCAGAAATAAAGGCCTGTCTTAGAAATTTAGGAAAAGATAGAAGGCGAACTGGAGAGAATCAAGCAGAAAGGCAGGCCTCTCTCACCATGTCAGGAAGGTATATAAGCTTAAAAAGTCAAGAGATCTACAAGATTTCCCAGATATTGCATTTGAGGTGTTACCTTTGTTGCTAGATGCAAGTGGAAGGGGTTCAAACATATCGCTCGTGAAGGAGAGAAGTGTTTTGCACAATATGGTCGGTGTATCGTATGGGGTTGTATCGATGATCATGAGAGATCTGTACAAGAGACTAAAAGGCAATTATTACATAAGCGATGAAAACTGTAAGTACAGCTCCCTCGTACCCATGGGATTGCCTGGAGAACAAATATGTGTTCCAAGTGTTGTGTTTCTGAAGGGGCAAGGCAGACCGTATAGAATAACGGAATAGAAAACTATGGAAATCGTCATTACAAAACCTAGCAAAATGCAAAGAGAAACGATGGCATTTGCATTGATAGTACTGTACGAGAACGATGTACACAATCTGGAAGCACGAAATATGATATGGCAAAGAGCTGAAAAGGGATACGGAAAGGGAGGATGTAACCGATTTCGACTAGAAAAGGAAAGGGTGAATCACGCGCAATGTCTACGTAGGAGGGAGAAGTATACTACTGTCTATAAGGACCTGGAACATATTGAAGAACATGAAATTGGGCAAGGAGTGGTAAACCCGTTCCTGACATACGCGATAGGGAAATCGATTGGAGATAACTCTATCATGATTTAATTAATCGATATTGAGAGTGTTCGAAACCTTGCAGGTTGCATTCACGACCGTGTACCTGCATCGAAAGGGTTATCTGTACCCAGAGCTTTCCCAAAGAATTTTTTCCATAGAGTGAAACTTAGAGGGGACTACCATCACGTTGTTGCCACAGCAATTATGGTAGAAATATCTTCCAACAGTAAAACACCCAAACGTTTCCCCATTATGGTAGATGACCATATGTTTGTTTATGCAACCCCTCCCGAGCCAGGTAATGAAAAGTCTCTGTTAGAATCTATGTGTGTGATACTGTGTGACTTCGAGTGGATTAATAACGGAGATGTCGGTAATCCTGAGAACCCTCACAAAATGTTGTATCATTACGGAGTGTGGTGCAATATCAAGGGACCTCTTCATCGATATCAGAGACTGCATTTTGGTGAAGGTCAGAGAGTACCTAAATATGTCAATGTATTGTTGGGAAGCAAGGCGTTTGCATGGCACCGTCATTTTCTTGTGTAGAAAATTTGAAAAAATGACGGATAAATTAAATAAAAATTGTGTAGTTGGGGATAGTAAGTAAGAAAACACTTGCAATAGCATTGAATAATAAGATCGAAGCGTTTCTGTGCTTTCTGAACCCGACAGGATCTGACAGAGGCGTATACATAAGAGAGATAGTCCTTTCTGAACATAATATCAGCTACCTGCTCCGATGCCAGCTCCCAACGCACATAACTAGCGCATTAGCGCTGTTTGAAAATCAGTCTGCAGAGGCATTCGAAAATAAACAACAACTAGCCCCCACGCAACTACTCGAAGGCTCCACCGCAAGACACCTACTGCACCTACCGATCTCAAAGGCCGGGCTTGGTCTCACATCCGCCCTCAACTCCAGACACATCTCCTATGCTCATCCGTAATCGACACGCACAGGCTCTTCCAACGCCGAAACCATAGCGCAGGTGCTGATTGAAGATTGGATCTCGATTTTCGGACCAATGGAGCATCTCTTGTCCGAAAAGGGTCCAAACTTAACGGGGAAGTGATGAAAAACCTAACTGAACAGCTAGAAATTGGACGTATGCTGACCTATCCCTTACATCCGCAAGCAAACGGGACAGTGGAACGTTGGAACCGAACATTGGTGAAAGACATCGCCAGTTTCCTCTCTATAGGTCAAAGCGACTGGGATGACCACGTCGCCTTAGCGTGTTTTCGATACAACACAGTAGTTTGTGCAACGACAGGTATGACTCCGTTCAAGTCCATGTTCGGAATAGAAACAATTAAAGCCTGGGGGCAAGTCTACACGGCCTGTTTCCTATAAGAACCGGAAAACTTGGCACAGAGACTACATCTGCTACACAAAAACCTCCTACAGAAGGGAAGGAGAGCAAGAGGCCGAGAAAAAGGGAATATGACAAACGGGTTAACCCGAAAGACTTCAATATCGGGGACAGGATGCTATTGTGGTCAGTAGAGCTCAATAAATCCGAAGGGAAGAAGATTGTCAAGCCTTGGATTGGACCCTATGTAATCAAAGAACGCCTTGGGAAGGTGGGGTACCTCTTGAAGTCGGAAATAGGACAGAAGGAGGCACGCGTACATGCCAATAGAATGCGAAAGATCGGCGATACGGTACTCGAAAGTGGCGACCCGAAGGATGGAACGTTTCCAGACACATTGCGGATGGTCGACAAGATGTCGGACGTGGAAATAAGATTTGGCGAGGAAACAAGAGAAGAAATAAGGCATTTTAAAGTGAAAGGAAGCGGTCGATCATCAGTTCAGTGGACACCTGAGACCGGTTTGCATGAGGCGGTGGTAAAACTATACGACCTCCACCGAAACCAGGACAGGGCAGCTGGAGGAATAGACATCATGGAATCGCAACTTGAAAGGGAAGACCTGGACTTCTCAAGAGGAGTCGGACTCCAGGCCCCTACAGACCCTGTAGGTAGGTCGCGGTTTCATCTCTAACCTAAGTCTTACGCGAACTAAGACAAGGCCAGGTACCCTGACATAACTGCAAGGGCCCCTAGGTGTCGGACACCCGGCCCCCAGCATGAATCGCTGGGTAAGGGGTGGATTCAGCTACCTACCACATCTCTGCACGCACGATAAGGGTGCAAGAAATCCCTACGAGGCGTCCCAAGGAGGCTACTGACGGCAAGCTGGGTTCATCTTTAAAGCCAAGCCAGCCTTTTGCGGAAAATTGCGCGGCCGGATCGCCAGGAACCATAGGCAGTGCGCCACGACATCCCGTCCACGATACTCGCCCGCTTGACCTCACCGTTATCCGCCCCGTAGGACCGGTCGAAGCAGCAAGACGGCAAATACCGCTTTGGATCAAGTCACCAGGCTCGCGTCCACAACAAGTCTTTCGACAAATCTCTTCAACCGCTCGTCGCTTACGGCACTCTCCTGCTAGTGTATGGTGACTTTCGCTTGGATAATTTCTTGTTCCATGCGACAGAAAGGCGGGTGGTTGCCGTTCTAGACTGGGAGCTTGTGTCATTGGGTGACCCATCGGCTGACTTGGCTACTTCTTCGATTCCTTTCGGCTTCCCTGACGGGTTCCAAACAGTGGAGATGTTGAAATCAGCAGTCTTGCCAAAGCCGTGGCCACAGGGGATCCCAGGGGAGTGGATGGCTGTATACGAGAAGGAAAGGCTATTTATGAGAGGTAAAGGCTATATACGAGAAGGAAAGAGATGATATGGCTGGAAATTGAGAGTTGCATTGTAGTACCGCAAATTTGTCTTCACGCAAGTTACATTATGGCGTTGCAAGGCGTGCTTTTCAGGGAAACGCTTTGCCGAGGTTGGGTTTCAAAGTGGAAAAGCTTGCTTACCTATGCGTTAACGCAGGACACGCAAGGTTGGACCAAACGAAGGAGCGCAATGAGGCTGAACTGACCATGAATGAGGACCAGCCACACGACTTGAGGGAACAGCTCCAGTGCTTCATGACTGAGAAAATTTTTTGAGATATGGCCACACGACTTGAGTAAACAGCTCCGGCGCTTAGTGGCTGAGGAAATATCTCAGATGGGAAAAGATTTCATAAGGCACTTTAAGTCCGAGGAGCGATGAACTTGGTGGCCTCCTGTGGAGCAGTCAAAACACCAAAGCGAGGGCCGCTGGGCTTTGGAATATGTACCTGTGTAAGTAATTTGGCGGGATGCTGACCAGAGAAGAGTATGAGCTTCTCGCAGAAGGGACAGCTCAGTGTTCATTCGCTCCGGAGGTGTTCAATTGCTCCGCGCAAAACACAGGAAATATGGAACTGGTCGCGAGATTTGGAACTCCTGGACAGAAGGTACGATGGTTGAAGTCTTTATTCTCCGAATAGATAAGATCCTGTTTCGCCATGACCGAACCGGGCGTGGCGTCATCCGACGCAGCAAATACTGCCACCACAATCGCGAGCGCAGAAAACTCATATGTCATCAATGGTAGGAAATGGTGAACTGGCGGCGCCCCGCACTCTGACTGCAAGCTTATTGTCGGCATGCAAACAGGCGGGCAGGATAAAGTGATGAAGAGATCTGAACAGCAAGTGTTCAAGGCAGTAGTAGTCGGTGTCCGGTGTAAGGTTGAAAGCGGGGGCCAGACAGCTGGGCGTGAAGGGGTATAAATTAAAGCCGGGCAGACCACGTGAGGCTTTAATACTAGTTTGCTATTGGGGTTCTACAAAATAAGGAAATTAAATGCAAACAAGTGCAAGAAGACGACGTGAGGTTTTAATAGTAGTTTACTATTGGGTTCTACAAACTAAGGCAAGTAAATGCAACATTACCTAACAAGTGCAAGAGGAAGAAGGGGCATTGGCGAAGGGACGGCGCTCAAGGCGCGCATCCGAGGGCGTAAATATCAAGAGATGCGCAGATGTGGTAGACAAGTCGCCGCATGTCAAGCAAGCTACACGCAGCATGAAAGAGTTAGAGACCGCAATCAAGGCAGCCTGGGCGGCCAGTGCTGCGTTCCAAGAGCTGGAAAAGGCACTGGAAAACCGACTGGAGACGCTGTCTCCGCTACAGCCGCCACTGCAGTTCTCTCAGCAGTCTTCACCACAGTTCTCGCAGCAGTCTTCGCCATAGTTCTCGCAGCAGTCTTCGCCGCAGTTCTTACAGAGGTCATCGCCGCAGTTCTCGCAGCAGTCCTCGCCGCAGCCGCCATGTCAAGCAAGGGAGAAGCGACGCCATATCTACGCGGATGAAGTCGCCTTTGGGGGCCTCCTGAACCGCAGGGACTCTTGGCGGTCGAAGTAGCCGCTCGAGCCGCCGCTATTTCCATTTCCGCATTCAATGCCTCTGCCATTACACTCCCTCGGATCGTCGCACAAGGTCGAAAGGGATCTCAAGGCACGTGTTGGGGTGGGTGCATATAGCTGTAGTTTGGTTGGTCCAAATGTTTGTACTGTATGCTTTATATTTTGTATTCAAATATTTATCTTTTTGACTGCTACTGAAAGGTAGCGAATGTAGGCCCCTAGGGCCATCTATGAAGTCTATATAAACGCGTGTGCCTCCGCGGTCCTGGACCACAGAGGAAATCAGATTGTGCAAACACAACTTGGTCAAACGCTTGTGGCTATCTATTTGAAGTAGCCGCAAAAGTACCAAAAATGAGTTCAACTCACTCGGGTTTGAGCAAAGTGGGATTAGTATCCGTGTCCTAAACAACGCACCGCAGAAAAATATACATTCGGTAAAGCGAGGAGGGGCAACCGCTGGACAATATGGGAAAATCTCCGGGCTGCTAAGAGGCGGGTTCTCAACCAGGGGGCGATAACCGAAACCAGGAAACATATAGCGCCAAAAAAAATTTCATTCTTCCAAACGCGAGCGTGACCATCAGAAGCGTTACTCCTTTGCAAAATTATCAACGGGTGCCTGAGGGCGGACAATCCACTGCTCAACTTTCGCGACATGATGAGAAGTTTCCAGAACCGAGCGTAAAGCCTTTTGCTGCACAGCATTCGTTAATCCATCTTCGAGATTATGCGCCGTGCGAACAAAGCCTATATCCGAAATTTCCCTGTTCCGAAAAACTTCTCGTGCTGAACTGATATAGAGCTTTAAACGTTTTTCAGACGTCCTTGTACCCTTAGATATGATATCGAAAAGGCTCTTATTGTATAAATAGAGCTTAACATGAATATGGCAGGAATATCTTACTTGGGATGTAGGGATCGTAGATCCTCAGCCACAGTGAAAGACGCATCGAACATATCGGCAAATGCAAATAACTCAGCAGCCAATGCAGATCTAACAACGCGCCTTGCCTTGTAAGATCGAAACAATACTGGCACACATCGCGCAGTTATATCTGCTAGAAGTAAGATACAACCAAGCTGCGACGTGAGGTCGTAATTAGAGCTGAATGATGCGTCTGAGTATCCAGTCACGCGGAGCGAGGAGAGGTCAAGCTTCGGGAATGCAATCGAGACGCGGTAGTCCTTCACGTACTCGACGGTGCGGTTCGTGCGTTTGATGATATCACGGAGCTCATCACTAAATCGCTGAGCTGTGACTTGAGTGAGGTAGGATACCTCGAACATGTCGTCGGGCCTTGTGTGTTACAGACACATCAACTTCATCCGTAATGACGCAAAGTACGAGAAAGTTGATTCATTGGATAAGAAGGGCAGCTTGTCGATGTAACGGTACTGTTCCATTTCTAAGCGATCCGGGTCACTGTTAGAGTGACAAACATGAAATCACGTTTGTCACTCTAACAGTGACCCGAATCACGTAAAAGTAAACGGCACGTATCCATTGTCGCACATCTTAAACTTCTGCCAAGTTTCTTTTGTGACATCCTTAAAGTGTTGGTCACCGGCACGGAGCATATCGTCAACGTACGTTTCCGAAAGTCCACGAAATGTGCTGTCTTTAGCGAGCCTTTATAAAGCAGGATCGGAGCGAAAGGGGCGCATATTCAAGTCCTCTCGATGGTGGCGGTCGAATGTTTCCCACCATAGATCTCCGGCATCACACAAACCGTATAAGGGTTTTAGCAGTTTGAAACACTGATCGGATGACAGCTCGAAATCAGGTGCAGGGTCCTTGATGTATATTTCACGCAGGTGCGGAGCTGTAGACTGAAGATACGCCTGCGTCACGTCGGAAGTCCAGACGTCAAATCCATAGATTGCTGCCAGAGTAAGAAGCAGCCTGATTGACGCCGGTTGCATCGTCTGTGACGTGTGAAATATTATGTTCTTCTGTTTGTCTTGGTGCCCACCGATCACTTAACGCGCTTTGAACTTAACCTCCCCATCTTCAGTCGACTTAATCGCTAAAATGAAGAGGCCTGGCATGACATTGCCGTCAGGCGGCACTTCTTCCCGCAGTATGACCTTAAAAGTTCCGCGCTGTAACAGCCCTTTGAACTCTGCGCGAACTGCTTCTGTCATCTCTGTGGGCGATCTGCGGGGATCATTCGGGTCTAATGCTTCGGTAAGGAACACGAATGGTCGTCGCTATCCGTTACAGGTGTCTTGTAAGCAGAAAATGAGTGTTTGAGGTCCATGAAAAAGGATTCGGAGACGTCATTTGGTCCCATATAATGTTTGACTTGGGCCATACCGAATGGCTTTGGGTCATCCGAAGTGTAGTGACTACTGACAGAGACGAGGCGTTTATCCCGATCGTATGCTGTTACTAAGAAGGGTTCCGTCCATTCCCCAATGCGGTCGGCAATCAATCGCTCACGCCACACCAGCACTTGATCTCCTACATCATACGTACATATTTTTGAAACGGAATCTATCTGGAAATTTGCTTCTCATTGTCGCCAAAGTTGTAGACGAATTCCTACTTGCCGGCCACGCTCAACAGATCCAAGATTTCCATGATGCGATTTCTAACCGATTCAAAGTCGGCAGATTCGTTTCTCAGTCGAACCTGGTCTTCAATAGACTCCATATTCTTCGAGAGACTGATCTCAAAATCACTGTCTCGATGAAGGAATACATGGACACCATTAACAAAATCCCATTAGGCCGTATTAGGAGGAAATACAAAGAAGCTAAATGCTCACTGGATGAGATTAAGTCATTCCAAGCACTTGCTGGACAGCTTAATTGGCTTGGGCATGGATTTCTCAGCCCTGCTGCCTTTGTATCGAGTACTTTGCAGCAATGGACCTCCAATCTGAGAGTGCACCACTTGAGTGAAGCCAATCGCGCTCTCCATGAAATTCGACAGCTCTCGCCGGTCCTCACGTATCGAGTGCCTTCTAATAATGACGTCAGTAGCAACGATGCGGCTTACTTAGCCTTCTCTGACGCGAGCCAAGGCAAATCGTCTTACGGCCAAACAGGTTGCTTCTCCGGAATCTTCTTTCCGAACACTAAGATATTCCAGGCCATCGACTAGCACAGCTCTATGCAGGCTCGAGTCTCGTTTTCGTCCATGGGGGCGGAAATACTAGCAGCCGCAGAGTCAGCCGATCGGGCTGGACTCATGGCATACTGCTTGCCGAAGATGTACGCGGCTGATCGTTCCCTGCCGCTTTTCTTGACGGTTGACTCACATGGACTCTACTCGACCATCACCACTCTTCACGAAGGTCGCGATTACAGGCTGCGACCGACAGTCGAAAGGTTGAGAGACTCCTTTGAATCAGGAGAAATCGCTGTTAGGCAATGGATAAAGGGCGCCAACAACATCGCTGATGCCCTGACAAAGAGGAACTTGGGCACCTTCCGCAAAATCAATCAAACCTGTGCTCTTGGACTCTGGACTCTGATATTCTTCATGAAGCCGAGAGAGTCAAACCAAAAGAGGAAATCGAAACGGATATCCAGTGATTCATTGAGGCCACATACCATTTTACGATTGGGTGCCATTCTGATGGCCGCTTAATACCACAACCTTGATACACTACTTGATTATGGACTTGAGTTTCCGTTCAATAATCTTGGATTTCTTCGTTACAAGTTTGCAAGCTTGATTACATGTGCCACGTTTCTTGCAATAACCATTAACTGGTGCCGACTTCGAATAACGCACTGTATACGAGAACCTGTGCAATATGTACCCTCTTCCTCGATTCGGATAATTGGACACGCGGGATTTTTGGAACCACTCCAACCAATTGGCCATCCTTTATTTTAATTGAGAATTAATCGAATTCTAATTTCCTTCTCACTCTTCTGTCCCAAGGAGATCCACATGTTGAACACGTGTCCACTGTTTGGGGTGTACAGTCTTCCTCGCCGAAATCTGCCTCTACCGGCTCATCATCTACCAACCAGTGCCGGGGATAGTCAGTGCCAGGCGTCTTCGCTGATTCCGTAGACGACACGCTGTCAGTAGGAGGTGCCGGTTTGGGTGACATGTCGCTCGCGCTCGAAGAAGCTTTTTCGTCCAGGTCGAATTTTGGGCCTGTCGCGCTGACAAAAATGACATCTGGAGTGTCATCTACAGGGGAATTGCTGTCGAACCAGCACAAAGGGAAACCCTGGTCATTTCGAGGGGGTGAAGGGGGTGGTTTCTGAATGCGGGCGTGGGCATTCACAAGGTCTGGATTGTTGAATAGAAACCTCGGGGAAGAAGACATGATTGTTGGACGCTGTGGCTGAAGAAAAACTTCGATTGCCGGAGAAGGCCGGAGGTTATATGTACAACCACTCGACGGATCAGATGTCGATTGCTTTCGTCAAGTGCGTCATTTGGCAAATATTGCTGACATCAAAGATGCAGTTTATTGTTTTTTTCATGGTGCCGAAATATGTCCGTTCTGGACCAATAAGAAGGCGTTTTTAAGGTGCACTGTACTGTACTTTGCATGGCAAACGGCTAATTTCAATTTAATCGGCGTGCACAGTTATTATTTACGTTTCGTATTATTCAGTTCAAGGATTTTTATTTATTGAGCCTTTTACTGTATTAGGACCATTTCGGCCCAATCGGGGGTATGTTGTACATTGTATACTGTACGAACGGTCTCGGCCAATCACAGGCCACGACAGGTCTGAATTGGCAGATCCAATGATTTGTGACCTAAACAGCCAACCAAGTGGCAGTACTACTGTACTGTGCTCCCGGTAATACAGTGGCTATCGTCTAATGTATCTACTATTCTATATATATCGAACGGCTATATTAGGAAGCCCTTAATGCCCGATCGGGGCGTGAGGAGAGTAGCATAGTTTTGGGGTCAGAGAGAAATATCGACCGTTCTAGTGACCTTATCTACTAAACAACCAAATACGGGACTACAACTGCATCCCGGGGGACCTTTGTACCCGTTCAATGTGCCTTCCTTTCCCGCTCCCCCTCGCTTACACCGCGCATAATACACTCATACTGAATGACACCGCCAGCAAGATCCGAGGAGGGGCATTACACTAAATTTAGGGTTAGTATCCGCGCCGCCGTACAGGGCAGCCAGCGACTAGCTGAGGCAACTGCGGTACAATTGTTGGTACCTAGAATGAAATAAAGTACGGGGGTGGTCGAGCAGACCACCAACCCAACCAACTCCACAACATTACTTTGCAACTATCGATATCGGTGTTTGGTATCGCTGCACCAAACATTATGATAAAAAAGAGCATATTTAGTTTGACTGCCCTTCATCAAGGTCTAACGAGTCCTGATTACTGTATTTTAAAGGTCGTTAACGACATAAATTTATACAAATTTCAACTCCATCATGATTGTTATTTCAAGATCACGAATAGTGTTGTTTTCTAGCTTGTCTCGGCCGATTTCACTACAACTTCTGCGTAAATCGATAGGAACAGCCATATTCTTTGTAATCAGAATAGGAACTACTCTCTTTGATACGAGTACCGTACTGACCGAAACTGTTCGACCAAAAACTACTTGAGCATCACTAGATCACTAATCTCTCGTGTGTTGCCCAGCCACTACTACGGGAAGGGCACTGCATTAGTTATGGGGTAGATTTTGTCAGGAACCCTCAAAAACTTTTTATCATTGTTGCCTATATACGAGATGTACATTCCACATAAGTATTTGTGATTTTCCAAATAATGAAAACAAACGTTCAAGGAAGTCCGCCAAATTGTGTACTCACTATTAATTTACTTTTCTAATCAATTACAAGCTTAGGCTTTAAGAAAAACAATACAGAGTCATACTGCGCAACCACGTCATCCGGGCCTTTCAAACCGAAATTGATCCGCCTGTACCTCAACGCATTCCAGTAGATACTGAACGCATTAAACTTCTTCGTCCGTTGATCACTACACTACAAAAGCCCTCCCTTCTCCGGCACCTTACCGTAGCTGCAACCTGTCAATACGCGCTCCCACGCCCATCAAACCCCCTCTACGCGTACCACCTTCACACCCCATCACCCCCTTTCACGCGTTTCTTCCCCACTCATCCCCCGTTGCACCTCTACCTGCGATGCGATCCCTTCCCTACATTTCACTCCTCGCCGATTCATCGTGCCCCCTGATGAAGGCGTTCCCCTAAGCACTGCACCACAACTTGCACCCACTTTCCCAGAACCGCTCCATCCTCCTCTCTGCACATCCGCGCCCACTCTCACACCCCGCACCTTCACCGTCAGACAGCCCCCCACCCACACTCCCCCATCCCTTTCTCACCCACCTAATCTCGCTCTCCACACCCTACCCCACCCTACCCCACCAATTCCCCCACTCACTTCCTCCCCACCCCCCTCCCCAGAACCCATACTCCCCTTCCCCGAACTCCCTCTCCCTCTCTCAACCCAAACCCTCGACCCCTACACCCCACCCCCGCTGAAAACCCTCCCCTAATCTTCCACCCCAAGATCGCCTCCCCTCCACGAACGCTACAGATGCGGCTCCTGTGGTCAACGTTTTACCACCCTCCACGCCCGTCGCCAACACACAAAGCAAGCTCACCCCAAACGCTTTGTATGCACCTCATGTCTCGCCGTGTTCACCCGTCGGTGCGACCTCCAGAAACACGACCTCATCATCCACGTGCGCATGCGCCCTTTCAAGTGTGAGTTGTGCCCGTCTGCATTCGGTCAGAGACACCATTTGGTGAGGCATAAACGGGTGGTGCATGAGAAGAAACGTCCGTATGGTTGTCCGACTTGTCCGATGCGATTCGGACGCAAGGATCATTTGGGGAATCATGAAAAGGCGGTGCATGGGAAGGGAAGGGTTTTTACGTGCCCACTGTGTGATACCAAGTGCGTGGAGAAGGGGGGCTGAGGGTGCATTTGGAGAGTGAACACTCGGTGAAGGGTGTTAGAGCTGGGGCTTTGACGGAGGGGGAGACGCAGCCGATTAGTTTGAAGGATATTCTGCAGGGGTGAGTTGTTGGGGGGGCGTTGGGAGTTGTGAGTGGTTGGTGTGATGTTGGAGGCGTATATTACATTTTGGTATGTTTTTGTCTAGGCCAGGATGGTTGAGAATGTAATGGCCGTGTGGGAGATTGTTTGAAAGTAAATGACAAAGTTTGGTTGTGTTTTACTGGGTTTGGTGGTCAGGTGGTGTGGTTACTTTTGGACGGCTAGAGTGGATGTGGGGAAAAGGGCGGTTCGGTGGGTGTTGACGGCGGAGTGGAGGAGTAGGGTGAATCGAAAAAGGGAACACAGCAAGACAGGAGCTCGGGAGACGGTGTGGTGAACGTTTACTTGTAACTCCTGACGAATAATAAAAAGCCGCCTAGTGGGCTATGTTGTCAGGATAATCTTGCGGGTGAAATACTGTAATGCATGCGGAGAATGTTGTTCGGTTGGACTTTGGTGCGTACGTATCACAGCGGCCCTTTTGGGTTAGAGATAGTAGAGAGGTGCAATGTAATGGCCGCTAACGATGAGAATGTAGTACAATGATGACGTCCCGTAGTCGTTCAAGTTGGTTGTCGGTGATGGCGTTGTTCCGGAGGAGTTCCATGGTCCTGGTAGCGGTTCTGTGGGGCGTTGTCGTAGGGACTGGGTGATGTGGGAACCAGTGTAGGAACCAGCGTAAGGCGAGGCGACGTGGGTGCCCCTTGAGGATGGGGGAGGTGAGGAAGGATGGGAATGTTCCGATATGTGTTACTGCGGGTGCGTGGCGGGGTGAGAAGCGACGTTGGCGGCGGGATGGGGAGCTGTTACGGGTATTTGGTGGTACTGTACAGTATGTTGATGTAAAGGGCTAGCGGTAAACAATGGACTATTACCAACAGGCTGGGCCAATAGAAAGCGGTAAGGTTTGGCCCGTTCAATAAGGTTTGGCCCATTCAATATGGTGCAGGCAGAGTTCCCGCGAGGTTGTGGCCGTATATTTTCCGGAAGGGCTTCGACAGGAGTTGAGACTTGTGACATGGTTATGCTGCATGCGTACTGTCTCTTCGGGTCCTAAATTGGGTGTCGGTGCAGGCAGTGGTGTGGTGTGGTGTGGTGGACATTTATTTTATTCTCCTGACTAAAGCCGCCTCTAGCTACAGGGCTATGTTGTCAGGTAAATGATGGCGTTGTTGTAAACATGGCAAGTGGCGGGTTAATTATAGCAGTACCTCAAGGACATTTTATGTACTACCGAAGTGTTTTAGGCTTGTTACAGTGGGGTATTCAGGCCTTGGCATGTTGCACCTGCCTGCATACTGCACAGTATATCTGTGGTGCACTAGTAGACTGATCACATGCTGTTTGTACTGTACACGAGGAATCGATTTGGTTCTTTAATGTTTGAAAAGTGCGGTTTGGCTCTCCCCCGATGTACTGTATGCTAGACGTGTTCAGGCTAACGGCTAATGTCACTCGTGTGTCTAAATGGCTGGCTCAAAGCCTGTCAGCAGCTATGATGCATGGGACATCACTGCTGCTGCTGCTGCATACTGTACCTCTGGTTTAAAACCGCTCGAACCGTCCAGTACAGTACTTCATTCTTTTATCACTGGTGTACAGTCCAAATATGCAACGTTGCAGAGCACTTAAAATTAAGTTTGAATTGGGTGACTAAATTCTGCGTGCTGCGGTGCGCGGCAAAATACGGATGCTGCACAAGTTGACCATATTGAGTAGCTAAGCTTCTGATACAGGCGAGTCTTTCACTCCTCCAGTCGAGCATCCGCTACGAGACGCTACTGCTGCCGCGTACCGAATGTCTCTATAACCTTGGATGTTTCTAGAGAGGGTGTTCCGAACGAATCGAAGGCTAGTGGTACTGAACAGAATTGTACATGTGTACGACAGTAAGTAGACAGGCAGGGTATAATCGCAGGATAGCGATCACGGCAACACGGCAGCAGTGGCTGCATAATACCACATCTCTCTTTTCGCAGCCTGCATTAGTGGCTACAGAGAGAGAAAGAACCCTTGAAGTTACAGAGTGCGACAGAAAGGCTCTCTTTACAGCAACGACTTATTTCATTGGTTGAACTAAAACAATTGGGGAGCTTCTAAAAAATGAAAGGAAAAGTAAATTGCACGAGGTCATTGTTTTAAGGTGAGTAGCGAAAAAGTGCAAAGTCCTCAAGCACTGTACTACCTTTGGAATGCCCAGTTGCAAATAAACTGCAGACAGCTTGGAATGGGTCGGAATATAATGATTATTTAAGTGTAACGGGACCGTGACATTCCAACCGATGCCAAGGCAGAACGTCACTTTGAATTACAGCAGAGTAGAACACTGTGGTCCTAATGGGCCACATGCTGCTGCAACTCTGGTACCTTACCATGATGACGGGTATATCATCGCACGCCACGATCAACTCCGCCGCGCAGTGGAAATCCTCTCGTTTCTTGACGCCACCAGCAGGGGTCTGCACCTCTCTGTGCCAAAATGCAAGGTCTGGTGGCCGACGGCCCCCCCAGAGTCCGTGCAGCGCGTCTACCCGAATGTCCTCAAACAAGAGTATAGTGAGGGCACACTCGTCCTCAACGCTCCAATTGGCACAGGGACCTTCACCAAGAGAACTTTCTCTGCGCACGTAAAGTCCTTCGACCCGTTTCTTGAAGCCATCATTGACCTCAAGGATACGCAAATAGCATTTCAGCTGCTCCGAAATTGCTTCGGAGTCTGCAAACGGCTATTTACTACGCGTAGTCCCGACGTCGTCCACCGCCGAGGGAGCTGCCATGTTTGACGATATGATAGAGCGCTGCGTCCGCACACTGGCAGGGGGGTCCTGGATTCAGAGGTCTTCCGCGAACTCCAACTTCCAGTGAAATCACTGGATGCGAAGCGGCCCTCCCTTGGGATCGGATTCACTTCTGCCAAAAACACCGCCGCGGCTGCCTTCCTCGCCTCCAGCGCGGCCACCAACAAGTTTTGCAAAGTCGTCCTGCCCGCTCCTATCAGGAGCCTAACCACCTACAACGACGCTTTGGACGCCCACCGGAATTGGTCACTTGCCTGTCTCCAGTCAAGGATTCTTCCATTTAGTGCCTTTTGCTCACGCAATACACCATCGCAAAAGAAACTAACAGACGCAATCCATGCAGCAGTGCAAGAAAGCATCTCCCCCGTGATCAATGAAGGCAGGCATTCCGCGCCTCCATGGCCCTCCCGAGCGCCAAGGAATGGGTGTACTGCGCCCCGTGCCCCGGCCTCAAGACAAGTATTGACCCCGCGAATTCGCGGTGTGGTTCCAATACTTCTGTCAAGTCCCGCTGTTCCCTTCGGACGTGCCGTGCCCGAGACGAAACTGCCCCGAAACCCTCGACTGTTTCGGGGATCATCTCCTTCACCGCAAACATGGCGGCACAGAACTCGACGGCATGACCGGCAAGTGGCCCTCTTTGCACAAGACCTGCAGAAAGCGGCCCGTCACCCCGCCGTCGAACCGCGGGACGGGGTCCATCGCACAAGGCCAGACATCCGGGCGATGGGAACCAGTGGAGGTACGGGCTTCTTTGACGTGACGTTCGTCAACCCGCTGGCGCCTTCGCACAAGAGGGCCCAAACGTTTAATCCGCTCACCTCGCTCAATGCGGCCGCCTCCGCGAAGCATAGAAGATATGATTCTTTTATTGCAACCTCCGGAGAAGTAAGCTCGTGCCTATCCCTATATCTACTCTCGGAGGGTGGCACCCGGACGCCTATAGGGTGCTAACCGACGTCGCGCGGAACGTAGCCGTTAGCGCGATGGAGACATATGGTAAGGTCCGTACGGTACTTACTCAGAGGCACGCTGTCGCGGCCGTAATGTCCAACGCAGCCTGTCTGCTGGGGGCCTTGAGCCGGCTTTTTAGGATAATTTTAGATGTATTACCGGCACCCTGTAGGATATTCCGGGTCACACCCGACCATATTTTTCAAATATTAAATCACCCACATTTTCCCCTGTGTTCCTCTGCCCTGGCACCTAAGCTCCTGTGCCTTTGCATCTGAGCACTAGTGCAATCCACTTCATCGAAACAGCAAAGCTACAATCCAGTGCGTTCATCTGCATTCCTCACTGCAAGTCTACGACTGGCTCAAAAGATAGCGAAATGTTCCAGAAATAGTAAGTCAAATAAACTCTCCACTCTGTGGGGAATTAAGCTTTTCAAAGAAAATAGGGCAACACAATAGCAATGTAGTTTTACAGTTCTTCACCTCTTCCAAATCCGTTAAAGCAGGCAAACAACTCCATAAAGACCAAATCAATATATCCGAATACATAACAACTAATCCTGCATTTGAGTCGTAGCGAGCCAAGCTTTTTGCCACCCCATTGCTACGATGGTTATATTGATGATAAAATCTGAAGGGTTCGCTATATTTGCCGCTCGCAAGCCTGAAAAAACAGGGTTCTTTGTAGGCTAGCTTGGATTCTGATATTATTTACGCATGTATCAGAAGAAACCCACAAACGAATGGGCAGGTGCTGTGAGTGCCCGTTTTACCTGATAAAACATACTTGCACACGGCTAACATGCAACTTGCGATTTGTCAGACGAAGTTGTCAGAGACAATTTAGTATTCCTTAGTCACCAACTCAAGTTAAGTGTTGAGCGAACCAGCAATTAATGCATGTTGTTTTTGACCATACCTACAGTACTATAGTATGTATTTATTCTCGGAGTCCAAATTGTGCTCAATGCTGTATCCTAGCTCTCCGACACTCACCATTCTCTTCCTCCTCTCCTCTTCCCATCTTCTCTCCTTCCAATCCCCCTTTTGCCCCCTCCCCGCTCATAGGCTGCTGTCGCAGCCTATCCCTTGCCGACCTCCGTCGATGGCCCGCCCCATCCTCTTGCCCGCTCCTCCCGTTTCCCTCCCCCTGATGACTTCTCTCCCCGCCCCTGAAACTCTTTTGTTCCTGCCCCTCTCCACCGACATTTTTTCTCTTAAAACAAAAAGTCACACTGTTTTATATCAACTTGTAATCCTATTTGAGATCCATATGATGTTTCTCGCGCACGTGGTTCATGAAACAACACCTTTTTGTGCTTGCGTGACAGATATAAACATCACCAAGGCCGTTGTCACGGCAAGTAGAACAAAGAAATTTTGACTTGCTAACCTTACAAACTCGGCAGCGACCTTGGTAAGATGCGTTAGTATACTCACCATTACTCAATTTACTCTTCTTGTTAGTTACAGCCAGGTGAGTTCCAATCCTGAGAAAGGGTCCAACATATCACTTTCATCATCATTTTTTAGGCAGTTAGATGCCCTACGTGATCTAGAATCAAACTTGTTCTCATTGAGTTCTTCGGCAAGCATCTCGTAAAACTTGGATTGTGATAAGCAGAGCCTTGGACCAAAGGAATGCTTATAGAGTAAAATGAATCAACAATTATGATCGACAGGAGAGAGGAATTGACCCTGAGCGACCAATCTTTGGCTTCCAATTTCTTCTCAATTCCAAGGGTATTTTGCCTGCATCTGTTGTGACGATCGACTTGAGAACACGTGTCGTAGTACCTCTCCACAACATCTGGAACTGCAATCTCGATTTCCACTTTCCTTGTCTCGCCATCCATAGTTCTCCATCTTTCCCTACAAATTGGGGTTCCCTGATTGGTTGCATGGCAACCACTGACGAAATATCTTCGTTCTCTACCCATCCAAAACACAGCCATGAAAGATTTGCTGGTGTTAGGATTCTTTGAAACCATCGAGATATGTTCTCCGAGCTCCGTGAGCTCCTGTGACGACAAGTGTTACATCGGAAATTCTTAAACTGCATTCTTGACCACGCCAATAGATCTCGTTCCATATCTCATCAATGCTTCCGCAGTTGACACCGATGCAAAAAATGAGTCCTCACATACGATTCGACCCGTCTTCAGCCAAGGTTGAACAAGACGAATTGTACGTGCGGTGGTGTGACGGAATTGCTCTGTGAAGTCACGCTGAAGACCACTCGTTTTACCCATCACGAGCTCCAATCTCAACATTATTCCAGACTGTCCACATGCAGAAGCCTTCAATTCGCAGCCATTTTCGGGCTTTCTGTCATAGGCAACGTAATTTGGGAGTCCTTTTTTGATCCAATCTCCCCGAGACCGTACCATCTGCTAATACTTTCATCGACGCAGATATGAGAAGATGGCGTGAAATATTGCCTGCGGTGGTCATTGATGGACTTCAGAAATACACTTACCAGAGACTACCTTGAGTCATCCAAGGGCGTTTCCTCCCGTTCAGAAGTATGACTGAAGCAAATGTTTGCCAGAATCAGCTCAAATCTTCTACGTGACATGATCTTTCCAAAGCTTGGTGCTGGAATGTACTTCGAACCAGATTCACTCCAGAGGTCGTGGTGGTTTAAAAATGAAATCTTGTCATAAGTATGAGAATCCCAAAGAACTTCAATATCTCACCTGACGAGACGGGATTATTTCCAATAGCATTCAATCGATCATTTGTAAGGTCACGCATGAAGGTTAGATGACGGAGCAGAAACATGCCCATAAAGCATTCAAATGGCAACAAATCTTGAGGAGCACAACCATACGCGAGAGTATTACCAGAATAGCCAATTATTTTGCAGCCTTTCTCGGATACATTTTCATTAATAGGTGTGAAAACCTCCTGATTGGTCCATGATCGTCCATGAGAAAAAACAGGTGCATCTGATTGATGCGCCGTGGAATCATCGGAGTTCCCATCTGATGCCGACGAAGACGGTTGAGGAGAGCCCAAACCTTCATGTGCCGCTTCGCTTGGCAATTGAGCGGTTTCTTCCTCCACTAAGACGTCTGTTGGAGGTAATCCCGCTTTGATGTTGACGATCTTCAACGTGACAGTTTTGAGACGCTCACGTATCTTCCAGCTTGCCTCCACTGACTCCTCCTTCGACCGCTTACAATGTCGATGTGGACGGCAATAACGGTTCCAGCGAGCAATTTAGTCTTCTAAGCTGACCCATACAAGCGCTTACATTCTACAGCTGATGTAACAAGGGAAGCACGGCAGTGAATGTGATTTCCTGGAATGGTTCGTGGATCCATTTCTGTGAAAATTGAGGGGAAAATTGATGGGTATTGCGTCAGGGAAAGCTATTCCTGCATTGAGCAGAGTGGGAATTCTCGAAGAGTTTGTTTTGATCGAGTATCTACATGTTTAAAAGAGTACATGGGAACTAAAAAAAAGGCGGCTAAAAAATTTTGCATTTAATAAAATAGTTTGTATAATCGATCTCTCCATCTGAGCGGAAAATTCCGAGGTCAAGCTTCAGGCCCTCTGGAACCCTCTCTCGCCCGATCCAGCGTGGGAGACGCAAATACACGTGACCGACAAGTCTCTTCTTGGTGGAATCCAGAGTCTCGCCGCGATGAACACAAAAGTAATCATCCGGCATTGCGGAATAAAGTTCCCAGTGGGGGAAAAGACGAGGACGCGGGAAGATTCCCGGGGAAAAACTCGTTAACGCAATAATGCTCCAGGATCCCGGTTTCGCTGTAACCTGCATGGTCAAACCAGGGGGGCGCAGCGAACAATTTGCGATGGCGAGACGGGTTTCTCTCGGTGAAGGACTCAGGACTCGGGACACCCTGGCTTGCGTTGGGGGAGCTACGTATACGTTGCCATAGCGAGTTGCACTTCGAGTCGTAAGAGTTTGTTGTTCTGCGTTTGTTGGAGTTGACGTCGTCCCGGGTGCCGCTTCCGGCTCCACAGTGTCCGCAGGATCGAGAGAAGGCGTCGGCATGTCCGGATAGTCCGGGGGGGGAGGGCAATACGATATCGTGAGAGAGATTCTGCGTGCCTGGTGCCGGGTGCGAAGAATGAGTGATGGTCCAAAGGGATTGATCGCAGAGTATTGGTGAAGAAGTCAGTTTGCCTGTGAGGTTTGGAGGTCAGGTCTCCCCAAGAATTGACGCGACCTCGCGATTTATATCCCAAGGCATGATGATTTTTTGCGCACACGCGACTTCGTAATTTGAGACACCCCCTTACCCATGGGTATGTGCGTCGGCTGAACCTTTCGAGGAGTGGGACGGTACTCCGTGACGGTTAGTGAGGTCTTGAGACAGTTTATATTTCTAGGATGACTGGTATGTGTCGGGTACACCTCCCCCTCGCCAAGGTGGCACGTTCCATTCGGCCATCCCGTAATACTGGTAACCCCGAATTAAGTTGACCTATCGCGTGAACGCATTTGCTACGAGTGGACTGAACTGCCGCAGAAAGAATGGAGACCTGCAGATCGACCGTTTTGGTTTAGTCATGTCATGTTTGGGATACCCCTTTACTTTACAATCCGGAAACACCGAGTGTGATAAGACGACCGGACATCCACAGGAATGAAGATTGGGAATATTATCGAGTATGAGTTGCTGAGGGCTCTCCTTGCGACTGAATATCAGGACTCCCTGGCTGACACAGTGCGAGATCGCTTGATTACACTCGGGAGCTACCCCTTCTTTTGACCCCGGTATGACGGAGAGAGGGCGTGTATTGGGGAATGCCCGAGGGACACAGATAAATACCAAGGGGGAGCTAGGTAAGTCCAAAGTACACAAAGTAATACTAAGCGGTCACCTGCGAAGAAAATTATGTAGGAAAGATATCACTGTTAGTTCATGGGCCCCCTCGCAAGGCGATGAGTGCCAACGAGACCCTTGTAAGCAAATGCATCAATAGATCGTACATTGCGTTCTGGTATGAGGATATTTATTATGCGGCACTTATTTATGGGAGTTCCCGAGCACAAACAGATAGGCGCCACCTGCTGCATGCTCGGGACATCCCTCTTTGCGTATTAATTATTGCGAATATGCCCATCTACTCGAGAGGACAATTCAATTTGGATTCTGGCGTATGGGATTCCGGGAGCCTCTCGCGGTCTATGACAATGTATAAGATCCGATTATCGGGCCTGGAATGGATCGAACTTAGTACCAGGCTTCGGGACTCCGATCGGCTGTTTCTATTGACGTGTTTACTTTATTCGTGCTAATCATGGTTCTTAACCTAACTTATTACCAGTCCTCTGTACCTATACTGAACAATGCTGTCCAAGCTGCTTACTGTGGATGTTTGTGCTGACCGCAAGATGGACTTAACTTATTACCAGCTATGTGTATTCATCTCGGCAGAGGCCGCCCTAGCTGTTTATCATGATTGAGGCCTATGGACCTGGAGTTGAGACTTAATTTAATACCCCACTACCTGGATATACCTCGACTGTTGTCGATAGGTGAGGTTGCGGTTCTCGCTGTTGGGGGTAGATGTGCATCGCGTGCCCTCTACTGGACCAACCAACCAGTTCTCTAGATTGTAACATGGCTGGAGCCTAAGGACGATGATGGCGTGGACGGACGGTGCGAGTGCGCGCAACTTGGGGATGATGTCCTTTTATGCTGATGCCTTTTGGCGATTGACCCCACCAGGCCTGATGGCCTTCCGTGCAAACGCGAACTACTGGAAACATGACGCGTCACACTGCATACTATCCTGACTATTACACCTTCTAGCAATTGAGCACGCACCTCCTCGTGAAACGATGAGTCCCGCTGTAACGGGGGATGTGTATTGAAAAGAGGGATCTCGACTTGATCCTGACTAGGGCCCACTATCGGGATCTCCCCTCAGTCATGTTTTCATTAATTTTTGGGTACTCACTAATTTTAAACAGAATTTCTGGTTGTGGTGACACCTTCGGTCCACTTACAGGACCATAGCTTTACAGCTGGCGTGGCACAGCGGTCCGCCGCCGGCGCCTTCTGTGATTTCCCTGATTATTTCTAGTATTTAATTTATTTTTAGATACCATTTGATTTACCACCCTATGGGCTTACTATTGTAGATCAGCCCATAGTGCTTAACCTTATCTCAAGGAACAAGCCCTGCTAGATTAAAGGTACCAAACTCGGTGCGCAGAATTCGACCCTCGACCTGGGCTCTCAACCACTTCAGGCTAGTCCTGTTTCTGTTCGCCATCGTTGGCTCCCCTCTTCCCCCTTTACGAACGCCTCGGGGTAGACCTTCTTTATTGTGCGTGTCACTAACCGAGTCCGGATCTCCTTTCTACAGTCGCGGAGTTTTCTTGATCAGCGCGCTATTGCTCTACCCACTCCCCTTTCCCTTTCTCTTTTCGCCCCGTCGCGTTACGTTTCGTCTAGCTCCGGATAACCGGCCTCCTACACGGACTAGAGTGTTCACGTTTCTCTAGCCTTCTGGAGCAGTCTCGTGGTTGCACCAGAAAAATTCATTCGAACTGGCCGGGGTCCGGTCCTTTCAACTGAAGAGGAGAAAATGATTTCACAGGAGCTAATAAAAGACGCATCCAGGGTTGTTGCAGTCTGAATCGATGGTTTGAAGGACATGATGTCCAGAATTGCTGCCGATGGTCCTCGTGGGTGGAAAAAATTTGTACCTCAGATGACGCTGTTCGCGCGTTCCGGGCACGGAATAGGGATCTGAACTGTCGCAAAACAGAGAGGAAGGAATATGCTAAGCTGAAAGCTGAAATGTTCAGCCACTGTGATCAATTTTTCAGCATTTTAGAGGAAATGGACTCTCAAAACAACGCACTGCTCTCCAATCCCAACAGAATTGTCAATATTGATGAAATAGCAGGTAATGCTTCTTTGTGAAAGGCGGCAGAGGGCGTTTACAGGCCCAAGAACCCACCATGGTGAATTTGGGGGAGAAAGTACTACGTATGGCAGTAATCAACATTTAATCGCTGTTGTTATGGCTTCCGCATCTGGTAGGGTTGCTCGCCGTTTTTTATTGTCGATAGGAAACGCCTTAACGCGAGGTGGTGGTCGACTGTAACCAGTTCATTTGGGGAATATGTTTCATGAATTTGTGCAAAGTTCACGATACCAAATTGGAGGCCACGAGAATCAGTTAATAAGGTTCAGAAAACGGTTCCATGGAGAAAGATATTCTCGCCGCTGCAGTCCAGCATATGAATACATTTATATGAACAATCAATACAAATGAGAGTTACCTATTATGCTTAGATGGATATTTTCCGCGAAGGGAATAGAATAGAGAGAAAGGAGTAAGGAAAACGGTTGTCTTCTGGTGAGTCATCCAGCAAATACCTCTCATGTTTTGCAACCATGAGACCAAAGTATTAATAAGCAGTTCAAACGCGCAATGCGTGACTTAAGGGATTCATTTCACGGCATTGGAACCTTAGACACTCGTCAGGTAAACATTAATCTTGCCTGTGCAGTTTATGCCTACGACAGTATTTCCTCTACTTTTGCCACCGAATCATTTCGAGTTACCAGACTGTATCCCTTCGACTGCCAGTGGGCACTGCGGTTCAAAACGAGAAACGACTTGCAAAACGAGAAGGTAGCTGATGAGCAGGAGAGGATGGAAAATATCGTCCCCGTCCCCGCATTGCCTCTGTCATAAAGCGTCATAGTGACCAAGAAAAAATGGTCAAGGTGCGAAAAATAGTTGAAATATCTACATCTCTTGGTCCATCCAGCACAATACAGCAGCTCAGTATTGTTCTCGGTAACGCGGAGACTATGAATTCAATTTTGATGAAAAAGGTTTCCTCATAGACCACAAGCACCGAGCAGAGCGGCAACAAACGACGTTTGACGACCTTTGATGTTGGTGCTCCTGCAGAGTGTGTTTGATACCTAAGCAGAAGTTTTTGAGCAACACCGCGTCAAGGAGGCGGAGGACTTAATAGTTGAACTTGAAAAGCAGAAACGTAAGGTGAAACAAGAGACAGAGCGTCTTAGGAGAGTCGAGTCTCTTCGCATAGAGAAAGGGGCAGAGCGGAAGACAGGGCTCAGAAGAGACAGCAGCGAGATAAAATAGAAGCGCAAAAGCGCACTGAGAGAAATAAGTGTGCAGCTTGGATCATAACGAGGCGCCTACGAGCTGCAGAGGCTAAGAAACGCGCAAAGGAAGCACGTGATCTCGCTATAAAGATTGCGAAGGAAGTCACTGAAAAAGACGTAAAGAGGCACCGAGTAATAGCGCGTGTTCCAGGAAGCAGGTCGTTCGTGTGGGTAGGATACGCCTGACTCCCATTCGATCAATTTAGTATGCTGTAACGTTCGTAGTTGAGGCGGTAATGGCAGCGGAAGGGGGAGGGGCTCTCACGAAGGTGTCCGAGATTGACCATTTTTGGCGTTTTTCGGCAGTTTCGGTCGAGAAGCATAAGATTTGGACAAGGGACTTGCACTTGTATGATTTCAATGTTCTTGCACTCGATTCGCAACGCCTCTCCGTGAGGGAAAAAGGCCGTCGTGTACGGGCTTCTTTGAGATATGTAAAGTTAAATTTTTGTTAAACGTTTGTTAAGTGTCCAAAATTAAGCCACCAGGGAAGAGTATACTGTACAGTACGCACCGATTGACTGCGCTTTTCATCACCTTTTGAAGGCGGAAGTGAATATTAGTTACTTTTTGGGCGGGGTCGCGCTCAAAACCAATCAAAATCTGTGATTTATGTTTTTTACAAACTTTTGTAAATGGCATGCCTGACAGTCAGGCCTACGTATGAGGAAGCCGTCGAATCAGCCTAAGTGGAACCATTTCTTGGTCTATGTCAGTGTTTGCCGTTTTATCTGTATTAAGTGCAATTATTATCATTCAGAAAATAATCTGAAGCATCTTTATTCAGAACGTCACAAAAAAACCCGCTTCCAGTCAATTCTTTATTCACTTAATCAAGGATCCATGGGCGACAAGGTTAAAAGGTAAGCCTGCTGGGTGAAAGGTGATAGCCAAAGCCTACGACAGACCCGAAGCGTATTGCTCAGCAAGTTGCAGGCAGAAAGTAGTAGCCGCTGTTTTATATCATCAACATGGTAAACGCTGCTCTAACAATGAACCCCAACTCCGCCCCAGTGCCAGAACGGATGCAACCCAATCTACCCCGCTTACTCGGGAGGACCGACATATCTCTTGAAGCCGGCGTCTCGGGTCTTTCTACACTAACCCGCTTGGTGGCACGCCTCGCAAGAGCAGATATCCCTTCAGCAACGCCCTCATCGCCACTACAATCCTCCTGCCTATCTGAGCTCGCCTTGTCAAAATCAAACCTATTTTCATCGGCCAAGAACTTCTTCAACTGACTATCAAAGTCCTTCTTCCCCCGCTCTTTCGAAATACAGCGATGATCTCTCCCCTAAGCAGAATTCAAACGGTTTCCGAAACGGCAATAACGCCATAGGTTACGGCGCCCGAGTGCTGCATAAGTGGTACAGTTCTGGCGGTTGCCGCATCATTATCAGCACAGAAGCGACGAACGCCTTCAATACTTGCAGAAGGGCATGGACGCTACAGTGCCTACCCGATAAAGTCACCGCTCTGACCTGGCTTATGAGCACCATCTACAGGAAAATGCACCCTATCTAGTCGTCATAGCATCACCAATAGCCGAGCTTCGCAGACAGGAGGGCGCACTGCAGCGTGACTCCTCCGGAATGCTCCTTTTCTCGTTTTTCTTACAGTCGCTCATAATCTGGATTGACGCAATGTGCAACCTGGACCTCAACTATTGGTAAGTGGATGATAATGTACTCATCGGATGTATCAAAGACGTAAAAAGAGCACTTGAGACCCTCGGAAACCTCGGACCCACTTCAACTTCAACCTCAACAAAACAAAACAAAGGAAACGTCCTTCTGACCTTCCGCAAACCCACCTGGACATCAGAAACTTTGCGCCTCTGTACCCTTCAACGTAACCAGCGAAGAAGGCCATCTGATCTTGGTGTAGCGCACGGCGCTATTCTTCACGCTATACAGGATGCTATACAAGATGCCCATAGGTAACTGTATTTCAGTAAAGTATGTGCCACGGCCACATGTGGACTACCAACACTATGCCCACGGAGTCAGGCTTACAGTATATCACATATGACGTTGCTTACTGCGTAAGCCACGTTCCAGCTTCCACGTTCACGTGTCCAGCACAGCACCGGCGGCAGCGTCGGCCGCCGGACGGGTCGCGGGAGGCAGCACGCCTCCCAGAATAGTATAAAAAGCCCACACGGTCTCTCACCCCAATAATTGAAAAGTATCGATCACAGCTGGTGGATCGACCAGAAGCCCTTTGGTCTCACCCGTTTATTTCTCTGACGTCCTCAACCGAGGCACGCCATACTTAGGCGCCCCCGTGGGCTCCCTCGAGTTCATGAACATGGCATTGGGGGCTAAACTAGAACATTGCAGGCGACTGCATTCTCTCCTCACTGATATCCTGGACGCCTGCATACGTTTCTATCTCCACCGAATGCCGGCCCCTGCATGCAAGGTCTTCCACTTTTTCAGCCTCATCCCACGCGCCCATTTAACAAGCGCGTCCTCAAGGTTTGACGAAGACTACCGCTCCGCACACTTCTCGCTCAACAATATCAAACTGTCCGCGGCCGCAGGAAACCCAATATCCCTGTCGCTCAACATGGGAGGGCACAGTTTCCTCTCACTGGCGCCGCTAATACACGGTCAGCATAGTTGACGGCGCATCTTTGCAGATCTCACTCCCCTTTCTCCGCATATCCGATTGTTACTACCGATGCGTTCTTTTTCCGTTGAAGATCGTTGTCGGAAATCTCCCCCCTTCGCTCAGCCACAAAACTTCTCTATGCAACGCAACGTGGAAGGGGGCCTAAAGCCCTTCGAACCCGCGAATTAAGTCGTACACACTGACTCTTCACAAAAGCAATAATGTCAGGTGTACAACACAGCGACGTCAGAAAACTACTGGCAGACACACAAATGGTTGTGAAAAACAGGCAAAAGTCAGCATATTAGCGAATAGAGCCGATGGGACCGTTTTAGCTCCCCTGGAGCTGCATTCCTCTGCGCCCATCCCCTCTCCTCTACCCAATTCGCGGCTCGCACCTGTTCAGTCATACTGCAAAGGCATCTGGATTTCCCACCGTACGACGAAAACATCGAGAACATGCTATGCGACCATTTCCAGAAACCGATGCATCCGCGCGGCGACCACGCACTCGCCTGCAAGCACGGCTTCGGCGCCATCCATCGCGACCACTCGCTCCGCATCACGATCGCCAGATTGGTCATCAGAGCGGCAGGGATTCCATTCAAGATTGGACAACTCTTCCTCATCGAAGGTCGCAGCTTCAGTCCCGCAGACATCTTCGCTCAACACCCCCTGCCACCTCCTAGAGGTACTCCCGACAAACCGACCTCATACGATTCACCACTTCACACAAAATTTCAATGAAAGCTGCATCTTGGTCGCCGCAGGTCGCATCGCTAGTGCCGCAAAGCTAGCCTAGATTCAAAGGAGCGAAGCCTGAAAGCATAGATGCAAGAAGTCGGAATCACCACCGCAGACTGCGACATTTCCCCATTGGTATACGACACCTTGGGCGCACCAGTACTTTGGACATCGACCAGATTTTGGATGAGATGGACTAGCTGCATGTGCATCAAGCACATGCACGGCTTAAATACTGTTTGACTGCCTGTCAATTTCCGCATTTTTTCTGTTGTGTGACTTTTTTTACCTAATTTTCCCGGCAACTTTTTTATCGACATGTTGATTTTTTTTGACAAATTATCGTCACAACTGGCATCACATAGAACTGAAAAAAGAGGGAAAGGTAAGGAATTTTTTGGGTCTAGGTACTGTATGCCCAACAAATTTGGACGAGTGGGGCGAGTGTCATTACAGTAGCTAGGGTAAAGCACCACTTACTGTAATTACCCGTCCAAACCGTCGCAGCCATTGGGGCTGCTCCGGTCGTTAGAAGGTACAGTATAAATACTGCGCCGCCGGGTGTCGCCTTCGGCACCACCCGGCGGGAAGACACAGAGGTTTATTGTTCTAGATCTACGAGTAAAGTAGCTGGAACCTACCGGCGTTCGTTCAGCTCGGCTCCAGCTATCCATATCCTTTACTCTACCGTTTCCGCGTGCTCACTCTCCACTTTTTACCAATACCGGTGCGAAATTACTTGACGAACTGATTGTACAGTACGATTCTCGCGTGTGCACAAGGGCGAATACGCGACAAGACCGTCCTCCCGCATTCCCTACTACCTATTTACAGTACATGTACAGTGCATTTCTACCAGTCAAATGCAGCTGCCCCTTCAGAATATTGAAATTAAATCAGTATTGACGCAAGCGTTGCAGGGAGGCATCGTAAAGCTCAGGAGGAATTCGCTCAGGATACTGTATTCATGCCACGGCGCATGTTCTACTAAAAATTTCTAAGCTCCACGTGTACCAGTAGGAGGGGCTGATTATGATAGTCTAAAAACGCTCCGAGCGACCAATCTGTTCGAACAATAGGACCTGGTTATGACCAGAGGGAGGTCAGTGATGCCTGGTCAACGATGAGGTAGCTAGAAAACGGAGCATTGTCCCGGGGGTGAGAGAGAGAGTCGGACCCCTGCTGACTTTACTACGTTACTAATGACCTGTTGTCAATTTCGGGATGATACAGGATGAAACGCTCTCATTCAATCAGTATGGTGTTGTCACAAGTACTCCAGTACAGGGTGCTGTACAGTAGTATGATTACTTAAAAAATATCTCCGAGAGATTTGCAGTTGATTTTTAAAGACCGCGTAAAAAGCTGGGTTCGGAATGATGGAGCTGGAGTCGAACTCCCCTGTCCGGAGCGAGAAAGATCATCCTTAGACGGAAATACGCATCTCCAGCAGGTTTGAGGATAGGCGGCACTGCGGATCAGGTGGCCTCCGCCTGTGCAAACGGTGTTGCGGAATCCTCAGGACTACCGAAGTCATCAAAACATTCTTCAAAATACCCTCAGTACTCGTCCCCCCCATCCTTGTCATATTTGTCTTCAAAATCAGACATCTGAGGAATTGCTGGGCTAACCAAGTCACCTTCTCTTACAGAGCTTTTGTGGTGAGTCCTCCTAAATAAGGGTACACGACAGTAACCCTGCGTTAGAATAACCAATTTCCACCAATGCAGCAAAAAGCCGCGACCAGAAATGTAAGGCGGGCAAAATTTTGAAATTGTGAGCTCGCCGGCTCCGAGCTCACTGCTTGGAAAAACGTTCCAACCTGGGAAGAAGGTGTCACGAATAATTCGTTCCCGCAGCTGATTAGCAGACGAAGCACTAGTGGAGCAGCGAAGATCGCAGCGAAGGGGCTAGCAGCATTTGAATCACCAAAAAAATGCTTCGTGAAGGGATCGTGTGCGTCAGCGAGCGCGAGAAGGGGGCTAAATCGACTAATGTTTGGAAAAACGAAGAAAATTGGGAGAGAAACCCTCGCAAAACCCGCGCGATGCCGTATACCGCGCGCGAGTTGGCGGGCCACGCGACAAAAGCGAGCAGATAGGGGTTGTAAAGACCAACACGAGGAAGATTTTCAAGGTCATCAACCTGTTGGTATACTTCCGAAGGAGTTTGTTCCCCTACTGGGAACACATCACGAGCTGTATGTTGGCTTGATTTGGATTTCTATTTCTCACATTATTGTGTCGCTGAGTTCTGCCAAAAACGATCTCGCAAGTGAAAGTGGGGCTAGAAACTTTGCGATTTCAGAGTGCGATCTTGATATTTTGGAATGCGCAGTGCTAGAACAGCCGTTCAGGATGAACCCTCTACACTTCCAAAAACTGATTCACCTCTGTAAATTATGTGGCCAGATCTCAATTGGGTAAGATACAGTACAGTACTTTGTCAGAGCTTAGTCCAAGCGCCATGTGACCGCTACTCTGCCCTTCCTCTTTCCCTAACCCCACTTTATCATCACCAAGCTTTCAGCACCAGAAAAGTTATGAGAGATAGTTTACGGTAGTTTATCTACAGTCCTAGCGTCATAGCCCATTGAAGGCTCCTTGCTAGGTATCTCAATAAATATTAAACCCGTCAAAGAACGCTTAAAACGCGCTAAGGTCTCCCAATCGCCGATCGCATATATCCAAACCACCATAGAATGCCACGACATAGTCCACACCGCAACTACCAATTAACTCCGTCCCCTGCCTTCCCGCCCCTTTCACCCACTCAATTGCACATAAATCCACTTCCCCATAACATAGACCAGGCCTTCCGACTCGTCTCTCGTCCCTACTTTAATCCCCTCGAAACAAAAATCCGCTTGTTTCGATTTACACCAAAGCCTTGAAACATTCGTGTGCGAATTTTACGCATATCACGCCCTTCCGCTAAAGGCGGTCGTCCCGGTTCGTCTTTAATGATCCCGCTGTTCTTCTGGTAACTTTATCCGTTCATCGGGGAGACTGTATGGTTGACTGAAAGGATATGGTAGTAACTCATTTCCGATATGGTGAAATAGTGCGTACCGTGCGATAACTGGCTCATCTCCTTGGTCAAAGTCTCGTAGATCCTGCGTATGGTTTCATAGTGTTCTCAAATGAGCTCTTCCCTTTTCACTTCTCCAAACCTTGCAAATGTAAGGTAGTAGATGTAGTATGCGAACTTTCTGGCAACGGGTCCGGAAACGGGTATCTGAAGGAGAAAAAAGTCGCAACATAAGGACTGAGTCCTCACGAGTAAGGTGCGCCCCGTGATTGTTTTGGAATCACATGCAAATAATAATCGCGAAAAAGGAAATTACCTCGGCTTCTCGAGGGTCCTCCATTATCTCCGGAAGCCAACGTCTAATTGATAGCCGTCCAATAATTAAGGATGCATAGTTTCCCCCTGAGAGACTAGGCGGTGTTTGAGGTGATCTTTTTGGTGATCTTCCTCGCTGCTCTCGACGCCTTGCCCTTTTCGATGATCCGCTCCGATCACTTGATGGTCCTGCTCTTATCATCATGACGGTCTCGGGAGGATCTCGGTGTTCTGCTGAGCTCGTTTTTCGTGGCGGAGAAACGTAAGGTTTCCATAGGGGATAGGGGACCAGTCGATATTCCATATCGGGGGGCAAGCCGTAACCTCTCAGTTACAAATCTTGGTTGTTCTTGAGAAATACGTAAATCGGGCGGACTATGTTCAGATACGTTTGCGACAAGTCTCGGATAGCTACTATTCCATATCTTTCTATAGAGTAATGATATATTACCTTCACAAACTCTGGACCTGCTTCCGTGAACATTCCGTTTTGGAATGAAAATAGAACTCTTAGTAATAGTCGTAAATCTTCTTCAGGTAGCAATAGACCGTTCAACGTACGAAATCGTAGGCATATATCAATGCAGAAATGGAAGATTACGTGGAGTTCGTAGTAGTCCCGCGTACTCCAGATGATCCATTCCCAGGCCCTTTTTCCATGGATAGGAATCATTCTATAGTTAAAGATGAGCATAAGCTGTGGTTGCGCATAGTCCTGTGTGAGAAGAAGTTCTTCAGGCCTCTGATGGTAAGGTACCAGACAACGTGCATGGTTGGCCTTCCTTGATCTCTTCCGTGAGCTTGAACAGAGCTTATAACGCTGGTGTCTTTCCTCCGTGACGACGCAAGGGTTTGAGTGCTTTATTTGGAATGCCGTCCACTTCACAGCCTACGGCATTGCTTTTCTGTGTACTAAAAGTACTCTAGAGCCTACTGAAAAGGTTTGGACTGGATGATCTGCACCCTAATTTCTTGTCTTTGTTTACGCACGGTGTGATCTCCAGCCTTCGGTGGCATGTAGTTCGACTCCTCTACTCTCTTCGTCGATATTGTTTGTTTCCATGTCTTTCTTTAGCAATCTAGGAGCTCTTCCGTACATTAGCTCGAATGGCGAGCGTCCACGTCTTCCTCTTCTTCGATGATAGCCGTATAGCCGTATAACACTCTTGGTAAGGCACCTTCCCACTGGATTTCATTATCCAACATTGTTTCGATATTGCTCGTTTGATGGTTCCAACCATCCTCTCCACTTTTTCCGTTTGATATAGGAACTTTTGCGAGAACTTTCTTCAGCTAAATCCCTTTTTCTTCCAAAAATCAAAGCAGTGAAGTTGCAGTAAAACCAAGGGCGTTATCCGAGATGATCCTTTTGGAAGACCAAACGGTTCAATTATTTCTTTTTCGATGAATCTCAGGACCACCTCAGCATTGGCCTCCTCAACTGCAACTGCTATTGGACATCCAGGAAAATGTTCCACCTCCATAAGGAGATATATGTTTACAGAAGATTTTTCCTTGAATGGGCCAGTAAATTCGATTGAGAAGGTTTCAAAAGACCGGAAACTGAAAAGCAGAGAATTGTCTTATAATTTCGTATCGGAGTTAATTTATGACAGTTGTCGAAACTTTTCACGAAATTATAGAAGTCCCTATGGATACTGGGCCACCAGAACCTCTCTATAATGAGTATTTTGTTTGTTTCGAGATCCCAATGACCTAACTTATCATGAAAAGTCCTCAAGATCTTCATTATTTCTTTCAAAGGGGCCACCAGACGAGGATCGATTTTAGCGTGTCCCCCAAGAACACCGAAACCTTGTCAAAAGTGCCCATGCATTTTGATACGGTTCTATCCGCCACAGTTATTCTTCTCGTAGTTAGAGTAATTTAGAGACCTCGATCTCTCCCCAAAGTTTCTGAAATGAGGTTTGGAACAGCACCCAAATCGAAAAGAGGTTGAGTTTTCATTCCCAATACTTTGACTGGTACTAGCTTAAAATGTCTTGGTGCTGTCGAGACAGATTGAAGAAACAATTTCTTACCCTTAGCGGACTTATTAGACCTGATAGTTTTTCTGAGTTATTTTCTCGCATCCTCTGCTTCGCCCCTCAAAAGTTGACTGAACGTTACTCCAGTTGGGGCAGATGCAAGCTTAGCTGCCAAATTATACTTCTTCACATACTCTAGTACGTCCTTCAGAATACTCTTAATTTCTTACCCTTTTTCGTCTTCTTGGCTGGATTGATTTTCACTCCTGGGACAACTTGATCAGACCTCTTGGTCCGAGGAGGTACAGGTGTGGGGATATGCTCCACCATTCCATAATCTAGCCTAGGTTTTTTCGATGAAATGTTTTTTCTTCCCCATCCCTTTTTATCACATTGACTTGATTAATTTCTTCAGCGATGGATACGTTACCGGCATGCGTCAACCTTTCATCCTTTCTGTTTTGTAAAATTTTCACCTCTGGTCCTGACTAGCTCCTCGCGTCCGATAAATTTGCTCTTCTGTTGTCTTTAGGCCAGTAGTTACTTTCATGATGCCGATACCGTCCGCACTTTCCACAACGAGTGTTTCTATGTGGATTATCAGGACACTTATTTGCAAAATGTTCAGGCTTGAGGCAGTAGGAGAAGACTTCTGCGGCCTTAGGGCCCCATACTGGATCTTCATAATGGTAAGAGTAAGGCTTTCTAACAGCGAGGTTATCATGTCAAGTCGATTATCGAACCGGGTTGCCAGCCGTTCTTCCAAGTTTTTGACATCGCTCCTGACAGATTCTAATGCCGTTGCACTAGTAGCCGGACTTTGATAATTATTTTCAGGATGGACGATAGACATCGATGTATGGTTTTCCCTCGGTACCTCACCCAGTGACTGAAAAGTCTCCGAGTTTTGACAAATTCTACTATGGTACCCTTCAATTCATTAAAAGTGTGAGGGCCCTTGGTGAGGAGGAATCAGAGAGCCGTTTATCCCCATCGCCGCTTTACGCAGCATTCCGTACTTGGCTTGGGTGCTGAACGCAGCCTTTTCATAGAGATCACACAAGTATACCAATGTGCTTAACAAATCGTCAAAGTTGAGCCGGGCCTCTATGGCGGTACGAACCATCTCATCTGGTTCTATCTCCTTAGCATAATCCTTCAAAAGCCACTCACATACCCCACCGAAGTTACGCCCATTCCAGTTAAGAGACCACCCGTTGATAAACTTGGGCTTATATTTGTGCTTTGCGTCACCATGAAGATAGGCGAAGATACTTGCGGCCTTCTCTTCATCGCTCTTTTCACGCATCAAAAAATTAACATATGTATAGAGAAACTCCTCGCCGTCTTCAGTCTTGCCCCTGTGAACGCTGTACGAGCAGCTTTGAGATCCATGATTACAGAAAAAGAATCCCCCCGAATTGTTCCCTAATACTCCACAGCTCAAATACCTCGGGTGCAACCCCCTCCACAAGAGTACCAAACGATAGGGGTAAATCGTCGGGAGAAGAGATATTCAGAACCAGCTACCACATGAAGGAGATGTTGCAAGAGACAAAAGTGCTACCGTGGTATATTTGAACGAAAAAAAGGAGTGGATAAGGAAGAAAGTTGAGAAGGCTACAAGCAAGAATAAAAGGGGCGGGGTCTACCACTGATGCTCTGTGAACAGCGTAGGAAAAATGTTGAGTCTGAAGTTGACTCTCAACTTCCTACTACTCGAGACTTTACTTTAAGTTGTCTGCCAAATTGCTTCACTTCCACAATAGGAAGCAGTTTACTCAGCTTATATAGACTTTTTAGCTAACCCTAAAGTCTCATAAAACATACTAAGAACCATGAAATGCATCAAGTGGAATCGTGTGAACGAGAAAGACTAACAGCAGATACGATCAGAATATATATCTAGATTCTTTCCTTAATATCTCAGTCCTCTATATCAGAGCCAAACAGTTCCCCCAAAATATCCATTCCACCCAGAAAGTCCACACAAATATCCGCGAACGGCTTAGAATTCTCCATTGCCTTCTGCGATATATCTAGACCACTGAGGATACCCTCGTCTGGTTCCAGAGTTGGGACCACCTGGCCCATATTTTCCATCTCCTTCCCCCCATATCCAGCACTTCCTTTGTCTCACTCCCCCTCATCCTACTCTTTACTCCTCTCTTCATCTTCGTCGTCCGGTTCCGCAGTCCGGTTCCACAGTCCGATTCCGCAGTCCGGTTTTGCAGTCCGATTCCGCAGTCCATTTCTGCAGTCCGATTCCGCAGTGTATTTATTGAGAGCTATCCATACAGATAACATACGGTATGTAACACTTTCATAGTCCTCGACTGGTGTGCTTTTCTCAAGGCGCTCCTTTAATATATACACTGAATACAGCCGGTTAACGAAAGAAGCGCTCTGAGGACGGTTTATAAAACTAATTCCGCAGTCCGGTTCCGCAATTTATTTCTTGAGAGCTATCCATACAGATAACATGCGGTATGTAACACTTTCTCAGTCCTCGACTGGCGTATGTTTCTCAAGGCGCTCCTTTCATATACACTGGATCCAGCCATTTAACAAAAGAAGCACTCCGAGGGTGGTTTGTAAATATGTTCCGCAGTCCCGTTTCGCAATGTATTTGTTGAGAGCTATGCATACAGATAACATGCGGTTTGTAACACATTCGCAGTCCTCGACTGGAGTATTTTTGTGAAAGCGATCCTTTCATATACACTGGATCCAGCCATTTAACAAAAGAAGCGCTCCGAGGACGGATTGGAAATAAGTTCCGCAGTCCGTTTCGCAATGTATTTGTTGAGAGCTATCCACACAGATAACATGCGGTTTGTAACACTTTCTCAGTCCTCGACTGGCGTATGTTTCTCAAGGCGCTCCTTTCAGATACACTAGATACAGTCAGTTAACAAAAGAAGCACTCCGAGGGTGGTTTGTAAATATGTTCCGCAGTCCCGTTTCGCAATGTATTTGTTGAGAGCTATGCATACAGATAACATGCGGTTTGTAACACATTCGCAGTCCTCGACTGGAGTATTTTTGTGAAAGCGATCCTTTCATATACACTGGATCCAGCCATTTAACAAAAGAAGCGCTCCGAGGACGGATTGGAAATAAGTTCCGCAGTCCGTTTCGCAATGTATTTGTTGAGAGCTATCCACACAGATAACATGCGGTTTGTAACACTTTCTCAGTCCTCGACTGGCGTATGTTTCTCAAGGCGCTCCTTTCAGATACACTAGATACAGTCAGTTAACAAAAGAAGCACTCCGAGGGTGGTTTGTAAATATGTTCCGCAGTCCCGTTTCGCAATGTATTTGTTGAGAGCTACGCATAAAGATAACAGGTGGTATGTAACACTTTCTCAGTGTTCGACTGGTGTATTTTTGTGAAAGCGATCCTTTCATTTACAATAGATGCAGCCATTTAGCCAAAGGAGGGCTCTGAGTACGGATTGGAAATAAGTTCCGAAGTCCCGTTTCGCAATGTATTGGTTGAGAGCTATGCATACAGATAACATGCGGTTTGTAACACTTTCTCAGTCCTCGACTGGTGTACGTTTCTCAAGGCGCTCCTTTCAGATACACTAGATACAGCCAGTTAACAAAAGAAGAGCGCCGAGGGTGGTTTGGAAATAAGTTCCGCAGTCCGGTTTCGGAATGTATTTGTTGAGAAGTATCCCTACAGATAACATGCGGTATGTAACACTTTCCCAGTTCTCGACTGATGTACGTTTCTCAAAGCGATCCTTTCATATACACTGGATACAGCCAGTTAACAAAAGAAGCGCTCCGAGGACGGTTTGGAAATAAGTTTCGCGGTCCGGTTTCGCAATGTATTCACATTTTGCAAAAACATGGAATTTGGGGCTGAGTGAGAATAAAAAGTTTAGTACAGGGAACGGCCCAATTTCCCACATTTTGCAAAAACATGGATTTCGGGACTGTTGAGTCAGAAAAAGTTTACAACACGAAACGGTCCAATTTCACAAATTTTGCAAAAACATGGAATTCGGGGCTGTTGAGTGAGAAAAAAAGTTAACCACACGGAACGGCCCAATTTCGCACATTTTTCAAGAACACGGAAATTGGGGCTGAGTGAGAAAAAAAATGTTACTGCACGGAACTACCCAATTTCGCACATTTCCATATTTACTACACAGAATGGTCAAATTTCGCACATTTTTGAAACTCAAGTTTTTGGGGTCGCCTGATGAGAAAATCAAATTTACTACACAAATGGCTCAATTTCGCACATTTTGAAAAATCCGAATCAGCCTTTTCTTCTGTAAGCAGCTTATAGTAGGCCAGCTTGCTACACCGAAAACATGACTTCACATACTACTGAAGCGGAATACATAGTGGGGGCATATCAGAATGCAGTTTGGAGACTTTTGAGTTTTTTGGTGTAAGCAGCTTACAGTGCATCATGTTGCAACGCAAACAACATGACTACACATACTACTGAGGTGAAATACATAGTGGGGCGATACTAGAATTGCATCTGGAAACTTTTGACTTTGTTGGTGTAAGCAGCTTACACCGACCAATCCCCCACACTCCCCTTGACTACCCCTCACCCACACGAAGTAAATACTGTCTACCACTTATATACATACACGCAACATGCAGTAAGTACCATCCCTAACAATTTCCGGTCTCAACCAGTACCAAAAAAGGAGAGAGGGCGAAAGAGGCTTTGATGGCGGGTTTGCGATCGAGTACGCGCCTCTCTCAAGCTCAATTCAGGGAAAACCATATCAAAAATGTGCCTCTGCTACGACGTTCCTCTCGTACTGCCTTGAATTACTGGCGCGACAACGAATCATCGGTAGGATAAAACTAACCTGTCTCACGACGGTCTAAACCCAGCTCACGTTTCCTGTTGGCGGGTGAACAATCCGACACTTGGTGTATTCTGCTACACAATGATAGGAAGAGCCGACATCGAAGGATCAAAAAGCGACGTCGCTATGAACGCTTGGCCGCCACAAGTCAGTTATCCCTGTGGTAACTTTTCTGACACCTCTCGCTTCAAATCTCGTATCGTGAAAGGATCGATAGGCCACGCTTTCGCGTTTTCGACCCTCACTGAAAATCGAAATCAAACGAGCTTTTACCCTTTTGCGCTACGTGAGATTTCTGTTCTCACTGAGCTCATCTTTGGACGTCTCCGCGCCATTTTGATATCGCCTGAAAGCGCTCGCGACGCGCTACAAGTTTCTTACGTTTGCGCACGCCCGTGCGCCGCGCGCCGCCGAGGCGGAGGAGTTTTGTCTTCTTCGCCGTCTTCTTCTCGATCCGGCGATTTTTCGCTTGGAAATTTTCGAAATTTTGTATTGATTTTCAGTTACTTCTACCGGGCAAACACCGCCGCCGCTGCCCATGGCCCCGCCTCCGCGTAAACAGGGCGCCTCTCCCATCCGCTCGAGCACCGCCGCCGTCAAGAACCCCGACCGTCCGCCGACCGCCGAGGAGGATCGCCTCCTGATGACGCCCAACACGCGTCGCCTCTCCGTGCGCGAGGAGTTCCTCGCCAAGCGCACGATTCTTCCGTGCCCGAACTGCTTGGCAGTGGGTACCTTCAGCCTTAATGGTAGCGCGCAGAAGCGTGCTATCATGAAGTGCCGCGCCTGTAAAAACCGCGTGACGGGCTTCCGCGTTGAAAGTATCCTCGCTGAGACCACTCTCCCTGCAGAGACTCTCGAGGAAGAAGACCCCAGCGCGAGTGAACTCGAGGAAGAAGAAGTTCGTGGTCAGGACCTTCCTGCTCTCAAATCGATCCCCGCTCTACAGACGCCCCCTGCCACGCGCGGCGTGGTGGGCGGCCCTACGCGGGACGGAGACCTTGCTCTGGAGAACATGCGCCTCCGCGAGCGCCTCGACAGCCAAGCTGCCGAGATCAAGACCCAATCGGAGGAGATCCGCGGCCTCAAGGAGCAAATTGGCAGGCTCGCTGCCATCATCGAGTCACGCCTTTCCAAACCCACTGCAGCGAAGGAGAGGGACTCCCCCGCTCGCGATACTGAGGGAGAAAGACCCCTTCCGCAGAACAAGGACTCCGAGCCGGTGCAGCAGACGGCTGCAACCGTGATCGCCGACGCACCGGCCCCAGCTCAGGCCCCCCGCGTGTCTCCTGGGCAGACATCGCAAGACGCCCTGGCATAGCCCCGCTTCCGGCGGGAGTCAAGGAGAGGGTTGACAACGGGCTGGCAGCCCTTCGGGCCGCTGGCTTCCAACCTCTTAAGCCCTCCTAGAACGCGGCTCGCCCGCGCCCAACCCCCGTCAACTTTGGCGGGATCCCCAGAGGCCCCATCGGAGCCCTTCGCAGTGCTCTCCAGGTGAGCATCCCCTAATGGGCGGTGCTTAACCTATCCTTTACTGGATCCTCCTCGGTGGAGATTCTCTGCCACGAGGACCTTACCGACCGCCTTGTGGCGGGTATGAAGCTCCTGGGCTTCCGCCACCTCCCCAAGTTCAACCCCGCGGGGTTGAACGCTTCCGGGAAATACACGGACTCGGAATGGGTCCAGCTTCGGGCCTGCTACCGCCGCTGGAGCAGGGCCGCTTCCCAGACTACCTCGCCCGTTTCTAGGGCGTGGTATGAAGAGAAGGCCAAGGCTCTCCTGGCAGGCGAACCATCGCTTGCAAAGACCAACCAAGGCCGCGACACAGCACAGACCGAGTCTGAGGACTCCGTCGCCTCGAAAACATCCGAAGAGGCTTCTTCCGACCAGTACAACAAGGACTCGAGTTCGAGCCCCCCGAAGATCGGCCCCTCTGGCACGACCGCCGAGTCGAGCCAGAACATTCCGGATGACATGCCCAGACTCTCTGCGCTGGCTGAGTCCGGTGCTACCGACCGCCAGTCCGTCTCGGGCACTCCACCTGGAGCAGAATCCCCGCTCGAGTCCTCGGTATCGCGGATGATGTCTCGCAATGAGACTCATCACATGGAACATCAGGGGCTGGACTCTACCCAAGGACCCCAAGGTTGCCGAACTGGCAACAATGGCAGACGCGCTGCTCCTCACGGAGACCTGGCACGACTGCCCCCTACCGGAGCCGCTGCGCGACTTCACCAAGTTCTCTACATCCCCTCCCTCTACCCCGGTCGACATCGCAAAGGCGGGGGCATCACCTTCCTCGTACCTCCCTTAACCCCTGTGCGACTCTTGGGGCAGGTGGAGACACCAGCCTTCCAAATTATCGCGCTCTCCCTCTTCTCCACTCCCACGATCGGCGCATACCTACGGCCGAATCCCTCGCTTAACGACCTTCAAAGTTTATGGTCTCACATTCTACGCCCGGCTCAGGGCCCTGCAGTCGTCCTTGGGGACCGGAACGCCAGGCACAAGAATTGGGACCACTATACGAACAAATCGGGCCGCTTCCTTCTCGAGCGTGCCCCCACCATGGCTTCCAGATCCAAGCACCGGCATCCCCCACCTTCTCGTCCCCAAAAGGTAGGAGCACCGTTGATCTTTTATTGGTACGGAATATCCACGTAAGTTCGCTAACTACGTCGGAGAATGAAGGGTTTTCGGACCATACGCCGGTCCATGCGGAGGTTGTTCTCTCCTCCCTCGCCGCGTTGGACTATGTCCCGAAATCCCTTCTTGAGAACCGCGCCTGCCGGAAAAAAGTCTACGCGGACTACCAGCAACTGATCCCTGTCGTCGTGGATCAATTGAACAGAGCTGGCACCCGGAGGAGCTGGCCCACGCCTCCCGGTCTTTGGCAGAATCAACCCTCCGGCCGTGGACAGGCTTTTGCAAACCCCGCCCGGCACGGTTCCGCCCGGGCTGGTCAGCTTCCTTGGATCGCAAGGCCAAAGCACGCTCCAAGCTACTGCGGTCCTCTAACCCGGAGGACCACAGGCAGGCCCGTGCCTTGGACCGCGAGATCAAGAAGGAACTCCGCCGGAATAGGCTACGTCTCCAGCACCGTCTCCACCTCGACCTGGACACGAACCAGCCCTTAGTGGTGAATCAAGCTGTCAAACGTCTCTTATCCCTGGCTAGACGCACGACTGTACCGCAGATCGGCCCAGGCGCAGACGCCTACATGGAATTCTTGGCCAATAGTTGGCCGTCGACCCGCGACACGATCACCCCGGAACCATTCACTCCGCTGCCGGAGTTCACTGGTCACCTACAGGCTGCGATTGCTGGCGCGAAGAAAGGGAAGGCCCGGGACCGGACCACATTCGCATCGAGATGCTACAACTGGACCCTGCGCTCTTCGCCCAAGCGGCCTCGGCCCTTTGGGCCGCAGTGGGACGTACAGGCTCTGTCCCGCCCCTCCTCCGATCGGGTACCCTGACCCCAGTCCCCAAGGGAGAAGCCTCGGGCAACCCGAAGGACTACCGCCCAATTGTCCTACTCTCGGTCTTCCGCCGCGTCATCTCGGCCGCTCTGAGCAGGGAGGTTGGCGCACACTACACGGTGCACCCAAACCAGTTCGGTTTCGTTCGAGGTTCAAGCACGGAGATCCCGATCGCCAGAGTGGACACATTCCTCCGTCGGACAAAGGGCCCCACTGCGGTCCTAGACCTCAGGCAAGCCTACGACCGGGTTCCTCGCCGGACTCTGTTGACGCTGCTCCGCAGCCATCTCCCGGCAACCTTGGTCCCTCAGCTCGCCTGTCTTCTGGTCCCAATGCTCCTCCGCGGCGCCACACAAAGCCGATCATATCGGGCGACATCGGGAGTCCCCCAGGGTGACCCGCTTAGCCCTCTCCTCTTCGACATCTTCATGGACCCCTTTTTGGAGTCGCTGAACGACTTGGAAGACGGGGAGACAATCTGCTTTGCGGACGACGTCATCTCCCTCTCCGACTCTCCCACCGCTTTGCGCAAGGTCCTCCTCAAGGCAAGTGCGTGGGCTCGTTCCGCCGGAATGCTATGGAACTGCAGCAAGTCCTCGGTCATCACGAATACTGCCGACTCCTATGTCCTCAAGGGCGAGAGGCTTCAATGCCTCCCCCGTTCCGAGTACTTCGGGGTCTTCATTTCGCCAACGGGCGTGTCCGACTACGGCTTACATGCTCGCCTGGAAAAAGCAGGGCGCATGTTCTCCCTCCTCTCCCGCATTACGAAACGGTGGAATGCGGACTACGGATTCCGTCTGGCCCTCTTCAAGACCTTCGTCGCGTCCCAAATGGAGTTCGCCCTCTACCTTCAACCCCGCAGCTCTGCGGCCTTCCTTCGGGCCAATAAGCTGTTGAGGGCCGCGGCCTCCTGGATCATTCGCACAACAGTCACACCTCGAGACCTCCCGAGAGGCCTCCTGTTGGCTGGCCTAGTCCCAATCCGGCAGAGATCCGATCAGCTCGGGGCACGGCACCTCGCCAAGTTCCAAGCCCAAGCCTCTCGTCCCGAGGCAACCGCTCGAGATCGCAGGAACTGGGACACGCTCTGCTCCGCTCCTGCCCTTTCACCCCTGGCTCGCATGCTCCACGACCCTCCCGGTATTGCGCTTGGCCTTCCCAAGTCCCTGCAGGCAATTCGAGACAGTATTGCGTTCGAAGCCAACTCCGGCCACCTTCGCAAAATTCCACCGTATGAGAAGGGCCCTCCGGCCCTCCGAGACCCATTCTCCTCCTCGGCGAAACGTACTGCGGCCCTCTGGTACCTCAACAGATTACCGACGGATACGGGAATTCGACTTCTTCTTCCCGCCCTGAAGACCCAGCTGGAGCACCCATCTCCACAACACGCTGCCCTTCAAAACCTACTTGATCGAACTATGTTGACACGGCGAAAGGGCACCCGGCCGCACGCCCGGGCACACCCGATCAAAGGATGGACCACGGTCTCACCTCCGGCGCTCACCCCTTTGCAGAGGGCACCGGCGGGCCCACCGCTTACCGCCCTACGGGCGCGCCAGCCGCCCAACTCGGATGCCCCAGCCAACGCAACAGCACGTCCCGACCCCCCCGATCAATGGTTGGACCACGGCCTCACCTCCAGCGCTCACCCCTGACGGAGGGCACCAGCGGGCCCACCGCTTACCAACCTACGGGGTAGCCGAGACATACCGTCTAAGCCTCTCCAGTCCCGAAGCAAGGCCACAATACGATGGCCTACGGTCGCACGATCGGACACACCCGATTACGGGACGGACCACGGTCTCACCTCCGGCGCTCACCCCTTTGCAGAGGGCACCGGCGGGCCCACCGCTTACCGCCCTACAGGCGCACTTATCGCAAAACACGCAGCCGTCGCTCGTGCCAAGCAAGCATGTCCACCGAGGGGACCCCCCACAACCGCAACCGGGCAGGGCAAGGGCACGGCTTATATAGACAAGCCACTGGTGGCGCTGGCCCGACTCTTGCTATCGCCAGGGGCCATTTGGAAAAAACGGGAATTTTTTTGATTTGGCCCGATAAACAAGGCCGCCAAGGCCTATTCAAAAAAAACCGCCGAATTTTTGATTTTGGCCCGATACAAACGGCCACCAGGGCCGGTACAGCAATACATGCCGCACCCCTACTGTGACTTGCATGGTGCCCCCTGCTGTCAGCCCGGGCACCTTACAGTTGGGAATCGTCAGAACCAACTTCAGACAATATGGTTTACTCAATTACGCGAGACTGCCAGTACGTGAATGCTACTAACGGAAGCTATCGTCGATCATCCACAAGGACCAACGGGTGTCTACGGAATTGGGAAGAGTTCGCGAGCACCGACATTCACCTTCTTCACCCCGTCACCCCCGCCGCACAAATTCAACGTGCGCGCGGAACAACGGAGGGGCCAGGGGTCCACGCTATCCCAAATCAGCTTCCTTGCTGCGTCCACGACTACACAATGGTCGGACGGCCCCTCCAAGAAGACAATGAAGACCCCGGTCGATGCTTCGGCCAGGGCCCCACAGGGATCACGAGGCATCCGCGCCCTCATGGCTCGAGGTAACTTTCTCGCTTCAGCTTTCACACGGAACCTCTGCAGCAAACCTGGTAACCCGGACGCTTTGTGGCAGACCAATGAAGACCCTTAGCCTGTAGGAAAAAATCACGGGCCGCCGCACGCCCAAGAACAAGATCAAGTCCATTCGCCAACGCCGCCAACAGACAATTTCCACTGCGTTGGGTCTTCCACACCCGACCGTGTCCCTTCACGTACAACGTATGTACGTTCGGAATTTCCGGTCGGGCCCCTGGACTGGCCAATACAAGATGCACTCCCGGATTGTCACGGAGAAACTGGACCATATGACTCCTCAACCGATTGGAAACAAGCTTTTCGTCCTTCGGCTCCACGGCCTTGAACTTGACGACAGGACCGAACCGCGGCACATCAGTCGGGTACACCTTCGGGGAAAGTACGGTGGGCCTCCACAACTCCTGCAATACGGTCCCTGAAGAGTGCAGAGTCATCCATCGGGGATCAAATCTGAAGAAGGTGTTGTGGGCACCATTCTTGCTCCGAGATGCATACAACTCACCCTCTTTCAACTCCGCACCATCGGCACCAGCCGAACCGTCTCCACAGACAACAGCCTTCACGACTATTGGTTCAGCACCCCCTTGGGGATGATATTCGGCAATCTCATGTGGCTCTAGTTCGCGCACCTGTTCCCTGTTCGAGCTGGATCCGACCTTCTCAACACGACGCCCTGGTGACTTGGACGACGATCCTCCACCCCCGCTCCCCCGCATGGCGCTGACAGCCCTCCGCGGCTGCTTCGCCGCCACCCCTTTCGAAGGTCCTGCCCTCTTCTTCCCCTTTGCCTGGGGCTATCCTTTCCGCGGTCGTCCGGAGCCGAACCGACCTCCTCTGTCTGCTCCTCTGCCTGCTCCTCTGCCTGCTCCTCTGCCTGCTCCTCTTCCTTCTCCTCTTCCTGCTCCTCTGCCTGCTCTCCCACCAGCTCATCATCCTCAAGATCCGCCTGCTCCTCCATATCCGCATCTGAGCCCATCACCGACACCTCTACTCGACGCCGCTCAGCCTGACGGCGGCGTAACTCGGCGGCTGCAGACTCGGCCGTACGCTTCAGTCCCCCAGAACCATGCTGACCGGTTGATGATGCTGCTGAATTGACAATGGATAGCTTTGAGAAAGAAGGCTGCCGTGAGGAACGGGATGTAGGGTAGTTGTGGAGTAGAAGGAAGGCCTTTCGACGGCAACGAGTGTCTATTTATGTTGTCGGTTGGGCCTGCCTCAGGCTGCCGCCAATCGCTGGAAGATGATTTTTTAGAAACTTGGCCCGGTAGAATGACGTGCAAATGCACATTCAATCTCCCGACGAAATCCAAAAATCTTTTTGGTATTGGCCCAATCACGGCCTGGAGAAGGGATGTCATCGTTGGCATCTGTACAACACACCCACGTGGCATGAAGCCATTACAGGTTACACTGTAAGCACCAGTAGCTAGGTTCACTAGCCTTGGCATACTACCCTCTAGGTTAATTACTCGTCTATCTACTTGTACGTACTTTATGATGATAGTGTCCACTGTTGATCCCTATGGATGTAAGTGTGGGCACTTTAAATAAATGCGAGCCTATCTCGCCTTTCCAACGCCACCTTACGAGAGTCATTCCGCCACCTCCCCAAGTTCAACCCTGCGGGGTTGAACGCTTCCGGGAAATACACGGACTCGGAATGGGTCCAGCTTCGGGCCTGCTACCGCCGCTGGAGCAGGGCCGCTTCCCAGACTACCTCGCCCGTTTCTAGGGCGTGGTATGAAGAGAAGGCCAAGGCTCTCCTGGCAGGCGAACCATCGCTTGCAAAGACCAACCAAGGCCGCGACACAGCACAGACCGAGTCTGAGGACTCCGTCGCCTCGAAAACATCCGAAGAGGCTTCTTCCGACCAGTACAACAAGGACTCGAGTTCGAGCCCCCGAAGATCGGCCCCTCTGGCACGACCGCCGAGTCGAGCCAGAACATTCCGGATGACATGCCCAGACTCTCTGCGCTGGCTGAGTCCGGTGCTACCGACCGCCAGTCCGTCTCGGGCACTCCACCTGGAGCAGAATCCCCGCTCGAGTCCTCGGGTATCGCGGATGATGTCTCGCAATGAGACTCATCACATGGAACATCAGGGGCTGGACTCTACCCAAGGACCCCAAGGTTGCCGAACTGGCAACAATGGCAGACGCGCTGCTCCTCACGGAGACCTGGCACGACTGCCCCCTACCGGAGCCGCTGCGCGACTTCACCAAGTTCTCTACATCCCCTCCCTCTACCCCGGTCGACATCGCAAAGGCGGGGGCATCACCTTCCTCGTACCTCCCTTAACCCCTGTGCGACTCTTGGGGCAGGTGGAGACACCAGCCTTCCAAATTATCGCGCTCTCCCTCTTCTCCACTCCCACGATCGGCGCATACCTACGGCCGAATCCCTCGCTTAACGACCTTCAAAGTTTATGGTCTCACATTCTACGCCCGGCTCAGGGCCCTGCAGTCGTCCTTGGGGACCGGAACGCCAGGCACAAGAATTGGGACCACTATACGAACAAATCGGGCCGCTTCCTTCTCGAGCGTGCCCCCCACCATGGCTTCCAGATCCAAGCACCGGCATCCCCACCTTCTCGTCCCCAAAAGGTAGGAGCACCGTTGATCTTTTATTGGTACGGAATATCCACGTAAGTTCGCTAACTACGTCGGAGAATGAAGGGTTTTCGGACCATACGCCGGTCCATGCGGAGGTTGTTCTCTCCTCCCTCGCCGCGTTGGACTATGTCCCGAAATCCCTTCTTGAGAACCGCGCCTGCCGGAAAAAAGTCTACGCGGACTACCAGCAACTGATCCCTGTCGTCGTGGATCAATTGAACAGAGCTGGCACCCCGGAGGAGCTGGCCCACGCCTCCCGGTCTTTGGCAGAATCAACCCTCCGGCCGTGGACAGGCTTTTGCAAACCCCGCCCGGCACGGTTCCGCCCGGGCTGGTCAGCTTCCTTGGATCGCAAGGCCAAAGCACGCTCCAAGCTACTGCGGTCCTCTAACCCGGAGGACCACAGGCAGGCCCGTGCCTTGGACCGCGAGATCAAGAAGGAACTCCGCCGGAATAGGCTACGTCTCCAGCACCGTCTCCACCTCGACCTGGACACGAACCAGCCCTTAGTGGTGAATCAAGCTGTCAAACGTCTCTTATCCCTGGCTAGACGCACGACTGTACCGCAGATCGGCCCAGGCGCAGACGCCTACATGGAATTCTTGGCCAATAGTTGGCCGTCGACCCGCGACACGATCACCCCGGAACCATTCACTCCGCTGCCGGAGTTCACTGGTCACCTACAGGCTGCGATTGCTGGCGCGAAGAAAGGGAAGGCCCCGGGACCGGACCACATTCGCATCGAGATGCTACAACTGGACCCTGCGCTCTTCGCCCAAGCGGCCTCGGCCCTTTGGGCCGCAGTGGGACGTACAGGCTCTGTCCCGCCCCTCCTCCGATCGGGTACCCTGACCCCAGTCCCCAAGGGAGAAGCCTCGGGCAACCCGAAGGACTACCGCCCAATTGTCCTACTCTCGGTCTTCCGCCGCGTCATCTCGGCCGCTCTGAGCAGGGAGGTTGGCGCACACTACACGGTGCACCCAAACCAGTTCGGTTTCGTTCGAGGTTCAAGCACGGAGATCCCGATCGCCAGAGTGGACACATTCCTCCGTCGGACAAAGGGCCCCACTGCGGTCCTAGACCTCAGGCAAGCCTACGACCGGGTTCCTCGCCGGACTCTGTTGACGCTGCTCCGCAGCCATCTCCCGGCAACCTTGGTCCCTCAGCTCGCCTGTCTTCTGGTCCCAATGCTCCTCCGCGGCGCCACACAAAGCCGATCATATCGGGCGACATCGGGAGTCCCCCAGGGTGACCCGCTTAGCCCTCTCCTCTTCGACATCTTCATGGACCCCTTTTTGGAGTCGCTGAACGACTTGGAAGACGGGGAGACAATCTGCTTTGCGGACGACGTCATCTCCCTCTCCGACTCTCCCACCGCTTTGCGCAAGGTCCTCCTCAAGGCAAGTGCGTGGGCTCGTTCCGCCGGAATGCTATGGAACTGCAGCAAGTCCTCGGTCATCACGAATACTGCCGACTCCTATGTCCTCAAGGGCGAGAGGCTTCAATGCCTCCCCCGTTCCGAGTACTTCGGGGTCTTCATTTCGCCAACGGGCGTGTCCGACTACGGCTTACATGCTCGCCTGGAAAAAGCAGGGCGCATGTTCTCCCTCCTCTCCCGCATTACGAAACGGTGGAATGCGGACTACGGATTCCGTCTGGCCCTCTTCAAGACCTTCGTCGCGTCCCAAATGGAGTTCGCCCTCTACCTTCAACCCCGCAGCTCTGCGGCCTTCCTTCGGGCCAATAAGCTGTTGAGGGCCGCGGCCTCCTGGATCATTCGCACAACAGTCACACCTCGAGACCTCCCGAGAGGCCTCCTGTTGGCTGGCCTAGTCCCAATCCGGCAGAGATCCGATCAGCTCGGGGCACGGCACCTCGCCAAGTTCCAAGCCCAAGCCTCTCGTCCCGAGGCAACCGCTCGAGATCGCAGGAACTGGGACACGCTCTGCTCCGCTCCTGCCCTTTCACCCCTGGCTCGCATGCTCCACGACCCTCCCGGTATTGCGCTTGGCCTTCCCAAGTCCCTGCAGGCAATTCGAGACAGTATTGCGTTCGAAGCCAACTCCGGCCACCTTCGCAAAATTCCACCGTATGAGAAGGGCCCTCCGGCCCTCCGAGACCCATTCTCCTCCTCGGCGAAACGTACTGCGGCCCTCTGGTACCTCAACAGATTACCGACGGATACGGGAATTCGACTTCTTCTTCCCGCCCTGAAGACCCAGCTGGAGCACCCATCTCCACAACACGCTGCCCTTCAAAACCTACTTGATCGAACTACGTTGACACGGCGAAAGGGCACCCGGCTGCACGCCCGGGCACACCCGATCAAAGGATGGACCACGGTCTCACCTCCGGCGCTCACCCCTTTGCAGAGGGCACCGGCGGGTTCACCGCTTACCGCCCTACAGGCGAGACAACCGCACGGCACGCACGCCACCGATTGTGACACAAACTGGGGAAAAGGAGAGGCTAGTCACTCGTCATCAAGCATCAGCCGGGCAAGTCTACCGAGGAGAGCCCGTTAATACAACCGGGAAGGGCAAGGGCACGACTTATATAGGCACCCGACGGCAGCCTTGGCCCGGCCTTTGATGGGGCCATGGCCGATCTGGGCAAAACGGGAAATTTTTTAATTTGGCCCGATAAAAAATGGCCCAGGGTAGGTACTGCAAGGACAGCGACTGTGGCCTCGTATGGCGCCTTCTGCTGACAGTCCCGGCATCTTACAGTCGGTACACCCCTGAACCCACTCAAGACAACATGGTTTACTCAAGTACTACCACGAGAGGCTATCGTTCACAACTCGCAAGGCCTAATCCGTGATCAGGGGACTGGGTACAACTCCCGGGCCGCAACATTCACCCACCTCACCCCGTCGCCGCCCCCGCACAAATTCAGTGTCCGCGCAGTGCATCGGAGGGGCCAGGGATCCACGCTATCCCAGATCAGCTTACGGGCTGCATCTACGACCACACAATGGTCCGACGGCCCCTCTAAGAACACTATGAAGACCCCGGCTGAGGCATCGGCCAAGGCCCCACAAGGATCCTGAGGCATCCGAGCCCGTAGAGTGCGAGGTAACTTCCTCGCTTCGCCCTTACCTGGAACCTCTGCAACAAGGCAGGCAAACCGCTCACCTTGGGGCAAACCAACGAGGACCCCTCGGCCTGCAAGAAGAAGTCACGGGCAGCCGCACGCCCAAGCACCAGGTCAATTCCATTAGTCAATGCCGCCAACAAGCAGTTTCCACTGTTCTGGGTTTTCCATACCCGCCCATGTCCCTTGACGTACAACTCTTGGACGTTCGTAATTTCGGGCCGGGCCCCTGGACTCGCCAGCACAAGACGCACCCCAGGATAATCACCGAGGAACTTGACCACATGACTCCGCAATCGCCCAGAAACCAACTCCTCATCCTTCAACTCCACCGCTCGGAATTTGACGACGGACCGAACTTAGGCACGTCCGCGGGATATACTTTCGGGGACAGGACGGAAGGCCTCCATAATTCTTGTGACACAGTCCCCGACGAGTGGAGCGCCAGCCATTTGGGATCGAATCGGAAGAAGGTGTTGTGAGCACCGTTCTTGCTCCGGGAAGCGTACAGCACATTTCCTTCAACTCCGCACCATCGGCTCCAGCCAATCCGTCCCCACACACCACAGCTTTCACCACAATGGGGTCACCGGTCCCCGCGGGCGGTACTCGGCGATCTCGTTTGTCTCTAGCTCACGTACCTTCTCCTTCGTCGAGCTGGACCCGGCCCTCGCACCACGGCTCTTTGGAGCCCTAGACGAAGACCCTCCCTCCCGCCGCCTCGTAATGCAACGCCAGCCTTCCGCGGCGGCTTTGAAGCCACCCCTTTGGAGGGCGCTGCAGGCCGCTTCTCTCCCAGACTCGGATGTCCTACCACCTGCTTTGCCACCCTTTCAACTGCCACAACCTCGTCCTCCACCTCCGCTACCACCTCGTCCTCCACATCTAACTGCTTCCCTCCCCAATCTCCTGCCTGACCTCCGCCCTCACTCGGTACCCTCCCTTCGCTACCCTCCTTTTCTCCCGGCTCCCCTCAGGACCGTCCTCCAAATCGGAACCGAGTGCCATCCTCTCGAATGGAACGACGGCGGCGCAGCTCCGCCGCTGCAGACTGGGCTGTGCGCTTAAGATCGCCCAGTACCATCTTCTTGAAACGCAACTAGGGAAGGGATCAAGATGGCGAAGGAGGTGAATTGAGGACAGGGAAAGGGATGGCAAGAGGGAAAGGGATGAAGGGTTTGGCCAGACAGAAGTGAGGCCTGCCGATGGCGACCCGCGTCTATTTATACCTACCGGTACGCCGCACACGACGTCCTGGATAACTCTGGCAAGCAACTGCTCTATGCTTTGGCCCAACAGAAGGGCGTGCAAACGCACTTCTGCTGATGTGGCAAAACCGAAAAATTCTTTTCGATCCTGGCACGACTATTGGTCGAGCACAATATCGTTGCCGGAAGCTGTACAACACACCCACGTAGCACAAACCACCACAGTTACACTGTAAGACATTCTCTTGGAATGCCTCCTAGGCCTCCCACCCCATCGTCACGGCCTCCTTCCCCATCTCCCCCCTCGCCGCAACTCGACCTCTCTTCGTTCGCTCAGCTCGACGATGCCGATCAATAGGCGGACCACGAGCTTACCTCCGGCACTCACCCCTTTTCAGAGGGCACCGGCGGGCCCTTCGCTTACCGCCTCACGACACCGCCTCACCGGCTCACTTCGTTCAATTCGACTACGGCACCAAGGGGACAGGGTAACAGAAGCCTGGACGATGGTCGGAAGACCCTTAGGGTCAGTGACACGTTTATTTACTTAGTTATCTATCTATCTATCTCTATCTATCTAAGCGTACATTATGATAATAGTGTCCACTGTTGATCCCCATGGATGTAAGTGTGGGCACTTTAAATAAATGCGAGCTGAAATCGCTCGCCCTTCCAACGCTACCTTAAGAGAGTCATAGTTACTCCCGCTGTTTACCCGCGCTTGATTGAATCTCTTCACTTTGACATTCAGAGCACTGAGCAGAAATCACATTGCGTCATCACCGGCCACGGCCCTCGCAATGCTTTGTTTTAATTAAACAGTCGGATTCCCTTTGCCCGTTGCAGTTCTAGTCTGCTGCATGCCGTGGGCGTCGCCAGGCGTGGCGGCGCGCAGACTCAGCGGCACGGCACAGGTCCCCTTGCGAGGTCCCGCGCCGAGAGCCGCACAGCCGCGCGCGCCAGAACCCGGCAACCACTCCCACGCAGCACTAGAGCCAACCCTTTTCCCAAAGTTACGGGTCTAATTTGCCGACTTCCCTTACCTGCATTATTCATACTGAGCAGAGGCTGTTCACCTTGGGGACCTGATGCGGTGATCGGTACGCCACGGCGTGGATTTCAAATCAAAGATTTTCAGCAGGCAAATTTTCAAGGGCCGTCGACGGCGAGCTGGACGCCGGAAAAGCCCCGGCGCTCTGCCGCACACGCGTGTTTCTCCCGACAAGCGGATTCCACACCGCGCGCGCAAACTGGTCAAACAGAAAAGACAACTCTGCCCAGCGCCGTCGCCAGCGTCTTCGCCCCATCAGTCGCGTCACCGCGTCCACATCCGTGTGCGGGAATTTCAACCCGCTTCCCTTTCGCCGCTACTTAGCAATCGCCACTCGGCTTAGGAACGACTCACCCACGCCCAATCAATGTTCGCGTGGAACCCTTCCCCGCTTCGCCCTTCAAGGATCTCGCTTGAATACTTGCTACTACACCAAGATCTGCACTAGCGGCCGTTCCACACGCGTTTGCACGCGTGCTTCGATACGGCCGCCACGCCCTCCTACTCATCTGGGGCCTTTCTCGCCCAGACGGCACGGTGTCGGCAGCCCGCTTCAGCGCCATCCATTTTCAGGGCTAATTCATTCGGCAGGTGAGTTGTTACACACTCCTTAGCGGATTCCGACTTCCATGGCCACCGTCCTGCTGTCTCGATGAATCAACGCCTTTTGTGGGGTCTATAAGCGGGCACTTGGGCGCCTTAACCGTGCTTACGGTTCATCCCGTATCGCCAGTTCTGCTTACCAAAAGTGGCCCACAGGGCCGACGTTTTTGCCGGTGCCGCTCAACCAAGCAGCGACACCCCTGCGCATTTAAAGTTTGAGAATCGCCAGAAGACATACTGTCCCCAAATACGCTAATCATTCGCTTTGGTGGAATGATTGGAAAATTATGGGTGAATATGATAAGGGGGCTTCGACGTGGCTGTGATCCACAACTGGAAGCAAGTCACGCTGTCACGTCTGCATCTCGGTTGCATTTGCATCCGCCGGACTGTAAGCCACTCAAGATATGGCCACGTTGGCAGCTTACCGTTGCGCAAGAACTTGATGTGCGATCACAACCCGTCGAACAGGTCTATATAACCGACAACTTGGAAACCTTTGGCACAACTTCTGGTCCCTCAAGTCGTCGCTTGTTCTCATCCCTCGAACCAGCTCCGGACGAATCACCGTCTAGGCCGACCTTCACACACAACACAACATTCTCCCGCAATGTAGGATGATAGACCTGTAGCACCCGCTCGATTTCGCTACTGCTCGCAAGCTCGCGTTCGCTTAGAGCGGGTGCTACAGGTCTATAATTTTTCTATAAGTACCAGGACTTTGAGCGCCACCTCACCTCCACACTCCACCTCACCTCCACACTCCACCTCACCTCCACCTCCCCACTCCACCTCACCTCCACCTCCCCACTCCACCTCACCTCCACCTCCCCACTCAACCTCACCTCCACACCTCCACACTCCACCTCAGCACAATGTCATCGGGTCTCACGTCTTATAATGAGGCCACAGTTCTTTCTGCAATCAATAACGGTACCTTAGTCATGGGCTTAGATTTTGATGGCACCTTAGTTGAAATCTCTCCAGGTACTCTATCTAGGTCGCGAAAGGAAGCACTTATCGAGTTAGAGGGCAATATGGGCCGGAACTTCTCTATTCTGACCGCGCAAGCTGTGAATTACATTGATGGGAAAACCGATGGTGCTATCAGAAATGTGATTGGAATTGAAGGTTGCCAATATCGCCTCAATAGTACTCAGATAACTCAATCATGTAGTCTCGGTGACTGCAATGACCTCCGTCAGGCTATCCGCGCAAAAATTACGGCCTACGACAGTGAGCATTCTTCACCGTGTGGCCTCCGAATTGTGAGGAAAGCGGATTTTGCCTTTGCTTTCGGCAGAATCGGCGGGGAAAGAAGACCCTGTTGAGCTTGACTCTATTCTAATTTTGTGAAGCAAGTTGGGAGGTGTAGCATAGGTGGGCTAGTAAAATAATTTTTGTCATTGGGCAACCCTGATTTTGCAGTTTTCGAAAACATGCGAAATTGGGTCATTTTGTGTAGTAAAACTGAAAACATGCGAAATTAGGCCATTCTGTGTAGTAACACTGATGTGCTGTAAGCAGCTTACACAAGATGGGGCTGTTCACAAGTTTTCGGAAACATGCGAAATTAGGTCATTTTGTGTAGTGAATTAAACAAATGAGAAACACAAACACTTTAATCAAACTACAATATCTATCGATCACCACAATCTGTCTATTCTACATGGTGTACTAAGAGTACCCCGCGTTCCCGTCGCGTACACCGTCAGTAGCTATTCCCAGGTAACTGGTTGAGTGGCGAAGCTAAGAGGGTTCTTATTAGGAAACAGACGACATTCATGTGTTGGTTGAGCGGGTAACACCCGCATGTTTTGATGAGGTGTCGTCATTGATCACGAGTTGTCAGAGTGTCTGAGGTACCGGCTTCTTTCGGGGAGTCGGCCTCCGGAAGTGCTCGCGCGCTTTCGGAGTTACTTGTCGCGGACCATTCGGTCCGTCCCTGTAACATGAAATTAATGCTTAAGCCTTCTCGTGGCAATTTCGTTCAGGGAACCGTGACGCGGTTGACAGCTAATTAAGCAAACCTCGAAATAGACTTCTGTCTTGCGAAAGAGCGAACAAACCATGTTGGAGTGACGAGTGTGTGGTGCATCCATGCAAAATGTCATATCAAAGAGAGAGAAAACCCAAATCAAAGAGAGAGAGAAACTCATAAGAGAGAAACCTAAATCAAAGAGAGAGAGAAACTCATATCAAAGAAAGGAGAAAAAAGGGAACAAAAGACGGCTTGTGATTGGGCCATTTTTGAGGTAAAAATGGAGGGCGGGAGGCGGGAGAACAAGCGACGACTTGAAGAGCAGAGAAAGCAGCGATGGCGACCAAAGTCGAAGGTTATATAGCCCTGTTGAACCGGTTTTGATCGTACCGCAAGTCATCCTTGCGCAAGGGTAGGTCAACGGTAAGTCGTCCACGTTGCCTTAATTGGAGGCAACGGTAAGTCGTCCTCGTTGCCTTCGCTCGGAGTGCTTACAGTCCGGCCGGCGGATCCAGCCGTGACAGCGTGACTTGCTGAGAGTTGGAGATCAAAGCCACGTCCAACCCCCTTATCATATTCACCCATCATTTTCCAATCATTCCACCAAAACTGAAAACATGCGAAATTAGGCCATTCTGTTTTGTAACACTGATGTGCTGTAAGCAGCTTACACAAGATGGGGCTGTTCACAAGTTTTCGAAAACCTGCGAAATTGGGTCATTTTGTGTAGTAAAACTGAAAACATGCGAAATTAGGCCGTTTTGTGTAGTAAAACTAATGTGCTGTAAGCAGCTTACACAAGTGGGGGCTGTTCACAAGTTTTCGAAAACATGTGAAATTGGGTCATTTTGTGTAGTAAAACTGAAAACATGCGAAATTAGGCCGTTTTGTGTAGTAACACTGATGTGCTGTAAGCAGCTTACACAAGTTGGGGCTGTTTACAAGTTTCGAAAACATGCGAAATTAGGTCATTTTGTGTAGTAAAACTGAAAACATGCGAAATTGGGCCGTTTTGTGTAGTAACACTGATGTGCTGTAAGCAGCTTACACAAGTGGGGGCTGTTCACAAGTTTTCGAAAACATGCGAAATTAGGTCATTTTGTGTAGTAAAAATTCGTATACGGGGAAATAGGCGTTTGTGGCGATTTTCATAACTCCACGAATGAGGTGCGGGTTTTGGCAATTTTAGGAGCGGTAATATATGGGGTTGAATCGGAAAAGTCGTTTTAAGCGTGTTTGAGGCCTCGAAGTTGAATTTTTTTTTGACGATGCGAATGAATATACGAAATGAGTCGCATGTTTTTTCGAAAATTTTGGACCAATCAGAATCGAGTATTTCTGACATTCGTACTAGAGGGGTGCGATAGTTATATGAGGGGGTGAGGTGAGACCACTCAGGGCGGGCTGACTGAGTAGATGTAGTAATCTCCCATGCTAGCGTCCGCAAGACGGGCGCCCCTCGACATGTAACAGGAAGGGGGTGACAGGACTACGCGGGTCGATGACGTTATCTCGACAAGCCTTTGTTGTTGTCCCCGGAGGGCGAGGTGAAAACACCCAGATGAGCAGAACCTGGGAGGATGAGTAGTCCCCTCCACTGGAACATGTTTTAGCACGGATTCGAAGAGACAACCGAGGCTGGCGGAGGGTGGTGATGTGTTTGAGCATAGCTACGCATCACGCTTGAACCTGGACTCGGTGACGGAATTCTCTGAGAATGTGGGTGACCACAGTGTGGGGTGTCGGTTGAAGACGGCCCCCGGCATAATTTGAGACGACTGCAGAATACCTTTTGGGAGAGACAGTGATGGTTGCTAACGTTGAGTGATGCAAGACGGTGGCGGGTGGCGAGAGCCGCCGTGCGCCGTCTGCATACGGAGGGGTGCCATGACTGACGTTACGAGAAAGTATGGCCTGCATTGCCGTTTCGGGAGTGCATTTTCTGTCTGCGAAAAAGTAGGCGACAAGGTCACAAATTGTTGAAGTGCGTGTGTGCGGGAAAGGGTTGTTTTCGACATACTGAGAGTGTCCCAGTACTGCATGTCCTCACGTTCAATAGCGGGATGATCGATCTTTTCGAAAAAGTAGTCACGGACAGCGGCTGCCGGAATGATGTGGTTTCATGAATTCTAAGAGTTTTGAATGCTGCCTGGGGATATGCTTGACAGTCCCCCGCACTTTCAGACTAGGAAATGGGACCATGTCCAAGCAGTTTGCTCGGGCCAAAGTAGGCTAGATCGATCTGAAGGCTGATTGACGTGTTGGGTGTGTAGGAAGTGATGCTGTGCAGTGTAGTTGGGGATGGCTGCGAGTACTCATCGCATGTATGGTAGGGAGTTTGTGGCTGAGTTCCGAAAAAGTAGTGCGTCAGAGGTGCAGTTTCCGGGGCGGTGGATGCGGGTTGTGTTTTTTTGTATCTCAGTTTTGGTATGCGAGAGCACGATGGCCCCGAGAGAATGTTCAGATGGTGAAAAGAACGCAGTTGTGCGTGTTTGGAGCTGTATTTTTCTCTGGGAAAGTAAACTGGAGGAGGATGCAGGGAAGAATGCGTGGCGACTGTAAGGTTGGTCGAAATGAAGATTTTGGCCAAGAAAAGCTATGAGTAGGAGACTTTACTGTGCAAGTACTGTCGCGTGGAGATGTTTTCTGATCGGAAGCGACGTTGCGGAGAGTTTGACTCTGGCGGGCAGAAGGGTGGTGAAGGATGGTTCCTCGAAACGTTTCTGTTTGCGCCGGAGGGAGCTCTTTGCGAGGTGGCGGAAGTGTTGAAAAAGCCCGAGATGGGAACGGCGGTGAAGTGAATGCGGCGAAACCTTCCTGGTGACTGTGCGGAAGGGAGTAGTGAGTAGCTACCTGGTTGATCCTGCCAGTGGTATATGCTTGTCTCAAGGACTAAGCCATGCAAGTGTAAGTATGAGTGAGTTATACAACGAAACTGCGAATGGCTCGGTAAAACAGCTATAGTTTCTTCGGTGGTAAATACTACTTGGATACCCGTAGTAATTCTAGAGCTAATACATGCCATAAAAGCGGCGCTTGCGCCGTGGTATAAATTGGAGATACAAGCCAATGTTTGGTTATTCACAATTTTTTTCTGATTGCACATGAGTGCGACGCACCGTTCAAATTTCTGACCTATCAACTTTGGATGGTAAGGTATTGTCTTACCATGGTTGTGACGGGTAACGGACCGTGGGTGCGGGACTCCGGAGAGGGAGCCTGAGAAACGGCTACCACATCCAAGGAAGGCAGCAGGCGCGCAAATTACCCAATCCGGACACCGGGAGGTAGTGACAAGAAATAGCAATAGAGGGCCCAACGGGTTTTCTAATTGGAATGAGAACAAGGTAAACAGCTTATCGAGGAGCCAGCAGAGGGCAAGTCTGGTGCCAGCAGCCGCGGTAATTCCAGCTCTGTAAGCGTATACCAAAGTTGTTGCAGTTAAAACGCTCGTAGTCGGAGTTTGGCGGGCGGGCTGGGGCGTCTTTACGGACGGATCTGGGGCCGGCCGCCTTTGTGGAGGGGGGCCCGGCGTCGCTTCACTGCGACGGCGTGGTCGCTGCCACCGTTTACTGTGAGAAAATTAGAGTGTTCAAAGCGGGCGTTTGCCATGAATACATTAGCATGGAATAATAGAATAGGACCTGTTTCCTATTTTGTTGGTTTGTGAGGAACGGGTAATGATTAAGAGGGACGGTTGGGGGCATTTGTATTCCGGCGTCAGAGGTGAAATTCTTGGATTGTCGGAAGACAAACGGCTGCGAAAGCGTCTGCCAAGGACGTTTTCATTGATCAAGAACGAAAGTAAGGGGATCGAAGACGATCAGATACCGTCGTAGTCTTTACTATAAACGATGAGGACTGGGGATCGGGCAGGACTTGAAATTTGGCCTGCCCGGCACCCTTCGGGAAACCAAAGTGTTTGCTTTCTGGGGGGAGTATGGTCGCAAGGCTGAAACTTAAAGGAATTGACGGAAGGGCATCACCGGGTGTGGAGCCTGCGGCTTAATTTGACTCAACACGGGGAAACTTACCAGGTCCGGACATAGTGAGGATTGACAGATTGAGAGCTCTTTCTTGATTCTATGGTTGGTGGTGCATGGCCGTTCTTAGTTGGTGGAGTGATCTGTCTGGTTAATTCCGTTAACGAGCGAGACCTGGGCGTGCTAGCTAGGCGCGACTACCGCTTTTTGGTAGTGAGGCTGCCTTCCTAGACGGACTGCGGGCGTCTAGTCCGCGGAAGCTCCAGGCAATAACAGGTCTGAGATGCCCTTAGATGTTCTGGGCCGCACGCGTGCTACACTGAGCGGGTCAACGGGTGAGGATGTGCGAGAGCGCTTCCCAATCTCTAAATCCGCTCGTGCTGGGGATCGAGGCTTGCAATTTTCCCTCTTGAACGAGGAATACCTTGTAAGCATGGGTCATCATCCCGTGCTGAATACGTCCCTGCCCTTTGTACACACCGCCCGTCGCTCCTACCGATTGAGTGGTCCGGTGAGGCCTTGGGAGGGAAAGATGGACTGTGTTTCACGGACCGTCTGGCTCAAACTTGGTCAAACCTTATCACTTAGAGGAAGGAGAAGTCGTAACAAGGTTTCCGTAGGTGAACCTGCGGAAGGATCATTCGAAAGGTGTGCCCTCTTTTTTGGGAGGCGCATATGTTTGTTTCGCGAACCTGAATTTCCATATTTATTGTAAACCCAAAACAAAAAACCCAAAACTAAAACTATACAACCCATGACGGTGGATGTCTCGGCTCCAGCAACGATGAAGAACGTAGCAAACTGCGAAACGTAATGTGAACTGCAGAACCCGTGAATCATCGAATTTTTGAACGCAAGTGGCGCTCGCGGGTAATCCTGCGAGCATGCCTGTTTGAGTGTCCGCACAAATGTGAGTTTGCGCGTTGCAGGACAGAAATGTTTTGCCACGCTGCAGCTGATGGGTGTAGTCCGTGGGGCGCGGAGGGTTGGCGCCCGTGCCCGCGGTCACCCGAAGTAGAGAGTGTCTGAACGCGACGCACGCTGTCACGGTAGTGTCTTGCCTCACCCTGATTGCATTGCGGCGTGCTGCGGAGTAGGAAAATGCGAGTTTTCGGAAAGCAGTGTGCCGGCATTCGGTCGGGGAGAGCGAGGCGCACCGAATTTTTTTGATCAAAAAATTTGGTGGCCGAGTCGATGATTGCGTTGTGTAAGGACCTTACAGTATCGGTTGAGGCGAGACCTCACGAACCCACTCATTTGGATCTCAAATCAGGCAAGGCAACCCGCTGAATTTAAGCATATTATTAAGCGGAGGAAAAGAAACTAACTAGGATTCCCCAGTAGCGGCGAGCGAAGCGGGAAAAGCCCAACATGAAAAGCCTGCTTGCAGGCGTTGTATTGTGAGCGGCCTCTGGGGTGTCAGTGTGGGTAAGTCGCATGGAAATGCGGGCCGTGGAGGGTGAGAGTCCCGTCCGTCCCACACAGGACACACCGTACGAGGCTGTTTCAGACGAGTCGGGTAGCTTGGGAATGCTGCTCTAATTGGTGGTAAATCTCATCAAAGGCTAAATAACGGCTGGAGACCGATAGCGAACAAGTACCGTGAGGGAAAGATGCAAAGCACTTTGAAAAGAGGGTGAAAAGAACCTGAAACCGTCATGGGGGAAGCGGATTGCGTTGGAATGAAAGGGCGCTGTGTGTGTTCAGCCCGTTTGGGGTGCACTGGCACGAGTGCCTATCCGCCGTGGGCTGCCGGGGGCCGATTGTGGGTCCTTGGCGGCTGAGGGCTCCCCTCTTGCAGGGTTGAGGACGGCGGAGGGACGACGCGATACGACCCGTCTTGAAACACGGACCAAGGAGTCTAGCGCGGATGCGAGTCAAAGGGTGTGAAAGCCCGTGGGCGCAGTGAAAGCGACGTTGCAAAACGAGCAGTTTGAGGCGGCATGAGATCGTTGTATCTCAAGTCCGACCTGGAGCATTTGCGCTGGGACCCGAAAGATGGTGAACTATGCCGGAGTAGGGCAAAGCCAGAGGAAACTCTGGTGGAGGCTCGTAGCGGTGCTGACGTGCAAATCGCTCGTCAAACTTGGGTATAGGGGCGAAAACATTATTCAGTGAACTCGTTGAACCGAATAGTCTTTCGCCCTGAATGTTTGAAGAGGATTCGGCCGCTCTGGAGCAGATGAAGCAAGCGAGAGGTATCAGGAAAAATATGGGGGAATTCTTCTGGCTTGAGGCCTGGCGGCGGAAAAGTTACTTGGTTGTGGCATTGTTAAATATGCGGTGATCGTTCGATTCTCTGGACTGCTGCTGTACAGCGGTTATGGGCGCGGGGCGCTTCGTCCGGGGATGGATCTCTAATGAGTGTAACGAGAAAGCTCCTTGTCTGCTGCACCTAATTACGGAGTACGTTGTTGGGCCGAGGGCTAGGAGGGCGCTCCTTGGATGGATATGAATGTCAGAAAGGGGATCTTGAAATTGTACCACTGGAATTGACGAATTTGAAGAATGATGCAGAACGAAGCTGAAACTGTTGGATAGACAAGGCAGCGTCTTTAAAGCTGTGGGGGAAGCGATCAGAGCCCCCAACAATAACCCGAATCCGGAGTGTAGCGCCGACTGGTACCCGCTCCGCAAGGGGCAGGTAGTGACAAAGTAAAGGATGTAAGGCACCGAATTCGAATGGGTTCAGCAATGGATCTTGACGTAACAAAGCCCTTTATGGATTAGCCTCCTACTGTGGGAGAGGAATGCGGGGTGGCGTCAGCCCGTATCCGTAGCCTCTTTCGTGATGACGTAAGGAAGTAAGGCACCGACCTCGTTTTGAACGTAACAAGAAAGGCCCTTCATGGACTACTGCTCCTATTTCAGTAATGATGGTACGCTGTGACAACGCAGGGAGGTAAGACACCAAACTCGCTGGGATTCTCGGGTCCTAGCGTAACAACGCCCTTTATGGATTATTACTCCTATTTCAGTGGGATGGTAACGCTGTAACAACGCAAGGAAGTAAGGCACCGATTTCGGAGGGATTCAGCAATGGGTTCCGACGTAACAACGCCCTTTATGGATTATTACTCCTATTTCAGTGGGATGGTAACGCTGTAACAACGCAAGGAAGTAAGGCACCGATTTCGGAGGATTCAGCAATGGGTTCTGACGTAACAAAGTCTTTCATGGAATCAGTGCGCCTAGTTCCTCGCTTGCGGGGTAATAATGCAAAGGAATTATAGCTCCGAACTCGGGGGAAACCTCGTTATGAAGCTTGTTGGGCCTGGTACAAGCCCCAAGATCCCTTAAATCAAAATTTGTCTATGAGTATAAGCCACCGCTACGCTATTTTTACAAGAGAAAATACCCCACCCCTTTCGTTTTTGTTTCAAAGACGAATGGGGCTTGGAAGGATCCAATAAGCTGACCGGGGTAGTCGGTACCTGAGGGTCCTAAGTGAGCCCGAGGGGGAACTATCCCGTTGTATGTGTGAGGATCGCCTATGTGTGGAAGCTGTCTTCGCCCGCAGGTGAATTGCCGAAGGTGCTGGAGGGCGGTGGAAACGCTTATGGCATTTTTTGATTTGGAAATTTTTATCCACCTTGTCTGGATTGAGAGGGGCGTTCTTGTTCGCTGTTTCCGTGCCGTTATGGTCTAATCCTTTCTCCAGCTTGGTACCCAAGGTTCGTGTCTCTGAAAACAGAAGAATTGACTGAGAGGCCTCGATATGGCTCAATGGTGTTATCTGAGGTTTGTGTAGGTTGCGTTCGCGCCGTCCGTTCTCGTCGGGCTCCCCGTCACTTCATTGTGCAAACGGTGCGAAAAACTTTGAATTGGCTAAACTCTTGCTCTGGGTAAACGCAAGAGGTCACGTGTGGGCGTATCCCAAAGGGGATCTATGAGTCGTGGGAGAGCGAGCCCTCTCCGCCCAAGTCTATAGCGATCATTATCTTACGAGGACTGGTTCAATTTTGTTGGCTAGTCGACCGGCTGGGTTTTTGAACTGCGCGGCAGCTGGGGAGCAGCCCTCCCATACACCGCGCTTTGTCTGTGAAGGTCACAGAATCGGGAGGAAGGTTTGAGCTGGCCTTTCAGCCCCTAAAGCATTCGGCTTACTACTAAAAAGAACAAGTTGGAGGAAGTCATCCAGTTGTTGGATGGACACGAGGAGGATTTATCGAGGTGTTCTGTGCAGAGGTCTTCGGTAAAGCACAGAGCCTTAGTGCAACGCATGCGAAGAAGCTATGGGAGTATCTCTTCCCCTTAATCAAGGACTGCGGTGAGTTTCCAGGACATGAATCCCTCACCGCAAAAGAATGCTTGGAGAGATTGGGCAATGGTATATGGCCCGTTACGCCCTTAGAGGAACAGGAACTTCCCAAGTTGGGTGCGGTCACTGCTGGTGACGCGTCCACTGAGGAAGAGGAGGTCGAGATCGTCGCTGAGAAAAGCAGGATGACCCAATGAAGACCTAATTAGCATGGTAACCAGTATGGCTGGGAGGATTGACGCGAATGGGAAGTCAATGAAGCAAATGATGCAGAGGATTGAGCGGCTAGAGACCAAGAAGACCAAGGCCTCTAGCTCCAAACCAGAAGGAATCCGCAAGCTCCTGGAATCACGTGCCGGGCTTGCGGATGACGATTCTAGCTCGCCGTCATCTTCGGACTCTGAGTCTGATGACGAGGATCTTTCTGCACTTTTGGAAAGACTTCACCGAAAAAAGAAGAAAGGGAAAAGAAGCTAAGTGCCGCGGAACGGCAGAAGGTTCGCGCCGAAAATGCGGACCTTACTGTGACGGTCGCAGGTGGTACGCTGGATATCAATGTTGAAGAGGAGGATAAGATCGGTGCGGCAACGGCATACCGATGGATAGTAGCGGACAACAGTATCACGAACCACTTCCGCCTCTTACAGGTGCCAAGTCCCAATAGGCGTGACATCAAGAGGAGTCGGATGGAGGCCTTGGAGTGGGCTCGTGCATGGATGTCCGCATCGCTCATCGCGGCTGGAAAAAGGTGTGCGTGAGCCGGACTTCGAGATCGCTATCCGAAGGTTGCTCGGTCTCGAGATGATGATGAGGCAGGGGACGTGGGACTATGCCCGTCATATTTTGGAGTCGTCCTCCGGACACGACCCGACGCTTCATGACTTGATGGGTAGGGTTATGCGTTCCGCCAAGGTTGCCGAGAATATGGAGAAGGCCTCAAAGCGCTCTCAAGAGACGAGCGTGGAGGCCAGGGTCAGTAGAACTTAAGGTTAGACAATGGTTCAATCAGCGGATCGCAGGGATCTTTTCCCTTTGCTTTGCCCAATAAATTATATTTCCTGCCAAAAGTTTTCACGTAGCAGTAGACTCAGACAGAGACAAGCGAGAAAAAGCGAATTGCGGTAGAGACCAGACGAGTTGTTTGCGCACTGAATTTCATTTACAGTAGGGACCCTTATTATTTAACGGCGATGAATGATTCCTCGCTACCTACGGCTAAGCGGGGAAAGGAACTGCGGTCCAGGAAACGTGTTGTTGTATCTAGAAGGTAGATGTCGGGAGTTCTGGCGCCGGAATAACAATTTCCGTGCGCCGCTCTCCTTTGCGACGGAAGTTTACGGTGGAATAACTGGCGTCTCCGACGTCAATTACATTGATATGAAGAAAATCTCTCTGCCTCCGGCAGATGTTGCGGGATGCGTCAAACTCATTGACGTCCTCCCAAAACGCATGATTCCTCTATATACAGACCCAGACGATAAGAGTCTTATTCGGACTCCGACGGAACTTGAACTTAAGAAACGAAAATGTGCTCATGGTTGCACCCAGACTTATCCAACAATCGTAAATGGGTTGTTGGATAGAAACATTGTGGAATTGACGACTGACAGGCCTAAGGAGATCAATGGCCTCTTTGCGGTGCCTAAAGACAAACTCGTCAGCGTTTAATTCTAGACGCTCGGCGTGGGAACTTGCATTTCCATCACCCTGCTGACGGTGAAATGCCTCACCCCGGACTGTTCACGCAGTTGGAGGCTGTCTCAGATAAGTTGGTTTACACAGGCAAACTTGATATTGATAACCACTACCATAGGTTGGCCTTGCCCGAACACCTACGAGGCTACTTTGGACTCCCTCCTGTAGTCATTGATGGTCAACGGTTTTGGCCGCGATATCGGGTTTTGCCTATGGGTTGGTCCCATTCTGTGGTGGTGGGGCACTCGATCCAGGCGAGCTGCTGCTTAGGGCTGGTATTGATCCCAAACTCGAAATTATTGGAGGTAACGAAAAGATTATCCAGGAAGTGAGATATGGTCGATACATTGACGATTTTTTCGTACTTGGTCATGATCGAGAGAGTGTGGAAAAGGTTTACCGAACAGTGTGGAAAGCCTTTGAAGCCGTCAACTTGGATCCTAAACCATCCAAATGCGAGGCCCCGAGCCTCTCCACAAAGTCTATTTTGGGAATCCAGTGGCGAGCTAATGGTCATCTCGAGCCGGACCCAGAGAAGATGGCCGAGCTCATCACTAAAACACAGCGCCTGGAGAAGTCAAAAGTTTGGAGTGTGATGGAGCTACAAAAGGTGCTTGGTTCTTGGAATTGGTTCATATTGCTTAATCGGCCTGTTTTTTCAGTACTACAGGATTGTTACGAGGGAAGCCATTCCCTTACGGAGACTTACGTCCCGACCATGAATGCTCGTACTGAACTTCGGCTTCTAGTAACTTTGGCACCGTTACTTCATTATGATATCAAGAAGACCAAGGAAGTTGCATGATTGTTTCCGATGCTTCCTCCAAAGGGGAGCTACTATGTATGCCCCTCACACCCCTTGGCATCCCAGTCAGACACATCTCGTTTCGAAATTCTCTAAGAATGTCCTCCCGGAGGTACAAGTTCCCGAACTCCCTTGGCGCCTAATTGCTGCCAAAGCTTGGCGATTTCCCCAGCATATCAACCTGCTGGAGGGTCAAACTACACTGACGGGCCTTCGCTGGCTCGCTCGACAAAATACGACTACTTTTCGCAGAACTACAGTCATCACAGATTCTCAGGTTATTTATTACCTGTTAACAAAAGGGCGGTCTAGTTCTCCTGGTTTGCGGCGTCTCGCTCAAAAGATTGCCGCACTCTCTCTCTCCTGCGCTATCCGACTTACCCCGATCTGGATTCCCTCTGAACAAAATCCCGCCGATGGCCCCTCCAGATCGTTTTGAACTCGTAAAAGCGAGTGTAAGTCCGCAAACCATTAAGGAATACCGACTCGCCCTTAAAGATTTCCTCTGTTTCTGTACTACGAAGAAGCATTCTCTTGACGACTTTGATGGTATTGATGATTTCCTGGTGGATTACATCCACTATCTGTTTTACTTGGATGATCCGCTCCAACATAAGAGCCTCGCCTGGAAAACGGTCTCGGCTTTGAAGTTCTTCGCCCCTGAGTTGTCAACTAAGTTGCTCATGTCCGCTAAAGCACTTCGCGGCTGGGACCGATGCGCCCCAGCCAGCAATACACACCATGTCCACAAAACTTGGCGCTTGGAATCGCTTACTACTTGCTCCGCCAAGATAAGTTTCCAATGGCTGTCGCCGTGTTACTCTCTCATGAATGTTATCTTCGTCACGATGAATGTCGTCTATTACGTCGAAATCAGATTATTTTCGACCCAAGTCCCAAATACCCCGTCTTTGCTACAATTTTGCTGCCCGTCACCAAGTCCCGAAAGTCACAGTTTGTGACTGTAAGATCCCTTTTCGTCTGTTCTCTGCTGAAACGCCTCATCGCTTTCGTGAAACCAGCTCCACACGACCGAATCTTCCACTTCAGCCAAGAAGTGTTTCGCCGGGCCATTCACAACGTGGTTCGGCACCCGTCTGGTTTTCATCTGTCTCATTTGGTCATTACGCCGCATTCATTGCGGTATGGAGGAGCCACGCACGACTTCCACTCTGGAAGGTTAACTATGCTCGATATCCACCATCGTGGCCGTTGGGCTCGCTTCAAGACAACCGATCACTATGTCCGAGCCGGAACAATGGAGCTCGTCAAGCTACATTTTCCCGAAGAAGTCCGCAAGATTCTCACCCGGTTGCAGGCTGCCCCGGGACGCTTCTTCAATGTCCCTGGTGTCAGTGCGGGATGGGATAGTCAAGGTTGACCCGGATCTTCCGGGTCCACGCCCAGAGTTGGAGCTCTGGGTCCTTTGAATGCCTCGCGGCTTCAAAGAGAAGTCAAGTTTGATTAAACCATTGTTGTTGTCTTTCAAAATCGGAGTTTTGTTCAAGTAGTCAACCTTAGAGTAGTGTTAGAAAAGAAGGATGTATTGCAAGAAACCTGGCCCAAGAAGACGATGAATAATGTTTTTGGCGAAAACATTATTCAGTGAACTCGTTGAACCGAATAGTCTTTCGCCCTGAATGTTTGAAGAGGATTCGGCCGCTCTGGAGCAGATGAAGCAAGCGAGAGGTATCAGGAAAAATATGGGGGAATTCTTCTGGCTCCCGCCCTGTTCCCGCCCGACACTTAGATCTTCTCTAGTCCTTTGCTTGCCAATTTACAATAGGTATTCTTTTATTTAGGGATAGTCAAGGTTGACCCGGATCTTCCGGGTCCACGCCCAGAGTTGGAGCTCTGGTCCTTTGAATGCCTCGCGGCTTCAAAGAGAAGTCAAGTTTGATTAAACTATTGTTGTTGCTCTTTCAAAATCGGAGTTTTGTTCAAGTAGTCAACCTTAGAGTAGTGTTAGAAAAGAAGGATGTATTGCAAGAAACCTGGCCCAAGAAGACGATGAATAATGTTTTTGGCGAAAGACTAATCGAACCATCTAGTAGCTGGTTCCCTCCGAAGTTTCTCTCAGGATAGCGGGCCGACACGAGTTGTTCTGTGTGGTAAAGCGAATGATTAGCGTATTTGGGGACAGTATGTCTTCTGGCGATTCTCAAACTTTAAATGCGCAGGGGTGTCGCTGCTTGGTTGAGCGGCACCGGCAAAAACGTCGGCCCTGTGGGCCACTTTTGGTAAGCAGAACTGGCGATACGGGATGAACCGTAAGCACGGTTAAGGCGCCCAAGTGCCCGCTTATAGACCCCACAAAAGGCGTTGATTCATCGAGACAGCAGGACGGTGGCCATGGAAGTCGGAATCCGCTAAGGAGTGTGTAACAACTCACCTGCCGAATGAATTAGCCCTGAAAATGGATGGCGCTGAAGCGGGCTGCCGACACCGTGCCGTCTGGGCGAGAAAGGCCCCAGATGAGTAGGAGGGCGTGGCGGCCGTATCGAAGCACGCGTGCAAACGCGTGTGGAACGGCCGCTAGTGCAGATCTTGGTGGTAGTAGCAAGTATTCAAGCGAGATCCTTGAAGGGCGAAGCGGGGAAGGGTTCCACGCGAACATTGATTGGGCGTGGTGAGTCGTTCCTAAGCCGAGTGGCGATTGCTAAGTAGCGGCGAAAGGGAAGCGGGTTGAAATTCCCGCACACGGATGTGGACGCGGTGACGCGAGTGATGGGGCGAAGACGCTGGCGACGGCGCTGGGCAGAGTTGTCTTTTCTGTTTGACCAGTTTGCGCGCGCGGTGTGGAATCCGCTTGTCGGGAGAAACACGCGTGTGCGGGCAGAGCGCCGGGGCTTTTCCGGCGTCCAGCTCGCCGTCGACGGCCCTTGAAAATTTGCCTGCTGAAAATCTTTGATTTGAAATCCACGCCGTGGCGTACCGATCACCGCATCAGGTCCCCAAGGTGAACAGCCTCTGCTCAGTATGAATAATGCAGGTAAGGGAAGTCGGCAAATTAGACCCGTAACTTTGGGAAAAGGGTTGGCTCTAGTGCTGCGTGGGAGTGGTTGCCGGGTTCTGGCGCGCGCGGCTGTGCGGCTCTCGGCGCGGGACCTCGCAAGGGGACCTGTGCCGTGCCGCTGAGTCTGCGCGCCGCCACGCCTGGCGACGCCCACGGCATGCAGCAGACTAGAACTGCAACGGGCAAAGGGAATCCGACTGTTTAATTAAAACAAAGCATTGCGAGGGCCGTGGCCGGTGATGACGCAATGTGATTTCTGCTCAGTGCTCTGAATGTCAAAGTGAAGAGATTCAATCAAGCGCGGGTAAACAGCGGGAGTAACTATGACTCTCTTAAGGTAGCCAAATGCCTCGTCATCTAATTAGTGACGCGCATGAATGGATTAACGAGATTCCTACTGTCCCTATCTGCTTCTAGCGAAACCACAGCCGAGGGAACGGGCTCGGCAGAATCGGCGGGGAAAGAAGACCCTGTTGAGCTTGACTCTATTCTAATTTTGTGAAGCAAGTTGGGAGGTGTAGCATAGGTGGGAGCGCTCACGCGCGGCCGTGAAATACCACTACTCCCAGTCTTGCTTTACTTACTGGGTTGGTGTGGATGGGCGCTTGTACCGCCCGATTCTGGAACCAACGCCGGGCGCTTTGCGCCTGCGGACCACAGCCCAGGACAGATTAGGAGGGGAGTTTGGCTGGGGCGGCACATCTTCTACAAGACAACGAAGGTGTCCAAAGATGAGCTCAGTGAGAACAGAAATCTCACGTAGCGCAAAAGGGTAAAAGCTCGTTTGATTTCGATTTTCAGTGCGAGTCGAAACGCGAAAGCGTGGCCTATCGATCCTTTCACGATTCGAGATTTGAAGCGAGAGGTGTCAGAAAAGTTACCACAGGATAACTGGCTTGTGGCGGCCAAGCGTTCATAGCGACGTCGCTTTTTGATCCTTCGATGTCGGCTCTTCCTATCATTGTGTAGCAGAATACACCAAGTGTCGGATTGTTCACCCGCCAACAGGGAACGTGAGCTGGGTTTAGACCGTCGTGAGACAGGTTAGTTTTATCCTACGATGATTCGTTGTCGCGCCAGTAATTCAAGGCAGTACGAGAGGAACGCTTGATTCAGATCACTGGCTCATGCAGCTGCACGACCCTGCATTGCTGCGACCCTACCATCTGAATGATCAGAAAGGCTGAGAGAGTCTAAGCCTGGATCGGTCCTGTTCAGCGACAACTCCGTGTTTTTGCATCCGTCGGGCGCACGTCCGCATAGCCGCAAGGCCAGCACCATTCCAATTGATAAACTCCGCAGTGCAAAAGTCGAATCACTTGCAGATGACCGGGTTGGAACCAGAGTGTGTAAGTATTTGAGTAGCCTTTGTTGCTACGATTTGCTGAGCATATCTGTTGTTCTTTAGATTCGTGTTCTTTGTCCGTCGTGGCAGAGGCACATTTTTGATATGGGTTTCCCTGACTTGAGCTTGAGAGAGGCGCGTACTCGATCGCACACCCGCCGTCAAAGCCTCTTTCGCCCTGTCATCTTTTGGTACTGGCCACACTGTGAAGTGTGGCTCGTGAGCGTGACTCCCGGTATGTCGGTGAGTCCAAGTTTCTGCTGTAAGGCTCTTACAGTGGAAAATGGAAAAGTGTGAGAAGTTGCATTGCCGTGGTGGGCGATGTGTGCAAAGGACTTGGAAAGGACTTGGTCTTGCTTCCGGACCAGGTAGACTGGGGCCGCTGTGGGATATGGTAACTGTAAGCTGCTTACAGTTGCAACGACTCTGGGAAACGAGTTGTCGAGTCGGCGAGTTGTGCAAGGCCTTGGCCTAGGTCATGCGCTTCCCGCGGGCGTGTTGCTACCGCTATCTCCCAAAGTCGGAGCTACTGTAAGGAGCTTACAGTGCGTGAGGTTGGGGGTCGGTGAGGGAGGTGGGCGAGTTCACTGGAGTTGGAGGTTGTGAGAAGTGCGGTGAGTTGTGGCACTTTCTGGTGGCTCTGGACTACTGTAAGCAGCTTACAGTGCGTGAGGTTGGGGACTTGGTGTGAGAGTGTGCGGGGATGGATGTGAGGGAGGGGGAGGTGTGCTGGTGTGTGTGGAGGTCATTACAGCGAATTACAGTGCTTACAGGTGCTTACAGTAGAAATGGGCGGGGGGGAGGAAGGGTGTATTGGCGAGATTGAGATAATGTGTGCGGCGGTGTGCTTCGCTGCGCTCCGCGGCACCGCCACACATTTTCTCTATCTCGCGAACATGTAGGGTTAGTTTTTGTTCATGAGTTGTCGGGTGGTAAATTTAACAGGTGGGTCTGTTCATGGAACATAGAACAGGTGCGGCTCCACATGGAAATTGTTGGAAATTTTGGGGATGGTACTTACTGCATGTTGCGTGTAGGTATATAAGTGGTAGGCAGTATTTACTTGGTGTGGGGGAGGGGTAGTCGAGGGGAGGGTGGGGGATTGGTCGGTGTAAGCTGCTTACACCAAACAAAGTCAAAAGTGCCCACATGCATTCTGGTAGCCCCACTATGGATTTCACCTCATAGTATGTGCAGTCAGCTTGTTTGCGTTGCAACATACACACTGAAGCTGCTTACACCAACAAACTCAACAGTGTCCACATGCTATTTCTGGTATCGCCCCACTATGTATTTCAACTCAGTAGTATGTATAGTCATGTTGTTTGCGTTGCAACATGACACACTGTAAGCTGCTTACACCAACAAACTCAAAGTGTCCACATGCTATCCTCTCCACTATGTATTTCAGCTCAGTAGTATGTGTAGTCAGCTTGTTTGCGTTGCAACATGATACACTGTAAGCTGCTTACACCAACAATGTCAAAAGTGTCCACATGCTATTCTGAAGTTGCCCCACTATGTATTTCAACTCAGTAGTATGTATAGTCATGTTGATTGCGTTGCAACATGACACACTGTAAGCTGCTTACACCAACAAACTCAAAAGTGTCCACATGCTATTCTGAAGCTCCTCCACTATGTATTTCAGCTCAGTAGTATGTATAGTCATGTTGTTTGCGTTGCAACATGATACACTGTAAGCTGCTTACACCAACACACTCAAAAGTGTCCACATGCTATTCTGAAGTTGCCCCACTATGTATTTCAGCTCAGTAGTATCTAGAGTCATGTTTGCGTTGCAACATGACACACTGTAAGCTGCTTAACAGAACAAAAGGCTATTCGGAGTTTTCAAAATGTGCGAAATTGAGCCATTTTGTGTAATAAATTTGATTTTCTCTTCAGGCGACCCCAAAAACGAAAGTTTCAAAAATGTTCGAAATTTGACCATTCTGTGTAGTAAATATGGAAATGTGCGAAATTGGGCCATTTTGTGTAGTAAAACTTTTTTGTCTCACTCCACAGCCCCAAATCCATGTTTTTTGCAAAATGTGCGAAATTGGGCCGTTTTGTGTATTAAACTTTTTTTTCTCACTCAACACCCCAAAATTCCTTGTTTTGCAAAATGTGCGAAATTGGGCCGTTTTGTGTAGTAAACTTTTTTTTCTCACTCCACAGCCCAAATTCCATGTTTTTGCAAAATGTGCGAAATTGGGCCGTTTTGTGTAGTAAACTTTTTTTTCTCACTCCACACCCCCAAAATTCCTTGTTTTTGCAAAATGTGCGAAATTGGGCCGTTTTGTGTAGTAAACTTTTTTTTTCTCACTCAACAACCCCAAATTCCATTTTTGCAAAATGTGCGAAATTGGGCCGTTTTGTGTAGTAAACTTTTTTTTCTCACTCAACAACCCCAAATTCCATTTTTTCGCAAAATGTGCGAAATTGGGCCGTTTTGTGTAGTAAACTTTTTTTTCTCACTCAACGACCCCAAATTCCATGTTTTTGCAAAATGTGCGAAATTGGGCCGTTTTGTGTAGTAAACTTTTTTTTCTCACTCCACACCCCAAATTCCATGTTTTTGCAAAATGTGCGAAATTGGGCCGTTTTGTGTAGTAATTTTTTTCTCTCACTCAACAACCCCAAATTCCATGTTTTCGCAAAATGTGCGAAATTGGGCCGTTTTGTGTAGTAAACTTTTTTTTCTCACTCAACAACCCCAAATTCCATGTTTTTGCAAAATGTGCGAAATTGGGCCGTTTTGTGTAGTAAACTTTTTTTTCTCACTCAACAGCCCCAAATTCCATGTTTTTGAAAATGTGGGATCTCTGTGATGTATTCGTTGTAGAACTGTAAGCTGCTTACAGCTCGGTATTTTGTAAGCTGCAAACAGCAATCTCTGGGTGCCTACATATGTAAACAGGTTTGTCTGTGGGTGTACTCGAAGTGGCGTTGTTTCTTCCTGATTTACTGTAAGCTGCTTACAGTAAAACATTTTTTACCTTCCAGATAGCATTCTTTTGGCCTCCAATGGTGCGTGTCGATGTTTACACACACGGTGCCTAGTTGGAGGAGGCTGCAACAGATTTGTACTGTGCTGTAAGCAGCTTACAGCTCCCTTCCGCATTTTCTGTTTCTGAAGTAAAACTGCGATAACTCTCGACTACGCTATTGGAATCTCATCAAACTCGGTCAGTACTCGTCCCTGGGGACTTGTTATTGGCCCTGAAAATTTGGCGCTGATCGGATTTTTATTTCGAAGTGTCGAAATTCTCAGCTTAAACAACCCCATTTGGGCAGGTTCTGTCTTTATTTCTTCCTTGCTATCTTCCCAGCCATTGCACTCCAGACCCACAAACTTCATGTTCTTGCACTACGTTATGTCCGCATCTATGGGGACTACCCTCACCCTTATTGAACGACTACCTAATTTCACCCATTCTGCAACTTCTTTCTGTTTTTGACCAAAACTTCAGAACCCAACCATCACATCATTACAAACGTCACCTCCTACCAAAACTGTGACCACCCCCAAAATGTGTTCAAGATCTGGCATCCCCCCTGAAATATCCCAAACTCATTGGAAAATGTCAGAAGTTATGCCACATTATGTCTACTGCTATATGTGCGCAGTAAAGTTTTGTCTGTGGCAACTTGACCACTGTAAGCTGCTTACAGCGACAAAATGAATAGTTCCCAAATGCAATTCTGCGCACTTCCAAATACGTATACCGCTTCGATAGTATGCGTAGACATGTTCTGCGTGTTTCCACTTGACCACTGTAAGCTGCTTACAGCGACAAAATAAATAGTTCTCAATTGCCATTCTACGCACTACCTAAAACGTACACCACTTCGGTAGTATGCGTAGACATGTTCTGCGTGTTTCCACTTGGACCACTGTAAGCTGCTTACAGTGACAAAATCAAAAGTTCCCAAATACAATTCTACGCACTCCAGAACACGCGCATCGCTTCAGTAGCATGCGCAGTCATGTTAAACGTGTTTCAAATTAAATCGCTGTAAGCAGCTTACACAAGCAAAGGAGGATTCGAAGTTTCCAGAAATATGCGAAATTAGGTCATTTTGGTAGTAAAACTGAAAACATGCGAAATTAGGCCATTCTGGTAGTAACACTAATGTGCTGTAAGCAGCTTACACAAGTGGGGGCTGTTCACAAGTTTTCGAAAACATGCGAAATTGGGTCATTTTGTGTAGTAAAACTGAAAACATGCGAAATTAGGCCAATCTGTGTAGTAACACTGATGTGCTGTAAGCAGCTTACACAAGTGGGGGCTGTTCACAAGTTTTCGAAAATATGCGAAATTGGGTCATTTTGTGTAGTAAAACTGAAAACATGCGAAATTAGGCCATTCTGTGTAGTAACACTGATGTGCTGTAAGCAGCTTACACAAGTGGGGGCTGTTCACAAGTTTTCGAAAACATGCGAAATTGGGTCATTTTGTGTAGTAAAACTGAAAACATGCGAAATTAGGCCATTCTGTGTAGTAACACTGATGTGCTGTAAGCAGCTTACACAAGTGGGGGCTGTTCACAAGTTTTCGAAAACATGCGAAATTGGGTCATTTTGTGTAGTAAAACTGAAAACATGCGAAATTAGGCCTTTGTGTAGTAACACTGATGTGCTGTAAGCAGCTTACACAAGTGGGGGCTGTTCACAAGTTTTCGAAAACATGCGAAATTGGGTCATTTTGTGTAGTAAATCTGAAAACATGCGAAATTAGGCCGTTTGTGTAGTAGCACTGATGTGCTGTAAGCAGCTTACACAAGTGGGGATGTTCACAAGTTTTCGAAAACATGCGAAATTGGGTCATTTGTGTAGTAAAAATTCGTATACGGAGAAGTAGGCGTTTGTGGCGATTTTCATAACTCCACGAATGAGGTGCGGGTTTTGGCAATTTTAGGAGCGGTAATATATGGGGTTGAATCGGAAAAGTCGTTTTAAGCGTGTTTGAGGCCTCGAAGTTGAATTTTTTTTTTGACGATGCGAATGAATATACGAAATGAGTCGCATGTTTTTTCGAAAATTTTGGACCAATCAGAATCGAGTATTTCTGACATTCGTACTAGAGGGGTGCGATAGTTATATGAGGGGGGTGAGGTGAGACCACTCAGGGCGGGCTGACTGAGTAGATGTAGTAATCTCCCATGCTAGCGTCCGCAAGACGGGCGTCCCCTCGACATGTAACAGGAAGGGGGCGACAGGACTGCGCGGGTCGATGACGTTGTCTCGACAAGTCTTTGTTGTTGTCCCCGGGAGGGCGAGGTGAAAACACCCAGATGAGCAGAACCTGGGAGGATGAGTAGTCCCCTCCACTGGAACATGTTTTAGCACGGATTCGAAGAGACAACCGAGGCTGGCGGAGGGTGGTGATGTGTTTGAGCATAGCTACGCATCACGCTTGAACCTGGACTCGGTGACGGAATTCTCTGAGAATGTGGGTGACCACAGTGTGGGGTGTCGGTTGAAGACGGCCCCCGGCAAAATTTGAGACGACTGCAGAATACCTTTTGGGAGAGACAGTGATGGTTGCTAACGTTGAGTGATGCAAGACGGTGGCGGGTGGCGAGAGCCGCCGTGCACCGTCTGCATACGGAGGGGTGCCATGACTGACGTTACGAGAAAGTATGGCCTGCATTGCCGTTTCGGGAGTGCATTTTCTGTCGGCGAAAAAGTAGGCGACAAGGTCACAAATTGTTGAAGTGCGTGTGTGCGGGAAAGGGTTGTTTTCGACATACTGAGAGCGTCCCAGTACTGCATGTCCTCACGTTCAATAGCGGGATGATCGATCTTTTCGAAAAAGTAGTCACGGACAGCGGCTGCCGGAATGATGTGGTTTCATGAATTCTAAGAGTTTTGAATGCTGCCTGGGGATATGCTTGACAGTCCCCCGCACTTTCAGACTAGGAAATGGGACCATGTCCAAGCAGTTTGCTCGGGCCAAAGTAGTCTAGATCGATCTGAAGGCTGATTGACGTGTTGGGTGTGTAGGAAGTGATGCTGTGCAGTGTAGTTGGGGATGGCTGCGAGTACTCATCGCATGTATGGTAGGGAGTTTGTGGCTGAGTTCCGAAAAAGTAGTGCGTCAGAGGTGCAGTTTCCGGGGCGGTGGATGCGGGTTGTGTTTTTTTGTATCTCAGTTTTGGTATGCGAGAGCACGATGGCCCCGAGAGAATGTTCAGATGGTGAAAAGAACGCAGTTGTGCGTGTTTGGAGCTGTATTTTTTCTCTGGGAAAGTAAACTGGAGGAGGATGCAGGGAAGAATGCGTGGCGACTGTAAGGTTGGTCGAAATGAAGATTTTGGCCAAGAAAAGCTATGAGTAGGAGACTTTACTGTGCAAGTACTGTCGCGTGGAGATGTTTTCTGATCGGAAGCGACGTTGCGGAGAGTGTGACTCTGGCGGGCAGAAGGGTGGTGAAGGATGGTTCCTCGAAACGTTTCTGTTTGCGCCGGAGGGAGCTCTTTGCGAGGTGGCGGAAGTGTTGAAAAAGCCCGAGATGGGAACGGCGGTGAAGTGAATGCGGCGAAACCTTCCTGGTGACTGTGCGGAAGGGAGTAGTGAGTAGCTACCTGGTTGATCCTGCCAGTGGTATATGCTTGTCTCAAGGACTAAGCCATGCAAGTGTAAGTATGAGTGAGTTATACAACGAAACTGCGAATGGCTCGGTAAAACAGCTATAGTTTCTTCGGTGGTAAATACTACTTGGATACCCGTAGTAATTCTAGAGCTAATACATGCCATAAAAGCGGCGCTTGCGCCGTGGTATAAATTGGAGATACAAGCCAATGTTTGGTGATTCACAATTTTTTTCTGATTGCACATGAGTGCGACGCACCGTTCAAATTTCTGACCTATCAACTTTGGATGGTAAGGTATTGTCTTACCATGGTTGTGACGGGTAACGGACCGTGGGTGCGGGACTCCGGAGAGGGAGCCTGAGAAACGGCTACCACATCCAAGGAAGGCAGCAGGCGCGCAAATTACCCAATCCGGACACCGGGAGGTAGTGACAAGAAATAGCAATAGAGGGCCCAACGGGTTTTCTAATTGGAATGAGAACAAGGTAAACAGCTTATCGAGGAGCCAGCAGAGGGCAAGTCTGGTGCCAGCAGCCGCCGGTAATTCCAGCTCTGTAAGCGTATACCAAAGTTGTTGCAGTTAAAACGCTCGTAGTCGGAGTTTGGCGGGCGGGCTGGGGCGTCTTTACGGACGGATCTGGGGCCGGCCGCCTTTGTGGAGGGGGGCCCGGCGTCGCTTCACTGCGACGGCGTGGTCGCTGCCACCGTTTACTGTGAGAAAATTAGAGTGTTCAAAGCGGGCGTTTGCCATGAATACATTAGCATGGAATAATAGAATAGGACCTGTTTCCTATTTTGTTGGTTTGTGAGGAACGGGTAATGATTAAGAGGGACGGTTGGGGGCATTTGTATTCCGGCGTCAGAGGTGAAATTCTTGGATTGTCGGAAGACAAACGGCTGCGAAAGCGTCTGCCAAGGACGTTTTCATTGATCAAGAACGAAAGTAAGGGGATCGAAGACGATCAGATACCGTCGTAGTCTTTACTATAAACGATGAGGACTGGGGATCGGGCAGGACTTGAAATTTGGCCTGCCCGGCACCCTTCGGGAAACCAAAGTGTTTGCTTTCTGGGGGGAGTATGGTCGCAAGGCTGAAACTTAAAGGAATTGACGGAAGGGCATCACCGGGTGTGGAGCCTGCGGCTTAATTTGACTCAACACGGGGAAACTTACCAGGTCCGGACATAGTGAGGATTGACAGATTGAGAGCTCTTTCTTGATTCTATGGTTGGTGGTGCATGGCCGTTCTTAGTTGGTGGAGTGATCTGTCTGGTTAATTCCGTTAACGAGCGAGACCTGGGCGTGCTAGCTAGGCGCGACTACCGCTTTTTGGTAGTGAGGCTGCCTTCCTAGACGGACTGCGGGCGTCTAGTCCGCGGAAGCTCCAGGCAATAACAGGTCTGAGATGCCCTTAGATGTTCTGGGCCGCACGCGTGCTACACTGAGCGGGTCAACGGGTGAGGATGTGCGAGAGCGCTTCCCAATCTCTAAATCCGCTCGTGCTGGGGATCGAGGCTTGCAATTTTCCCTCTTGAACGAGGAATACCTTGTAAGCATGGGTCATCATCCCGTGCTGAATACGTCCCTGCCCTTTGTACACACCGCCCGTCGCTCCTACCGATTGAGTGGTCCGGTGAGGCCTTGGGAGGGAAAGATGGACTGTGTTTCACGGACCGTCTGGCTCAAACTTGGTCAAACCTTATCACTTAGAGGAAGGAGAAGTCGTAACAAGGTTTCCGTAGGTGAACCTGCGGAAGGATCATTCGAAAGGTGTGCCCTCTTTTTTGGGAGGCGCATATTTTTGTTTCGCGAACCTGAATTTCCATATTTATTGTAAACCCAAAACGAAAAACCAAAAACTAAAACTATACAACCCATGACGGTGGATGTCTCGGCTCCAGCAACGATGAAGAACGTAGCAAACTGCGAAACGTAATGTGAACTGCAGAACCCGTGAATCATCGAATTTTTGAACGCAAGTGGCGCTCGCGGGTAATCCTGCGAGCATGCCTGTTTGAGTGTCCGCACAAATGTGAGTTTGCGCGTTGCAGGACAGAAATGTTCTGCCACGCTGCAGCTGATGGGTGTTGTCCGTGGGGCGCGGAGGGTTGGCGCCCGTGCCCGCGGTCACCCGAAGTAGAGAGTGTCTGAACGCGACGCACGCTGTCACGGTAGTGTCTTGCCTCACCCTGATTGTATTGCGGCGTGCTGCGGAGTAGGAAAATGCGAGTTTTCGGAAAGCAGTGTGCCGGCATTCGGTCGGGGAGAGCGAGGCGCACCGAATTTTTTTGACCAAAAAATTTGGTGGCCGAGTCGATGATTGCGTTGTGTAAGGACCTTACAGTATCGGTTGAGGCGAGACCTCACGAACCCACTCATTTGGATCTCAAATCAGGCAAGGCAACCCGCTGAATTTAAGCATATTATTAAGCGGAGGAAAAGAAACTAACTAGGATTCCCCCAGTAGCGGCGAGCGAAGCGGGAAAAGCCCAACATGAAAAGCCTGCTTGCAGGCGTTGTATTGTGAGCGGCCTCTGGGGTGTCAGTGTGGGTAAGTCGCATGGAAATGCGGGCCGTGGAGGGTGAGAGTCCCGTCCGTCCCACACAGGACACACCGTACGAGGCTGTTTCAGACGAGTCGGGTAGCTTGGGAATGCTGCTCTAATTGGTGGTAAATCTCATCAAAGGCTAAATAACGGCTGGAGACCGATAGCGAACAAGTACCGTGAGGGAAAGATGCAAAGCACTTTGAAAAGAGGGTGAAAAGAACCTGAAACCGTCATGGGGGAAGCGGATTGCGTTGGAAT